>OZ023066.1:4800000-6000000 GCA_963992785.1 Tenthredo livida
AATCTGATCAATTTTCTACCAGGGAAGATTCGCATAAATAGACGAAGATGGTTTTCAGTCATCACACAGTAAACCAGTCTGTACCTACTTGGATCAACATGAAATTTTTGGTAAGCCTCTTCCCCCCTTGCAACTTGCAATCGGTAAACCGGCCGTCTTTGGCCGCGAAATCTTATACGATAAAAAGACATTACACAAAAGATGATTCTTAAGGCCCATCGCTAGTCGCCCACCTCCTTTTGGTCGAAATGTGTCACATTTCGATTATTATCCGAGCCCAGGCGTCAAAAACGCAAAATAGGCCAACGCTGCGCGAATTCAAATTCAATTCCGAACACATACGTCCAAAAAAATGTTCGTTTCGTGCGAAAATAGAGTATACAGATGGTTTGTACATTGTTCGCCGAGGAAATCGAATTCGAATAATAAAGTATGTAGAGTTTCAGAAATGAGTCAACCCTCTGCAGGATCACATCCATATAGGCAATAAGATCCTCGCTTGATTGAGCTTAAATTGTTTCAATTAGTGTAGGTATAATCTGCGAAAGAACGCGTACGCACATCTTCGTCCTCCTTGTACTGGGATTTGTGTAATCGATGAAATAGGTGAAACGCGACATAATTTCACGAAGTTCATTCCGGTCCAATAGAAATTGAATATTTAGCAATCATACCTGTCGCTCCACATAAATGATCATTGCATAACAAGATTTTCCTCGACCAACGATCCCGGATCGAATCCCGGCCGAAATAATTCGATCTTTATCCAATCTATAAATGCTTGCTCTGTAATTTCACGCTTATGGTATCAAATTAATTCGGAATATTGCGATGTTTATCGAATCTATAATATTGCTTACTTTGTAATTTCACGCTTATAATATCGAAATAATTCAATAAAGCATTGTGGCGACGAACTCACTGTATGACCGTTCCAACTAATAAATTCTTTATCGCAAGCACATAGGTTTATGTGGAGATATAGCTCAATAGCGTTTGGAGTCAATCAATGATTGCATCGAGGTAATGATTCAACGAAATGTGGCAATAGGCGGAGCCTTGACTATCAAGAAGGGATGAGGCAAAAACGAGATAAGATGGATGGATATATAAACAATGGAAGTACGATGCTTGAAGAAAGTCGAAGTTGATCTGCCAAGTGGTCACGAAGCTCTTGCCCGGAAGTATTTCAGTGAGTATTGTTTCGCTGTTTTTTTTTTTTTTTTTATACATTTTAGATTCATATGATATGAATCAGTGAGAATCTCGGTCAACAATTTGTTCGCATCGTACCACTCCAACCCCTAGTTGTTATTCATTCGCACGATAATTTCATTAGTAGCTGAAACGTAAGAACCCGTGCTACGACGCTCGCTATTTGGAACGTACAAATATTCTCATTCATCTAGATCCAGAAATATGCACATCTGACAATTTAACAATGATCTATCTTCCTAAACTAAAGAATTGAAACTCCATTCACACTGAGGACAAATAACAAGACCTTTGAGCCGGTATGATGACAACAACATACTGGATCTAGTGTATAAATATCGAGAGAAACTCCTAATACTATATTCACAAAATAAATCCTCATCTCTTCAAAGTCATTTTTTTAATATTCAACTTTGCTACTACAGAACAATTATACAATGGCCACTCTCAAGACGACTTTCGTGCTGCTCATCCTTGCTTTTGCAATAATAACTGTAACTGAAGCGTATCCGCCGCGGACCCGGCCTTACTCGATTCAGATACAATGCAACCATGTCTGCGATCCGCGGTCGAGTAAGGCGGAAAGGACCATGGGAGAGGCCAACGCTTGTTGCAAAAGATACCATAATAGAGCCTTTCACTCTTGTAATGATGGCCCAGGAATTCTGGCGCGCTGTATGAAATGGCATCCGGAAAGGGGCTGATGGTAGAAACGAATAGAATCAAGTTTATTATGCCCATGGCACAATGTTGGACAACGGGCATATAATATGCAATACAATTAACACAAGAATAGAGTACAGAATATACATATAAATAAAAAATACACAAAAGTAAATAGATATGACAATAAAAAAATTAACGCCATAAACTAAGATAAGTTAAAGCAAATATTACGCTTATAGACCGAGAGCCAGCAAGAAAAACTACGTATGATTAGCGAAACGATGAAACTTTTTGAGAAGTGAGCCGGTGTTATAAAGAACAGGGAAACGCAAGTATGGCGGCCCGTAGGTGACGGCATTGCGCTGCGCAATTTTTTGGATGTGTCAAAAAAAACTGTGCTCGTGGGGAATGAGCTAAAAGGTAATTCTTGTTTCATATCATACATTCGATAGCCAGAGTATCAAGGAGTATGCCATACCGATGCGGCGTCTCAAACTGTTCGCCATACTGAATTAAACGTGTCATTTTTTTTATCTTGTCTCGAAATACTAGCTAAAAGCTAATTTTTTATCCAACGATACAAAAAGATGTCTCATCACCGATTATGACCATGCCATACTGTTCCGGTCTCCCTAAGTACACGCCATACTGATTCAAAGATGTCGAATTTTTCACTAGTCCATATGTATCATAGGCGAACACCTGGAAAAGACATGTGTCGATTGATTTTAAAGTCTAGAAGACAAGTCTGTATGTGCCATACCGATTGGATGTCTCGAACGTGAGAAATTCACCTTTAAAGTTGTAAAATTTTCACAAGTGTGATGTATAACAGGCGAAAGTGCCATACTCATGTTTTTGAGATATATTTAATGTCTGGAATACGAATAAATATGTGCCATACCGATATGATGTTTTTAAGGCGAGGAATAAGCTTGTAAAGTTGTAAAAATTGTATAAGTGTGATGTATAACAGGCGAAAGTGCCATACTCATATTTTTGAGATATATTTAATGTCTGGAATACGAATAAATATATGCCATCATAATCATGTCTCTAAGACGAGGAATAACCCAAACAACACAAAGTCTTAAAGACGTCATATGGACGTCAAAATGCGTCGATTTCTGACGTCGCAAAGACGTCTCAAGTCTTAAAGACATCTTAAAGACGTTTTAATTGTTGAAGACGTCTTCAAGACGTCAAAAATCGACGCATTTGACGTCCATACGACGTCTTTAGGACCCCTTTGCATTTTGTGTTATCTGGGAAACCTGTAAAGTAAAATTTTTCAGACTGTACGGACATCAACGGATTGACTGCGTAAATGAAGTGCGATTGGCTTCATTCTTGACAGCTTACAGTATCAAAGACACCAATCAGGCATTCGATAAAGTCGTTCAAAGTTTTGATGCCTCTCTAATTCCACCATGTAGAGCCAAATTGTTTCAACAGTTGATGAGGGTTCTTTATGTCAGCAACATTTGGTGCAATGCAAATTTACAGTACCCATCATGTAACGATTCTGCTGATGGTTATGGCTGGAAATTGTTCGAAAGCGCTTACACTTTCCATTGGTTCGAGGGTGATGCAATGCCATCAATAATCAACGACGAACAACAATAAATAATGTATCCGATTGTATTCGGACCATCAAGAGTCTCATTCTATTTGATTCAATAGGGTCTGACCTGTTCTGAGATTTACCATCCCCGTCGCGAGATAAATCCGGATTGACTCCAATTCGGATCATCCGGGCGGTTGCGCAGCAGCGAACGGATAGAATCGTATTGGATTCAAACGGATAGCATCTGGTGGGCAGCGTACGTCATTTGCGGGAAGAAAGTAAAGATACGGATAGACGACGATGAGCAGATCCGCTGCAGCAACATGCGGATAGAAACCTATACAGACCATGCCCGTTGTAGGATAGATACGAATCGATACCTACCGGTCGGTCAGTAATTCCGGGTGACTTCCGGACAAGCCCAGATCAGACCCAGATAGTATTTTGTGACCGAATAGAGTGCGGATAGAGACAGTTAGGAACCAGGTCGGACTCTATCCGGAATTCTTTCCAGTTTTCTATCCGTTCTTATCAGAACCTATCTGACATTTTGAGCAATACAGCTAATATCCCTGCATAAAATTTCCGATAGAAACGATAGAATCCGGGTACAAAAACCGTATACGGTATACGGTTTTTATAGGATCCGGATACAAAAACCGTATACCGTATACGGTTTTTGTACCCGGATTCTATCGTTCTATCGGAAATTTTAAGCAGGGATTCTTAGTTGGAATCGGGGCTCTGTCTGTACCTATCCGGTTTTCATGCAATGTACATTACTTCAATATTTTCCCGTAAGGCGGCGACCACCGCTTTCGATATTCTCGCGAGTGCCACTTATAGGAGTTGGTGAGTATATATAGAGGCTGAAAATAGCATCAATCAACGTCGCCTAATTCTTGTATCGGTTATGTATTATCACCATGCATGTTGTCAATATATGTTGCCCTCCTTAAATGTCTGATCCTTTGGAAAAAAAAACAAAAAAAGGAAAAAAAATCAAGAAGAAGAGAAAAAAAGGATAAAAAAAGAATCTGATTCCGGATAAGACCGAATGCGAGCAGATACCGCGTATCGTTCACGTTCCGATAAGATTCTCCGAGTCCTATCCGAAACCTATCTGACATTTTGAGCAGGGCATGCCTGTCATATGATATATCCGGATTGATTTTAATTCGGAACGACAGAGCGGTAAGGCAGTAACAGACGGATAGAGTCGTATTGGATTCGAATGGATAGCATCTGATAAGCAGCGTACGTTAAATTGCGGAAGAAACGTATAGAAACGGATACATAACGATAAGTATTGTTTCACCGCTAGCACACGTGGTAATGCGTGCGGATAGAAACGTAGACGGACCATGCCCGTTATAGGATAGATACGAATCGATACCTATTGCAGTTATGACGATTCGATTGTATTCACAGTCTATACGAATCTCACAATAAAAACGAATTGATATTCCATCCTGATATTCTGATTACATATACGAAAATCCGGAACCAGAAACCTAGTTGAAACGGATACACTCTTTTTGTATCCGTTTCTATTCGGAACTTCCACCAGGGATACCTTCTATCAGTATGGCATTGCATCTATTCATCAAAATAGACCACGGGGGTCATAAAAACGGACCACCATACTTTCGCCTATGATACACGGACTAGTGAAAAATTCGACATCTTCGAATCAGTATGGCGTGTACTTAGGGACACCGGAACAGTATGGCATGGTCATAATCGGTGATGAGACATCTTTTTGTATCGTTGGATAAAAAATTAGCTTTTAGCTAGTATTTCGAGACAAGATAAAAAAAATGACACGTTTAATTCAGTATGGCGGACAGTTTGAGACGCCGCATCGGTATGGCATACGACTCCTTGATACTCTGGCTATCGAATGTATGATATGAAACAAGAATTCGACGGCTGCGTGGAATAACCGGCTATCTCAGAGTCCGGTTGAAAAAGCGGCTATCTCAGAATCCGGTTGAAAAAGCGGCTATCTCAGAATTCATTCGAAAAAGCGGCCTGTGCCTATATGAATAATATAGGCAACAGTCGCTTTTTCGAATGGATTCTGAGATAGCCGCTTTTTCAACCGGATTCTGAGATAGCCGCTTTTTCAACCGGACTCTGAGATAGCCGGTTATTCCACGCAGCCGTCGAATTACCTTTTAGCTCATTCCCCACGAGCACAGTTTTTTTTGACACATCCAAAAAATTGCGCAGCGCAACGCCGACACCTACGGGCCGCCATACTTGCGTTTACCTGTTCTTTATAACACCGGCTAACTTCTCAAAAAGTTTCATCGTTTCGCTAATCATACGTCGTTTTTCTTGCCGGCTCTCGGTCTATTAGCTAAAGAACGCCTATAGCTTGCCGTTCGGAAACGTGAAATGAGATAAACGATTCACGAATCTTGATTTATTTTTGAAAGAACGCAATGCGGGTGAATATTCGTTACAGTAGTTTACCACAACTCTGTATAATCTAAACTCATAATGATCAAAACATCATACCTAGCAGGTGATTATTCATTACATTAAAGTTCGATGAAAGATTCTTAAACAAGATACGAGGGCATAAAATTGACAAAGTTTACATCAAATATTGATCCCTCATTAGTCTCATATGAGTCTTGTTGCTCCACAAGCTTTAAGGGTCTTAGAATACTAGTTTTCAAATCACATCCCTGCTTCGAGTTTCATTTTTCGTTGTAAAGACTTGGTCGCTGCTTGGTGAATCTTGCTGTCCAATTTGTCTGTCAAAAATATACGTACGTAAGTAGCTATCAAATAAATTGAGGTGATTTTGAGTTATCGGAGAAAACTGCGCTATTCTAGTATCGCCAATAATATTTCATATTTTTTCGGTATATCTCAGTATTTTCTTCGGAACTTACATATTTTATGTTTGCCTTGCATAGGAAATCTTATTGGCAATTCGTAGCAGTCTTCACATATGAAAACATACGGGCTATCGCTATCCCCGTTAGGATACTGTTTGCGGTAATCTTCCTGAGAAAGTACGTCGACAACCGTTACACAGCCTAGTAAGCATCCGGTTGGATAACTGGCAGGAAATTTGATGTTTTCTGAAATCGTATAAAATTGGGTTGTTTTAATGTAGGATTATCGAAGTATTCATCACCCTTGAATTCTGTAACTCATGATTTATGAATGAATGACAAACCGTTATTCAAAACTCTACATCTGTTCTCTAGTACTGTAATTTCTTCTGAAGTTGGAACTTTGGAAGCTGCTGCTATCCACAATCTTCCTCTGTGTGCCGAGTACCAGGTTCTTCCCTCGTGACTGAAAATAAGATATATACAGTGAGAAGTACGGTTTTTGTATTATATTTTCGAATTTCTATTCAGATCCTAAACAACTGTCAATGCACACGTTTTAATTCCGGTTGTCAGAAGCGAGGCGTAAGGCTGATGTAGACTGAGGCACAATCCTTCGTCAACCATTTCCAGATATTCTTTGTCTTGTATTCGATTGCATCCTGAAGAATTAGGATTTAGTTTTCTTGATCGCCTTGAGTTTAACAATCCAACATCAACATACTGCAATTGGAAAGAAATACTTGAAACTATCAAAGCTTGGATAAAAAATTTATTCCAAATCCTAAGATTTGATGATCATTCATTCTCATCATACCGATGGTTGATTGAATTCCATGGTTGGACACGTCTTACTAGGCATAGTAGTATTACCAGGCCTAGAATTAGTGATACTCCTCAAAACAAGATCGTTTGCTTCATCGGTATAACCAGCCTCGTCGATTACTTCTCTCCCAGCAAAGTCCAACGTGATTTTACGATTCAAACGTGATCCGTGTTTCTTAGCTCTCATATCATTTTCGTGCTTTTCTAACTTATCTCTCTCGTTATTAGAAAGCCACACACTATTAGTCTGGTAATAGTCACACTCGTCGTCTATCACCTCTGTCCTTTGTGCGCTGAAGAGAAAAATTTGATTGGTCTTTAAAAAAAAATGTATAAGTAATTCAATCATGTTCATGAAGTCTTGTGGTTTCAAATGATGTTATAATTGAAGTAATAGGGACTTTGATGATTTTTCTCCATGTGTTCACCTATTACGATCATATTCAAGAAGTTTGTTTCTATGCTTGACCGATTCCTCCGCATCTTTCGGTGGTTTTTGATCCATAAGTTTGTTGTAAAGATGATCGGCTTGTCTACTATTACTCGCAAGAAGCGCTTGCTGATCGGGCGAGCACACTAACTCTCCACAGCAAAAACACGGCCCAGGACCTTCTTGGACGCAGACTATCCTCCCGCAGCTTACGCAGTTGTTTATTAAAGCGTGTTTCTTTGCCTCGCAGTTACACTTGTGTCTTCCTAGTTGGAAAGTGGCAAATATTACTCATGGAAGATGCGAGTAGTGGAGTGTGATTCACTTTAGTTCAAATCTCTGCCAAGTCCTGAAGATTACCTTTCAATAATATCGTTTCTCTATCTTTACCCTCTGGCGAATAGAGATTAACAAATTTAGTTTTCTTCTTCTCCACTTTTTCAGGCTTGGCAATTTCCTGCGAGTCAAAAAACGTCAATGATTCTGTACAGAGCTGATGAATTACAGATTTGTCATTCATAATATTCAGAGAATTAATGGCAAGAGAACCTGCACTTGCTGATTCGATGCTTTAGCCTTTCCTTTTTTTTTCTCATTCTGCTTTTGGTTGGCAGGAGTTTCGTTGATGGTTGATTTCTTGTATCCGACAAGGTCGTTATTTCCAGCTAAATTATACATCCCAATTAGGATTCTTATTGCTAGGAATATGCCGATCTTTGGATATAAGTGAGAACATATTCGAAGAACGGACACGCACTAGTGTCAAAGACTTGAGCGTCCAAACTACATACTGTAATGGGCTGATAATCTGAGGCGAGCTGTTTGTTATCTCGGGTTAACTGATACTAATGATCTTTCACAAATGTCTAACATCAATGGATGAATAATGGTTGAATTATGAAAATAAACATAAAAATAAAAATCTTGAACAAGATGACACCAACCTTGACGCTTTTTTAATTCCGAAACGAATTGCCTGTGCTTTGGATTATCGTAGTCCAACAAGGTTCTAAGATACTCGTCTAAATCTCTCGCATTTTGCATTTGTAAAATATATCTAAACGAAGAGAATTCCGATCTCATTAAAATATCATAACCTATAAATTAATAGAAATGGATTTTTTTTTTCAAATAAATATCGTTACTTACGACGTCAAATCATTCGGTACTGGGAAGTCTAAAAGTCCCGATAAATTTTCTTGTAGCCACTTTTCCATTTTTTTTTTCAAACACTTGTTAATTATTTCTTATCCACAAAATATAACATACGTATACCTATGTCAGGAAGGTGTTAACGTAAGGCGTTTTCAGCCGCTGTCATGATGTGTTAACTCCTAACGTAGGCTACAACAAGTTCGTTTGTGCGTGTCTGGTAGAAGTCGTGCAGGCGCATCATGACTTAGCAATTTGTTACAGACTCAGGGGATTCCCCAATGATACTGTAGAATGTAGATAACTATGATAATGGCAAGGGCTGAGAATCAGAAGGGCGTAACCCACAAAAAACTGCGGATGCTGCCAGAAGGGCTCACGTGTTACATTTTCAGATATACGCCCTTCTGGTCTTTAGCCCTCGACGTAATAAAGTATAAAAATTGACGATTTCTAGTATCGAAGATCGAAAATGGAGACAAACAACTGAGTTGTTTGATACAACGAGCGTGATACAAGAATAGTTATATGAAAGAATGTAATAAAATCGTAATATTTCAATCTTATTGAATATTTATTACACTACCTACTGCAGTAGATTATACAGATATACTATACTATAATAATTCATGTTTATTTGATCGTAACGATCATGGATCTGATGATGCTAGTGCCAACGTCAAAGGATCAGTTAAATGCGGAGGGGGATTTGGTGGGTAATCAAATTATTGGTTAGTCAACATTTCAAATTATGTAGGCTTATCAATAATTCTGATAAATTGGACTGGAATTTTTTTCGTGGCCTCATTAGGAAGCTCCATGCACTGAACACGAGTGCAAGATTCCACCGGAATGGGATGAACTGAAAAATGTGATAGAAGGAAATGGGATTTGCGCTAAAGCTCACCGGTTTTTTCGTAGACAGTATTTAGTATCTACGGAACATCCGGAAACCCGTTTTTGGTTGAAAAGTAAAGCCGCAATATCATATGAATATATTCGACATGCAACTTTGTACACCTACATGGTGCATCCTTTCAGCAGATTCAGGTAGCGAATTCAATCTTCGGGTCGATAAAATCAATATACAACGTTATATCTAACTTTAATGCGTATTACGTATACATCACAATTAATAATTACCCAAATATCCTGAAAATGTATATTAATCAAAATTCGATCTGTGACTTGATTTTACTTACTTCTATAGGTATATTAGGGTGGTCCTTATTTGGGGTATGTTCGAATTTTTTTCGACGATGGTCCTCAATCGGTTCCAAATATATAAGAAAAATTCCTGACAAGTTACAGCTCTTAATATTAATATTACCTCGGCCCCCAAGACGACGAAAGTTTTAAATGGGAAATTGCATGTATTTTTTAAAACTTAAAATTGAATTTTCATAATTCCGATGATTATTGATGAAAAAATCTGAAATTTGGTATACATATATAGTTATTCGTACTTGTATGATGTACAACATGGTGCATTAGAACAATTTTCAGATAATTTCGTACTTACCTTTTAATGCTTAACTTTTGAAAAAAATTATTTTTCCATCACATTGAAAAGTAATTATAAAATTATCTGAAAATTGTTCTAATGCACCATGTTGTACATCATAAAAGTACGAATAACTATACCAAATTTCAGATTTTTTCATCAATAATCCTCGGAGTTATGAAAATTCAATTTCCAGTTTTAAAAAATACATGCAATTTCCAATTTAAAACTTTCGTCGTCTTGGGGGCCGGGTTAATATTAATATTAAGAGCTGTAGATTGGCAGAAATTTTTTTTCATATATTTGGAACCGATTTAGGACTATCGTCGGAACAAATTCGAACATACCCCAAATAAGGACCACCCTGAGGTATATACATCTATATAATTAGATTTAATTAGATGAATTAATAGTTTGCAGTTACAGAGAATGAATCTGTATAGTGAAGTCGCTGATGTAATAAGAGAAACTTTTCATTTCATTGTTCCTAGGATTTATTGGGAGTCATTAATGGTTATAGTAACGGTGTTGGCTCTAATAATAATTCCATACCAATTTACCTTTTCAAATGAGTTTCCAACTGGAGAATGGTACTATGTCATCACGACATTGAACACTTGTTTCTTGATTGATATTGTACTATCATTTTTTACCGGTCACCACGACCGGCGTACAAACGTTGTTATCCTAGATCCGAGGATAATCGCACGGTAATTTATATTTATGCGAATCAGTAACGATACGAACAATTAATAGTAAAAATACCAAAGGCAAACAAAAAAGAAAAAAAATTCATTCAATATGCTGTAAAAATAGAAATACAATAATCACGTATTTGCAGTAAATATATCACCGGCTGGTTCCTAATCGATTTATTATCATCGCTACCCGTAGAACAACTCAAGTCTATTGTAAGTGAAACCCCGAATAATGTGGAACTGTATTGCTATTTCCAAATGCTCAAGATTTTCAGACTACGTACTGTTATGGTTTACGCAGGCCGCCTTCGACGCGTAAGTGCTTTTCTTTGGCAATAACGAATTGGCATTATATAAATTATTTGAACTGCATCAATGATAAATGAACAAAAATTACCATGCATTCGATCTATCTGATTTTAATTACGTCTTATCACACTTCCAGGTCTACGACATTTCGTTCCAGACGCACCGAGTGCTCAGGCTCATGATCGGGATGGCAATAGTCGTGCATTGGTCGACTTGTGGCGAATATTACGTATGTTGGTCTGTCCGAACCATTCTGTTGCGGTCTGGCATACATCATGTGTATATATTTCCATATTTCTCATATCTAATAATTAGCTTCCTCAAAAAATAAATCGAATCTACAATATTCGACTATGACAAGGCTTTAGATGGTGCTCCAATCATTCATCGTCAATGATTGCTGCAGAATAGCGTGGTGCAGATGACAAGGAACCCGCACATACCGTTTGCGTTTTAATACATAAATTATCATATTCATTCCACAGAAATTGGACATCTGAGCTAATTACCATGCCCATCTATACTAAGTATTTCAAGGCCATGTATAGAGCGGTTACTGCTTTGGCCTGCGCTTACAAATCGGAAATCGTGTCGACTGCGGAAGAGTTCATATCCGGTATGGGACTCACGATACTCGGTCGTATCGCCAATCTTTACTTGATAGGTAAATACCTATAAAATCATGAGTTCAGTTCTAAGTGACTTTCTGTGACACATAAGCAGACTTATATTCGACATGCATCATCGATGCAAGATATACGAAAGAGTTTATCATACACCGGTAAATTATATAAGCACCTCGCTACACCCAAGCAAAAGGATTCTTACTTTTACAGCTCAATGCTTCCAGTGGACGAGCACTTCTTGGGACACAAGTAGCAGCTACTTGCGATTACTGCCTCAATTACACGAGTACATGCGTCAGAAAGAATTGCCAATTGAAGTTCGGAACCGACTCACAACCTATTACAAATATTGTACACGGAGAGGTATCGACGTAGAGAGAAACATCATGAGCCAAGTATCACCACAGCTAAGAGAGGTACTATATTCCTGGAATGTGTTTTGATAGAATTGTCTTGTCGGACGTAATTGACTATAGATTATTAATTATATCTGTTCAAGGCATTGACTGTCGTTTCATTATTCATACCTTTGTAGGAACTGATGCTACACTGTTACCGCAGGCTCGTTGAGAAGATGTCGTTCTTCAAATATTTACCCAACTCAGTAGTTACGCGTATCGTAATGTCTTTGCGCGCTGAAGTTTTTCTAACACATGACGTAATAATAAAGGCAGGTACAACCGGGGATACAATGTTCTTTATTGCTTCCGGAACCGTTGCTATATACACCAGTTTGGGAAAAGAGGTTTGTACAAATGCATATGCAGGTCATTTCAAATTCTATCATCTCCTAAATAGTCGAAGATTTATCCCCTTCCTGCGTTAGATTTGTCATCTTGAGGACGGGTCACACTTCGGTGAAATATCTCTGATTTTGGAAAATGAACCACGCGTTGCGAGCATAGTGGCCATTGAAATATGCGAGCTTTACGTATTGTCTCGCGAAGATTTCCAGCAGGCGATAGAGCCCTATCCCAACCTGATGAATATCCTACAAAAATTAGCGCTCGAAAGATTGGAGAAGACGTTAGTTTTGGCGGACATTTACCGCTACGAAGGGAATATACCTGAAGCTTCCATAAAAAATCCTTTAAAATCTAATGATAAACAGAAGAATAAAAATTGGGACTACCTTTACTTGAGTTTATTTATTCATATCGTTATGCAATCATTTATGCCATAAATAGTGGTGGAAACTTTTCCCTATCTCAACGTATCCTGCATATATTTTGTTAACAATAACGCGAGCTGTAGCTAAGATATAATTGTGGTATACTTTAAAACTATTCAGCGATCGAAATTGCTACTAGTGAAGACCATGATGATTGGAGTCGAGTATTTAATAGGTTTCTCTATAATTGCTATCTCTTCGTACGAGAAAGCTGGGTAGGTCTATGGTTTCTAGGCGGTCTGTATGACTGCTGATAGACGGAAGTGAGTCTCCAGTGTTCGGGATAATCTGCATCTCTACATCCCTTCATAACACTGAACGGTGGTGTAAGGGTATCGATGCAAAAAGATCTCCTGGCAAACGGGGTCCTGGGTCGAGGTACATTGGAAGTAGCCGGAAGGCCGTTTTTCCTTGAATCATCGTGACCCTGCAGCCTTGGAGCAGCGGAGTATAAAGCCAATCTTTGCCTCTGCTTGCGCGCCTCCTTTTCTTCGTCTTTATTTCGCTGATCACATGCAGTACAATTCCGCAGATAAGTAGCGTGCTTGCGTTTATCCCGCCTGGGGAGATCAGGGGAGCTTGTATAACGCTTAGCCAAGTTATGTTCAGCCTCGGATATCCGTATATCGCCAAATCCCTTGCATAAATGGCATTTGCTGGAGTCGTTCAAGTCTAGCAACTTCCTAGCGCTTCTTGCGTCGTCCTCTTCCTCGGCTTCCGTCTTGTATCTCGTCAAAACGTTCAGTCTATTTCGAGCTAAGGGATCGTCTTCTGAGGGTGAGCTGCTACCGGGCGATCCTCGCACTGACGGTGAACAAATTTCAGGAAATGCTCGCTTGCATCGTACCTCGGAATGACGAGCTGGCGCATGAACAAGTCGTTCAAATTTTCCTGGATCAGCAGACGCAGCTCTAGGGCGGGAAAATTCTGGGGCGTAAATTTCCGACGTTGTAGTACCAGGGGGGTGTTGAACCAAAGTGAAAATCCCTGGAGCTGGTCCACCGTCGCTTCCATCAATGTGAACAGCTCGTCTTGGCTCGTAAGTTGGATCAACAGGAGCGTCCCAGCATATAGCAAGGTCCATTCTTGTTTCGGGTACTTTGCAGCCTAATACTGGACCATACAATTGATTGAGAGCTTGATTTCTTGGTCTCCTTTGAAACACCTTCGGTGTTATCTCCTGGTATTTTTTGTACGATTTGCAGGATGGTAAAGAGCCGCAGGATCTAGCTCGTCCAAAATTTACGTTGGTGAATACCCTGTCGTCGACACGATCCGGAAGTGGTTGATGCTCGAGATTTTCAGTGTGAAATTTCTTAGCAATTGCGAAATTGTCGCGGCAGGTTGGCATCTCGAGGGGACGATGTGTGTGCTGGATTTTTGGCGGACGGAGTGATCGAGATCCCATATTCCTCGGCAGTGATGGACGCACCTTCAAATTCCCTGCGACGTAGGTTGGGATGTTGAAACCTTCAGGTGGGCGAAATTCTGGCTTTGTGTAACTTCCTGGGCAGTACAAGTCGCATTCTCCTCGATGTTCCATTCTCCTTAATCGGATCCTCTACTACCGAATCATAATTTTCGATCATTTTTTCATGTTTCTAATTATCAATTGAACGATCATTCTGGAAATAACAAGATTATAAATTGGATAATCATAACGACTTGCCATACGGTTCATTAATCAATGAAATAATGATAACTATCGTTACCGCACATATCGCTATTCTGCGGCAGTGAGAATACTCCCTTTATAATAGTTGACGAATTTGCGTGCTTGTGACAGTGATTGATTTCGAGGTCGGAATAGCTGCAAGGCTGATGCTGCATCGATGCCAATCAAGTCCGCCTGATTAATCGCCGCATAGTCAAATCGTATCATGGTATATCAGCGGGTACAGACGACAATGAAGATGATTGTCAGACCGTCAGCCATCAAATGGATAGAGCAATCTATTATCATCATATGCTTAATTGAAAAATTATTTACTTTTCTACGAAATTTTCAAATTCTTATCAAAGTGCGAAAATTTTCGTGCTTCCAAAGTAGCGAAAAGATCCCTCATCGTGCAATTTTCAATCAGATGACACGATTCACTCACCTCTAGCTTTAAATTGATTGCATAGACTCATATTTGGACCAGTTGTTATGCAAACGGAAGAATATAGACTCAGATGAACAGTTTCGATATTTTAATCTCGTTTGGCCGGGATTGGGAAAAGTTTAAGCTGGTTTGAGGGGGGTCACCACATCGCAATGACATCTTTTACAGGCCGAGCGTTATGGGACGTTAATCGATGGTATACCGACGATATTATTCGAAGGAATGTATCCTCGAGAGTCGAGTTACTCCTAAGCGTGTTGGACTAGGTCTAAAACCCGGGTCTCGCGAGGTTCGCCGAGTTACGGAATGTTTACTTGCTTGACGACGGATTAGTTCGATAAATGGATACAGTAATCTACCTCAATTCGTGGCAAATACCTCATACCCGCTTTCGCACCTCCAAAGGACAATGCCAACATTCAAAATCATGCATTCAAGAATGGGAGCACTAAGTTATGATATCCACTTCACTAAATATGATTTTTTTTAATTTTTCGATAGGAAGGCTAGTAGGTGTATATATATATTTGTTATAAACCGGCTAACAGAAGCCGAATAAAACGACAACGCAAGAAAGAAAGTAGAGTGCGATAAGTGATGGAGTGTCAAGCACTTCACTTCTTGTACAGTAAACCATGGCCTTCGATTATTTTAAGTCAGTAAGATGCCTATAGCCACGATTGGACTGCAAGTGCACCATGCATTTAGGTAATTTCTATCATTTTCATGGTATCGTATAACGGCGTAACGGAATGGTACTAATGGTGTCCCAAAACTCTGTATGGATCGTGATTATCACGAAGAAATTCTACGACTCCATCGAGCCATGGCCTTCCGTGAGCGATTCACATGGAAAATTTGGTCTCCATTCAAGCAGCAGAGCTGGACTTCGATTGGAAATAACTATCAGCAAGTTTCAGACAAACGACACCTTAGCCGATGATGATAACGGCAAGCTTGACCCCGTGGTCAA
Source organism: Tenthredo livida (assembly GCA_963992785.1). Lineage (NCBI taxonomy): Eukaryota > Metazoa > Arthropoda > Insecta > Hymenoptera > Tenthredinidae > Tenthredo > Tenthredo livida. The sequence goes on from OZ023066.1 coordinate 4,816,097, forward strand.
AGAATATTAATCAAGAAATGCCGTATAAGATTTTTCCGTTCATTATGTCTTTGTATACCTAAAGTTGAGAGGTTCATTCATCCAAAGTATTGAAGAAGAAGTTCCAAAGTATTATTGGTTTCGGAGCAGCGTTCACTGATGCTGCCGGCTGCAATATTCTTAATCTTTCCGAAGGATTGAGAGAAAATTTGTTGAGGTACCTAAGTTGTATTAAGTTGGGTCGTTCAGTTCGGTAAATTAGATACGGAATAGGTATCGGCAATTCACGGACCCCGGAGAAGAGGTCGTTTCTTTTTCTATAATTTAACTAAAGAACTATAAGGACAAAAGTTCCCTTACGTCAGATGAACAAAGTAGGTTAATGATCGTTTTTAGATGCGTGCTGCGCTAGTATAAGACCTATATTGATTTCTTGCCCCAGCCCCAGCGCATAGGATGAATTATAATAGTTTCAAATATAGGTCGTATAATTCGGTAGATGGTATTAAATTAAAGATGGGTTGAGTACCGATTGACTGTACCTACACAATTTTCGATTAGATGATACGACTTCGGTGAAATACCGGGGGATTTGCGTCTTAATCATTTTTCGCTTCAACCTAAAGATTACCTTTCGAATGTTTTTTCAGAATTTATTTTTTAGAATTCCAAGAAGTACAACTAGCAATTATAAACTCTGATAATTCTATTCGATATCGAATTAGGCCCAGACAGTATTCAATTCTTACAAAATTTCGCAGCTTTCTTTGATCAGAAGCGTTTCCGAAATGATTAATGGAAATTGATGGTTTGCATTGTTGGACTGCGTCTTCATGGACGAAAATGAACAAAAACTTGAAAGGAACAAGCATGCTGTATTTAGAATATTATCAGGTGTGGGCGGATTACATACTCTGTTTCCCACCTTATTGATTACCATACGTGATGTTATTAGGAAACCAGTTGATTATGAAAATTGAAATTTCATTCTTGCTTTTTGCTTTCTTTAAATATTCTCAACCGTTATATCTACTGTGTAAGGTTCCTGCAGAAATATATCACGTCGAAGTTGTTGAATTTTATGCTAAATTTGTACACGAAATCGACCAGGCAAAGGTTTCGTAAAATCAGGTGAAAATTCCCCAAGTATGGGTTTAGCGAGTAGATCAAGTACGTCTCAATTCGTTGGGCAATATCTGGGACCAACTCTGCAGGAATTGCTTTTCAATCATATCATGCTTATAACGGTTGATCGAAAAGGCACTCAAATGGAGTTAGTGTGCATTGGTATAATACATACATGGATACACTTGTACCTGTCCACCGAGAATTTCCACTTATTTCACGAACTTGATCCAGACTTATTCATCATTATGACCGAAGTGGCGACTATGATAGGAATTTATTATTTATTAAATTCAATAAGGATTTACTATTTATGACAAATTATAGGTGAACCTATAGTGATAAGATGAATTTTTCAACAGGCTATTCCCAGGGAGTAATGAAAGTCAAAGATAAATGCAATCATAAAATTCTACTTCGATCTTGGGAACAAGTAGAGGAGTACATCGAGAATATAATCGGAGTATTTAATAATGAAAGACTGAACATAGTAGTTTGAATATTTCATTGATATTGTTCATCGAACTTCTCTTCTTCATGCTTTTATACGCCTCAATCTCAATCGTCGTTGTATAAATATGAATATGATCTATAAACGTCGTTCTACGGATATATATAGTGACCTGAGTTCATTTTTAATATTTTAGATACAAAGGCATTATGGTATCGATTCATGTATAAGCGTGTTTGACATTTAAATTATACACTGCCAGATTTAGACCTTGTTCGATTTTTATCCAAGTACCTACAGTATAAGAAATTGAGAAGTGTATTTTTGGTGGGCCGCTGCAGGAGTGCTATAGATTTTTATAAACAGCCACAATCCTACGCGCTGGGATATTTTAGAAAATTTTTACAAGCGAGGGAAGTATCGGACTATTTGTCGATGATACAGTAACGTATTTTTCACGCTGCGTTTATTATACACCGGATAATTCTACTCTCGTCATTCAATCAATACTGTGAAATTTTTGTGTTGTATGATCGAAATATATTGATGTTGATATTTTTTCAAGTATTTTTTTCATATTGAAGCTATATTGTATGTAGCTTGATGGGAGCGTTGAAAGATGTGTCTTTGTATACAATATGACGTCATGAATTCATATTTAATGAATATTCGAATCTCCCGCGTTTCGAAAAAACGACGAGCACAGAATTCGCCGATAGCGCCTCTAACCGCGAGTAGAAAAACCATGTGAACTTTTATCGCCCAGCGTGAAGCGTCGGTCATCTTCAAAGTTACAAGAACATTGGAATTACAAACTGCAACGGAAGGGGTATACCTAAAACCGAAAACCAGTTGATTACGGTTATGCTTAAAACTTTCGAGTGTTTTAAAATTGTGTGTGTTTAAAATACAACAAATAATCTCAATTGCATTAACGACCCGTCTTTACACCTATAAATCATTAATCTAAAACCGCCAAAGAACGCTGAGAGAACTTTTCACCCTAACTCGCGAATACGCTTTAGCTTCCTCAGCTCATTATCCACCGACGCTATCGCAGGTATCACAAATTTCGACTCGTTATCGCGCACATTTATCCCAATCTAAACTCGATTTGTGATTCCACATCTAACCCCGAAACTCCAAGACCTGAAAATTCACAACCTTGTCGCGCACTCGAGTGTAAGTATCTCGTCTGCATCTCGTAATAAATTGATGAAAATTTCATTAGTTTTAAGTGAAAATTACGATCAGTTATAAATAATCGATAATATTCTTAATAAGGAAAAGATTTATCACATAAAAACATCACATTTTCCCACGTTTCGGTAGTTTATCACGCTAATTAAACCTCGAAGAAAAGTTAGGTTAGGTTACCTTATCTCACCCACCTCCGCGCTCCGAATCTCTTCAATCACATATTATGAGTACATTATAGCATTAGTAGCTAAGTATAATAAGGAAAAACCAAATGATGTCTATCGCACACTATAATCACCAAAGATTCTATCAACTTTTCAGCATGTTAAGTATTATCCTCTCGAGATGCGGTAGACCCGCCGTTGGCTCGTATTAGTCCGAAGAAATCTCCTGGCTGTAACGCACTAAAGACAAGAGTCTGGCGGAGGTGTTTAAGCGTTGAAACGGTGAGGATTTATCCATGATTTAAAACTTGAAATTCATTTCGATTGATTCTTTACCTTTTTTTTTCTGATTCAATAATTACTAAAGTGCTTAAATTTCCAGATAGATTCAGTCAACCGATGGAAGGTAATAAGCAGTAAAGTTCTAACGAATGGACTTGATGCTCGAAGGAAGGATAAGATTTTTCAGTTTTTTACCTTGTAAAATCTTGGGCAGTCATGATGCTGTTCGATTTCTTCAAGAAATTATTTGGCTGGGCTGATGAGAGCAGTAGGAAACGTCGAGCTGATGACTCGTCAATTTCACACGAAGAATTTCTCCAAATTAAAAGACGTCGAGGTGAGGACAAGATGGGTCATCATTTGCCGGTGTTTACAGATTCCCAATACAGTCTGGAGGACGATGACGACGTTAAAATATCAACCGAATCAGCCTTTCAGGCTAGATATACTAAGAAATTAATAAATAAAAGTAAAGAGGATGAAGCCAACAGATTCTGTTGTCCAAAATCGTCAACCGTCATGAATCCATTGAGCAGATGCTCCCAGCGTAAAAAATGCAACGATTCAACAAGTACGGAGCGGTTCGTTGAGAACAGCAATCCAAACACTAGCGGCATGTTTAATAATAGCAAATCTTCAACCCTGAATAAAACGCACAGATTGCGCGAGAAAAAACAGTACGGAGAAATGCTGCAGAACTTTGTCCCGCACAGAATACAGATATTGAATAGCAAAACGGTACAGTCAAGAGCCGCTAGGCCAACTCCGGAAGTTATTGACCTAGAAAAACATGAGCTAAAGAAGAGTTGCCAGACGTTTAACGCCGTAAGTAGACCTCCGATACTACCAATGAATTCTCATTGGTATCAGAGCCGGAAACTCAAGGAGAGAATCACGGCCTTAGACTCGAAATTTGCTGAGCAGACTGATAGAAATCGCAGAAAATTAGTCCCTGTTACAACAACGGTGAAAGATGAAGCTTCCGCTTCTTCATCCACCTCTTCCTCTTCCTCGAAAACAACGCCGCAATCTTTAGCTCCGGAAAGCATAGTCTCAAATTCTTTGCGCGATAGATTGGCCTCAAAAGCAGTTATGAAGAATGATTTTATACCGCAAATAGCTAAGCGGTACAATGCCAGGATCGAAGAGCGCAACAAGGAAGCCGAAGAGTTGAAAATAATGACTGGGCTTCTCTCAAAGCAGAATAGACTCGCGCGAGAAGCAGCTCTCGAAGAACAACTTGCTCGCTCTATGCGACTGTGCGAAGCCGTTCTTGATGACAGAGAAGAACCGGAAGAAGCACCACTCCCAGTTCTGACTCCTGAAATGTTACAGGAAGTTAGAAGCGCCCTCGTACCACACCCGCCGAATCAAGTACTCGTCGAAGGATTCGGACTCCAGATAACGAGGAAAGATATCCACACATTGTCCGGCCTGAACTGGTTGAACGATGAAGTAATCAATTTTTACACGAATTTACTGATCGTTCGTGGTACTAGTGGGAATTTTCCAAAAGTTCATGTGATGAACACCTTTTTTTATCCAAAATTACTCTCGGGAGGTCATTCGTCGCTTAAGCGATGGACCAGAAAGGTCGATATATTTTCAAAAGATTTACTCGTCGTTCCTATACACCTTGGGCTTCATTGGTGTATGTCGATAGTCGATTTCCGAGAGAAAACAATCCGGTATTTCGATAGTATGGGCGGGAGTAATCCAAAGTGCCTGAATGCTTTGAAACAGTATCTCCAAGATGAGAGTATGGACAAAAAGAAGCAGCCTTATGATACAACAGACTGGAAATTAGAAAGTGTAAAAGATATACCGCAGCAGATGAATGGGAGTGATTGCGGAGTATTTTCGTGCATGTTTGCAGAGTATATATGTGCTAATAAGAGACTTACTTTCACACAGAAAGACATGCCGTATTTCAGGAATAAAATGGTCTACGAAATACTTAAATCGAAACTTTTATAACAGATTAATAATATCTGGTATTTTCTTCGAGGGATTGAGTTGAGTAAATCCTTTTGCGTTTTATTGCATTTCTAGGATGAAATCATACACCTGTAACCATCTTATATTATTTAAAAAAAACGACAGACGCAAGATTTGTGCGTTTCATTTTCACCGATTATATTCACTCTTGAAGAATTTTCCAAAACAACTTCGAAAGACATTTAATCATCTACATGGGATCAGAGGACTCGCATATTGTGCCAAGAGAAACTAACTCTTATTGAGATTATCAGTTATTCGTCACTATCCTGCACTGACAGCGTACACCTGAAGTAATGCTTATTCATTAATAAAATTGCTTTTAATTATAATAAAAAAAGCATTAAATTCTGTTATCCATAAAAGTAGTAATTTATGAGCTGATTATTTATAATCTGACGAAATTTTTGACTGATTTTGCTTACTGCTATAATGGTAAGGGAAAGAGAGAAAGAAAGAAGTAATATTCAATTCCAATATCATTTTAATTTCTTATAATTATACTTATTCACGTATCAACAGGCTGAGTAAATGCCCTGCGCCTTATTCATGGTTTTGTAAGGCAATATATATATTTTTTTTCAAATAAAATACGAATCCATATGAACCACGGTCTTTTGTCTTGTAAAAAGCTGATCCACTTAATACACCATCTTACCTATTCTGTGAGGTTTTTACTCTGAATTCAATTGTATGTGTACTGTATCAACTTTTTTCTAGTCATTTGTCTAATGGACTGCTTCGGATATGCCCTAATCTCTTGCTTTATTCCAAAAACGTGAAATCGATGATTCAATATCTGGTTTTCAGTAACAACTATCTAATCTAATCCATCAATGGTTCGCTTTTTTGTATTCTATTCGCGATCAACCTTAAGTGTCTTCAGTCTCGTCTAGAATTTCTTATTCAATTCGATCTAGTTTTACTCTTACCGGAATTCGTAAATTCTATCTTTATATCGATAGTCCGAAATGTACGGTCTGACATGTATATATGTATGTACGTCGGTTTGATCTATCTAACTGTAACAACATAGTTTAGCATTGTAATAATCGCATGCTTTGATTAGACGAACTGAATTTACTTTCAAGACACGAAACGGTGATTCATGTGAACTTATTTCGATCGTCTTCGGTAGGAAATAATACACAAGGAACCTGAGAATTGGGTAAACATTAATGTATTTATTAGTTTATTTTATAAAATACATAAAACCGAACAACGACAAATGTATTTATTATTTTTTGTTCATATAAAACACTTGACGCATTCTGAATTAACATCAATCTAATAGTGGCACATCATGTATACATAATATAATATATATAATTTACGCAGGTACATTTCAGGCTTAGGATTCAAACACTCGATTCTCACCTGTTTTTACTAACAATAAGTATACCTATGTACAGTTTACAACAAAGGCGTTTATAAGTAATCATACAAAGGGTAATAACTGAGGATGAGATGTGAATAAAAATTCTTTGGTATAAAATTTTCATGTTCCCTGTGACCCAAGATTCAAATTGAATTTTAAATTTGTCATTTTGTCTAATAGTAACTTATAACGTGCTCAAATTGGGTTCAAAAGAGTCGCTTTTCATGGGAAAACAGGCCATGGACATTGCCCTCTAATTGAGCGGACTGCGTTCTTCTTTCGAACCTAATTTCGCCGCTATACATCATCGATCTCAATCCTGAAACCGATCTGGCGCCGATATCCTGGCAGCCATGTTTGATCCCGCATTGTAGATAGGGGAGAAATTTTAGGACTGACCCCTTGTCGACTATGGAACCGCTCACTCCCTGAGCAACTTTCAATTTGTCCATTTCGTTGTGGTAGTATCTGTCCATCGCAGATCCCCTGGAATCCCTGCGTTCCATAGCTTCCAGCGAGCCCATTCCCCGGTATTTCTTGAGTCGCACTCCATCGCTGAAGAAGTATTGGCCAGGTGCCTCGGAAGTACCGGCTAGCAATGAGCCCATCATTACGCTACTCGCCCCTAGACATAAGCCCTTAATTATGTGACCGATGGACTGAATTCCTCCGTCAGCAATCACTGGCACCCCGAATCTCTTCGCGTATTCTGAAACCTTGTAGACCGCAGTGGCCTGCGGCCTGCCTACGGCCATCACTTCTTGGGTGATGCAAATTGAGCCGGATCCCATTCCTACTCTAAGTCCATCAGCTCCAGCTTCGATGAGATTCTTGGCCTGCATACAAGTGACCACATTTCCTGCGATAACTTCGAGATCAGGATACGCCGACTTGACGTACCTGAGCATTTCAATTTGGAACTTAGAATTGCCTTGGGAAGAGTCGAGCACAATCACGTCGACACCGGCCAAGGCTAGACACCTTAATCTTTCTTTGTCTTCATCTCTGGACCCGATCGCAGCTCCGACCAGTAATTGCTTGTTTTCATCTTTGCTGGCGTTCGGATAGCTCCTGTTCTTTTTTAGGTCTGTTCGGGCCATCAGCGAGACTAGCTCACCCCTTTCATTGATTATTGGGAGTTTTCCCTTCTTCGACATTTCGAGGATAGAGTTAGCCTCCTGCAGAGTGACTCCGGAGGTAGCCGTAATTAGATCATCCAACTTGGTCATTGCTCGTTCGAGTTTTTCGTTCTGTTGACTCGCCACATCCTCAATAAAGTCGATATCCTTCGAAGTCACTATCCCGACCAGCCGGCTCCCGAGCTTACCACTTTCCGTGATTGGCACCCCGGAAAATCCATGCTTTGCTTTTACACTGAGAACATCTGCGACAGTGTGATTCGGCGAGAGTACAACCGGGTCTCGAATAAAGCCATGTTTGTACTTCTTTACTTTTTGCACCTCGGTAGCCTGGTACTCGGGGGTACAGTTATGGTGTATAATTCCAATGCCACCTGACAGAGCCATTGCAATAGCCATGTCCGATTCTGTGACTGTGTCCATCGGCGTTGATACCAACGGTGCCTTAAGAGTTATTTTTCTAGTAAGTGGTGAAGACAGGTCGACTTGGTCAGCCGTGAAATCGATATAGCCAGGCAATATTATGAAGTCATTATACGTGAGGCCATCGCCAGCAGCGAACATTTGGCCAGCGATAAGTCCGTCTTCAGGAACTGTAAGTATTTCCTGTTGCATATCGCCGAAGACGTAGTCGGCCATTGCTCACTGCCAAAAACTCTGTCGTCTGTGTATATGTTATCGGAAAATATTGACTTATCTGTTCTTCGCGCTCTCTCACTCTCTCTTTCTCTCTCTCCCTTTTGGACCCAGGTGGTAACGCGCAATTGAACGAGATGCTCGTATTGATTAATATTATAACGAACAAATTTCCCGACTCACTTCCTCGGGCGAATGATATTGACACGCTTGACACTTCGCTGGTTCTTCGATCCTCACCCGACACAACTCAACCCTCGAATGGCGCCTCACCGGCCTTTACACTCTAAGGGTGAACTGAACCTTCGCCCGTGCTATTTTACCCTCGGCCAATCCGGAACCAACTACAGTTGGCCGAGACAATTCCTCCCCCACCTTTTGTTGAAACAGGGCAATATCTGCTGTTTTCACCGCCGGTTAGAGTTCGATTATTAATTTTTAATATGGCTTATTGAAACCCGATTCCCAGCCGACTAAATATAGGTGTATATCCATCCGTGCATAGGTGTGTAAATTCAGCTAAGTGGATTACTAATTTTCCTATATCGTCGAGCGCACGCAGTTCGATAACTGCAGTAATAATTAATTGGAAACGACGTTCGAAACTGAATACGAATTTTCGATTAATTACACGTCTACTGTACAGTAGTTTTATTTACCTACGCAGAATCACAATGATTTTAGATTGACGTTTAATGTTATATCAATCCGATGCCAATAGTCATTTCAAATATGTGTATGTTTCGAATCAAATATTTGATTATCTTTTTGTTTGAACAAATGATCAGTATTTGATTGGCTCCAGTGACAGACTTTCATAAAATTTTCATGTAATATAAGATGGGGACGAGTCAGAGCAACTTCTTTTTTCCGAAAATTTTCAGAGCTGCGGGCTAGAAATATGCTTAGAATATAATATGTATATGGGGAAATCCACGGAACCTCCAAATTTTTTAATACTTGGTTGTCTACCTATGAAGAAAGAATTTAAAGTGGGTATCAAGTATGTGGGCCTTCATTTCAATCATATTACTAGCCAACTCATCTTCTTATAATTAAAACTTTCGAAGTCATTGATGTTATATATAAGTGTGCCATTCAACGTTTCACCATGATTACATTTTTTTTACTTTTTCGTTTATAACTTTTTGAGGAATCTCAAAGTTGAAATTTTGATATCACATTCAGATAGCTTTACAAAAAACAAAAGAAAGTGTGGTTCCAAAATTAATGTGCCTTCAAAAATGATGAAGCTAGAACTTGGAGTATTTGAACTATTTTTCAAAATCATGTTTTTTCGTTGGCACAGCTCCGATTTTATTTCTTACCCGTCAAAACGTCCTGTAATTCGTGAACCTTTATTGTCGAAATCTATTACGAAAATCCTCACATTAAACTTTCGGTACTTTTAATATTATGAAGTTTTATTTAAACAATAAATATTCGAGAATTTTTGTGAAATGTTAAAAATAGCATTGAAATGTGTAACTTATCGGATTTCATCAATACGAACGCGTACTCTAGGCCGGAGTGAAAAAGGTCGATTTTCGCGGATCGTATTCTAATAGTGCGGGAAAGTTGCGTCTTGGCATCACTAAAAACTGTGCCGAAGAAAAAAGTTGACAATCGATATCTTCTGTTCCGGCAAACGCCCTAAAGTTTTCAATTTTTTAACACGAGGTTTAAATGAAGAAAAAACGCAAATAAACAAGTTGGCACTAAAAAATTTATAAAAACTCACTGAGTCAGCCGATTTCAGTCTCCGTATGCTTATTCGAGGCGGAAAGAATATAGCTTCCGTTTGACGTTTTAAAATTCACAATATCTTACTTACTTGCGAGGATACACGCGTTTGTAAAATGAGTTTTTCCCGAAAAAACTCATTTTTTCGATTTTGTATCTTCGAAAGTAAGTAATATATCTCGAATTTTAAAACGTCAAACGGAAGCTACATTTTTCCCGTCTCGAATAAGCGTACGGAGACTGAAATCGACAGACCCAGTGAGTTTTTGTGAATTTTTTAGTGCCAACTTGGCTTTTTGCGTTTTTTCTCTATTTAACCCGTGTTAAAAAATTCAATACACTTCTTACCTACAGTAGTAGATATCCCCGAAAAATTCACAGATTTTTAACGACAAAATTTTATTTATCACAATTTATTGAAATAAGAGTGTTTTTTTTCTTTTGTGAGTTTTAGCTTCTAAAATTATATCGTTGAAAATCGGTCAAATTTTCATGATATACCTACTACCACAAATAAGAAGTGTACCAAGTTTGAGATTTTACGGAACTATACTGCTACGGAAAGAAAGAAAATTGACCGCGACGAGTCACAAATCGTGTTTCATCCAAATGGGAAAATTCGGAGGCTTTGGGGCGGTACTTAGATTCTCATAAAAAGCACCTCTGATGCAGAAGCCTTTCGCTAAATTATAACGCGCGTCTGATGGCATAAGGTCGTAAGCGCCAAAAACGCGATTTTAGTGGCAAAGAGTCGTATAATTTTTTTTTCTTCAACAGCGGAGGGAAACCAGCGAGTTTCCATCCGCAAATGAGGATGGAAACCAGTCGATTGCCGGTCCTCGTTTGCGGATGGAAACTCGCTGATTCCGCTCCGCTGTTGAAGAAAATAGTATGTTCACCTCGGAGAAAACAGTCATTGGCGCCTCGTATGAAGTTGAGAACACCTCGGCTTCGCCTCGGTGCTCACCTTCATACTCGGCGCGCAATCGACTGTCTTCTCGCTCGGTAAACAATATACTATTTCACGCCATTTGCTCTAAAAATGATCAAAACGTATTAGATCAATGGAAATTGCGAGATCGAAAATGTAAAAGGAAAAGGTCGTATGTTGGGTGAATACGTCGTTCTTTATTTACATTTTCTAAGAAAGATTAAAAAAAAAAGGTAAAGACAGAACGTCGTAACCGCTATTTTTTTCTTTTTACCCCGCAACGCAAAAGTCACGGAAACACCTGAAACGCGATGATAAATAAAAGAGAACGAACGTTCCAGAAAATTCGATAAAAAATATTCGTAGATAAAAGCAGAAGGTCGTAACCGCCAGTTTTTTTCTTTTTTTTTACACTTTGCAGTACAATTAACATTATCGGAGTTATAAGGTTATCTACCCGTAAAAAAATGCGGTCTCAACAATAATAATGAGTAGGTACCCGGGTGCAAGAACAACACAAGTCGACTCAGGTCGTTTTTGCTAGCACCATCATTTTTGCGTTGTACAACATCTCAACTACCTGCCCTGTGAGTTTCAGGTTTGAGGGATATCTGATTTTGGTGTAATAGTACATTGTGTACCGCGGAGGCAAAGAAGGTCTTTTAACGCCGAGTGTAAATTTGCAATATGAGTCGTAGACGAGTCGAAGACGAGTATTGCAAATACGCTCGGCGTAAAAGACCTTCGCCTCCTTGGTGCACACGATACTTTATACAACAAAAGTATTTTTTAACCCTCCGTGTGTACACTGGGTCTTTAACCCTAGACGGGGCAACTTATTTTTTTCACCTTCTATCGGGCAACTGGGGTACCGGAGTACCCCAAGAGTTTCCGAATGAAGCACGCCTTTCTAGTTGCAATAAGATACGATTCTTGTACGTCATTTGCTCCGTTATTGAATCAGGAAGACAATGGTATGTATTCAAAGCCCTTTCCTTCAAGAGAAATTCGAGAAAAACTTGTTTAAAGTAACGAAAAGTGCGGTGAAGAGCTAAAAATGACTTTTTTCGAAGTTGGCTTGGGGTACCTCGAGACCCCAGTTATCCCGTCTAGGGTTAAAGGAACAGTCGAAATTTCGAACTCAAATTTGGTTTCAATGAATGGAGGGTGGGCTTTGGCTATACCTACCCTAAAAAATTTAGGTAGTGGTGGGGACTGAAGGCCCAAGGGGCGCCCGGGCCAGGTAGTTTATCTGCAACCAGCAGCCGGTGCAAGTCGCGTCCGCTCCCTCAGAGGGTCAGTATACACACGGCATCGGTATTTTCCGAGATAAGCCGATGCCGGTTTTTTGCTTTTCCCGTAGTTTTTTTTTGTTTTTTCATGGCTCAATTCTTTGTTTCATGTTATGTTAGGAACAGCGAATGTAATTTTGCCAAAACTGCGCAGTATAAATTAATAAATAAATAAATGAATATAATTTTCATTTCTTTATTTTATCAGTGATAATCATGTTTCACAATTGTTGTATAGTTGTAACAATATTTCAAGACTCATTTTGTGCGAAATAATTACCATTCCGTACACTTATGACCTGTCTGAATCCCTAAAATATTCCCCACTTTCAGGTGCTGAAATAATTCAACTTTTCGGAGCCCTAGCTAATGACACTATATTCTCTTGAAAGCTCATAGTCTGAGCTATAAAACCCTGAAACCGTTTTTTGAAACATTTGTTTATCGCAGAGTTACGAATTTTCGAACGAAATCCCATTTTTTCCCCATTTTTGACTATACCTACTCCAATTTTTATTGAGAACGCTTTCGAACTTTTGACTTTGGCGACTTTTGGGTCATGTAGTAGACAGTCCGAGAAGTAACCCTGAATTTTTTTTAGATTTTTCGAAAGCCTCGAAAACTTTGAAAATCCGACTGTTCCCTGTTTTTATTTATTATAGACATTCCTGTTCATTTTAGTGCAAAAACAAAATGGACTTCGTATTCCGGAAGAATCGCCCTTCAAAATGAGTTATCTACAAAGTCCATTGTGGTTTCGTTCGTGGATGTAATTCAGTTTTCAAACTTCAATCAACGGTTTTGGTGTCAAAACCTGAGTCGACTTAGATTGTACCTGCACCCAGGTACTCAATTATTATGAATGCTAGTTTGACCGAGGGGCTGGCAACTGAATGCAAGAGGAATCGATTTCTGCTGATTTCGTCTATGATTTCCGCGATTTTCACGTGTTGACTTTGTTTAGAAACAAATGCTCAGTGTTCCACGTGTTGGGGTTTTTTAGAAACAAATGCTCAGTGTTATCGATTTCCAATGATTTCTTGTGATTTCTTTTAGATTTTTCTCACTGATTCCCAGAGTTGCCAGCCCCTCGAGTTTGACTGCGTGCAAAATTGCTTATTTCACCCGAATCTAACATTTCTCGAAAATTGAGACTGAATTTCTGTATTTTTGACATTCGCGTATCTCGATGATTATTCTACAGATGGAAGGTATGTAGGTATACGTGACGTCTAGTTGAATTTGAAAGCCAATTAATTAAATTAATTAAAAAAAAAAAAATGTTAAGAAACCATCGACACAAGGCCGCGGAGCTAATTATATGCTTGAATTCGAAACGGTCTTATCTTGAGCATTTCGTAACGAGTTAGGGGCAAGCAAATGCAATTATAAAATATAGTGGGGAATCGAGCTTCGCTTTTTGAGGAGAAATTTTGATGGTTGGGGGCCAAAACCATGAGGGAGTTCCACTGTATTCATAGTCGACAAAAATTCGGTCTTCCTCACCACTGTCGTCGATTTGAAGCCCGAAGCAGTAAAGCTTGCTGATTTTATTGACTTGTCAAATAAAGGTAGGGCATTATTTATTAAAGTAAACTATTGATACCTACTTCAAAATTATTACACACATAGATCTCAAAATAATCTCATCATAACACGAAATCTTTCTCATTTGGAATCGACATAATCCACAGAGAAAACTGAAATATCTGATTTGTTAACGTTGTTCTGTTTATTTTAATGCAATTAAATTGAAAAAAAAATAATTGTGTTTATATCCAAATATTACCAAAGCTTTATAAAGTAACTTTGTGCAATGAAAAGATTTTTTCATGGAACACGTAATTTTTTAAAATACATTTTTCTTAGGTGGGGCATCTATCCCGACTTTACCCTATTTTGTCACCCCAAAACCCAACTCGGATAACATGGTTTCCCGTTTTATGAAGGGGCGACTTCGGTGAAATTTTGAAAATCGTTATTAGAGGTTGCATAAAAAAATCCTTCCAGCAGTTTTTGAATAATGTCAGTATAGACTGTGAAAAAAAATTTCAGCCTCCTGCGATGAAAATGTAAGCGCAAGGAACCTTGCGAAGAAGATTTTTCTCACCGCTGTCAAAAATTCCTTGCGTCTACACTTTCATCGCAGGAGGCTGAAACTTTTTTTCACTATCTATACTGACATTATTCAAAAACTGCTAGAAGGATTTTTTTATTTTAAAAAACCAAAGATATGACCGTTTAACATGCCCACCGATGCTTCCTTATGCTAGCCACACGTACCCGAGCCGGGTTTTACGGTGTCAGCGCGCGCCGCCGCTTATAAATAAATCGTTGTCCATAGTCTCCATCGTTTCTCCATCCTTTTGACTTAACGATTTTGTAAAGAATTGATCAAGGAATGCGCTCATATTTTTTTCAGAATTTTATCGCGTGACCCTCACTTTGAAAATCGCGTTTGAATAATATATTTGTTTATAACAAATGGAATTGTTTGTTACCGCAAAATCAAATAAATGTATAATAATAGTGTCATTCAATAGCTTTGAAATGGTTCTTGACTGAAGTCTCTAGGATGAATACAATCAAAGATATGACCGTTTGAAGAGGAGTAGGTATGTTTTCGATTTTTGGCTGTTTTTGCTGAATTTCACACCCGTGTAACTTGGAAAATAGGGGCGAAAAAAAAAAACAAAAAATTGTTTGATGAATTTATTTGTTCCATAGAACCCGTAAAAAAAATTATAGGGAAATCGGTTCCCCCACCAACGATCGACTCGCTGTCTTTACTCCCCACTACCGGCGGAGCGGCGCCCCGCGGCCAGTGCCAAGCTTGTTTGGTGCGGTGGAGTGGTGGTAACTCAGTAAGTGCGCGTTTCGACCCCTACAGCCCCGTAGGCGCGCACTTAGCGGGAGTCTACTGTAACTTTTGAATGAACATGAGCACATGTACGACCTCGTAGATATAGTTAGACTGTATAAATAAGTATCTGAAAAACCGAAGAGCATAACGGAATCTGGAGGGGCGTCCCATAAAAAATCATTAAGAGATGAAGATTTCGCAAAAACTCGCAGACGTTTTTCCAATTTTTCACTTTTCCCCTATTTTTTATAAGTATTTTAACGACATTTTGGTACATCTAGTTGAACAATAAAGTTGATATTTATCTATAGAAACTCGAAAAAAAAAATTTAGATGGATGACGTTATTAGTTTTAGCATTATCAAATAATTTGTTACACCTCGCTGAAAGTTAAAAGTTTCGAGGATTTGCCCATATAGCCGAACCGCAATTACCCCTCTGTATCGTTGTCAGCCAGGGTGTTTGGCTCAAGATTTCCGTCTGCCCTTTCGTATATAGAATTTTGACGACTTCCCGTAAATATTTATTTTTGTTCCAGCCCTTATGGTGTTATACTTAAGTTATACAGATTTTCGCGGGTAGTTTTTGCCGTCTGCCGCGACTTTTCCAGCAACCAAAGTGTCTGCCATTTTCACCGTTCAACTCAAAATAACATTCCCTATTGCCACACCAAAAAATAGCCCTTATGGTATCACATTTTTCAATTCATTTTTTTCAACCCCTTGTGCCCGTCCCGCGGCGCGCTCCAGTACCGGAAGCCAGGCAGACTTCCGGATCAATTAACAGCGATGTTAAGAGAGTATGATGAGATGAAAAATTCGGATTATGAAATGACGTGACCATTTTGGTCGCCAGCTCTTAGACTACAAGTTTGAGATTTTACGGAACTATACTGCTACGGAAAGAAAGAAAATTAACCGCGACGAGTCACAAATGGTGTTTCATCCAAGTGGGAAAATTCGGAGGCTTTGGGGCGGTACTTAGATTCTCATAAAAAGCACCTCTGATGCAGAAGCCTTTCGCAAAATTATAACGCGCGTCTAATGGCATAAGGTCGTAAGTGCCAAAAACGCGATTTTAGTGGCGAAGGGGCGGGTAAATTTTTTTTTTCACGCCATTTGCTCTAAAAATGATCAAAACGTATTGATAGATCAATAGAAATTGCGAGATCGAAAATGTAAAGGGAAGAGGTCGTATGTTGGGTGAATACGTCGTTCTTTATTTACAATTTCTAAGTAAAATTAAAAAAAAAAAAGTAAAGACAGAACGTCGTAACCGCTATTTTTTTCTTTTTACCCCGCAACGCAAAAGTCATGGAAACACCTGAAACGCGATGATAAATAAAAAAAAACGAACATTCCAGAAAATTCGATAAAAAATATTCGTATATAAAAGCAGAAGGTCGTAACCGCCATTTTTTTTCTTTTTTTTACACTTTGCAGTACAATTAACATTATCGGAGTTATAAGGTTATCTACACGTAAAAAAATGTGCTGTGAATTTACTATCTGAGTAGTAAGTATCCCGAGTAGAAATTAGATCAGGCAGCCTGATGTAACGCTATGTTCCGTCAGGGCCTGATCAGGCTCTAGTATTTCGTAGTACTGCCTGCTCAGGCCCTGACGGAACATAGCGTTACATCAGGCAACTATCAGGCCTGATCCGGGCCTGATTCGGGCCCGACATGGGCCTGATTCGAGCCTGACCTCATTTCTACTCGGGATACGAACAGCATTTTTTTGCAGTAGAAAAGTCAACAATAATTGAGGGGATGGGCGGAATAACGGTATGAGTCGGTTTATACCGCTCCTCCGGAGATTGCATAAAAATGATCAGTGACCACAGAGCTACATTATATATTTATTTGATAAAAATCGGTTGAAATTTGAAGGGTTAAACCGAATAGTTTTTTGCAAAAACGCTATATCAGTCTATGTTAGCCTCCTACGTTTTTCTCATTTATCTCAAAACTATGTTTTCCGAGTTATACCGTTATTCCGCCCATCCCCTCAATTATGGTAACATTCACTCATATATAGATATTGAAGGCCACTTGCTCCAATGTAGCAAATACTAGAATTGTGGTAATTTCTACTGCAAAAAAGTGCTGTCCATATACTTACCACTAGCATAATGAATTCAACAGCAGATTTTTATATTTCCCACGTAATAAATAAAACCCAATCGTCGATGTTTGACCTGCTCACTGCAGGCATTTCCCGTTTGCCTATCTTTTAGGCTCGTTACTTTCCACAGAATCGGTCTGTATATTATACACGGAGAAAATTAAATGGTTGGAGTTACTATCGGGTTGATGGTAGATTTTCTCCCATCAACCCGATAGTAGTGAATACCATCTATATGATTGTATAAATCATCTGGATTGTAATAGTTACCATATGTATGATAACTTTTACAATCCAGATGATTTATACAATCATATAGGTGGTATTCACTACTATCGGGTTGATGGGAGAAAATCTACTATAACTAGATAGTAACTCCAACCATTTAATTTTCTCCGTGTACTCATGAAAAAAAAGATCCGAAATCAGATGCTGGTGCCACGTAATATGTACATACCTACATCACATCTACTGTTTCTCATGAAGCTCCTAGTTCGCCTAATAATGATACAAAAAAAAGGACAATAATTATTACGAATTCTAGTTTAGCTGCAGCGTGCAAAATTGCTTATTTCACCCGCATTTAACATTTTTCGAAAATTGAAACTCAAATTCTGTATTTTCGACATTCGCGTATCTTGATGATTATTCTAAAAATGGAAGGTACGTATACATGACGTCTATAAAATCGAAAGCTAACTGCGTATATTATTGGGAAAATTGAAAAAAAAAATTTCAAGAAACAATCGACACAAGGCCGCGGAGCTAATTATATGCTTGAATTCGATACGGTCTTATCTTGAGCATTTCGTAACGAGTTAGGGGCAAGCAAATGCAATTATAAAATATCGTGGGGCATCGAGCTTCGCTTTTTGAGGAGAAATTTTGATGGTTGGGGGCCAAAACCATGAGGGAGTTCCACTGTATTTATAGTCGACAAAAATTCGGTCTTCCTCACCACTGTCGTCGATTTGAAGCCCGAAGCAGTAAAGCTTGCTGATTTTATTGACTTGTCAAATAAAGGTAGGGCATTATTTATTAAAGTAAACTATTGATACGTACTTCAAAATTATTACGCACATAGATCTCAAAATAATCTCATCATAACACGAAATCTTTCTCATTTGGAATCGACATAATCCACAGAGAAAACCGAAATATCTGATTTGTTAACGTTGTTCTGTTTATTTTAATGCATCCGAGCAGCATGCTCGTATGTGTCTTCGTCTCGTATAGTTCCTCTCGTCTCTTGCGGCGCTACTAATTACATTAATAATATCTAATTCTCATCACGTTTTAGGAAATATATTGCAATGCAGAAAATTATGCTGAACATCCTACTGATGGCGATTCTCGCTGTCGCTGTTGTATTCGGATTGGGACGAAAAGACGAGATTGTGAGTATATCGACGGCTGGGCGGAAGCAGCGCCTATATCAGAAAAGCCGTAGAGGAGCGCCTATCTCACCTTCAATTGCAGAACATGCTACCTCACAAAAATATTTCGCTTTGAAAATTTTGTGGTGGTGTACCCGAGATAGGCGCTCCTTCCGCCCAGCCGTCGACATGAATTATTGTAATGAGTAAACAAGTCCGTAATTTTCATCGGGCTTACACAAATATTACAAGATAATATGCTATTGATCAATTTAATCGGGCAGCTGTATTCTTGAAATCATCGTTAAAGTTAATTGTTGACCAAATTATTTGTTAACTTTTTCCGAGAAATGATCCATCGCCTGATTATATCGTAGCTTTTATCATTTCCTTTCAGTGTAACCCTACGGATAACAACTGCGAGGCCGGCTTGAAATGTGTTCGACATCCATCGTTTGTAAACGAGGGAGTTTGTACCTAACTACTGAAAATCGTCTTGCAGCGTTGTGATGACGAGGGTTCATCGAAGCACAATGGGTTTTGCTCAATATATTTAATTGTTCAAATTATTGTTGACATTTGTCGACCACATTAAGGTAATTCAAATTAAAATAAAACTTTGATCGAGTAAAAGAGAGATTATTTTGTCACCCCAAAACCCAACTCGGATAATATGGTTTCCCGTTTTATTAAGAATTTCTATAGCATATTGAAGTTCGGTATTTTTTCGACAAGGAATTTCTGGTAATCATCTACAAATCGCAAGTGATATTAAAGTTCATGTTAGGATATTCTCGGTTCTGAGAGAATTCGTGTAAATTCAGAAACATTCAAACATTCAAACCGGGAGAGATGGCCAGCGTTAATATTTCTTATGTTCCTCAATATAATATGTGTAATTCTACCTAGATAAATGTCAACTTAGCTACGTTTACGTCGGATTTCAAAAACTCATGGCCCATGGGGCCTTTAGTTCGGGGTAAATCATGCCCGCGAAGGACCTATTCTTGACCATTCTCGACCCATCAACCCCGAAGAAGACCGTAGCAGTTGTTGCACTTAGGGATTATAAATTTCGTTTCGAGTTGAAATTTCTAAAAATTTGCAATTCGACATAGTATATTCAGAAAGCATTTCCTAATCTTCCAATATAGTCTCTTTTCTGTTAAACATCGGTTTCTATAAGTTCGGAATTAGTTATTCCAGCAGTGGTAACGGGATATATCAGATAATTAAATTGAACTCTCATCAGTGAATGTAAAATTATTGTACTGCAGTGAATAGTATTATTAACTACATGTATCGAATTGTGGAAATACGAGTGAATTGATCTCCAGCGATACACGGTCTACAGATTCAATTATTTCAAACTGGTGAACTGAAATTGTCATAAAATATATACCTGCACAGCGACAGAATTAACGCGTAATAATTCACCACAGGAGTTGTATAAGAATTTAACGTTACGTGACTTGCATCAAGATTTGAAACTTGCTCCAAGTTAAGTTCCAGAGTAGTTATATCTAGTTTGTAGTCAAGTGAAAGCCTGAATATGTGGGCGAGGAATCCGTAGAAACGTTTCTGGATCAATGTAATCCGACGTGATGCCTGTCTTTGTTACTATTTGCTCGTTCGTCTTGGATTAACCCAGATTCATCCTTGGGGTTGTGAGTAAAGGTTTCTCACGTTTAAATATCAAACTAAAATCACATTGGCATTCCTCCTACAGTTTTGCTATAAACTTAAAAAAATGTTGAATTGATTGCCACTTCGAATCATTGAGAACATCTGAACAGGTAGTGGGACAATACCATTATTCGCAAGTGTAGCTATACATAATAATGAGTATCTCTTTTGTTCAGACCAAATAAATATATTTTTACAAAACAAAAAAAGTCGCTGTATTCACTCCCACGGCAATGCTTCCCCAATATTATTCTCCATTGAATGTGACTTCCTTTGTGTGGGGAGAATGTTGCCTACAGGTATAATTTTCGGGTTTAAACAGTCGACAACATCGGTTCTCTGTAAATTATACGGTGGTTGAATTAAATTCTTCTCTTTTACCTCTGGCATGGCCTACAGAAAAAGCAAAAACTTTTGCAGTCGCAGTTATTTTTGCTATTCGAAGAAATGGTGAAACTTTTGCAGCCCTTTGTCTCGACTAGTCAGTGTAGAATACGTCAATGCGAATTGGTGTACAAGGGTATAGGTAAGCTCTGTAATTGACACGAAAGAACAGCGATTCAAAGAGACGAAACAATGGATTTCCGTGAGACAAATTGACGCTGACCGTAATTAACTTCTCGTATCCTGCAGCTCTTATACGCAATTCACTTTGACAATTTATATTCGTTAAGGCAGCTGGCTTTTCCCGTGTCAGTTAGTTCCAATTTCTCATTTGTACATAAATAATATCGCTACTTTCACTAGTGAATTTCACCAAAGGGCACAGGTCAAGTTGAACACCTGAAAATACTTGATCAAAACTAGGTATTCAATATTCAAAATAATATGACTTGCCGGAAGTTTTCAAGCCATTCATGCGATATTCCTGAGTATTTGTTCATGTTTTAAAACAATTTGTAATATTGTATCATACTACATCTATAAGATGAAAGATCGAACAAACAATAGAAGATGGTTTTTCAATTGGTTCTACAGAGGGATGTAATTGACTTTTATTTCTAGTTCACTGATTACACGAGATTTCATCGAATCAATTTTCGTCCTCATTTTTTTCTTTTCTTTTCTTCTTCTTCTTCTTCTTTCTTTGTTTCCTTTTTTTTTTACAGAGTTTAATAACGGGCTATAACGCTGCTGAAATATACTTACTGTGTATTGGATAACATCAGGCTTGAACCGCCTCCTTAAATCCGTTATAGTTGCAGTAAACCGAGTAAACGCTAGGAAAGTAGATACCTCACCAAGCATTGCGTACAGAATCTAGACTTCGTGTTACCGTATGCATGCATGGATACGCGTACTCCCAATTCTGTTTAAAATTCACGTTAGGCGGCGCTGACGGGTGTATACGTGCGCACGAGTGACATATATTATACACTAGTAGCGTACCAGTATGCGTTACTTGCCCAGCGTGTATTTGTGAAGATAATAATCGTGGAATCACCGGTAGGTAGGTCGCATATACTATAATATGGAGACAGTGGTATGATTTCTCAAGCGGAATAAAAGATCTCATTTCAGCCCTCGAGGAATCGATATATAAAAAGACATGGTATATGTACGTTCATCGGTTTACGGTCCGCGTGACTTGATACGTCTGCCCGACTGACTGGTCGTTTAGATTTTCTGTTATTTCCGGTCTAATGTAAGTCTCGTATTTTGTGCGACGTCCACATCGAAACTTGCGTGCTACGTGATTTTTGACGGATAAATATTTGCAATACGATTCTTTGAATATAAAGTATTGCGAAATAAATACCAAGTACTCCTGTTCTTATGTACATATTATCTAGATTCATTAGCTGATGGCGAGAAATGCATCGTATACGTTTCGTGAGAAATTGCAATGCGAAATACTGATCATTCGAGAAGAGAAAACCCGGTGTTTGTAAATTTCTATCAAATCGAAATATCTATCACTACAATATACGCCCAACAATTCAATGATTATGGAATGAGAGAAAAATATGTGTTATACATGTTTAAAATTGTATTTACATTTGAATTTATAACGAACACGAAATATAGTACAAAGTATACAGTATTTTAGATTACAGAAGGCACTCAACCTTTAACCTATAATATTATTAGTTGTTATTTTTTTATTTTCCATTTTCCATTTTCCATTTTTTTGTTATTTTAATTTTTTTTTTTTTTGTTTTTTTGTTTTGTTTCATATTCTTTTATTATAATAATTTAATATATAATAATGGTAAAGTCCTTCATACAAAAGTGAAATAATATCTAATTATATTAATAATATAATAATGTGTTATATAATGTAATTGCGTGTGTGAATGAAGTGAACCGTGAAATATGATCATACATATATTATATATACCGAGAGTTTTCGGTGAAATTGGTAACCCTCTGCCATATATCCCCCCCGCCCCTCCCCTCCCCTCCCCTCCCTGTAATATATAATATACATATATAATAGTGTGAATGAATAGAACATGTTTATTATACGAAGCAGAGATAAAAATTTGCAAAATTCTTTATTTTTTTTTTTTTTTAAATCTACAAAAATATTTGCGACCAGCATAAAATTAGCACTAAAGTTATATACCTATACGGTTTCTCAATAAAATGTTATATACTCCACTCGCCATATGATACATAATATTACATAATTATACATAACCGGTAAATTTATACAAAATTAAAACCGTAACATCCCCTGTAGAATAATTATCTTATAAGGGTTGAACGACCTATATTATATAGTAGATAAATGTTCCATATATATGAGCGTGGGAAGAAGTGCATTATGTATTATAGTGAAAACAATAGGAAAAGACGAAAAAAATAAAAGAAGCAAGAAATAAAAATGAAAATAAATAAAAAAAAATTTCAGATAGGTATCGAACCGGTGTTGAATATTTTTGTGCGTGTTCGCTTATGTTGTGTGTGCGATTGAAAATAAGTGCCTATAGTATAGGTAGTATATGTAGTTTATATAAGTAAAGCAATGATTTTTTAATTAGATACTATATAATAGTAATAATATTAATAATAATATTGACGGCACATTAAAGCAGATATGATTGATAAAATATGAATTATAAGAATGTTGAAAGTCTTGAAAAATTGAAAGCTCGATTTATCTTCTGCGCAGCGAGATATTAAATGGGTGATTGTCGTTGGTCTATTAATTAATCAATCAAAATCGTACATGGATTATTTATAGCGAATTTATTAGCATTACGAAAGGATTGAATTTTAGTGAAAACGATTTGATCACTAGACCGGATGTTTTTCCATATTTTAAGGAAATTTGAAATATTAAACATCCGGATTGTATGTATAGTACCTATACGTTACCGCGGGTTTCGCTCGATATTTAATGGACAAACAGAATAAGAGAAATAAAATCCCCATCTGAGATATCTGCCGTTTTCTACCGCGGTATGAAACATCTTATCGCAAGCAAATGGTATAAAATGCAAACACTTCGAAATGCTATTTATTCTAGACCCTGCTGGTCGTAAGAAGTAACGATGAGCAAACACTTTAGACTTTAGAATTTAGAGCTATGCTATAATATATATTATCAACGTGAACAAATAGATAGTGGAGTACGTTGCGAAAAAATTTTCACGCCTGACAAATGGAATGAAAAGTGATTTTCTTTTTATATAATATACCTACGTGTATACCTATATGTACATATACATTCGTTAGATATTCTTTTCTAATATAATAACAATTTACGTATCTCATACAATTTTCCAACTTGCGCGTCGCGTCGTCTCAATTACAAGTGACAACTTATAATATTCTAAAAATCATCAAATTCAAAAAATTCAAAACATAATAAACGTTGATTCATTTTTGATTTCAGATTTTTCGAGTTTAGAGGTATACGAATGCGAATTATCCGCGCTGATGCATTCAGAGTTGCAGCTTATCAAGCAGCTTTGCTTTAAATACATATTTGCAATAACTTTTTTATGAATGAATGAACGAATGAATGAATGAATGAATGAATGAATGAACGAACGAATGAATGAATGAATGAACTTGAAACTTATAGTATGCGAATGTCTCTTGGCTATTTATAATAAGTATAATAGAATTATATCATTGGAATTGCGACGTCTGCGTAAAGTATTACATTAGAGTTATCGAATAGATTATATATGTATACATATGTGTATATAATATATATATATAATATACATATACATATATACTATTATAAAGTAGGTACGTAGGGAGATATTTTATATTTCTAGAAGTAAAATAATTATTATCATGCCGTGATAGTATATAGCTTATAGAACAACGATCTAGTTATGTTATGAACACCCATTCTTCGGAGATTAATTTTTTTTAACGTATATATAGGTATGTATGTATATATATATAAATATGTACGGATTTTTTTCTTTCTTTCTTTTTTTTTAAATTTTTCTTTTTTTTTGGTTTTTTTTCTTCTTCTTCTTCTTATACTTCGTCTATAAATTATAATTGATAAAAATTCTATATTACATATTATTATTATATGTACGTATATAATTATATTTATTACGTACTAATAATTTTTTCAATAGTTATACTATAATAGGTCTCATAATAATAATATATTTAATTATATTATTACATTAATAATGTTATACCTTGGCACAGCATATGAAAAATAATTATCGTATCGAATGTTCTTTTTTTATTTTATTTTTTATTTCGTATTTTTTTCGTATTTTTTTCAATTTTTTTTTACTTTTCATATTCAACTTATCGTGTGTCTTCGTTTCTTTTTCTTTTTTTCGTTTTCTTTCTCTTCTTAGCATAGGCAAAATTGTATTTTATTGAAATTCTTTGAGCACAATTATTATTATTATTATTATTATTATTATTATTATTATTTTATTTTCTTATCTTACACAAATGCTTCCATCTTATATATAATATTATATATATGTATGTACATACGTATATACATACATATACATATAATATATATATATATATTATATCATATATCTTATTTAAAACTATTTAAAATTAAAATTTACTTTATTTTTCTTTTTTTACATCATTCTTGTCGTAATTTTTCTTAACTAGGCAGAGTCTTTCATATTATACGTTGGAAATATTATAATAATAATTATACCTATGACAAAATACCAAATCTTTTCAGCTTTTGTCTTATCAATCAGAAAAAAATAATAATAATACTAAAAAAAAAAAAAAAAACCTTGTATCTTTTCCCTTTAATCTTCTCTCCTTATTCCGTTTATTTCCCAAGGTAGTCGACCAAGCTTACCTTTTCTCTCTATTAACTTTTTTCTTTCACTTTAATCTTACATCCTCTTCTCCTCCGTCTTCAATTTTTCATCTTTATTTTCTTCTTTTTCTTTCCATTTTTTTTTCTTTTATTCATCATTTATTTATTTATTTATTTATTTATTTATTTATTTATTTTTACTTCACATCTTAAGCCTACACCCTGATTATTTTACAAACATGTATTCAAAACATTTATTTAATTATTTATTTATTTATTTATTTATTCATTTATTCATTTATTTATTGATTTATATATTTCTTTGTTCGTTTTTGTTGTTTCATTTATATTTTATTGAACAACTGACACACCCACGCAATATCTCTTCGGTTTCTTCAGCGTGTGATCCCAGATGCCGAAACGCATTGTGATATTAAAGTCTTCAGTCGTCTCTCGGCACCGGGTTTTTTTATATGAAACGACGGAATTTTATTTCGATGTAATCATCGCGGTATGGTTTTGGTTAGCCACCTTTATTGAATTACAATAATCCTGTTATCTCGCAGCGCAGTGAACCACATATTATTTTTAAAGCAAAGAATTTCATAACAGCTTTTTCAACTCATTTATGGGTTTAAAGTTAAGGCATCACTTTCATACCACATTTTAATTACACATCGTTTGTAGAGTGTAAAAATTTGTGCAGAATTTTTTATTTTTTATTTATTCATTTATTTTTTCAACATTCATATTCGAGTCACAATGTTCTCAGATTTTATCACCGCATCCCTTTCATAGGGTAAATTTTTTTTAGTTCTTTTTTCTCCCCCCGCTGATGAAAGTACCTACTATGCCATACGGATATCCCATATTTCATTGATTGAAAAAATCGGTACTACCCATACGATTCGAATATCGATAAAATATCAAAAACGAAAAAACTAAAAATGAAAATGAAAATAACGAAAGGATGAAACTGAGCAACGGTTCTTCATCCCCCGAGATGAAGAGTGAATTATTGATTCGACCTGTAGACGTAGTTCAAATTTATGGTATAAGGAATTCGGTGGATCCCTGGCTGCTTCCCTTGTTCTTAAGTTTTTTCTTCTCTTTTTTTTTTTTGCTATCAACTTTGCCACTGAAGCTTCGACACTTGTTTTGCCTAGTTTTATCTCGAAGTACCTACAGCCGGGTCTGTCTTTCATTTTTCGCGAACAACAGGATTGCGGTGAAAATTTTCGCGATAATTCTTATACACCAGTATAAAATCTGTGCGAAATTATCTTTTTCAAATTATCATTAGACAGTTGATTCTTTCCGATAAATCATTAACGACTATATATTATATTATTATCAGGTGGCCAAATTTGTCACGGATCTGCCTCATCGGTTACTTACTTACGCTACGGTATCGCTACCGCCGAGGCATGCAATTGTGCTCATTACCTCGTCGAAAAACTTGTACGCTATAATTTACAGCTCAGTTTTATAGAGTCACGTGGCCGGTGCCATTGATGTTGGAGGGGTGGCCGAACGCCACAGTGAGTTTGCCGATTCTGTGATCGTTGTAATCTGTATCAATGATTAAAAAAAATCTTCATTATTCTCCAAAATTCATACATCCGCTGCAGAATGTCACACAGAAAGAAAAAGAACGAGCGCGCTGGGTGATCTTATAATGCGCCAAAAATCTAATGCCAAAATACTATTCGCATTAGACGTCATTCAAGACAAGGATAATTTTTTTATTTTCATAAAAAAAAATAACAAAAAATTGTTCGCGTTCGCTCTTTATTTTTCCATTATGATTCAGATGAAATTTGTCTATTCGGTTTGAGCCTCTGACGAGTCACGGCTTCGACAATTCTGACGTATTCCCAATATGGATTTAAATTATACGTCAGTCTGCCGAAAAAAAATAAAAAAAGAAAAAAAAAAAAAACGTTTCACCGAAGAATTGGATTGTTTCTAGTATAAACTGGTCGGTTTTTTTTTCTTCATTTTTTATTCTTCATCCCGGGACACTTTGATCGTTCCCTTTTACCTTTGCGTATTGTTTTTTGCGAATATAAAATATGGCATGATATTTCGAGCACGTAAATCGCCCGTTGGATTTGATACGATATTTTTCTTCCCTTATAAATTTGAGTCAGAACAAAAAAAAATGTAATAAGACCTAAACCGGATAGACAATATTATCCATCTTAATCTCTGCAGAAGACACGGGGATTCACAGGGCCGCGATCGGGACCTGGGCGTACCTTGTTTTCGCGACCGATCAGAGGAGTTTCTGCAGTGGTCTCATCTACACCCCTTGTAAGATAGGGGTGCGGTGGTGGAATGTAAACCGACTTTCCGGCCGCGACCTGTGCGTAAATCGTTGGTTCCTGGGGCTGCTGGCGACGCGTTAAAGTAGACATGGGCAGCAGCTGAGGGCGCTGAACACTCGATACTGGAACTGGCTGATAGCAATTTGGCGGAACTCGTCTTCCGCTTCTCAGAGATAACTCGGCATAAGTCAACTCGGTACTCTGTGGTACCATGAATGGCGTTGAATCGTTCGTTAAACGTTTCGCAACATCGGAAATCTTTTTGGGAAATGATATAGCGTCGAAACTTACGTTGTTGCCACTGGTGAATGACGGCTGGTCCATTCTAGGCTGTTGGAGTATGAAGCGAGGCGATGTACCCTTGCAGAGCTCCGCGTAAGAATTTTCTGATGCAAAATATAAGCGAATCGATTTTTGGTTTAGACATACGTTGTGGCGCACGTTCTTAAAATTTTTTATAATTCGCAGAAAAGATGTCTTTCGAAAAAGATATTATTTCCCGGTAAAGGGCTATTTTTCATTAAAATCTACGGTACCTATAGGTGAACTAACGTGCATTTCGAAACCCTGTAGGAAACTGTGAGTTATCGCGTTCTCTCGAATAGCAAAAGAGTAAAAATTGAAAATGCTCATAAATTCGTAGAGGATATATACTGAGGTAATATTTTCCTGTTATATTACCTTATATACCATCCGTCTATATATCAATGGTATAGTCTTCATCTTTTTAACTTTTCAAAAGCCGATTTAAAGCGAGCTTTATATTACCTATATAACAGTTTGCAATTAATTTGACTTTATCTAGAGAAGCCAACAGCAGCTATTATCGCTATGCAACCCCATGCTCTCTCGATCAGCGTTACATTTTTAAGCCGATAACAAATAACTTCACAATAAAATCAATCCCTTTTCTCCCTCTCTCTCTCTTCCTCTCTCTCTATCTATATATATATAAAAATAAAATCAATCGGTGCATTGATACTCTTCAACCGATAATCACCTCCTCTTTATAGTATTTTCTTTTTCTCCCACTTACCATTTGCATGGGGGATGATGTCAGGGTTTTTTTCAAAGCTCTCGATGCTCTCAGTGTTGAGAGGGAGGCTGGACGTTTTCTCATGAGGTGCAGCAAGGTTGGCCATACCTCCGTCGTCGTGTGAATCTTTGTCGTCTTGAGGACGAGGCCGATATCGTAGACGGACGGCAAGTACTATCACAAAGATGACTAGGAGGAGTCCAGCAGCTGCGCCCACGACAGCACCGAGCAATGGACCCGAGAGAGATAGCATTACGGGTGTCAGAGCTGTCAACATAAACTTTAGCTTTAATCTTGCACGGACCCCGAGCAATCCTTTGCGCTTAACAAACAATCCAACCAGCGGTGGTCCCGGTCTAGAACAACGGTAATATATTGGCCGAGGTCGTGACACTTAATCTTATCTTTAACAGGTAGTTCCTTTCAACCTTTTAAAACCTACAGCCACATGTGATTTCCCCTTTTCTCTTTCTCTCCGATTTCTTTTAATTGACAAATTTGTTACGAGATAAAAATTTCCGGCTACTGTAATCCCCGAATTAATTAGCGGGGTATAATTGTTTTCAGGGAAATGAGCAAGAATTAATTAGAAATACTTCACGAGGCTTGAGTAACTAGGTGATTGTATTCTATGGTTGAAATATCTCGTTCGATGTATAAAATCCTGTTTGAACTATTAGTCTGTATTTTATCTATAACGCGCCAGTTACTCTTTGACATGCTAGCAGAGAGTCGCGAAGTAATTAGCTAATTGTGATGTTGAACGTTTCGTGATTACAACCCCCAGTGGTGCTCGTCGCATAGAACAATCGTTAATAATTAAATGAGTAATTAACTTTTTAATTGAAAGTGTCGCAGCTGCACTCCGTGTGAAAACTTACGCGGTTCGAGTGCGGAAAGTCTCTTCGAATAATTAATATATAGATACTATATACCACATATTTTATATATATACACACCAATGCGCGCCTCACGTACCTCTCCAAAGTTAAGTCGTCAAATTATCTCTATTGTTCTGATCCAGGTTTCTTTGACCTGCCTATCTCTGATGGTCATTGTCAAAGGAACAATGACTGCCTTGTTCCATAGTCTACCGCACAAAAGTAGTATCATACCTACTCTTGCGAAGCTGGATATCAATCTAAAGCGTATATCCATATACCAATTACGTCGTGTCTAATCTGATAATCGATTAACAATGAATAACAATTAAATATAATTATCATCAATTTATTGATAGGCGTTAAATGACGAGAAAGGATGCATCAATTTATCATCAAAATTGTTAATACTGTTCCACGTCAAGGTATGATATGTTAATTAGCATCTAAAACGCGTAGGTATATACGCTTGTATATTCTAATCTCACTAATTGCAATCAAGGTAGGTAAGGACGTGGTGATTATGTGTTGTATAAGGACGCTGTTGACGTTAGAGTAACGAACTTCTCTACTGAACTGGTGTTAGCTCTGCGATTTTTGTTTTTTTTTGGTTTTTATATTTCCACTGCTTCACCGACAACTATATCGAAATAGAGGTAGGTAAGTTTAAAATTCAAACTTTACAAGGTTTTTGATCACTGGTACGCGGGGGCAAAAGACACATGCAAACTTGCGGTGGTGGTGCTGCTGCATAAAACATGAAAATGTATTATGCAGTGCGAACTTTTCACGGTAGGAAAAGTCAAAAAGTAGAAAATTTTAGTTTGCTTTAGACTGTCTTGAGAAGGGTTGAAGACGTGGGGGTTGCAGTGTCTACTGTTATACAAATACAAGTACACGAAGGGTACGTAGAGTGTAGGTACGTTTTTACTGCGGGATTTCCGCCGTTCAAAACCGGCTTATCATCTTCACGACGTCCAAATGTTGTGTCCAAATCCTCAAGCGATATCGACCAAGGTTTTCGAAAAAAGGTAATCATCACACATATTCATCTCATTTGGGTAAACTTATAAGAACATCTACGTGTCAATTCCATGCAGCTAATTATATGCGCTAATAACAAAAACATAAATGAGTATATAATTTTGTGTAAGCAAAGCGCAAAGAGAGCTGCAGGCATCATCATCATCGGCATCAATGATAATCGCACCATAGAATTTTCCGGGAGAAATTTCTCATTGAAGAAAGATGAACAAAATAAAATAAATAAATAAAAAACCAAAAGGAACAGAAAATTCAAAAGAACAGAGAAAAACGGAGTCCGTTTGCGTCTTCTCATAGTTTTCACGTTCGATCTGACAGTTTTTTCCGAAATGAAATTTATAACCCGATATTTACTTAGCGCAGATTTCGTCGTTGGACAAAAGCACTCTGGTTAGGTAAATATAGCAATTTTATGAAGTATTAATGACCCCGGGATTGCTTGCATTCACCGGTTAATTTGTATTGTAATAACAGAAGCACGATCGTCCTTAGGCAAGTCCTTAGCAACACCTGTTATCAGATTCAACGAATCTCTGTGGTCTCCCTACCTGGGTATCGCTGGTGTTCGAGGGTCTCGCCTTCCTGGACCGAATGCTGGCTTCGAAGAACGGTGGCGTCGCTGGTAGCATGGGCTGTCATGATCCTGAGGGAGAGCACGAGTCCAGCTTGGCTTCTTTCAGCTGGTAGATCGGTAACCTCGAGGATACTTGGTGTGAGGCTAGTTGCAGATGCCAAAAGCCGCCTTGTTTCAGCGTCGAAAACCTGGAGGACGTACGTCGCCGTGTTTGGGTCGAAGTACTCGCTCTCGGCGCAGCTCACCCTCACCGTTGTTCTACTCTCCTCGCGGATGGTGCAGTTCTCCGGTGATGGCGGACGCATCAGTCGTTCACCTGCTGGTACGGGGATAATCTACCCTGAACGTATCGTCTATAGATCGAGTTCCACCCGGGCACCCGGGTTCTCTATTTCAAGCTATTTAATGGACGAAATGGTGTGCCCGGGTTACGACCCGTAGGAAGACCTCTGTCGACGATTTATTGAGGTCGTTAATTTATCATGCAATCCGCGGGGCTGATGGACATACGGTGTTGACTTTTAGTTAGAAAAAAAGAACTGGCCGGGTTTTGTTCGACCTTTTACCAAATTTTATGCATCACTGCATCGTTAGAGGAATGAATAAAACACCGGATGGATGCTGTGCCGAACATGTTTCAGAGTAGTCAAATTTTGAATGTTTCATACTGATGAAAACTTATGTTCCTTTTCACAAACTTTTCGACATCACGGGCTTCGAATTTGTTTAACGAAGTGTTTTAACGATGCAAAAGTTCTGAGAAATCAATTTTCATCAGTTGAATCCCCCCAAGCATGTGATTATGTCAAATTTTGATAATAAGGAGCGAAATTAGAGATCTTGCAAGTGTCCTTACGAGTAATTAATGATCCCTCGAAAAGCCGAGTTTGAAATCAACCTCCGTACCACTAATCGATCAAAGATTGATTATGTATAAATCACGTTTCGTTGGGTTGAAACATTCAGCAAAATCCATGATAATTCAAAAAAAAAAATTTCCAGAGATACGTACATACTTGTCTGCGATATTGTGTGTCGCTTTCGCATTGATTCCTCTAAAGATGTACTTGAACCCCCCCTTAGACTTGAACGTCAAAAGGTTGCGAGTTTTGAAATCCAACAAGTAGGTAAAGTAGATCATACTTGAATAACAATAGCGTTCGATGACACATTTACTTTTTTCTTTATCAAAGAATAGTTCGCCACTTCTTCGCGTATTTTGACATCGATAAACCCACTCAAAGTAATTTTTTACGGCATGAAATGCTGCGCGTCACGCTTTTATATTTACTATAATATAGAAGGCAAAGCATCGAAGTAATGGGACTCGACGTCCCAAGAGCTCGAAATGTGTACATTGAATTGAATTTCAATACAGGTCTAATGATCTTTTTTTTCCGCTTTTTTTTCGCCATTAAAGAACCCTTGGGATCGTATTACCTCTCAGCATTTACATTATATTGGCTGATTGTCAGCTTAATTGAACAAGCTGAACGTCACGCTAGTAATAACGTTGTCATATTTCTCGTCAATTTCCAAAAACTCAACCCATACGTTCTACAATATTGTGAAAAAAAAAAAAGAAAAAAAATGTTACCCCCGTATCGAGGATTTCGGCCGCATCGCATATGGTCCTAATACGTCTGAGATATGAGAAAGTCGTTTGCAGATGACCGATAAAAGGCAAAATTATCGTACGCCTTGACCCCTGACCTCTCGACGACAAGCTTCAAACGTTTATTCGCTTATTCGTCCCACTCGAGCTCCCCTCGTTTATCGATTGGCGTGCGCACAGAATTCGTTTGTATTCCGTGTGAGTTCAAATCTTTATTCCATCGGGATAAAACGATACAGTAGGTAGGTAGGTGGGTAGGTAGGTAGGAAGGTAGGAAGGTATAGTAACCGTACTCGGAAATAAAGGGAGCAAAGGTCAACGAGCTCCAGAGTTTTTGTCCTGCGGCGAAAACTACTGAACCGATATTCGAAAACGCCTCATACATGACAAGTGCAAAGGACACGGTAATGCGCAGTACAAACATCCCGGAAAAAACTGACTGCCAGTCTGATTCCATGAGAGAGAGAAAAAAAAGATAAAGGCATTTAAACGTTTCCTAGATACGACGAAACATGTCATCTATTTCCTTGTCTTTGTTCCTGTTTCCGTTAATTGCGATCTTACGGGCTTAGTCGACTGATTAATCAGATTATCTATCAACGTTTCGTCATTCTGTTTGAGAGAATATTGAACGCTCTGTTCTATAGCTACGAAATGGCACGTAAACCCGCTTACCGGCTGGCATTATTGTATGTATCTTGATTAGGGCCGTTAATAATGGACTCCGAACTCACAACGCTAATGGCAACATGTTTCGGTCAGAGATTTCTACGAGGAGTAAATCTGCATCGGATGAACGGGGATCTCTCGCTAAATAAAGGGGTACTAGTTCGAGTGACCGAAGCGATTGAGGTATGGACGTTGAGTGACGCGCGGACGACGGTTTTCTATGTCTTTATCAATGTCGTGTAGGTGTGTGTATGTATGTATGTATATTGTATATGTGACTATCATAATTATAACAGCTATACGGACCCACGCGATTTCTACGATGCAAGGCCGTGCAGCGTAGCAAACAGTGCTTAAAAATGAAACGTAATGAACGCATAGTATACAGGGTGATATTCCAGGGGCATTTCAGTACTGCAAGTCTCGGACCGTCAGGCGGCTGATAAATATGTGCGCGAAATTGTCAGGTTCGCCGCTCGACCATTAGGTAGCTATAGTATAGTCGAAATTCGACCAACGCGATCGTAGCCACCGATCGTAGATGAGAAATAAAAGGAAAGAAAAATCCACGGCTACGATCTGTGGCTACGATCGCGTTGATCGAATTTCGACTATACTATAGCTGCCTGATAGTCGAGCGGCGGACCTGATAATTTCGCGCACATATTTATCAGCCGCCTTACGGTCCGAGACTTGCAGTACTGAGATGTCCCTGGAATATCACCCTGCATATGTATAAGTTGTATAATAACTGAGATGCTAACGCGACTGGTAGCCAACGCCCATGTAAGGAGTTATGGACAGTAACTTACCGGTTCGACGTTCGGGAAGATTCAATGTTGTTGCTTTTAGTCGAACATGTTCACTCCGTCCTTTCAAGTTGCTAGCGAAGACGGTAACGTGGTAGGTTGACCCTGGGTCGAGACCGGTGACAGAAAATATTGGGGCCTTGCTAGTGTAGTTGTAGACGAGAGATCCAGCCTTGGCGATATCTGTCGTAGATTCAAGTTCCATTTCAAGAGTGTATTCCTGGGGTAGTCCCCCGTCAAAACCCTCGGTACACTCGACGTGGAGGGAATCTGTTGTCTGATTCAGGACCGAACAGTTGTGCGGATTGTCCGGACGCCCTACAACCAAATCCACGATACGGTGCATGACGATGAAGCGAATATTTTAAGAACGCGGCACCAGTCTTCGAGGCGGTACCTGATGTGGCTGAAAAATTGCATTACAACTTCTCCAAGCTTTCGCGGTCGGCCCGATACGTGCTAAGATTGCAAAGCGGAGCTTTATTCTACTGTACAGGGTGTAACGGAATTAACCTCGTTATATCGATCATTCTATACCGAGCGGACTATTCTTCGATAAAAAATTAACACCAATTTATAAACGCCGGAAATTCGAGACTTCGGTAGTTTTCAAATTAGAGACATTCCAAGATTTTACCAATCGCGTGACGTCAGCCGCTAGCGCGACCGTTACTTTCAACTAGCGAGTCGTGATTGGTCAACTTCAACTCTCTACCGTTCAAAAACTATCGTACCCTCGAATTTGTTCCTCATTAAACTTCGTGTTAGTTTTTCACAAAGAATACGCTCTGCGATAGGTGATTCTGGTACGCCCAGTGTGAATTCTTAGCTACTTAACAGTTTCCCCCGCCTTTGGGGAATCAGGAAATACTTTGGAACTATGAAAGCTTATTATATATAGATTTATCCATAGTAAATTGTAAGTGAGGTACGCTCGTCACTCGACGTCCCGATTGGTCACGCTTCCTTTACTGACCTGGAAGAGTTACGTGACCGCGAAAAATGACCTGTGTGTTCGTGCGGAAGGACGTACTTTACGCAGCTAGGGCGTTTTTCCCTCTTTCCGCGTAATTGATGCCTTGAAAGCTGTAGGTACCTATATATACTGGATTTCGGAATATCAAAGGACTCGTTATGGAGTCTAGATCGGCTTACTGCGGAAGCAGCAGACGATGGAATCCGGAGAATCTTATCTCCGTGTCAGTTGCGAGTGACCGACGAATTCAGCCGGGTAAAATAATACGATTTAATCATCATGCCTCGTTAGGGTCTGGCCGAAATATCTAGCATTTCAAAGAGCCCATAACATGAACCTGTTACTTTTCGTTCTATCGCTGTCGAGCTCGAAGATTACGGGGTTGAAAAATTATAGGCGTCATTTCGTCGTGAGATGTTTGTTGTAAATGAATATCGGACTAAGGAATAAGTGAAATCGTTTTGCAGTTCAAAAGAGCATTTTCACGTTTTGACGAACTAGCGTGAACCTAGTACACTTTTTTGTCCAAGTCTTCGACTCTTTGTATGTTGTTCAACCAAAAGTATCGATTAAGCGTTGAAAGCAAAAGGTAAGGAGACACTGAACGAAGGGACTCACCAGCCGGAACGATGGTATATACGCAGGGTTCAACTTGAGTACCCTGATCGTTGGTTCCTGAGCAAAGAAGACTTCCGTAGTCCAGCTCGGTCATGGGTGTATAGGAAGCTACGGATCGAGCTCTGTCCGAGCTTACGTGAGCTTGAGCAATATCCACTGCTTCCATGCTGCTGTTAAACTTCCATGTAAAAGAAACGTTTGCTGGATTGGCTTCCAGTTCGCACGGTATGAGCACAGTTTCAAGACGACCAACACCGTAGACCTTTGTCTGCCCCGGTCTGCAAACCGGAGCAACTGAAACGACAGGAAATTAATGTTCGTCCATATATACCTGAACTGTCCATCAAATCAACTGCGGGCTTGAGATTTCTCATGAAATTATTATTCGACTCACACTTTATGTCCAAATTCAATGGATTGCTCTCCCCGTCACCTTCCTGGTTACTACCAACACATGTGTAGATACCCGCTCTGCTACGCGTTACACTTTGCAACACCAGGCTCTGGTTACTAATGATTGTACCAGCGGCTGCGTTGTGGTACAAAGGCTTACCCTGGACAGAGGTTTTAAACGTATCAATCAACCTCCCCGTATGGGGAATGAGTTATTGGTCGATTAGTAATCTAATCGATTACTCTTCCCTGAACCCTAAAGTTATGTCAGCCCTCATACGTCATGGGTATCAGTGAGAATCGAGAAACAAGGAGAAACGTGTGTACGGACAATTTTCACTTTTCGTATTTTGATCGTTTTTTCTTTTTCGAATAATTACGGAGGGGTTTTTAAAAGAAACACTCACATTGTGTCGCCAAGAGACTTTGTACACCCAGGGATTGGATTTAATGTTGCATTCGAAGTAGACGTCGATACCCTCTCGGATTAGGGTGGCGTTCAAATTGCTTCCAAGTTCCAAGGTGACGACAGGCTCGTCTGTAATTAGAATTGGAGTTGGAGTTTCAATGATCGTAGCCGGAGGAGTTGATAGCGAGGAGTTGATCGCCCGGAAGTATTTAGCCGTGCTTACGAAAGTACTGTTTGTCTATATAGGATTGGTATCATGGAAAATCAAGACGCAATACGAGTTAAATGAGGGGATAAAATATCCCATCTGGAAACATTGTGTTGTAACATTTTGCTCGCTCCGAGTCACGGTCCGGAGTTCGGCGAATAAAAAATGCCGAAAGACTCAAACACTATGAAGAAGCAACATACGACGATGATCTGATTATTATTATTTAAAAAATATACATATGAACGGAGTTGGAAAGCTTCAAACTCGCTTAAGGTCACGTAGTTGCAAAAAACTGATTAGACCCACTGAATAAATAATCAAATTTCATTCTCACGGTGTATATCGAGCTTCCAACCATCTTCCATAGATGAGTGAGATATGGCAGGGACGTTGCCTCTGCAGGATAGAAATTTTCCCGCGTCTTCTATGCTGGGGATGAAAGTCAAGAGGCTCGTCGTCGTATTGCCGTCAGGACTGACCTGTTAAATAAGATGAGATATAAGTTAGAACCGTTAATAACGAAGGCCAGAGAGAAGATGAAAAATTGAAAAGTAGAACAGCGGCGTCAAAAGCTTTGATTAATCACTTCAATTATTGTCTTCAAAATTTATAGATTTTATGATATGATTAGCATCATTTTTCTTGAACAATGGGAAAACTAAGTGCGAAGCTACAAGCTGTGGTTGTATTATGATCCTCTTGTTGTAATTATTCTCTCATTAAACTCGTGAGCTTTTATCGATATAAAATATATAATCGTGAAAGTTATAAGAATTTTTCACACAGTTCTTACTGTTCGAAGCACGATCGTATAACGAGTATTAGATTTTCTTTATCGTAACATTTTTCATCGATAGTAGAGTTTGACGTGTTTTTACTTTCTTTTTTTTCTCTCTCCTTTAGCCCCCAAACTTTATCGCTTCAGTCTTCAATAATTCAGTCTATAAACAATAAACTATCCACCACTCGCTTACGGCGAGTCTGCAGTCTTTGATCTATGATAGAAAAATAAAAAAAGAAAAAAAGAAAAAGAAAAAAAAACACTCGTTCTAACTACGCATATAGACGTCGGAAGAATTACTTACCGTCTGTCTGGCCGATCTTAACGGTGTATTTCCCTTTGACCAAGTGATGTCAGGTATCGGCCTAGCTCCAACAACTTCGCACGCAATTTCGTAAGTGGTACCAGCACTAAGCGGTCGATTTTCACCTTGCAAACGAACCCAGAGTGGCCTAACTGGAATGCAAATATACAGGTGGATTTATTTATCGCATTTTAACGATAATTTTTTTATCGATTTAGTTATTGCAGGAATTAAAATTGTCTTCATTTTTTTTTTTTTTTTGTTTATTGCTGATTTTTCTAATCAAACTTACGATTCATGTTTAAAGTTACTGTGCCAACTATCGGAGTGACCATGTTATTGTTCGATGCTTGACACGTTAGTGTCGCGAGAAGATGTTTCCGCTCTAACTTCTCCAATCGTAGAACATTTCGAACACTTCGATTTCCCACAGTTTCGAAACTCTCGTCTAACAGAACGCTATCGTCCCACCAAGTTACTCGGGGTTGTGGTCGCCCTGGAATATCATGTCGATTGATTAAAACGACCCTCTCATCTCATCGTCATACTAGTATAGACTATATGGATTTGGCCTTAGACTTAAGTCAGGAATTTCTTCCGATCATTGAATTTCGAAATCGATTTTTTCCCACTATTTTATTTCGCCGATTAACGGATGAAAGAAAATATTCAAATCTCAAAGAATTTTACTGACTTTCGTTTCTGACATGATGAAAAAGAGCTTGTTTAATGAAATCGCGAAAATACATGTAGAGAAAATACGCATCGTAATCATTATTAAAGGGACCAGTACAGCGACTTTTCGAGAAATTGTCATAGTCCGAAATCAATTTAATTCATACCCAAAGTTCATTTCGCATCAAAATATTTTTCTGTTTCCAAATCATGTGTCGTAAGGATTTCGGCACACCGTTGGTCCAATTCAATCTCTTGACGTCTCATTTTCTCCGGTGAACCATTCCTCATCTTGTGAATGTAGGGATTTTAAAATGAAAAATTATGTCATAAGTTATGATCAATTTACCAAATTTGCAAAAATTATTATCACTCGTTTCTTAAATAACTTGGCCAAAACGAAAAATTTTCAAAATTCCTACATTCACATGATGAGGATTTGTTTTCTGAAGAAAATGAATCCAAGATGACCTGAATCGGTCCAACGGTGCTCTAAAATCCTTACGACACATGATTTGGAAAAAGAAAAATATTTTGATGCGAAATGAACTTAGGTGATGAAATAAATTGATTTCGGACTATGATCATTTCTCGAAAAGTCGCTGTACTGGTCCCCTTAAGTTAATCAATTAATAACTCACCCCCAGTTGCAACGCAGGTAATGTTGACGGACGCGCCCTCACTATAGGGTCCAAGAATGTAATGTAGAATGTGAGCAGCCCCGGAATCGTCCAGTATGCTCAATCGTTCTGGGGGAACTGTAACCGAAATTTATCGATAAATTCACTTCCTGTCTATAAATCTCTCTCTCTGGACCGTAATATATTCTGTTGGTACCGGGGATTCTCGCAATTCGTATATATTATATGTAGGTATGTGTTTTCGCGGTGGGTATATATAGAGCGAGAAAGTAGCGTGGTTCTCCGCTGCTGCTGTGAAATATAAATAAAACACGTGGTAACCGAGAAAAAAAAAGAAAAAAAAAAAAAACTAAAGGAATGCGAGTACAAAAAACAATGAAAGAGCAGAGAAGGAATAAAATTCAATTCCCGGGTTTCTAATTAGTTGAAAAGAACCTAATTGTAAAAACGTTTCACCGAGTTGTTTAAAAACAGAATCCATAGTAGGTAGGTACCTATATAACGTATATATCTACATATTATAACGCGGCGATAAATGAAGTCGACACCTTTCGTGCGGGTGCAGGTAATCGCAAACGTTAGAGAAAATGAAAAATAAAAACTGAAAAAGTTCACCCTGATAAATGTTGTAACGAGGGAAGGAAAAGCTACGTACAGTTGTCACTAAACTGGTACTCCAACTGTGCTTAAAGTTTGAAAAATAGAACAAGATTCACGGAGTAGAAAAAGAACGGACCGAACCGTTCCACCTAGTTCCACGCTCCTATAAATCCCTTACGGTGAATGCGGTGGTTCGCGATTTCTTGTAAAAAGGAAACGCGGGATTCCCCTGCCAAAGTGAAACGTTATCTGAGCTTTGGGGAATCCCTGAATAGCGCGAGGCAGACCGCCAGGGCGCCAGCTGCGGGCGCCATGGTGATCGAAGAGGCATCCGACTCGTGGCATTCAAATAAACCCAAGTGTTGTTTTGTTCCCGGCTTCAATGGACACGTGATCGGGGATCCAACTTTCGATGCATGAGCAAAGCTACGCGAGCTTTATCAACTTGTGCTAGGTACCAATATTGTTGTCATGCCGAAAACAAAACAGTGCAATGTATGGAAAAATGTATTTGAGTAAGGGAGGAATTAGGGATGTTGCATTTGACGAATCATATTTTTTTTGCAAATGGATGAGATACGTGATTAAGAATGTTGGTGTCACACTTACTGATCACTGTGAGGTTGACTTTGCTGTTTCTTGTGGGTGATTGTTTGAAATCAACCCTACATCGATATAGTCCCGTATCCCTTTCAGTTACAGATTCGAGTTTCAGTTTTGCAGGTTTCTCTGAGTGTTTGAAAAAAGCTCTACCTCCCAGGCCAGGGTCTTGCCAATGTTTCGCTTTTTCCAGCACAGTCCGACCTCGAGAGTCGAAGCTGAAAATTTACGTGAAAATGTATCCATCACGTCCGGAATAATGTGATTACGGCTTATTCCCTTTTCCCTTATATATTTACTTCCAGAGTTTATCCCCCAAAGATGACAGCCAGTTTGTGGTATGAGTAAATATGGCAAAGACCTTTTTTCATCCGTTTTTTCATTTAAAAAGCCTTCGAAATTGCCAAACGCCTCGATGCAGATGCGACTACGTCTTTAATCATCGAATAAGAATAACGAGTAATAGATTGACGCGCATCTTATTTAGATTTAGCTAAGCCGGGAGCTTACTCCCCTTTTCCTAGATTTTCCATTAGGAATTTCGTATTTTGTATTTGAAAAGGCGCGACACCTTTATAGCAAAAAAGGATTGCATGACACCACGGTCTTCCTCGTCTCATGTATGTCAACCCTCCGTTGGGATTTCCTTTCGCTTAGACACGCTTGCGTGATTTTTACGCATAAGACTCCCTGCAGGATGAATTCGAAGGGTAAAACTTGTCCCCTATATGTTCTGTGATTCGCGCTCTTTGAATTGGCCTGAGATTAGTGTCGTCATCTTTTGTTCTCGGAGTCGTATACATATACATACCCATATAGATGTATAATATAATATATGTATATGCGTGAGTGAGCCAGATTAGCTATTTGATGATGATGATGATGATCATCATCATCATCATCATCATCATCTGCACTTTTTTACAAACCTGTATATAGGAGTATCAGAGCCTTCTTTGTACCAAATGACGAGATGAAGCCTGTCTCCAGGAACAGGAGGCTCTACGTCACAAGGAAGCTGTGCTACACCCCCAGCTACAGCTTGAGCATCGCTCATTATTACTGTAAGCAAAAAAGAGTAGGAACCATTTAATACATTTCAATCGCAATCGGAGATGTTTCAAAACAGATTTGTGTCGAAAAGAGAACAGAATTCTAATGATTTTTCATGAAATGCCACATCTTGGAAAATCATGCATCGAAAGAGGGTGAATGGACTGAAACACCCTTAAACTTGGTAAAATATGATGAAATCAAGCTGTTATCGCAATTATTATTAATTTTCTGTATAAACCGTACACGTTGTTCAGCGATCGTTGAGTAATGGAAGAAATGTGTTTTCGAGGGTACAGAAAAGTTGATATACACTTGATATATAGGAACACGCAAGAAGTTTCCGTTCCTATAACTTTCGAGGATTCAGTCGAGGCTTGGTTTTCTCTGTAGAATATAGCGAATAGCTAATTACGTCGACGTGTTTACCGGTAAATTAATTACATCAACGGTAACGCTACTTGACTCTGGCATTGTGGTCGTACACAAACAACCCGAGGCCATGACACACCTGGGGCGACTCCGATGAATGGGCGAATTACCGTGGCATATGGATATGTACTCCATTCGTTCGTTCGTTTTCTACCAGGGTAAAGGACATCAGCGCTCGACTTTTGGCTCGAAAATTTAATGAAAGGTAACTCGGCGGTGGCGGTGGTACTTTTTATGCCCAAACCTCGACATCTACCTATGTATGGGCATCATGGGTACACTACCATATGGTCAAGACAACTAAAACCAAGCCACGCGACACGACGCGCGAAATCACGGTACGTAGGCTACCTACGTACCTACCCACCTACCTACCTAGGGCAGAGGCATTATGGAAAATTGAATCCACCACACAATACGAAGCGAGGACAAAGCGGGCTTGTTTTGTTCACGAGGACTTGCTGATGCAAGGGTGCACCCAGGATCCGCCCCACAGTGTTCCTCGAGTGTACGTCCCCGGACACGCTAACACGGATCCATACCAGAACGCGCCTCCATTTGGCGTGGGACAAGCCAAGCCTCTCTCTGCCGTTTTCTCACCCTGGATATACGTACAGGGTGGTTTGATAAGAGAATGAATATGCGAATTATTTTTTGCGAGGATCAGAAATGTAGGGGCGATTTTAATGCAAATGGATATTCCCCTGAATCAATCGATTTGAAGATTGTTAAAAAACGTACTAAATACGTATGCATATGATCAAGGAATGCTTGGAATGAATCATCCTGTACAAATGAGTGGGGTAGATGTTTATTCAAGTTTGTATGGATATGGGCGGACGAGACTAGGTCCCCGTTGTTCCACGTGCCTACATACGTGTCCTGGGCTCGAATACTTGAGCTGGCACATAGAAATTCCTCCGAGCAAGCCCTGAGGTATATCATAATACGTACATCCACCTATCTACATCTGAAACGCTATGCCATGCCATAGAGTTTACGATATAGGTGTGTATAATAATCAACACGTTTGTAAGCGGTGCAAAGACGGGCTGAGGAACGGGCGAATTGTCTAGCGCGGAGTTTGTCACGTTCGGTTCAGAGATATAGGAAGATCCGGTAGCCCACACTGCATATTATATGCGGATAGGTGGGTATAGGTGCAGTATAGGTAGGTAGGTAGGCAGGTAGGTAGGTATTCCGAAGAAATATTTGACTTTGATCAAATATTT
Source organism: Tenthredo livida (assembly GCA_963992785.1). Lineage (NCBI taxonomy): Eukaryota > Metazoa > Arthropoda > Insecta > Hymenoptera > Tenthredinidae > Tenthredo > Tenthredo livida. The sequence goes on from OZ023066.1 coordinate 4,859,579, forward strand.
AACGACGTTAGCTCTTCAGGTTTTAGAAAAAGGACCAAGGTTTTAAAGAAAAAGAGAAAGATCAAATTCAAGTGGTTTTTGCGGATGGATAAATTCCCGATCTGTATTCTCGATGCAGAAATTGATCATTGCAGATTATAATTCTTGAAAGCGATTTGAATCGAATGATCAAAGCGTGCTGTGCTGAGGGTCGCGATATATTATCTTTGTTTTCTTTGGAATCTAAGATTCTGTAATATAATCAGAGTCCTGGTGGTCTCTAAGTTATTTCTCTTCTCGAATGGACGCTATTAAATTTTCGACATTTCTTGAAGGTCTGCGGAGCTCGGGACCACTTACGGATAACTTGAATTTTATTAGCATTAACGATCGGGAGAAGGTAGATCTTGGCGAGGGCCAAGATCCATGATCGTGGTTTCAGATTCTAGAGGATTGAAAAAAACCCTCGATCTTTGATGTTTAATCTCTTGAACAAACGGGCCGAGGGATCAAAGCGCAATGGATGGATAAGGATCAAATTAGGACTAAGCTAATGAAATTAGTCGTGAGCCCAACCAACAACCGTGTTGAGTTGTCCGTCTCCACGGAATCCAACTTTACTTTATACGGGTAGGTATGTACATCAGACGTGAGTGAAGATGGACCGCGTTGCAAGGGTAGACCCAGTGGGCGGCGAACTCAAGTTCCTAAGCCGCACAGAGTTTATTTACGACGGTAGCCGGTGGCATTCTCCCCAAGGACGAGAAGGTTCCAAAGTTCCTTGGAGATGCTTAAACCTCTCGATGGAAACACATACGTGCAGGCGTGGTATGTAAATTGCGAAGGACGTGCACGCTTATCTACTTTGTGTTCACTGCTGGGCCATATCGCGTGTGTGTGTTATAGGATGACTTATACTTTCACTAAAATAGAAAGGAGATCATTTTTCCTGATAAAATAACTCGAAAATGAAGAAGAACAACAATTTTATGGATAACGTAAGGCTAGGGCTAGGCCCTGCAGGTTACCCACAAACCTCATCTTCTTTTCTTTTCAAAAATTTACTGTGGATCCAAAAATCGTTCAGGAACTTACGGCGGGGTTTTATACCCTTGGGATGAGAAAAATATTGGTATTTCGAAAAATCCATATTCCTCAAGTCCTTTATGCAGCCACATGTATGTACAACAATATGCTTACTGACTGGCAACTTCCTTTCGCACATAAAAGGTGTGATACGACCGACTACTCCGCTTCACACGTTTGATGTATCCTTCTCGTTTTACCACCTACCCGACGTTTGCTTTCTGGAAAATTACTTCACATCAAAGATGTGAGAATTCACCAAATGTTCAGAAAAAAAGAATAGAATAAAAGATTCTGGATGGGACTAAACTAGTTTCATAGAAATCGAAAATATTTACGACAGTATTCAAACAGCTCAGCTGGTCTCTGATTTAATCAAAAGATTATTTCTAATCTAATCAAAAGCTGGTTGAGACGTGAGACGTAATTTTGCAGCAAATCATCCCATGCGATTTTTTTCCTTCAAATTGCTTTGTTTTTTTTTCTTTTGAGAAAAAAGCTCGAGTTTGTAATAAATGTTGACTGAACAAAATCTCATCTAAATCGCCCAAACGGTTTACGAGATAACGCGGTGCTTTACCGAAAACATATTTTCCTTTCCCCTCCGCGAGCTTCTCATTCGATTTTTCTTAAATTCAATAAATTTCTGATCCAAACGTATTTTTGAGCATTTGTGTGTCTTCTTGTTCTCAGTTTAGAATACGATGTGTAAATCATTGTCAAAAAATTATTATCATTCTGTTTTACGGATCATAGTGTGATCTGAGCGTCGATCGCATACTTTTAGCATAGTGTGTTTCCTTCCGAGTTCAAAGCTAATAAGTTTTTAGTTCAAGGGTTATAATAATTATTTTAAATTGCATGTTTTATGCAGGGGTCCATGATCTTTTGAACGAAAGAAGAAACGATGTAAATCATCAAAAATTGAAATGAAGTAAAAGAATACTAAGCTTTTTGCTATAAAAAAGCTTCGAGAAAAGATTGATTCTTGTTTCCTGAAAGTAAATGCCGACTTTGAATCGAGGTGTATAAATATATTCTGCACATAGTACGAGGGAGTCCGTGCAATCTACAACCCGTTGGGTTGAAAACATGAGAATGGGTAGATTCCGGTACAAGTACCTACATCGACGCGGCGCCGCGTTCCTCCGTGTCTTAATTACCCTCGTACCAAGTATGACGTGGTCATGAGGAACGGGGGTTTGTTTCAAAGTATACTGAAGAGGGAGAGAAATGTGGATGTTGCGTATATGTAATATATATAAGTATGGAAGTGTATAAAGCGACTTGTACGTACGTACTCATCACGACTAGAGAACGAGAGACACTCGGTTTAATTGGAAGGCGCGTAGCCGGCATACGATTCCTGGTTAAGAAAGGGGGAAAATTTCTCGCCCCCCTTTCCCAAATGAGGGCTGACACCGACTATCTCCTTGAAAAACGACAAGCCCCCTTCTAGTAACAAGGAACCGGTCCTCTTCGCATCCTTTTCCACGTGACAAAGCCCTGCTTTTCGTCCTTATACGACGCGACGCATCCACCAACGAGGGCCATCATATTCAAATTGTATGCCCAAAGGTCGTCGACATTCGCAGAATTTATCCCACGAATATTAATGAGTATATCATCATCACATGCGGATGACATTTGTTAAAAAAAGTATTGAAGTTATTCCGAAATTATTAATGATTGTCATCGCCTAGTCGTTGAATGAACATTCTCCCCGAATAATTACCACGGTTCCTTAAATGAAGTTACCTTTCGTAAGTTTGTGAAAAAAAATATTGTTCACGTGTGAGAGGTCCTTGCAGTCGCAAATATTGTTATGTATTATTATTATTATTATTAACTAACTAACAACTGTCGAGCTTTAATTATGCAGAACTCAATTACTGTAATTACGCTATACACTGTAGCCTCTGGCTGCGCAGGGCGTTCTATGAGTGTATTTTGTTCAGGGTCGTGGAGGTTGTTTCGTTCAAGAATTACGTACTCCTCGAGAAACGGGTAGGTAAAGCTCTATGGTATACCTATACCTGTACATGAGTTGGTACTTGGTACTTGGTAGCGTACGAGGCGGAATGCGCCTAGTGTGGACTAAGGTACCTTTTCTTGGTGGTAACCGCGTGCACGTGGCCCTTATATGAAAAGAGACCCACATAATTATTCCATCGGGCTGGTCGTAGCCTTGCCTACCACGGAACTTGACACCACCCCTTTATATATATATCCTTCGTACCCTAATTCGTAGCCTTTGTGATGCTGGTGTAAACGGCAGACCGTTTTCAAGATCCATTCAACACACTCAACTTCTCTCGGCCTCGAACGCCGAACGAAATTATATCCTGTTTGCACTTTGATCAATGGAACAAACCAAATGTTATAAAGTATAATAATTCGGTTACCAGCTTCGCCACCGTTCCCTTCTCTAAATCCTTTGTGATTACCTACCTTTAAAAAATTTATATTTTTTCGCTATTAACTGACGAGATGATAATAGCATTATGTGCGGGCGAAAAGGAACGGAAATAAATTAACGAATGAATTTTTCTTTCTTTTTTTTCTACCCTCTTTTTGTTATTCATTTTTACTCCGCTTTACTCAACGTCGAGAGATTTATTTTCCAATGAGAATTGATTCGCGGAGCTTTTAGCAATTAATCTCAACGGTACCTATACACATGTATACATACATGTGTGTATCGATTCATGGTCGAGCCTCGATGAACGCATACGAGGATATAAAATCGTGGTAATCATAAGAGGGATGTTTCCTCTGGTAGAAAAATATTGACAAAAAATATTTCACCTCAGCATCGTCTATGTATGAGGTATGGGTATATCCTTATATGCCTACGGTAAAAGTGGGAAAAGCGTAAACAGAAATCCATCAAATCGGCGGAAGAAGCGGGAAGAAATTCCATTGCCATGTAGAAAGAGCAAAAACAATCGAGAAATATCTGAACATGAGGGCTTTGGCTGAGGAAGTGGAGATAGTGAATAAAAACAGGGACTGTTTCCTCCAGCTTCGCTAATATTCTCCGGATTTCCCCTAATGATATTTCATCGCCTTTGTTTCATGCACGAGGATATAGAATTTCGTTGTTTCGAATCTTTTCAGATTTATTTCTCTAATTTCCACTTTTTCATACCCGTTTTTCAAATTAACCTCTCCTCTCGCCTAGATGGATATGAAACAAAAAATCAGTGTATAACCAAAGCCGAGTATGTAATACCGTTGGCCCTGGTTAGAGCTTCAACCCTCTTCGGTTTAAAATCAATGGGAAATCAACGAAGCGGTTCATTAGGCGTGTGAGTCATTAAGCTACCGTATGTGCCATGTTCGCATACTAAAAGGTTTTCAATAACAGTCATTGCTGGGGAGCGACAATGGTCATTGTGAAATTGGAGCAACACCTGGGCCGCGATTGCAACCCCTATACATATCCGCGATTCTCTTTATCACCACATGAGGACGCCTTAATTTATTTTTGACACGCTTCTCGGGCTCCTAGTGTGCTTTTTCACATTAATTATTTATCGCAAGTGCGAAACAACCCTTTCAAATTAATTTCCGAGTTATTTCACCGTTTTTAATCAATATAACAATGAATTCGGGACCGGCAGAAATTCCCAATTCAGTTACCTCCGCATATCCGTAATCAATCCGTGATCGCGAGTGTGTCGCGGCTACATATATGGCGGCATACATTGCTGTACGATTTTCAATACCTATCATTCAGAGAGAGAGAGAGAGAGAGGGCGAAAAATAAAATAAAAATGGGTTGATTCTGTTGAATGGCACTTTTACACGATCAATTTTACTTCCTTTTTTTCACACTCGGACGTTTTTGATGAATTATTGAAATGCGGGAGAATTGTTCAGCTGATTTTTGCAGCTCTGCAGCGCGCGCGTACCAAACGCTGCTTTTTCTTCTCGGCAAAATTGATACCTGATTTGTTTTTCATTTCGATTTTACAAATTCCAAATCTGCTAAAGCTCAAGAATGATTAACGATACTTTATTGCTAAATACAAACTGCACGAGGGAGGACTGAGAATTGAAGTATGCAAACCGAAATCTATACAATCATGACGAACGGGTAGGAAGAGCTTGCAGGTCCTCTCTGCTCCGTCAAAATTACTGCATTTCTTAATAAAGTTATTCTAATGACGAATTCTCTTGGTTTGCATCATCGGATTTAGAGCCATATCGGGTCTGCAGTTCGTGTTGAATAATAAATGAGATGAAATTTGATTGTGAATACGTTGAATAATTGCGAGGTAGTATAAGGAGGGAATAAATGAATGAGGAGGAAAATCTTTCCAGGGTTAATAACAATTCCCGTCTAAATTTCTGTATAAATATGTATACAGCATATTTTTTCAGGAAAAGAAATCTATTCTCTGGACGAATAATAAAAAATAAAAAAAAAAAAACAGATAAAAGGGGAAAAAAAAAAATTGAAATACATCCCCGTCTACGCGACGGAACGTTTTTATTCGAATTACTTGACGTTATGTCACGAGGGATGGACGTAGGGACTAGTCGATCGTCGTAGTGCGTCGCGACGCAGGCGTTCGGAGCTGGGAAACACGGTGGCGTCGCATTTGCCCCGAGTGCAAGCGCGCGTGTCAGCATTGTGCGGCATAAACTCGCAGTGACAGGGGGCGAGCCGTTGTCACACCCTCGCTCTGAGTATTATTCCTCGCCCGACCCTCGTTCCATCGTTCCATAGCGTCGCGTCGCCCTGCGTCGTTCCATCGTTCTTTGCCCCGCGTTGGTCGTCAGCATCGTCATCTCCGTCCTTTCGTGGCGTCGTTGCGAAGGCCCTCGCCCTCATCCCCATTCCCACCCCTCAAAGCTTCCGAAACGAAGCGAAGCGGAGCGTTCTTTTTCGAAATATTCCCCGGTAATATACGACTACATTTTGACGTGTGGATATGACAGTTTCGGTGACAGAAAAACCGGAGAAGATTGCCTGGCACACTGCAGGCTACGAATTTTTATTCAACTTCCAAATTCTCGTTTCAGTTTTCTACTCTACCGGTTCCCAGCTTCTGCCTCTTCAGCAAAATAACACGTAGTGCTATATTTTTTACGCGTTTTGTTCAACACCGTAAACATAATTTCCCATAACAAGCCGCGGAAGATTTCATCCCCAGAACTTTTTGCCAATAATGAGAAACGAAGAACGAAAAAAGAAAAAAAGAACATTCCATATAGGTACATTCTGCGAAATGAGACGAAAAAGGGGGTTTTATCATCTCCGAGATACCAGGTGGTAGCTTCTCTGCAGTCTCCTTGTTACATAACATGGTGTGCAGTCGAGAGCAACGAGGGTGCTGGCACAAGGACCGTACCCACTACCTATACTTCGTCGTTCTAGACCCTGAGGGCTAGAAGGTGTCTGAAGTCCGAGACTTGGTCTTCACACTTCAATTCAGAGACAGCACTTGGCAAACTAATTACTTGGTTCAACTAATTCAATTGGACAAAGCTCTCCCATCTGTCGAGGAGATAGCAAGGAAATCTTATTAACAAGTCTTAGGCTGTGTCTAGCGGAAGTTTGACTTGAGAGTATTTACTGGAAGGGATGTAGATTAGCAGTCGTCACAATAATTTTCGGCTGAATATTTTCGAGGTTTACACCGATTTCAGATTTCTGCAATCTTCACGTTCATTCCATTTTCTTATTTCTCAGCTTCGCGTGTTAAACGCTGCAGGACCAGTCCCTCAGATTGTACAGACCGTATTTTGTGTAAAGCTGAGTTAATTACGGCTTAATTTCTTCTGATTTTGAGCGACAGCTATAATTGATGAAAAAAATTGAATTGAAGAAAAATTAGCGAAACGACGCAACGTCCAACGGTTTAGTTTCATCGCGAGCGACTGGGACCGTCGCGTATGTCGCTAAATCTATCAGTCAGATTCAACGCGTGCTGTTTCCACTTGACCCATACGAGTGTAAGACATTGCTGCGTGACAATAGACATTAACGAGGAGCGAGCAGTAGCGTGACGGATTTGTTTTCAGAGCTCTACGAGCTGTAAGCCGTATACGAAAAATCGTTTTTCGTATATTTAGTACCTGGGGTAAAGTTTGAGGACGATAAATTTCGAAAGCATATATTAAACGCGGTACATTCGTCAACTGTTGTTTTGACGGCGACTGAGCACGCGATTAAGAGCAGGAAATTTTAATTTCGAGACATTTCATGCCAGATTTGCGTCTCTTTTGACGAAAGCAGCGGTCAAATATTTAGGGTTGACGCAAATTTCCACTTTTTTAATTTCACTTCTTCGATAGGTGCATACGAATATATGGGGAATTTTTAGTCACGGCGAAACATTTTCTCTAGAAAATTTGGCCGCGAGAAATGATTAGAGAATAGTTTTTGAAATCGTGCTTTTTCGTTCGAGTGAAATATCATATTATCTGCGAATCACGACGTGGATTACAAGTCTGGAGCTGAGTACTGACGATGAGTGGTGATAGAGAGAAGAAAAAACGGAAGAAAAAAAGACCACTTTAAGTAATAGTCGAGCCATTATTTCCTACTATGTCATTAGGACATTTTAAACTCCAGATTTCTCATAAAATTCTCGTAGGGTACTTTCCCCTGGCTTTTCTAGCGGCTTAAGAATTCCGTGAATTATCCAACTTTTCTAGGCTTAGAACGTCTCTTCAGGACGTTTGAATTACTTCAAAATATGATTTTTTTGTCAATTATCGATCGAAATCTATAATTGCAATTGAAAATATTCCGGTCGAAAAAATTGAACGCTATCTTATATTTTTTGAAAGTTTCATTTTTATACCTATACAGTATGAATATCGCGACATGTGGATAAAACTTTGGAAATAGATAGGAAATGGTTCAAAGTTTGTTAAAACTTATATGTAGAAATACAAACTCTTGGAAAAGCTCAGTTCATCTATTTTCGTTTTTGTATTTCTATTTTCTATTTTCTATGTATTTCTAAATGTATTTTGCTAGGCATATAGGTATACATACCGTGACTAAAAATCTATTGGAATTCGAAATATGAATATTGCCGAGATCACCCTCCAGAAAATCGGTAAAATTCGCGAGGATCCACGTGGTTCTGGGGTTCTTTCAGATTAATATAATGAATATGCAGATTTAATTTTTCGTTGCGGTGTACGGAATTCGTTCTGAACTAATCCACGAGAGCTACGAGTAAGCTTGTGAAAAATTCTTCGTTAAATTATTTTGCCGCAAAAGAATTAAAAGCAAAAAACATGATAAATAAATTAAACAACAAATGTAATTAATACAGATATATAAAAAACATTCCGAAAAGATGATTAAAACTTCTTACAATACGATCGCTTCGTCAATAAATTGACAATTTATTTTACCTCAAATTTATACCTCACCCGTGTGTAGCAAAAATTTCGTCGTCATATTTTTGCCAATTTTTCGCCTCTTTCAAATGCAAATAATAAAAATTCATCGTTTTTATGTTAATTTTTTTTCTTTTTCTTCATTTCTGGAACAAATATACCCGCGAAATACTATACATACCGTGACAATCTCAGGATGCGGAGCGCCAGGGATACCAACCCAAAACTCGTTGGCAGCAGTTTAGTGACTTACTAGATTTTCCTAACGGTAAAATAACTGAAAATCTATTGATTTCTAGTGATTTTACTAGAAACATAGTACTGGTATCCCTGGCGTTCCGCATTTTGAGATTGTCACGGTATATGACTGTTTGTATCTACGACGTAGCGTGTTTGCGTATTGCATAATTATAACACCTACTATAGCTATTCGTTATTTTCTTCCATCATTGAACTTTCCGCATTATGGTACTTGGTAGTTTGACGATTTTTTATTATTACTATTACTATTATTATTATTATTATTATTATTATTATATTCCAGTGGCTGGCTAGTATAGTCGCATTCGTTCGTTCACTCGTAGCTTTATATACGCCCAGCTCAGTCCTGGGATTGTTAGCAATTCCAGGCCGCCGCTTTATTGCCGGTGTTATGACAACTCCGTTGTGATCGCCGTTAACTATTTCTAAAGTTGGCACGGAATACTTTGCACTCGAATAAAGCGAATAAAGCCAAACCGTTACGAGTCTCATTTACAATCGGCAAATTCCGTTCGCCGATATGATTTAATTCTTATTCTCCCCAATTTTGATACCTCCCAATTCCAACCCTCCATATAACCCCGTATAGGTATTCTATTTCTCCCAGAACCCGTTTCTGAATAGAAAATCATTGATTTATTGACGCAGTATAGGTACATGCATGCTGAATCCATAAAGACAAAAAAATCTCGTTTTGTTAATCGCACGGCATTAATTATTTTATCGATAAATTTCAGGCTTATATATCAATACATATCATCCGGAGTAAAGATCATCCAGCTTAATAATACCATACTGTATAATTTGTATGAATTATTACTGTCACGCGTTGTCCGCGTGTCGTGGGTGTCTCAGATTCTTTTTTTCTTCTTCTCAATAAATACGACGACGCGACTCGAAGCATGGCATCGCATATACGTTGCAAGTCGCGAGTCTTAATTGGCTTCAATTTGCTTTTCAGTAATAAACTCGTCGGATAACGTCATCCAACGAATCGAAGTTAATCTGTGTTCAAACACACGACGTCCATACAATGTGAGATATATGTGCAATATGCATTTTAAAATCCGTTTTTTGCCAAATTTTTTACTTTCGCAGAAGTAAAGAACTTCCAAAATCTTTAATTCCGTGTCATTTTTGAACTCTAGTGGTTCAATAACTCCGCCCAATCTTATACAGAGAAATGAATTGAAGTATCGCGGCTCGATTGTAAGGAATCGAATACAAATGGTTTTGTGAATATTTCCCAACGTATTCCATTCCACCCTCGATTTGGTGTCCAAGCCTCAGAAACTCGGTGTTAAAAAAAATGGTCGGACCAATGCGATGGGTGGGTGTGGATAGTCTGACGGTTTGATAAATGGAAGAAATGTTATTATTTGTCCATTACTCTTTGTTACATAACCAGCTGCACCGAAAGGTGTACCCCCTGCGGTTTATATACTACCACGACCGCGACGTGGTGATAAACGTACAGGATTTTGCTTTCGAGGACATTGCAGCATCAAGAGGAGGGAAACGAGCTACCGCGACGTTGTTAAACGAGGTTTGCGAGTTACTGAGACGTTTCGAGTACCGCAAAATCATCTAATGATACTTGAGGTGGTACTCGAGGCTCGCAGGTGACATACAACCCCTTTATACCCCGTTAACTGCTACTCCGAGGAGTTGATTTCCGACGATATATTTCAGGCCAGATTTTCACCACCGCTAATTACTCGAACTACCGCGTATTTCCCGCAGGGAAGTAGTACTATTCCCTAAGGAACAGAATCGTTTACCATTGGAATAGGCGGGACACCTATATAGTTTGTCCCATATTAAAACTTCTGCGCGGAAAAATGTGATAAAGATTGGAATAAATTTCTGGAAGACACACACGTACAATATTCTACGAAGTTTTGACAAATTTTTCAGCTAGTTTGGCTCCGCTTTGCTTTTGAATCGCCGTCTAATATTCCGTCGCACATTTTTCTCCGATATTCATTCTCCTCCTCGACGTATGATAAGTTGTTTGAAAACTAACTAATCAAGACATTAATCTCTGACACATAGGTGTTTAAATGTAAATAAGTATAATTCCCATTCTTCCGAAGGGTTGGTTAGAAAATGAACCCGTCGTAAAAATGTAAATCTCATTTTGAATAATATTCTCTGGTCGGCGGCAAAGCGACCTTACATAATATACACCCCACTCGTTCACTGCACCCATACACACCCCCATATGTATATATATACACATTTATGTTATATAATATGTATTCCTAGACTGGTTATGCGAAGAGGCTATACCGAGGGTGAGAAAAATGCTGGAAAGTAGGATACAGGAGGTGGTTGAATAGCGCCGAGGATGTCTAGGTATAAACTACCCCCTGCTCCGAGAAGGGGCTATGGGAAGTAGCATAACAGGCGTCGGTGCCCTAGGGAGTCCAACTATCCAAGCGCTCCTGGAGCTTATGAGTTTACTCGAAACAGGAAAACAATGTAGTTCCCACGTTAATTATCTTCGTCGTGTATCTCGCGCCCAGTCTTTCTAGTTCCTCCGCAAGGGTTAAGAGTTGATTGTGTAAAAAGTCGTAGTTAAAATTCCGAAGAATTTAGTGACCAATTATTGTACACGTGAATATGAGAAGCGTGTCTGAGTGAAATCCGTGGATCGTACATACAATACTATTCGAAGAAAATGAAAGAAGAGAAAATTTCAATCTCTTTTTACCTATTTTCTTTTTTTTTTTTGCCAATGAAAAGGAAAGTCGCGGAAATATTGGAAAATCTGTTTCATTTCAAGATTTGTTCTTCCACTTTCCAGAGGGGCTCGTGAAAATCGTGTGATTTCGGCTCGAACAAGCGTCAATGAACACAGAAATCCGATTGTTAGCAAAGCTAGGTGGTTCTCTTCCCAGCAACGAAAGGGATGATCATTCGATGAAATTTCGACGGTTTTAGAGCTGACCTACCTATCTGACGGTAACGCCCTTAGTATCCGAACACCACCGAGCCCGAGGTTCATTCGAGAATCTAACACTCTCAGCTTAGGTTTTCAATCGCTGCTTAATGTGTCTTGACATCGAGAGTTTCCCCAGTTCCTACTTTTATTTTCTAAATTTATCTCTGTCGATGCCGAGTCAAAAAATTATTCTGCCCATAAAGTAGAAATTTTACAAAAAAAATGAAAGCAACGTGTAAGAGAAAACAAAAACATGGTGGGTCTCAAATTTTGGCCGAAATTCGAGATTCTGAAAGCTTTTCGAATCCTGTTTTCGACCAGAAGTCCAGATTTTTTGCCAAAATAAAAACAACGTATAAACAAAAATTGAAAATTGTATATTTTCGCCAAATTTCAGGATTCTTAACGCCTTTGAATTCCTTCTGTTTGGCCAGCAAGCAAATATTTCCTTAAAAAATAAGAAACGAATGATAAACCTCAGATATTGGCAAGAATTCGAGTTTCAAAAATCTTTTGAATTGCTTTGCCAGCCTCATATGTGTTCGGGAAATGAAGTTTGAGGCATAGTGAACAAACTTCGTTGCGGATGACTGAAAATCGTAATATTAGACCGAGAATAGTGCCACCCTAATCTGTTTAAGTTTGAGTTCTATTTGATGTAGTATAGGCATGAGCCTAGCTGATGTTCAAACGATAAAGTGGAAACTTAATATAAAGTAAATCTTGACCGTGACTCAAAGCGATTCCTTTATCACTAGTTTTGCCGAGGGATTGACAATAGGACCATTTGTCATCCCTAGTTTCGACTGTTTAGTTTGTTTATTCGTAAGCCATAGTCTCAAATATTTACTGATCGTTGCTTGTGTTTCGGGCTCACGTGATCAACAGAAGAAATTCTTAGTATATTGCGTTACAGGCCAGCTGGGTATTGCCATGACGTGTATATATTTATGGGGTTTGCGTGTGTAGGTGGGTATAGTACGAGACGAAACTGTATCAGTATACCTACGTCAATGAATTGAATTGAAAATTTTCATAAAGTAAAAAACCAATTTTGTTTAAATGTTGAATAAGACGTGAAAAATAATGATTATTTTTTTTTTTCTCTAGAAGTGAAGTAATTTCGCCGGGAGCACTGAAACGTCCGCGAAGAAGTGCAGCGGCACTTTGTTAACTGGATATAATATACGAGGTATAAAAGTTTTAAAAAGACTTTTCTTTATTTCGCAGACGTGTATAATATCAGAAATGGTATAATGAAACATTAAAAAACTTTCGTCAAAAGTTGAGCGAGTATAAATTGACAGAGTTCTGCGTTTATTCATGGTCTTGATGAAAGGTTTGGTATTATATAAACCAGAGCGAAAAAACCTCGTCATTTTTTTAGGGAGTTTTAATTCTCACAAAAAGCAAAAAGCAAAAGGAGAAAAAAAAAAAAAATATAAAATTCGTTCACCTTTGACACCGGAATTAAGATCTTGAGGAGTCGACTTACCGCGTACTTTATACACCACGCAGAATCATGGTTATTATTCATTCACCCTCCTTCAATATTATCGCAGGTGAAAAACTCGCGGAATTTTCGTCACTCGATATTAGGAGTGAATTTTTTCTTTCTTTCTTTTTTTTTCTTTCTTCTTCTTTTTTACTTCCTCTTTCCAACGCTTTCGGTAATCAGGATGCAAAGAAAATCACATCAAGCCGAAGTGTTTAAATATTTCGTGATTAATGATACCGCAAAAGTCAATATATACAGCTGCCTCTGATTAATGATGAGAAAAACGGACTAATTGTGAAATTTTTAAGCCACTCGAGTCGGAATAAAAATTCTTCTTCACTTTTCGACGGATAAGTGTATAATTCTAATTCAATATAATCAACTATCACGTACAAGGATGCAGAGATGCGTAAATCAGAATTAGCGGTTGTTTTAGAAATTGAACTGACGAACGACTCTTAAGTCCTGTTAAAATTTTCAATTCGACTTACGACCTGAAAAGTCTGCAGAAAATCAACTCAATGATCAAAAAACTTTTTGTCAAAGACTGAGGGCTATGGATTGAAGTCATGCAAAATCTGAATGCCTCTCCGAATTTTAGGATCTAGAGGTCCGAGCTAGAATTCCAAAGATCTATTCTGCGCCTGAATTTGCTCAGAATGAAGATAACTCTCATTTTTAGGTGCAAATCAAATCGAACTTGTAAAATAAAACTATAATTTCTATCCCGACTCGGGCACTTAGACGTATCATTGTCATATTGCATGGTGTACCAAGAAGGGTTAATGCGTATCTCTCTCGAAAATTTAAACGACCGGAAACCGTTATGGGTGTCACGTGTCTCGGAGTCTATCGATTAACTGAGGAAAACTATAACGTAAGTAGGAACGGGAGTGTTCACCCGTTGGGTATATATGTATAGGGGATATTCTTGCAGGCAGCAGCTCTGCCCTCGGCTAGTTTCCTACTTTTAGTTTATTTTCTTGCTTATACCGACGTGCCGATGAAACGGGATGAAATATTAAAGCTCTCGAGCGACTCGCGGACCAATAAACTTGAACAAAAAAAAATGAAAAAAAATGACGGTACAAAAAAGGTCCTTTGTAAATTTAAGTTCGGCGTTATTTTGACCTGCGACGCGACGCGTCGCGTCGCGGTCGTTAGCGCGGTTCCTTTTTGCCAATGCTCTTGTTTGCTTTTCCTAATTGTTGTTGATGGATTATTTCTGAAAGTTTCCAGAACCGAGAGGCTCAAAGTTCACTTTGAGTGTATGCAGATATATAGAACGTAACTCACACAAGTCAAACGCATCGATCCCGCATGATAACTCTAACACATGCCTCGTCACAGTTCAGGGAAAAAGTATATCCTATACTTCTATTTTCAGTTCGGCGAACAAGCTCGCGGCAAATAAGGTTCTCTCGTATTAGTTACGGTGCTTTGAAGATGAACAACTTCTATCTGACTTTTAAAAGTTTACCTTAACGCCAAGAGAACGCGAAGAGATCGACAACGAAACTGTAAGTACCTACGCTGGAAGAGTAGGTATAACTAACGGCTACGGTGAAGCCAATTTTATAGATATACGATCTGATATAGATGTTGCTTTGAACCGAAGAAGAAGAAGAAGAACAAGAACAAGAACAAGAACAAGAATAAGAACGAGAAGAAAAAAATTATTCCTTCTTGAGTTCCTTTCAGCGGAGTTTTGCTACAATAACGTCGTATCCCTCTGTGTACATATATATGTGTATAATATATATATATATACACACATATACCTATGTATATTTTAGGGAGATAATCCCCCGACCAATTTATGTTCCTTTTCTCTACAATGCCGAAATTACCCTGTCCGTGAAATAAACAGGAAAGGAATCACGTACCGGAGGAATTTCATGGTTTGCATATTTTATTCATATACATACGTATATATGTAGTATATGTAGTATGTATGTATTTCTGTATAGAGTGTACCTACTGCGTATGTATAATGGAATCGAAATTTATATTATCTGACAAAGCTTTTTACCATGAAAATATGAAACCGTCAAGTACAACTTTCGATTACATAATATATTCGGAATCAAGAGAACAAAAAGAAAGAAAAAAAATTATTGAGTCGACTTTCATCACGTGGGTTGACAAAATATTGTGATAAGAAAGAAATGGGAAAAAATGACAAATAAAAAAAAGAGAGAGAAGAAAATTGAATGCTGATCCTAACATCTTGACAGATTAATACGAACATCCTGAATCAAAAGCACGCGTTGGTGGTGTGTGCTACGCCAGCAACCCCTATTTTCTTGCGAAAATTAACAATTTTTAATGCTATGCTATGTGCGGACTGGACTGGCTCCCCTCTTTTCAGAGTGCTAATTGTCCCGCGAAAAGTGCTGATACTTAAAAAATTTTGCCCAATTTCATATTCCTGGTTTGAAAACCGAAAAATTTTAAGCTCGCTGTACGAAGAAAGAAGAATTCTTCGACTCCGTATAGGTATACATATGTGTTTGAAAAATGTGTGAAATTTTGAACGATTTATAAAAATTTGTCTACATTTTTTCACCGCTTTAAAAATGCGTAATTTGATATAAATATACCAACATATTATATACATGCAGGCGTATAAGTTTCTGACCTAAAAATCCTATTCAAAAGTTCTGATTGTTCACCAATTCGGCTGTCACATATTGTCGACGTGGCGAGATGCACAAAGGATATCACGTTTGCGTACCCACCATGGAAGGCTGTCAAACGGACGAGCACCACGCCGCGCTGTGTGGGGCTAGAGTGGTGGAAATTGTCGAGGGGTAAACGGTTCGACAAAAAAAAGAGAAAAAAAGCAAAAAAAATGCGAGCGAATCCAAACCGAAATCATATCTACGTAGGTATACCTATCGATTCGTTTCCAACCCACCGCGATATATCAAAGATTCATCTTCTGCGATGCAGCAAAAAACATCGTTGGGGCGTAAAAATTCAGCTATACATCAAGTTGTCGTATACCATCGCATTTGTACCTATCCCAGTGATATTTCCGACGCTCAACCAACGTCCAAGTGGGCTTATCCCTCCCTGGATCCTTCAATACCCTCCTCATCCCCCTCATGGCTCAGGACTTCTTCTCTTCGTTGTCTACCTGCAGGACGCCTGTCCTTCTGTACTTGATATTTATGATTTCAACCCTCGATAACCGATAACATGGAAATTCGTACGACCAATGCGTAGGGGCTGTTTGTTCCGCACCTCAGCCTTACCTGTCCACGTTAGTTTGTATCAGTCTTCACCCTCTTCATCGAATTTTCCCCCATATTTTTTTCTCCATTTTTATTATTCTCTTTTTTTTCTACTTTCCCTCCTCCCTACGTTTTTCTCAACAATTTTCAATTCTTCGATATTCTTTTCAACGTCTTCATGCAAAGCCTGTGGCCAATTTCTACTCCTCCCTCTAGTCTCCGACCCTGCAGTATACCAAGCTGTGAATATAATATATACACTGATGTATAAAATATATATATATATACACACATTATTTCGGAGGGACCCACGTCTTTGCCTTGTTGTATAGTATAGGAGAGGCAAATATATTTGACAGTGTTTGAAGAAAACCTTTCTCAATATTGTCATTTTTGCATTAGCCATAACTCGAGTTGAGGCCGTTTCTCTTTCTGCTATTTTTCTTTCCTTCTTTTTTATCTTATCTAACATTTCTTTCTCCATTCTCACTGGCTGGATGATCACATTTTACTTCTATCGTCGGTCATTCTTTTGACAGAGTAGCTGGCAGCCCGGTTCTCAAACGTGTCGCGAATTGATGTCAAGACGGTTTTTCTCCTGGAATCCGACGTGAAATGACAAGGATGAATTCCACCCTTTCCTTCCCTTTCCTTCCCTTCCCTTTCCTTTCCTTTCCTTTCCTTTCCTTTATACGATCAAGACGGAGAATATAATCAGCAGAACTACCCACTGAGTAAGACGTCGGCATAATGACGTCAACCCCTATATCTTGGTGGATTTGTGAAGAGCGTGTGCCATCGAAAGTGGTAAAAAGCTTGGAAAAGAGAAAGTACGAGAACATACATACCTACCTAGATCCCTGAGCATTTTCTTGAACAAAAAATGACGGGAGAAATTCATCCCTTGTTGAGATGCTCCTTATATACGTAAGGAGGAGGATGATATTGACAAAGTGGGGTATCTTGGTAATATAAAAAGTAAGATTAGGCTTACCTCCGGCAGGAAATTTGCATTAGTACAACGGAGTATCCGGATAAAATGTGTACGTAATACTATACACACCTGTGAATATATAAATTGACTAAATCCAGGTTTATATTTTCCCCAAGTCAAAACGTGGACACCGATTGTAGCAGAATATGCAAAGCGTGGAATAGCACACCACTCGGTATCCACTTTCAGGCTCTCCCGGAATCTAGCTGATTACTATTTCGCCAGGAATCCCTCATCAGTGGATCAACCATCCACGTTGATCATGTTCAATGAAGATCTATTTGATCACAAAGTTCGACAAGCCATGAAGCATGAAAGCTTCGCGGCCATCATTCGAGTGTTCGGCGATATCCTGGTAGTGGATTTAGTTGCTGTTCAAAATACAACGTGGTGCTTTCACCACAACAGACACTATCAGAAGCTAATTTATGAGCAATAACAAATTTCATTGTCGCTCACAGACTGCAGAGGCAACGATAATTCCACCCATCGCGATCGCCATGTGTTACTCGTCATTTACTGTATAACGACATTTTATGGTCAAATATTCCACGTCATAGGTATACCCATAAGTCGGTTCTATAACTAAGTGCCTAAGTGCAGAGTTGGGATTGGGTCAAAGGTTCAGTTGTACAGCTAGGTCATCAGGTCACGATAAAGGGAGGTACGTTTAATCGAGTTCCAAGCGGTTAATTTGGTAGCCAACCCCTCCACGTTCGCTTATTCTCTGGTCCTTTCTATCGCAGCTTCTAATAGACTTGCATTTAGGCCGTTTCACGATTCTTGGAGTTTCTTCGTCGTGTGGAAGAGAATAAAATAAAATTTGTACGCGGGTACGAAAACGAGATGCAAAACTATTGTTGGGATAAGAAAATTGTCAGAGCTTTAGCTGGTTCCGGTAACCACGGAGAGGGAATTAACCCTCCTTCATCACGAATAACGGAAAACCGGCTCTTTTCCTCCTGTGCAGCTTTTCCTTACTTCCATCAGTCTTCGCTGTCTGAGACGTCGTCGTGTCTTCTTTCATCGAGGCTAAAGCTAATGCAGAAAAGATCAAAGGAAAAAGCTCCCGCTAGCCTACTTGGTCGAAACAAAGGACGTGGGAGAGGCTAAATGATAATTGCTCGTTCTCGTTACTGAAATTCATGAAGCGTTACGTTATATTATATACGCTAGTACTACGTTCCCATATACGAAACCCTAATGCATTTATTTAACTTCTTCGTGCGAGAGGAGGTGTATTATTTTCTTTTTTCTTCTTCTGGACCACCGCGAGCCAGCTAGTATAAGACGGTGATATGTATTCAGTAGGAGATACCGATACGAGTATATTCGTACGTGAGAAAAGCATGGCGTATAGGGAGAGGAGACAACGAACGGTCAGATCACGTCTGCATCTATTTTCACAAGAAAAAAGACATCAAATATTCAATTTATTCGGTACAGGTGTTGTTGCCACCTAGGGTATGAGGTTTTATATTTCTATATGCATATAAGTTCCAGGAGTCTTATATCTCTCGAGGATACCATTTATACGTCTTCGTCCAATCCTGAATCCTGAAATCAGTTAAACTAATTTATTGACTGTTTAATCGTCTCCGTAAGACCTCGATCTGCTAGGGGTTTATCCTCGAGCGAATCCTCGCGCGATTATAGGTATAATTGACTGTGAAAAAGGAAAAGGGAAAATTATCGAAGGGCAGTATCGGGTCAAACTTATTCGGTAGGTACCCACCCGCCTGTCTTAGGCGACCCTTAATTACATCGTCCCACGGAGTTGGAATCAGTTTAAGAAATCTTCACCGGATAGGTATTCGAAACCGTCTTTGATCACCAAAGGTAATTAGTCAAGCCTGCATGGGGTTCGAAGTCAACGAGCTAGAATTAGCTGGACGGCGGCATATCCACCGCGTGAATTCACCCAAACTTATACGTCAGCTGTGGGAGTAAGGAAGGGTGATCAGTATGGAGTATCAATTTCGAAGTTGTACAATTGTTTGAAGAGCGTCGGAAGTCAATGGCCGATTCGATCAATTGACTCCCTAAGGACCGTGGGTTCGGTTTTAGTATTCGCCTTAGTAAATATAATTAATGAATTGGAGTAATTAGATGACTAGCTATTGGTCCGACCGTATACGAACGTTCGTTTTCCCTCTTCTTATTTTTCCAGTTCAGGCTTCGAATTGACCCAGTAAATTTATCGAGCTACATGTCGTTCTTGCCCCGTAGATTATAAACACTAAAATTTATGTCATTAGTATCTCGTCCATTCATCACTTTAGAAATCCAGCCATTAAATAATGTAGCAACACGTGGCGGCCGGAAGCTTATAGTTAAAAGATATACCGTCAATTCCTTTCAGCACTCTGTCTCGCAGCGTGCGATAGAATCGTTGAGGGTTGTTCTCGGAAGTTTGTATAGTGCTAGTCGATCAATTACCTCATCTTCGTGTACCTACCCCGAGGCCATTTGTTTGTACCAAATAATTAAGAAGGTATGCTGTCACCAATGAGACAAATTGTCGGGAGTTGTCAATGAATTAAACTATAATTACAGAACTATTATATGCATTAGTCCAATGAACGCGATGCAAGAGGACCCTTCTTCGTGCTTTTATTTATTGACTTTTTTCCATTTCCCATGGTATGAAATTTCAGGGCTGTACATATTTCGGCTAATTTGTTGAACAAATGATTAAGTGGCTTCTGCCCACTTCCATTGACCTTAAATATAGAGTAACGCAGCCCCTCGGATGGGATGGATTCAATTTGTATCGAGGCAAGAAGCCATGTTCAATAAATGGGTCGAACATGGTTCTCTTGCGTGGAGAATTCCATCGCAGGGTCACGCGGGGCTGCCAATTCACGGGGTTAAAGTGCTCGCGTAATGGATGACAGGTGATTCGTAACGCGAAATTGAACCTCCCCGAAGTATGTGGGTACGTGGTGCAAGCGTACATCCGAGTAGTAGCTGCAGACAGTCAAGAAATGCCAGTACGTACTACTTTTTCAACTTCAGATCAGCCCGGCTTCCGTCAGTCACCCTCTAGCGCCCTTTCGCAACTTAAAAGAGATACCTGCAGCTATACTGTGGTAGAGGTAAGAGATAAAGAAACTCGAGTTCTCGTGGTTGGGTGCATAAAATAAAACGCGAAAGAGACTGTCAAGTACAACTTATACCGCTGTGTGAGATGTAGCACATATACATACATACGATTTTGAATAAGCCAGTAAAATCGTCGCGTCGCGTCGCCTGAATAGAAAAGTGAAATAAGAAAAAATTTCTCCAGACTGCATCTGATCCTCAAAGGATCAGAGTAATTCCGAGGATATAGGACATATCTCGATGCCGGGAGTCGTTGACATTGTCGTCCGGCCGGATCAGACAGTGAATGACAGTGTTGAAAAAAATAAATCTGAAAAGAACGAACCGGGCCGGAGGAGAGCTCACGGGTTCGATCCTATTGAATGGACCATTGTTATGAGCGTGAGTGTCTGTAGTGTATTCTGGCAGAGGAGAAATACCGGGGTAGTCCTTTATTTATGGTCAGTGGTCAGTCGCTCTCGTTGGGTATAAAAAAAAGGGAGTAGATTTAGCGGAAGGAGGAAAAGGGTTGAGTAATTATCAATTATCTACTCGTGGAAATTACTCAAGAGACCAATTAGCAGATTTCTTTCCCTTCTCCGTCTCCGAGTGTTGATTACCCCTATGCTCACTCCGCGATGTCATTGCTGGTAGATTTCCCTGCGGAAATCCTGACTTTAACTAGCAGAGAGCGTTCGGTGTAGAGCCTGTTGTTTAAGGCGGAAGTAACTTGCGGGCAAAGTACGTGGATTTCGGGGTTACCGGAAGTCGCGACAGTCCAGGGGGATCCGCGGCCAAAATATCTGCGTTTTTGTCACGCTGTTGAATTTTCGTAACGTCGCCGGCTCCTCGGGTCGAGGATAAATGAAGGCACGACCTTTTCGTTACTATAGACTATTTACTTTGAAGGATGTAATAATTGTGCGGAGAGAGAATTGTGATACTTTTTCCTGTTCCTTTTCCTTTTTTTTTTTTTTTGCCATTTTGCCATTTCAAGGGTAGGAATTATAACTTCTGTACGAATAAACGAGGATTTCAGAACCACAGGAAGCGGTGACAGTCCTATGGGTAACTCCTCGTCCGTCATGGCGGAGATATGCACCCACTCGTTGGCTACAGAGGGGTGGATTTTGACCACGAGTTTAACCCCCGAATAGCCCGAGGGAAAACAGGGACGCGGCTTACCGTACGACTTTGTAATTGTAATTTAATAAATGATAATTATACCGAAGCGCAAAACACGCTAGGGTCATATTGCGAGATATTTTGGGAGCTGCTTTTTGCGCTCCATAAGCATGATCAAGGCAGTTGATTTACTCCATGGACTTGAGGATTGTTTAATTATTTTACACAAAATTTGGTGGACAAATATTTGGGATCATTTTTCAATTCGTTAACAAATTCGTTAATATCTCGGTAAAAGTTTCTGCGATTTTGATAAATTCTTTTTTCTTTTCGGCTAAAAGACGAAAGTCTTTATTTCAAGCCAGGATTTTCGACTCGTGTTACATTTCCAGGGATCACCCGCACATTCAGGCTGATCGATGATATGGTGAAAAACGCGGTAAGATAAAACAGCGTTTCGGCGTCTAAAAATTGTCCGCTATTCATTGGATAAGCAAGAGATCCGGGTAATTGGTATATAAATTCAGTGACCCCGGTCGAGCTAACTGAGACTTAAAAACCAGCTACTCGACGAACATCTTGTTATTTCCCATTCGAAGTAATTGCACGCAATTAAGAACAATTAACGGTACGTAAGTTGTACCGCCTCCGCCTTCACCTCCACCTCCACCACCACCGCCACCTCCACCTCCACCTCCTCCTCTTCCACCTCCGTGATACCGCTTCGCCTGTTCTCGCTTCGGCCAAGTTGCAAGACGCCTCTCAGCGACTCTGTCGAATTAAACTCCTCGTCTTATAGCATAAAAGCACCGAACAAATCTCCGCATATATATCGTCGGGTTCACGCTGGACCAGTCTCTTCGCTAACTAGCCAACTTAAAGCTAAGACTTCACTTGCTAATCCCGTCAAGTCGGCGCGAACCACGTCGAAGAATAAGCAGCTATGGTACCCACTACATGCACAAAGGCTGGTCTACCATAAGTTCGTGATTCTATACGCGCGTATGGGGAAGGGGTTGATATTTATTTTTTTTCAAAATAATTCAACCTCAAGATCAAATACCATTTCCCTCTCACGTTACGAAGATATGATACAACGAGCTAGGGCACCAGCCGTGTGTATGTATGTATGTATATGTATAGTGCTTTAAGCCACGTAATTTCGTAGGAGGATTTATGACTACGTGAAATAAAATTAACTGTTTAAACTAGCACGAGCGTAGCTCTTTGTAAGTAGTTCGAGGAAGTCGGGTTCAGCTTATATTAGTTGATAGGTCGGGGGTGGCTGGTAGGTACCTACGAGATATTAAATTAGTTTTATAGCGTCGTATTTGAGAGTTTGGTTATTTCTTCTCAACCACACGTTTGGAGATTGAATGAGTGACGAGTATAACGAAGCTGTAAAGTGTAATAAGTCAATTAGCGAAGGTGGAATAATACCAAAACTGTTGTCAATTATTATTTATAGCTATATTTTCTCAGCCGTTATGTAGTAGGTATGTGTGTAGGTACATACACATACCCTCGCGTTAAATACTGTTGAAACAAAATAAGTTAACTTCGCGCACGCACGCACGCTAGATTTTCTACTCTTTGATTAATAACGCGTCCAATGAGCCGCGAAATTGATCACGGTCTTAATACTTGATAATTAGTTTGCCCAATTGGCCGAGAGTTTGCGTCTCACTCGCGTATCACTCGGGTGTTTTAGTAATAATTGGTCGGTAAGCCTAATTCATTATTCCGATTAATTTGCGCTAAGGGAGGAATTAGGAGACACTCGCTGTAGATCGTCAAATAAAAATCAACTCGAGACTCCCGCGCCTCCTCAAGCCAATTATTAAAACACATTTTTTCGACGAGATGAATGTAAAAAATGAAGAAGAAAAAAAGAAAGTGGAGAAAAATATGAAAAAAAAAAGAGAAATTAAATAAAATGGGGATGATAAATGACGATAAAAAAAAAGGTGCCATTTAGCTCGTGATGAGATTTAGGGTCAGAAGCGTACGTAACAGCGTTCGGTACTTTCTTGTTTTACCCAACTTCCGGTATTTTCGTAAATGCATTTTAATCCAAAACACGTATATCAACGTGCTTTGAGTATAAAGTGTGTATAATATGAATAGATGAGTACTTCGGGTACTTAGCAAAGTGTCACTCTCTAAATACAACCGGAGTCAGTTCCCTCGCGGTGACCCGGTCGTGTGCAGGGTGAGCGTCTGACCCTCGTCAGTCGAATGTATCGTGGAAAATGAAAAAAGGAAAAAGAAAAATAAACAAGGGCTGGAGAAATGAGAGCGAGGGAGAAATCGGGTCGAAAGAAAGAGAAATAGGAAGAAGAGCGAAAGGGGTGGAGGTCAGAAAAGAGGGAAAAAAACGATCGACGTACTTGTTATCGGTCGCTCCGTATTGAATCCAAAGTGGCTAATAGAGGTAGTGATGGTTCTAAATTCATGATCATGATACTTTCACAAATTCACGATACAGCACAGTATAAGCTAGTGAATAGTTAAGCAAGGGCGAGATAACCAACGAAGAACCTGAAGTAATATCAATTTTCCCTGGAGGCTTGGCCACGGGGGGCGGAGGAGGGGGGGGGGGCATTCATTATTCGAAAAAACAAATAAAAGTACAAACACCCCTTACCGACGCGTACGAACCCCTGAACCCGTGGAGATTCGTTATTAAAAACAGTTTTCTCTCACCAAGTTATACCTATGTTCCGCTTGCACTTTCATAATGCGGTTACAAACACCCGGAAAGTTTTCGCAGATGGAAATGTACGGTACGGTATGGTTATAAATTTAAAATAACGACCCTGCGATTGGTGAACTTAGTTCTCCTTATTCTACCTAGCACATTAGAACGTAAGTATCAAAAGCTTCTTTCTGACAAGTTTGCAGATTATTCACGGGACCTTTTTCTTTTTTTTTTTTTTTTTTTTCAGTAATTACGTTTTCTGCTATCAGGGGACGTCGTAGTGAATTAGATTAGATTATGTACCTACTCGAAATATCATCAAAATTTTATGATCCTAGAAAAAATTTCTAGATCCAATTCAATGACTGATGCATAGCCGAAGAATTCCTCGATGATTCTGCGTTCGTGAAATTATGAATAATAAAGATATCGTCTTTTTCCAAGCTATCCAAGAGCACACATCCCGGAACACACATCCTTTTTCTGTCTATTCATTTTTCAAAAACCAAAAGTATAAAAACCGAAAGAACTGAAAGACTATATAACTCCGTTTTATAGAATATTTAGCAATGATTCTTCTGTCCTGCTCTCATCCTTTCAACTAAATTTCAATCTATGATTACTTTCGTGTCTCAGGTCAGGGTGTCGACGTCCAATATTTTTTCTCTCTATCAGTATGATATCATATGTTAATAAACTTTAGCGACCATATTTTTATACTTTTTTAGAAGATCCGGCGTTGATTTTATCGCTAAATTTCAAACGGATGAAAGCTCGACGTTGAGATTCTGTACACAGGATGTAATAACGGTGTGATTTATTTCGATCCGGTTTCAAGAAATTCCGGGTTTTTGTTACGGTCTTATATATGTATAGCCGCGTGGTATTTTGGTTAAATTTTTTACTCATTTTCTTATAAATTAACTCGCGGAAACAATTTTTTCACTTTCTTCTTTCGCTCCGCGCAAGGAAAGCGCGAGGCGAGGCTCTGTTCAACGTCAATTATTTGCTACCCACGACAATGGGGTCCTATATAGGTATATATATATATATATATGTATGTAGCTATGGAACGTGGAATTAGACGGGACTCAGTGGTTTTTCTGCGATGGACCCTTAAATCTTTCTGTCGGTGACAAGGTGACGGTGTGCCAACCAAGGAAGATAAATAAAAATAAAAAAATGAAAAACAACCGTAGAGAAATTTACCACGCGTGGTTTTTGGCCACCAAAGGAATAGAAAAGAACACTTTCATCATCAGATGAGTGATCCGGTGGCAATCTTCGCTCCCCAACATTTTCCTCTTCCGCTTTAACTTTTTTCAAAAGAAGAATAAGTAAGGGAAGAAAAGGAAGAAGAAGAAGAAGAAGAAGAAGAAGAAACTTTCCCTTCATTCTTTCTGACGTGAAATTTTACAAGATCGCGCTTCGCAACCGCACACGATCTTTTTTCTACATATATTCTCTGAGGACCGTAAATCCTTATGAAAAAAAAAAAAGAAAAAAAAAAAAAAAAACGGTGCAGGGTGCCATTCGCTGTCTAGGAAGTGGGATATCTTATCATTAATACACATACCTATATATATATATATTTTTTTTTTCGCAGAGGAGAAGTTTCCGCGAAAAGTTTAACCATTTCCTATATTTGCTTGCACCGCGGCTAATTTCCTTCGGGTAGAGAATAATCCTCGGTGAGTTTTCTACGCGCATTTGTTCCGACTGCATGACACCTCATATTATATTTTCGAGTGAGATATTATATCCGGTGTGAAAAATCGTCCGTTCGCTAAATCGGACTATTTTCAATTTTGACGTCCAGATTTCTCACGGCACGGCGTTCGCGGGTCCCAATCTGTTATAGGTATTCATCCATCTTTCAAAGTGCGAAAAAATTCCCATTCCTCAACGATATTCTAGACGTTTCGACGCCTGGCGTCCCGGGAATATATATATATAGTATATATAGTATACCTACATCCTTGTAGATATGAGGAATATTTCGCAACGTCTTCCTTTACCGAACCCACCCCTACCCCCCCCCCCTCCGTCCCCCCCGATTCAACGGCTTAAAAGGAAATATGAAATGTTCATGTTACGCGACATATGTCAACCAAGGTTTTTACTCAATGAAGAAATTCTATGCCAGCTCATTTCCGTTTTCACAAACATGACGACCGCACCTGATCCACCGTATAGAGTGCGGATTCAGAATCTCGACTTAAAGCGGGTTGAAAAAGTCGTATTTCTGTATTTTCAAAAGATTAAGAAAGACGCGAGAAGTTCATTACCTACTCGGCAAAGAAAATTGTGTAGTAAAATTCGTCCGAATCGCACAAATGCTTTTAGATACTTTTCTAAAAGCGCAGATCTTCCGTGACCTCTTCTTTTCCAAACCCCTCGGAGACCAAATTTTCAAGGTATCTGTGCCTCCCCCCCCCTGCCCCTTCCCGACTCGATTAAAATTGTTCGATTATTTTAAAAAGTTATCGAACGGATGAGGAAAACGTAACTCATACCTAGAATCTCAAAAAAAAAAAATTTTTTGTCAGTCACTGAAAATACCCCGGTTGCAATTTTAACGGAGGATTATTACAACCCTGTGACTAAATTTTTTCCCCTTTGCTTGAACTTTCTTATTTCACTTTTCGCTCATCTTATCTTATTAAATATATAATTTATAAAGGACGAGAGAAAGAAGAAAAAAAAAAAAAAAATTTGTTACTGATTCTATCAGCCACGTTTGTTGGAAAGCTTTGAAAGAAGAGTTGAAAATTTTTCGAAAATTTTGAACTTATTGAAACTTTTATTACTCATCGAAACTAGGTTCTATAGGTAATGTCTACTACCTACTTTCGCCTTCTCAAACCCTTTGATCGATATCTCATACCTATATAATATACATATATAGCTGTCAATTTATAATTTATATAGTGTATAAATTCGCGTGATCAAACCTCTCATCTCCTTCCCTTCACTCCTTTACCTGTCTTCATTAACTCCTGAGCATCCCTTCGTAATATTACCGGGTATAATTATGTCAGAGATTATCACCTCGGGCGATGTTAATGTATCGAAAGAGGATCATCCACGTCTCATATTACATGAATTGAAGGATTAGCCATTATATCTCTTCCGTAAATTATTGCCAATTTCGTATGTATAGCCTTATAGCGAGCTTATCGTTCGGTAAAATTTCAAGGGTTTATAATATCCGTTGAACATTATGCTAATTACTGTAGTAGTAATTAATGAAATTATATGAAAATCGATCGTACCTACGAATACATTATACATATAGTTTTGCGGTATATGGAAATTAGTGGCACGTGCTTTGATACCCTCGCTTATTCCTTTCATACTCGTTTATAAATCTATTTAACAAGGCCTAACTCTCGACCACTTATTGTTAGAGGATTTAACGACGTATGAATTACACGTTATCGCATTAGGTATAACTTTTCCGCGATCGCGTGTTGCGGGCATGTCACGCGATTCGCAAAACTAATATAATCAGTTCGCCTTCGAGTCTGCATAAAATTATTCAATCGAGTTCTTGAGGATTCAAAAACTCAAATTAAACAAAAAAAAAAAAAATATATAAAAATCATGAAATGAAATAACAATAATTGGCGGCCATTTTTCCCGCATTGCGTCCGTCTATCGGCGATCTGCAGATTTCGACTACGGATGGCGTTTAGCGAGTTCCTGCACGCGGATGTGGTTGGAAGGATATTAGGCGAAAGCTAAAGCCACGTTTAAACTGAAGGTTAGAAAATTGAGTGACCCTTCGGTCGGTGAAGAGAAGGTCAAACTTTCCCCGAGGGTTAAGGGCGCAGATCCGCAGGAGGTCACCAGAGCTTATATATGGCATATATATATAGGGGTAGGCCTGGAAGTCAGCTCGGGCAACCGTGCAAAATCTCCGAGCTTTTTCACTCCTTTCTTTTCTGAACAGTTTTAAGTATTTGTAAAGCAAATTTAATTAAAATGAGAAGAAAATTTTTTTTTTTTAGCGGTTGGAAGGAGCCCGGCGTTAATCCTGATTAAAATAAAATATTGACGTAGCCATGTTATATATATATACGAAAAAAGAATAAAGGAGGAAAGAGAACGAGTGTGTGTGTATATATATATATATATATATGCTAAGGGAGAGATTCTGTGCTGCATAAAATAACCTATTTTCGAGCTGTTTTTTTCACTCTTTTTATTTCCTCCTGTGTGTAGGTATGTGTGTGTTTCTTTCATTTTTCTTCTTCATTTTTCTTTTTACATCCTTTCTTTCTTTCTTTCTTTCTGTCTTTTTTTCATTATTTTTTCCGGTCCTTATTTTACCGCGGTGGACGAAACTTTTTCTTGCATGTACCTACTCCCGCGCGCGATGTTCTTTGGATAACAATTCTGCGGTCGTTTGTGGTTTGCGTATAAAACGAAGAAACAAATATTGAATACATACAAAAACGACGAATTGAAGAAAAAAAATTAAAACAAATAAATGAGGACAATTTTAACGTAGTTAACGCAATTGCAGACGACTGGACACGCGAGATCCCTCGAGAAAACGAGTCCTCGATTACGTGGTAACATAACGTGGTTGAACAAGTACTTGTGCACCATGCGGCATACAGCGTTGAAAAAAAAGTTGAAAAAACACTAAAAAAACAGAAAAATAATATTTAAAACTACTGCTTCTCGACTCGACGGCTCTCCAGGTAACGATTATGTGTGTCGTAGAACAGCTCGACTCACGTCAAGTGTCGTAAACATTTCAAAGATGCTGTATAATTACATCGGAGCATTATGGCATATAGCTGAAGGAAAAAAACTTTTCCAGGGAATAAGAAAGTCCACAATGAACATTCTGCTCATATAATGGATTTACCTGCGTATATGAATACATATATATATTCCGATCAGGAATTCATATACGTGTTCAAATTTGACACGAAGAATTCGCGAAACGGGTTACTTTTTCTAAGTGATAAAATGTAAAAGCTGTATTACACAAGGTGTAAAATTTTGTTGAAAAAAGCTCGCGTTGTGTTAGACCGTGTTATTTATATATCAATTTTTTGACCACGCACCTTGCCGGGAGAACCTAATATCGTATAATTTACTTTCCCATTTCTTATTTCCCAGGTGTGCGTGAGCGAGTTACTATTTTTTGTCTAAAAAGTATTGCCGCTATTCTGTAAGCTTTTTTCTTCCCCCCTTTTTGTTTTTTCTCCCCAACTCCGAATGATGAAATAGAAGATAAACTTATACCTTACCTATTTCAAACAAGACGAGGTATCGGGATGATATTTTCTCGTTGCTATCACGCTTCAGGGCCGTTAATCGGCTGAAATTTCAAGAGCTTTAACAACAGAGTTTTCCGCTAACGTAAGCGTCTAGCAGGCAAATTTGACGATGACAATGAGTTAACACCCGGAGACTGGAGAGAATGGTTTTACTGTCGAAACGGTAACTTTCGAAGCGCTCCAAGTCGTACTTCGAACTTGATTGTTTCCCTTGGTTTAATTACACGTAACACAACACGCCCTTATTACATTACGAGCTTTGTAAACTCGAAGATTTGGCCAAAATTGAGTGCGATTTAATAAAAATTCATCAAATGCCCCGGGGCTTGAGTTCAGGCTATTGAAGAAATCGAGCTTTAGCTGTTACAAAGGGTTCGTTGATAACTATACGTGGTATATATCTGTACCTATATACCTATATACGTGTATAGAGGAGCATAGAATCCCCGAGAAAACAATCTCTGCAGGGTGATCGCGCGTGGAGCCAGCTTCTTTCTTATTACATCCTTTTTCTTTCCTCTTTCCTTTTTCCTCTTTCCACCTCTTTCTATTCCCCTCGCGATCCATGAGGCGATACACTCTGCGGAACGTGCATTCTACTTGGTCCTTCGTCCTTCGTCCCTCGTTCCTCGTTTCTCGATCCTGCCTTCCAGGCTCACCCACCCACCACCCCCGCTGAACACAAGTCTCAGATGACTCTTGCATTTGGGGATTCAACAACGCGTTTGCCTTGCTCGCAGCACCTGCTCAAAGAATATCTTGCTGACAACCTGATCACGCCGCAGGACTCGTAGGGTGGAAGAAGGATAATATACGAAATAATTTATTACACCCTGCACTGTAAGAGAGACGTGCGATTATTAATGACTCGATCAGAAATAGGCGAATAAGCTGCAGGTCAAAATTTTTCCGAGTAGTCAAGTTTGTCCGGTTTTTTTCTTCTTTCTTTTTTCTTTCGGAGCTTGGAAAATCTACTTTAATTACAAATGAATTTCATAACCCGATATATTCGAAGGAAATTTATTATCCAGGAATAGACGCAGGGAATTTGAATAAAAGTTGGAAATATTAAAGAGAGGGATTACTTTATTGGATCGAGAACAGGGCTTGAAACGGAATATATACCTCTGCTCTCGGGATAATAAAGTAGTGCAGTTCTTCAGAGATGTTGAATTATTTATTTGCAGATTAATAGATTTTACGGATCAGTATCTTATCTCTCTTCCGTGAAATCCAAAGATTTTTATTCCGTCATCAAAATTGTAAATGTAATTATAATCCCAGTCCCAAGCCGTCGTCGTTACTATAACGTTAATTCTCGTCGCTCTTAAATCGAGATATGTATCGCGTTTCAAATTGATCGGGCAGTTCACCCTTGGACCCGTAGTCTAACACTTTAAGTAGCGATATCTTGTAATTTGATCTACGAAACGACATCGCTTGATCGGAGTACAAGTTGCAAAATGATTCCACATTTAATATATGTATCGCGAGGGAAGACCACCCCTTTAAGGGTTGATTCTATGCTGGCTTGCGCTACACGATGGCCACAAGATTGAAGAAAACTGCTCATAAGTGCAGTGAGGGGTGATAATTAGCGGCTAATTTTCCGATCGCAAACTTTTGCGGACAAGAGTAGTTAGGGGTTGCGGCTAGGTGGCTGCAGTTTGCAACTACTTTGTGTTCGATACACCAGTGGACTGCAAACTGAGGTATAAGCGATGCGCTTGGAAAGTGTTCTCTGGTCGGCAGTTAGCTTTACTTAAGCGTCAATTACTTCCAATTGAGAAATAATTTCAGAGGGTATAGTACTGCAGGCGATATATCGCGAGACAACGCGGCTCTTGTCTAGTAAACTTTTTAATTTTAAATTAGGTATGAAGCTATGTCATGCGAATTCTTCCACCTTTTTATCCTCGATATTGTCGAATCATCGATTTTTCCATTTTCATACAATTTTATCCATACCTATATAGTTTCATTCCCGCAAAATATTTCCCCATGGTCAGAGAGGAGTTTCACCCTCGTAAAAATCCCGTCGTGTATAGGTACCTACCAACGCGCGACTAAAATGACCAATTAATTCCTAACTTCGTTTTGTCGTAAAATTGACAACTATATGAATTTTCCAATCAAGGTAATGGCTGGGCTCTAGCTACAGCTTTGGCTCTATAGCTTCACGCGTTTGCTATTATAAAAATGAATAGAGATTATGGAAACTAATCAAATCTAGAAGCAAATTAGTTACAATTTACACTCACATCAAACGGTTTATCGGTATTTATATTATTCACTTTTCATTTAGACACGTACAAGTATATATAGATTTTGCACACCCACACATCGTCAATGAATATAATATGACATCGAAAAATTAGATTCATCAGTATTGGTTAATTCATGAAAAAATTAATGTTCGACGGTTTTAATAATCCACGTTAAATTTACAGTCGAAAACATGTCATAACGTTATACCTGCTCCCATATCTATTCATCTAGGCTTGTGATTTTAAATACCGATGTCGTATGTGATCAGAGGCGTGGGTGAAATTGAAGGGTGCAAAACGTCACGGTAGCTTACATACCGAATCGCTCTATATGCCTACGTGTGTGAAAAGTACTTTTTCGCTGGGTCAAATTCGAGTTAATTTTACTAATCTATGAACGATTGGCTAGACGATGGACCACGGAGCGTGGATTTGCACGATCTCTATTTCAACGAGCTAGACTAATGACCTAGAGCACGTGTTTCTCGTCATCCATATTCCAAGTTGCCAGTGAACTATATGTAGAGGTAGGTTCTAGCCATTGTCGACCGCAGACAAATTTGCATAATGATATCTCATTGCTTGCAAGATGGTATGGTATACGTATAGTATAACTAAAGCTGATGCCAAGAGACAACGCGATGTCACGTAGCTTAGGGTATATAGCCTGCGTGTTTCTCCTGAACATTCGACGAATAGCTTTATATGGAATAAAACAGCGATTTCTTATCATTAAATCAGAAAAATTTTCTATACGGCGTGAAGTGGGCCGTTACGAATATAATTTTCATTTTTTCTTCTTCTTTTTTTATTTTATTTATTTTTTTCAAAATGATAAGGGTAAACGTGAAAGGACATTTTTTCTGGATAAAATTAACCGCGCGCCGGTTCGCGGAGCTAGAAAAGAAAAGTAGAAATTGAGAGGACGTTTCTTATTACTCAGTTTTTTCTTTTTTTTTTTTTTCTTTTCCTCCCTTGAACGGTCCGCGTCTTTTTACGGCTCGATTTAAGGTCCGCGAAAGTAAGGACGGGGTGAAATTGTAAAAAGAAAGAAAGAAAGAAAGAAAAAAAAAAAGGAAAAGGAATAGCCAAATTTCTTTGCGCAGAGTATCATTTCGAAAGTTTTCTTTCTATTTATCGTCACTCAGCTATAACAATGATTGTCAAAATGACCGAGAAATAAGTGTAAGCGTAGTATACTGCATATATATACCTATAGCTGTGTGAAAAAGAGAATTTAAGAGAATATAAGGGATCGGGGGGAAAGGAAAGACGCGCATATAATTTTACCCCAGCTACAATAATGGCCACCATCAACCCCTGGGAAGAATTCTTAACCGTTTGAAAAGCTCTTCCAAATCTTCTATATATGCATATATATCTATATATTACTTTATTGAACAGATGGAGAACCCGGAAGGTTCCAAAGCTATCTTATATAGGTATGCGTATAGTTTAGAATGTGAATTTCACGAAATGTTTTCGTCTTGATTCACTTAGCGTTAGTTTCACGCTTCGTTAGTCGGTTGTGGATATATACATATATATACATGTATGTATATAGAACATTGAACTTTTCAACTATTCGACGATATCGCGCCAATCTCTGTAACGAGATTTCTCAAAGTTTTCCCAAAGGTTTTCCAGGGGATGGATTTCGTTTCCATCTGACCATCGCATATCGCGCCGTTAACGTTTCCATACAGTTTCTTAAAGTTTAAATTATCATTTTCATACCGCAAAGATTTTACAAGCTGCTATTTAGGGGATCAAACGAAGCATCTAATTGCACTGAAAATTATTAAACACGCTAGAGGACTGACGCAAACTTTGTCTTATTGTATTACAATCGCCGATTATAGACGACACAGAAACGAAATATATAACTTCGGGTAATTTTCTAAGCGAAACTTTTTCAAAGCTTTTTCCTCTTTATGGAGAAATTATTCGAGTCGGAGCTTAAGCTCGGGTACATATATGCTCAGGATCAAAGAATTAGCCAAATTTTCAGGGATTCTGACGACTGAGATAAATTATATAAAAATATCCTCTTTTAGGACTATATTCTACGTAATATCAACCGCAAATATTGATCTTCAAAATCCTCGCATTTTACATCATGTATGGCAACCGGAATTATTTACGTAAGTTCTCCAATAATGACACAGGTTGACTCTTGGTTTGATTTACAGGTCAATTCTAGTCCAAACTGAATCCGACCTCGTGAGCCTAATCATTACTGATGTAATTATAGCGTGAACTAGGATCATCAAAAAATGTTCAATTTTTCATCAATTTTCA
This sequence comes from Tenthredo livida, assembly GCA_963992785.1. Classification (NCBI taxonomy): domain Eukaryota; kingdom Metazoa; phylum Arthropoda; class Insecta; order Hymenoptera; family Tenthredinidae; genus Tenthredo; species Tenthredo livida. Next base: position 4,893,732 of record OZ023066.1, read on the forward strand.
GACCTTTAAATTCAGTCGCATATTCATCCGTCGAAATTCATTCATTTACACTTCTGATCCGATGTTTAACCCCAATGTAAAAATAATATCAAAGAGACAATAATTTTATACGTTGAAAAGGGTGAATGCTGACAGCGCCCATTATAATTCTCGTCATTTTCTTTGACAAAATCAAAACTGGTTTGAATACCAAAGAAATGTCGAGTTCAAAATGTATCTATACCAAATTATCTTCTCTCTGCGGTTCCTCACGCTTTTTCAAAATAATTATCCAACAGTTCAAGGGTAATAAATCGCGTGGGGTTACAGAGACCGCGAAACATACACACTCGGTCTTTTTATACTCTTTCACTCGAAAAGGGTCCTAAAGAATAATGAAAACCAAAAAAAATTCATCAACTCCTGCTAAAATCGTAAAAAAAAGAGGAACAAAAAAAGAAAAAAAAAAAAAAAAAAACAACCCCCTCCGTTGAATCAGAGTTCTTCGTCCCAAATTCCGCCTAATGTATAGAAATGTGCAATATATACCAATCCCTGTATCTTACTTGTGGCGAAAATCCCCCAAAGGGATTTCATTCGTTTCAATTAACTCACCTATTTCTTGATTCGTTATTGTCGCGTGGCAGGGACCGAGTAGAAAGATCGCTATAGCCAAGACCAAGGTAAAAAGCGACGTCTTGCAGACGCCACCGGCGCCTCTGGTGCTTGGAAGCATTTCAAGGCGACGTTAGCAGCACGTCACAGTAGACACTGTCTCACTATGCACCGTCACCGGCACCCACACTTTTAGAAAATTCTTATTTTCCACCCTTGTACTCGCGCGTTGAATAAACCGCACACTGGTAAACCGAGCACTTTTATTACTCCGAGCTGATCCCTCTAAGTGTAATCCGTCAATTACCCGCCCGGTCACTCTGCAGCACGACGAAATTCATTCTATTATTATATACATAGATATACTGCAGACTGTGCAAGGGTTGTGCTTGGTATGACTAAAACTCGGCAATCTATCAATTTGTAAAGCCAATTTAGGGTTTAGGCGATTTAAATTTACCCCGTAGGTAGTAGGTACAGTTTCTCACCGATTTATACTTGTTTAAATATAACGAGGAATGGTAGCTCCGATCGTTTGCCGTTCAGAATCGTTGATGCATTTTATCAGATCATTTAATTTCGTCATTTGATCATTCCGTCATTCGATCAGCACGGTTCGTAGTAACACAAACACATTTAAGTCCAGAAAGCTCCGTTGAGCTTCTCTCCCGCCTTATTTCCTTCGTTTATTCGTTTGTCCGACTTCCTGCGGACTATTTTCACTGAAAATTTTTCACAGCTATTGGTATACGGTATCCGATCTATCTACCGGATATTCGATCGAATCTCTTCCACCCTTAAATAGACAAGAATTCAACTAGATGATATAAGTCACGTATAAAAATCGTCGATATAAATTGCAGCTTTTTCCTCGATTCGAAAAACCGGAATTGCGATGTGAGCATGGTACAGCTAATATCGCTTATTTCTGTACCGGAATGTCGTGTGCTCCTATACCCCGCATATATATTATCCTGATAGGAAAACTTTAGTGAGAATTAAATCGATGGTTCGTAATTCCTGGTTTAACAACTTTAATCATTGAATAATTCCCTGTATTCGCGCGATGTAGGTATATATACAAACATGTATAAAATCCGATTGATAATCTGGAAACTGGAAATCCGATCTGCGAGAAATAAAAACCGCATATTCCATATAGCCTGCGGGGTATATCGATGGTATATAAAGACTAATGGAAATAATTTATACGTCGATCCCATATATTACGACAATAGAAACGCTGACTATGAGAGTGAAGATCAGACCGATTACAGACACATTTTCGTACCCTCGCTTTCCCTCCCTTGAATCGACCCTATCCTTTCGGGCGACCCTATATCTGTCCTTATTTTCTAGTCCCTAGTCAACGGTATGGACCGTGACTGTCCTTTTCCGCGTGTGTGTCTATATCCTGAAAGGACTAATGGGCCGGTCTTTCGGACCCCGAATTTTGATCCATGATATTAAAAATCTTTGTTAAAGATTATTTTGAGAGAATTGAATCGATGAGTTTGATGCAATGCGCGAAGATTTTCTTGCTTGTTTAATTTTTTTTCATTATGAAATAACTTTTGATCGATCAATTTATTACGCGATAAAAATTGAACCTTGCATGGTTGATACAGTATTCGTTGTTCTGATTTATGTATTTAGACGGGTGAATTATAAACGCGAGATAATTATTTCTGTTAATAGAAACTACCCCTAATAAATGTTGTGATATATAGTTTCGTGTAGTTGCGTTTAGTCTGTTTAGATAGAATTCCGTCACGTTTACCCGCTATAAATAATACCTACACGTATAGGTATATATGTATATATAGAATGGTGCGTATGTACGTACGTAATACGTTAACGCGTATTTGTTTAAACTCCATAAATCACGGATGAAAAAACTATTACAATTTGATGTACGATGTATGTAATCGTATATACCTTATATTATGTATAGTATATAGGTATATATCAAACTGCGTTAACGAACGAACGAACGAATGAAGAAACGTATAATACGTCGGAGATACAGTAACGACTTACGGATATAATTGACCCCCGTATAGAATAAATTTTAATCTATATAGAAAACGAAAGAACTGAATCGTTGATGAATGATAGCTGATTAATACGTGAAAAAGTATCCATACGCGCGTACACACGTATTAAAGCAAGGGAAGAATTCATATACATACATACACACGCACGTACGTGTATGTATAATCTTTATACGAAGTAAATTTAGTGGATAAAATTTAACTGCTATATTTCTGTATAGCTTTTTTTTTTCTCTCTCATTTTTTCGCTCTTTTATGAAAGACCCCACCAGTAGCTATGGGTCGAGATAATATTTCATAATTTTTTTTTTCTTTTTTCAATTATTTTCAAACTTTCGTACGAGAGAGACAGACGCACTTCCATTCAAGCTAAGGACGATATGCCTGGTTGTTTTTCTTCGGGTGATAATTCGCGAAAAGGAGGATCTTCGCGTAGTTTTTATATCAGAAATCAGATTCGTGTAATAATTATGTGTCTCGATCCCTACACTCTATCTTTATTTAAAGAATAACTATAGCGCACTTTGAAATTCGATAATGAAACTCTTCGATGAAACGGGATTTTCCGGGATTTTCAATCCACGTTTAAGTTATAACGCGAATTTTCTCTCTACTTATTCAGCAGGTATACACCATACGCACCTGGTTATAGCTTTAACCATGATTTGTAATTTATATAGGTACATGGCACTATCGCAGTTCTTAAATAATTAATCATATAATATCGCTCGATCCTGTTAATAAGTCTAATAAGAAATGAAAGAATTTATTCAAGAACGGGTTTCAAGACTGCATTCAATATCCACCTGCGCCGATCGCAGGTTTTCCACCTCTTTCTTCGTATGTATACTACATCACGATCACGAAACTAACTTGTAATTTTACGCAAACCTCGCTCCGTATTCATATATATATATTTATATTTAATACGAAACTTTTCCTATATACCATGTATACATGTATCCATGTATCCATGCACCTATTATGTATATTATAAATATATAAAACGTTCGATTATCCCTACGCCTATGTGCCCAGCGAAATTATAGATGAACTAAATTTAATGTTCTCATCAAATTTCCTGAATTAAAAAAAAGGAATTTCAACCCTGAGCTGCCCTGTACGATAATCATCGTATAACCATCGAGTGTCGTATCATACGCGAAAAGCTTCTCATCTAACTCTAGTCAGTGTGTCATGTGTGTATTTCGAGCGGAGTTTTAAACTCGAGTGAAAAAAAAGAAAAAAAAATAGAAAAAAATCTATCAGTTCTAATCAGCCTCGAAGGGTGCCTACTTCTGCCATATAATTTATGAATCAAACAATATTTCGCATTGACTTATTACAAAGCGATATAAATTCTATTTTTCTCTCCATACGTTTACATATCTGAGATATACATGTAAATGTTTTATTAATAATCCGTTTTACTTATAACGCCGCATTTATTTTATTATACATATGATGTACCTCAAAGTTTGTGATATATATATATTTTTTTTTCTCTGTCTTTTGTTCTTGAGATTTTTTTGGTTTTTTTTTTATATATATAATATTTTAATTCGCTACGGATATCATGCCGACAGAATAAGAGGAAAAACTTTTGAAAGGGTTGAGCTCAAGCTACGCTTCGCTCTAAGGGTTCCGATACGCGGATTATACGGACACGTTATGTCGTACAGGCTGCACGGCCAACACTGACGCGTTCCGGCAGACGCGAGGCGCGCGCCGCTATCCAACCAGAAACGCGTCCGACTAAAACCGAGGATTGTCGATCCTTAACGAACTGATACGATTGCGACTCGTTCCTTGGATCAAAAAAAAAAATTGTGAAAATTTCACGATTTTTGAGTAAAAATTAGACGAGAAAAATGTAAACGAAGAAACGACGAAGTGAAAGATGCGAGCGCGAAAAATTTTAATCACGAGTATAAAATTCGATGAATCGCAACGCTTCATTGATAAGGCGGGATCGTGTTGTCTTATATCATAAACTAAGCAAGCGTTTATTTATACTCGACAATTTCATTCATAAACGGATAAAGCTCCAGCCTCTGGGCGTCTGCAGCGACTGGGATGGACGTCATTATCCCGGTTGTACTTCTCTAAGGATTAGAGATATTCCGGAGCTTCCGCCACCCGAGGATCTATCTATTCGTTACGCGTCTCTATAAGACCAAGCGGGGTAGGCGTGGGTTACCACGGGTTGGAATAAGATCCTCGCGGTAACGACATCCTATTGAGATAGGTAGGTATAACGCCGCGATTGATGGGAAGCGATACGAGAGCTAGGAGCTGGAGCTGGAGCCGGAGCTGGAGCTGGAGCTGGAGGTTCGAGCTGTGGCTGTGGCTGTGGCTTAGGCGGTGTTTCTATATCGAGTTGTTTAATTAAGGAATCTTAAAAGTATCGGACGTATGTCGATGCCTCTACGATTACAACCTGTCACGTCAAACGTAGATATAGGTGGTTCTTACAGGACCGTCCTTATACCCTTTCATAAACCTAATCTGATTTTATATCCTTTGCAAAGTCACGATCAGAGTTTAAGGCGGGTTACGTTCAATCCAGGGCGCGCCTATAGCTGCGGTAACATTCAAATGTAATTTTCTAACAACATGAAGCTTCGTGGCTTCTGCGGTGCAACTGGATATATAGATGTGGTAAGAACAAGAAGAAGAAGAAGAAGAAGAAGCAGAAGAATAGAGGTAAATGGAAGAGGAGGCAAAGAGACGCAGTGTCCCGTTGCGGTTTCAAATTTAAGTACTTACAGTTTTCAGGATTCTTCCGGCAGGTATTTCCCAGAGGAAGACTTCCCAGACTCATGGTTATAACCAGGGTTGGTCGGTCTGATACTACGACGCCGTAAGAATTAGTTCACGGGATTATTTCGCTCGTCCTAAACTCTCGGCCGAACGCTCGACACTTTCGCGTCGTTTTACCGCGAGACTTCCACACCAAGCTACCATGGTCCATGTTACCTCGCAGAAAAACTAAATGAGACTTTCCCTCTTCTATTATTCTGCAAAGATTTTAGATTCGGAGCTATATCAACCCGTTCGAAATTGCAGAGAAATACCTGTATCATGCACTCATAATTTTCAGCACTGCAGCAGCAAATTGGAGCCAAAACTCGTTCGAATTGAAACCGATTAATATCCTACCTTCAATAATTAATTTACAAACAATTGTTGCTCTTCGTGTACAATACATCATTTCTCCACGCCCTAATAGACAATAGGTTAATTATCAGTTAGGATAGTTAATCACTAATTACCACAGTGTTCAATGATATCTGCATCGCTCTGTACGACTCGGAGTCTTCTGTCTAGTTGCATGGTGTCATTTTTTCGTATTTCTTTCTCAGGCTTCATTGTTAGAATTAAGTTAAAGGTGTAGGTCGTAGATATCATTCAACGCGAGTTTGCAGTCGAGGTGTAAAAACGGGTTAATCATTAATACATTCGTTACCGTATAGTACAAAGGATCAATCGTTTTCAGATCAACGTTATACTGAATTATGTCCTCTTTCCCAAATTCCTCTTATTCGTTATCGTTATATTACGAAACTCGATGTTACGCGGCAAAAAGTACGGGGTAGTAAATTCAACAGTGATCAGTGTCCAAAAATAATTGTGCGTTGCTTTATATAATTTTTAATCTTTTTAATTTTTTTCTTTTATTTTCACTGGCGGAGAGAAATACGTCGATATGTTTCGGACGTAGCTGTTTGATTTTCGAGAGGCTTAATTGCTACGAAAGTTAACTGGAATGAAGATGCCTCGTTTTCATTGTCTCGTTGTATACCTACTATATATAGAGAGAGCAAAAAGCGGGTTTAAAGTAAAGGAGTGTCACAGGTGCCTGACGCCTCGGAGAATTCCGAGGAGTTCTCTAGAGGTTGAGATAGGTGCTGATGGGTAGGTGGGCATTCTGGGAACTGGGAATTAATTAGGAATTAATTCAATCTAGAACTGACACGAATTAATTCTAAGGTAAAGGTATAGAGGTAGAGGTAGAGGTAGAGGTAGAGGTAGAGGTAGAGGTAGAGGTAGAGGTAGAGGTAGAAGATTACTCTTACCCTCACGATATACTATTTAGTCTCGCACGATTAGCTGCCGCAACTTCTCCAGGGGTGACTTCGGGGCGCGGACCCCCGTGATTTGTCAAATTCCAGTTAACGTGGGGCTTATTCAATTCTAATTAAGCGCCGTCTGATTGGCATGACTTTACCCCCCCCCCCCTCTCACCCCCCTTACCCATCCCCCTCCCTTACCCTCACCTCACACCATCTCTACAGATTACAGGTTGAACCGTCTCGCACAATTGCTCTGAGAAATATAAATGCCACTCAAAATAATTACCGTCACGTCTTAGGTATAGGCAAATTTTGAGATTTATCAGAAAACATGAAAAGATTAAAACAAAAAAAAAGAAAAAAAAGAAAAAAAAAAGGATTCTTATCTTCAGAATGAATTTGGAATACTTATATCTCTGTATCTTGTTTTTTTTCTTCTTTTTCTTCTCTTGCTGCCAAATTCAGGTATTACAACTGCAGGGGTAGATTTTATCGTTTGACTTATTCATCGACAGTATATTTATGTGTAGACTGACAATAATTGATAGGTCCAACGAAAGGGAGGGGAAATACGAGGTGGTTGTAGGGAGGCCCGCGTTTGTGACTACCGATTGGCTTTTACATCTGCTCGAGTGACGCGTAATTACAAGGCTTCACGGTTGTAATAATACGGGTGTCTACTCGCGGTTCAGGCTTCGATGCTGAATTTCTTTAATTTTCTTGTCTCTCGACGAACTTGATTGGCCTTTGCCTACCTGTCGAATTTCAAGAAAAAAAAAAGAAAAGAAAAAATGAAAAGAAAAAAAAATTAGAAAGAATCTCTCACTGCCGCAGGGGTGCTGGAAAGAGAAGTTGGAAATAAAGTTAATTCACTCGAGCTTGCAAGAAGTCCGACACGTCTCTTCGATCGTGTGAGATATATCATTGAGAAAAATCTATACTATATAATAAATAATAATATTCATGTGATTTTTATCAATGTATGTATTTAAATACTCATTATACTGCACTTAGAGGAAAGTTTGTCCGACTGAAACAAATTTTTTTTCTCTTTATTCTTCGGTCGTAAAAATTCTTGCGTTGCATTATCAAAGTAATTTGATTTTTCATTCTATATACTTACATCAGTTTTGAAATAAAGATATTGTTCAAATTAAAGGAATTATTTAGTTTATTTAAAGATATGTGTGAAATACTTATTTCGAAGATAAACGATATAATGAATTCGTTGTATTGTGTGAAACGAACTAAATTTTTGATAAGCTTGATCAAATTTTTGCTATTGAATAGAAAAGAAATAATAATAAAAAAAAAAAAAAACCAAATCAAAATTTTATCTTAGCGTATCCAAATATCGAGGTACCAACTCGAGGTTCACTTTATTCGTTCGATTTTACCACAGCTGTGCTCAATCACCACCGAGTTGCAGTCTACAGCGACTCATTAACATCTCTATGCGTCGATGGTGCAGTTTGTGGTTTATGTAGCGTGTGATGACACGCCACGGGCTGTCTCGTATTCGTAATTACTTGTTTATTGACCGTTCAAAGAGACCCTGGTGCATACAAGATACCAATATTACGTAAACTGCAGCAACTACGGTTATTGCAAGATTAGACAAACGTCAAATATCGCATTTGACGACACGTGCTTCGACACACTGACAGAGTCGACAGGGTCAGGAAGTCAAAATGGATTAAGCTCGAAAATTAGATCCTTCGAGTAGGGATACGGTCTTTGGCGCTTCAATCCCGAAAGTTAATTTCCGAGATAAAAGTGCGCGATCTATTTATTCAAAGTATACCAACTTCCGGGGCGGCCGTAGGGCCAGACAATGGACACTGGGAGATTGTCTAACTTGTTTCAATGTGTATTGATCCTTTGTTGTTTGGCAGAAGCCCTGACTTTTCCCGTTCCATTTAACTATAGGAAACATCGTCCAGCGTCTTGGGTCAGCGAAGAAAGAATTATCGGTTTATTGCGGTGGTGGACAGGATCTGACGCCCCCCCGGACGTTTTCGTGGGCGTTCTTGTGGCCGTGTAGCCAAAAAGTGTCAGGAACACCCCGTGGTTCTATAGAGAGAAGATTGTATCCGTCGATCAAACGACGTTTTATATATATCATAGAGATTTCTCTCTTTTATCATTTTTTACTTTCCTTTTATTTTATCGATATTGAAATTTCCTTCACCCCCACCACTCAGGGTGCTCTGATCTCAGTTTTGGATCACCCTCTTCTAGTCTCTGATGTAGGTAAACCGTTAATAGTATTTGCCGAGCTCAAAAGAACCCCGAGCTACAACTCGGCGTCGCGTCACTTCGATGAACCGTATTACAACGTGACGTGAACGAGATAGAAATGAACTCCTACCTATTACATAGTCTCTACTTTCATCTCTTATCGGCGATTCGTTGCCCCATTTAAACAATAAATTGACGAAGGGTGCAGAGCCGGGGGGATTTAATTATCGGCAAAATCGCGAAGCACATCTCTCTGTACACTAGATCGAATTACGATGTCCATTCCTCTTTCTCCTATCCCATTTCTTCTTACTTCTCTCGCTAAAGACTCCTCGATCGTTTTTTTTCCGAATGTAAGTAATTAGGAAAATTTTATGAAAGGAAAAAAGGAGGAGCGAATAATAATGAAGACGAACGTGTAATACAAAATGTGAAGTAAGCACAGCAGCTGAATAAACCACGAAATGTCCTCGCTGCGGGTTACCCGCTTCCCAACTCGACTAGGTTCATTAGAAACTCAACGAAACCAGACAGTTTTACGGGTTGCCTGTTTCCCGAAATTTATACACGCCGCACACATGCACAGTAAAGCGGCGCTTTAATGCGTATAAAGAAAAACGACAATTGACTGTTCGATAAAGTATAAACTGGTCGAACGGTCAACGATTATCTAACAATACCGTAGCCAGAGGGTGCTGCAGGAACGTATCCCCTAGTGTGTCGACGCGGTTGTTGTTAGACCAGAGCAAACAGATCGGTGATGATTACAGGTTACCTCCGTCACCAGGTAATCATGATAATAACAATAATGGCTGGCGATACATCGTTAGCATGATAATACACACATATCATACACCTATGCGTATAATACATGCGGGAGAAGATCATCTGGCCTTTCTCTATACTATTTCGTATAACAATAGCAGCGATTTTCAAAGGTGGTCCGTAGACGATCGTTAGTTGCTGTACGAAACCGTGGTTTCCCTAAAATTATCAAAATTTATCGTACCTTGGATCATCGTTAAACCCTAGCCTCTGTTTACGGATTTGTAAATAGCCATAGACAAGCTCTGTAATCGTTGATGCTTAGTATTATCGTTCGATCTATATAGGGTCAAAAACCTCGGCAGGGTATAGTCCGATCTTTTAACGTCCTTAAACCGATCATCTCTTCTCCCATCTTGATAGACATTCTACATCGTAATTTCATTATCCTTAATCTTTCACTTGATTTTCGTATAATATCAGGGGATGAAGGCGAAGGAGATCGAGCTTTTTTCGGATTAACCCCTCGAGAGATTCGTCACGAATTCTGAATCACCCTGTATATAATCGTGGAACTGTGTCACAGCTTCCATGACTCCGAAGTCAATAAAATTCGCTCCTAATCCACCTCACGTAAAAATAAACTCGATATCTACGGTCCAAAGTTACCAACACTCGATTTTTTCGTGTTTAATCTAAATGAACAATTGGTTGCTGCTGGGTCTGTATAACCAAATATCGATTACTATTGATTCCCAGCTACGTGACATATGAATAGATTCGTTCATTAGATAAATTTTCACCTTCACACCAAGTTTTTAATCAATTTTAACCCGAAATGAAATATAATTAAAGAGTAAAAAAAAATTGAAAAAAATAAAAAGATAAATAAAACGAAAAAGGGCAACATTGGGGGGTTGGTTTTAGTACACAGAGTCATAGATAGGTATATTCGTGGCTCAAAGTGATCTCCGTTAAGGGAGGGTAAATTCGTTATTGGTCTCTGGGGTAAAGGGGATGCTGTGAACCGAAGGTGCATACAGTGACGAACTCAATTTAAAAGCGATCCAGTCAATTAATTTTCCCCGCACGTTGCGACAGTCCTATATAGTATAATACCCTGGATAAATACCTTGCCTATATACATCATACACACATGTATCTATGTGTATGAATGTGCATGGAAACGTGACGTCGCGTCGCGGGCACCCGCGTCGTATTTTATTTCGGTCAGTTTTTATTCGGTTTGTAACAAGATTCCGACATTCACTAATTGGCTTAAATTTATGGATTTATATCCCTGCAGGCTCCTCGCCCTCGACGTTTCATTTCCACCCTCAACCCCCTATAGGTTCTTATGGGGAATGAAAGAGCATAGAAACTGGTTGTGTGTCTTCCCCCTAGAAATTCTGATCCCTCTAAACGCTGAAGTCAAAACTCTGACCCGTCTAGGGAAGGACTTCCAGCGCTCGGGTAAGTTGCTGTCCTGCGTCCCGCAGGACGAAGGCGTTGATACTTTAACGGAATGGAATCACCTGCAGGTCTTCCAAGTTCGTATCTATAATATACGTATCGTAAATATACAATGTATATGCGTAAGGTCTTTGAGATAGTCAGAAATTATAAATAGAGATTTTATTTTTCACATCAAGTTTAGAACCGCTTCTTCACCGACGTATCGGTAATTGGTAGTTAGCCGCGTAAGATCATGACGTAGGTATTTTATCACCGATGTATGTACGTGTGTATGTGTTCAAAGATCGTGGTAAATATTTACCTTGAAAATTCCACTACCGACAGAAATAGACGAGCTGATAAAATTGACAGGGAACGATTAACTCTTGGAAACTTAGATAACGTTTCATTAGGCAAAGTTCCTTTATGGTATATCTGTATACCTAGGTTCACCCATATACGTATATAATAACAGTTCAAATAAGCGGAGTATAGAAACGCATCGAATTGGGTGTGAAATTTGTCACTTTCTATCGCATAATATGCTGCACCGGAGTTCTTTTGATGATGAAATATTTGGGATATTTTTTTTGACGATCGGAGAAACGGCTTCGACGTGTAACTTAATTGGCAATAAAATGCCACGTTTATAGTATCTAGTTAGGAATACAGAACATCGTCCCCCCAGCTCGGAAAATCGTTTAATAAAACTTAGTGTCACAGACGTAAGCATTTTATCAACAATAATTATTACTCGTTCGATACTCGCAGGTAGTAGGTAGGTGTGTGTTCATTTCACCTACGAATTGCTTATTTATATAATCATTGAACCCTGTTGGTGCTCTATACTCTATAGCCTCTCTTTACTCGGTGTCAAAACGTTGACTTAGATTAAAGCTTTTGAATTAAACTCGCGTGCAGGATTCTCACCAGTTAAATGCGATGCGATGAAATGCAATGTAGTTCACGGTTCACGGTTCAACGATGGAGAAGGCAACAGTCGGCGAAAACTTTGACGTAGCTACGTCAGTTGCAAAGATGTAATTTGCACTCAGCTCTTATTCCCTTTACCGCCTTTACTTTGCTATATATATGTATATGTATATATCCAACGTTGAATCTCCTTTCTGAAAATTTCTCCTACTACTTGCAGCTTTCGTACTCGTTCTAATAAAGATATAGGGGTTTTAAATAATAAGTTAAAAAGAAACAAAAGAGAGAGAAAATAAAAAAAAAAGTAAAAAAGAAACCCGAAACGTCTGGTGCTTAACTTGAAAGCGCAACTTTCTTTTCACCTTAGGGGTAGATAATATAGAGTTTTCATTATTTATTCTGAAAAGCACCCCTGAATTCTGATCAAAAATTCACCCCCATTGTCCGAGCTGAAGAACCGTAGTGACTTCATTGATGCGTGATCAAGAAATGACGCTTTTTAAAGAAGAGACGCTGTGGAGAGAGGGACCAGGGTGAAAAAGAATCGGGATCGATAGAGACAAGCATCTTCTTACCATTTTGTGTTATATACCCTTGGATGATCATTACGCATGTTTTTTTTTCTTCTTTTTGTTATATCATCATAAAAACGATTAATTTATGCTTCGCGCGAGCTTAAAGTACCATTCAAGCTCCCGCTTGTAATTCTTATACATATATAGAGATATCACGGTTGACAAGTGCGTTGTAAATTAATGTGATATTTAAACCCTTTGATACGGGTCCGATTTTATTGCCGTATAAAGAGATAAGCGAGTATTATAATCTACCGATCACCAAAGGAATCTCTGATTCTTTGAGATAATTACTTAATTAAAATACCCCAAGATCCGAGGGGCTATACCTATACAGGCCTCGTTCCGCGGTCAGTTTCAAGCTGCTCGGCTGCTGCATACATATGGTATGCACGTATATATATATATATATATCCATGTACGTATTCATCTATACGTATTTGTATATTTACTTTTCGTTAGAATATTTATGACCACAGTTTGCCGTATACTAGCTAGTGTAGCCGTTCAGACCTGGAGAGCCGAAAGCCCGAGGCATATAAAGCGTGAAAGATTATCTTGTAAAATTCACACTCTTTACGACGCGGTTTTAAACTATGATTACACGAGTTACATGGGCGAGTAAGTGATCAGAAAAACACTTGATCTGATATGAGATAATTTAGAAAAAGTAAAACTCGCGCATCGACTTCATAATTTCTAATTTAATTTGTAGATACGTGATCTTATCTGTGCTGGGCGAATAGCTACCGAAAAACTTTCTACCTAATTTTAAGGCACTGTGTAAAAGTATGTGTGTATATATGTCTACATATAATAATCTACCTATACATGGGGTTTTACAGGGTGTTAGTAAAACAGCGTAAAATTATCGTATATCAAGACGTATTCACCTACGTGCAGAGCAACTCGTATTTTGGACGGTAGAATAATCCCTGAGATTTATTGCCGGTTGATTTTGGATATGAGAACTATTTGAATGAATGAGATGAAGAAAAAAATGAAAAAAAAAAAAAAATCTTCCTCGTTGAGTAGTTAAAATGAGGAGTAAAATAATGCATAACGGAAATAAGGGACACGCGGTAGCCAGCGAGTTGTCTTTCTGGGTAATAAAAAGGTTCCCAAAGGAATAATAAGATAAAGGTAGCAGGTTGGAAAAGAAAGAAAGAAAAGGTAAGAGAAAAGAAAAAGAAAAAGAAAAAGAAAAAAGAGGAAAAGGAGAGGGAATGGTATAAAGAGAGAAGAATGCTGCCTTTAAAAGAGACTTAGGTTACAATACGTGTAGATAGTGAGATAGCGGCTCTTTTGGTCCGCGGCTTGGTGTACACGTATAAACTCTTCCCTCCTTAAACTCCGGCCCCTTTACCCAGGGTAAAACCGAACTCCAAACGTCCCCTGAAGGCTAAGGCGAAAAAAGGTAAGCAGCAAAAGAAAGAAAGAAAGAAAGAAAGAAAGAAAGAAAGAAAGAAAGAAGGAAGGAAGGAAGGAAGGAAGGAAGGAAGGAAAGAGAAAGAAATAAGGGAGAACCAAGAGGCCAAGACGCGCGCTGGACCTCGACTTCGACTTTTTGTATAATGACGCTTCCTTCTCGCAGCTTCTTGGGTTATCAGTCGAGTGGGATCTTGCGCGTGTAAATATCAATTTCAAGAGGTTTTATGCCCGGAATTTAGCGTTCGTCTAGCTGGACCCAGGGTGCTTTCAGAATTGTTAGAAACGTTTGCTTTGGCGCCCGCGTCTTATTATCGGGACTTCCGATCTCTCAATTACGTTACCTCCAGCTACCAGCTATACCTCTACCTTCGTACTCACCCGCGCGCGCGACTTAATGCGTGAGCTTTAAATTGATCGCTGCGTGAGGTAATTCGCTTCTCTTTATGTTTCTTCATTCCCTGTATCTCAATTTGTACATCATACCTACGCAGGTACCGACTTATCCCCATGTACACCGAGACGAAATCTTCAAACTGTACAGTCGACTGCGCATGCGCGAGTTTCGTCGTCTGCTGAAGCAGGCTGGCCATCCCGAGTCTTAGTTGTGAAACTTTGTTTTTTGCGGTGATGTAATTAACACGGATTTTTCAAGTTAGAATTTTAATGAATTGCGGTAGTGATTCGGAAAGGCTTGGAAAGCTTTTATTTTTCATATTGAAACTTGATGTTCTGAAAGAACCGTAGAAATCTATTTCGAACGCAAGTTGGCACCCGTGTCTCGCGCAGGTTGAAATATCACTGCGGGACGATCTCACCGACCAATGAAATTTGATTATTTGGCGCTTGCGCGGTCGGCTGTACGGTTTCATGATTTTCTCTCGGTATATATTTCCTAAATGTGCAGAAAATCTTATCGTCACTTAGCCATCGGCGTGCACGTTGCGTTGGTGCGAATTAATTATAACATGGAACGATAAATCGAGTGAACGCGCGCGCACGGTGTTGGTTATAACCTTTGCCAATTTATTCTTAATTAGAATCAAGCGCGTTCGCAATGTGTGGGCAAAGTAATTAGAAAAATTGTATACCATAGTATATAAGCGTCGATCAACAGCAGATGAAAAAATAAAATAAAATATAAAATAATGAAACGAAAACTTGCAATAAACATGAGAATTTCGTTGCAATGCATGTTCGTGTTACATGAGAACAATAATTGATTCAGGAATACCGCCACAAAAATAAATAATAGAAATTCTTAAAATGAAAATGATAGACTTTATCTCCTTTTCGTTATTGTAAAACTATTGTAAATTTTCAGCTGTAGGTATAGCGACGTCTAGTGATCGGATAGATAGTTTGATAATCATCTTAGCAGCTCTTTGGTCAATGTGTTATGCGTTTGAAATTTAAATTCTAAACGGCTCGGTGTGTGGCTATACAATTTGGTAGTCAATTCTATCGGGATTGTATTTTTATACAGAAATTTCAATAAGGTGATAAACCAGTCGGTATATAGGTAGAATATCTTGGCTAACGTAAATATAATTCACTTTCATTTTCCAACATTGGAACTTTATCAAGTTTTATCATGTTCAAAGGATCCCAATTTCGTAGACTTTAGTCCGGACAAACGATCTCACTGGTTCAATCTTCAATCGATCATTTTCAGACTGCATCTTGCATCTAATTCACCAGTCTCTGTGATCACTGATCAGGCATTGATTCTGTACGTGTTTTAGTCGATCAACTCTTAATTCAAAGATGTACTTGATCATGCCATTCATCTCTATTCGTTCAAATCTAGTTCGACGTGTATACCTTATCTTTTTTCAACCCACTCTTTTCCCAGAGCTCTATAATCGAAAATCGAACACTCCACCTCAAACGAAAGGAGTTCCCCCGAAGGAGAAAGATAGTTCGTGATTCTCTTGATTTTTCAAAGACATTCAATCATTCCGCAGAGACATAGGTACCTTCATTCGTGTAAATTGGTGTACCCTGGGCCTAGGGCGATGGCATCTGCAATTTGTATATAGCTACTTGTATAATGAAATCCAAAGGTGCATCAGCTACCTAAAAAAGAAAAAAAAAGACGGTTTAACTCAGGTCCTAAAGTGACCCGTGACTTTTGATTTATTTAAGGGTTAAACCTATCTCGAATGCTTTGACTAGACTGGCAAGCAGACGTAAACATGAGAGGAAATTATCTCAAGTGGGTCTCTTCGCTCTGTGAAGTCCCGTTCAGGTTGGGGAGAACTCACGATGTTAGTAGATACGAAAAGTTGAGACTGAGAGATGCCGGGAACATGGGATCTTGGTATCCTTGGATCTCTGGATCCTTGGATCCGCGGAGTCCTCCCAGAAGTCGTACAGGCCCTAGTCGCCCCGTTGTTGGAAGTAAAATAAATAATTCTGTAACATCGACCTTATTTTATGGCGTTTCGAAAATTTCTCGTAAAAACTCCCCCGGCTGAGAACGTACTAGGATGCCCTTGGGACGCGTCAGACGCCTTCGGAACCTGGAGGTATCAACGCAGCTGGATCTTTCTACGCTCATCCTTCTCTGGAATGAGAAATAGAAAGGGAAGATACGAGAAGAGAAGAGAAGAGAAGAGAAGAGAAGAGAAGAGAAGATAAGAGGAAGCGAGGGATAGGTAAGAGGGGATCCCAAAGAGCCGAATTAGTTTAAACTCCATTCATATAACCGCGAAGAAAATTAGCGCGCAAATGATAAACTGGCATCATAAGAAGCCGTGATTGCAGTCAAAGAGCCTCAGGGATGCGCCTCCGCGAATTGCTACGTGATTACTTATTCCCTTTCGAATCACGTGCATGTCAGGTAGGTAGGTCGGATGGTACTTACGGCTCGTTACTTGAAATTGCAAATTTGACCAATCGTATTTATCAGTAGCCTGCAGACACGCTAATACGACCCACACTGGTTTAATTAAAAAAAATTCCAGAATAGCAATTAGAGACTTCTCATTGACAGTACAATGGCAGAAAATAATGAAAGGGTAGGTTTTATTTTTTTCTGCATCGTCAATTGTTGCTAGGATATTCTCTTCACTTTTATTTTCGAGACGTTTTTTATAGCCCCACGTTTAAACGCGTCTGGTACGAAATAGCGGAAGCTTAACGAGGCACTGAACTTTCGACAAGTCGTAATTTTCACGTGAAAAACAAAATAAAATGAAGTAAAATGAAATAAAACAAAAAAATAAATAACAAAAAATTACCTACCTATGTGCTTCTTCGTTTTTCAGATTAAAACGTTAAGACCCCCATACATCCCTTTTTTTTCTTCATTTTTTTATTACTACTCTCTGGAGTATAGAGGCTGCAAAGGTTCCGGAACAGCCGGTCCAGCGGTCAAAAGGTGTTCATTGTTTGATTTAATCTCTTGTAGCAAAATAATAGGTTTATCCCTTTCGCTGTATCTACGCGGGTGTATGCAAAAAGCGCGTAGTTCCTATAGTGGTATATGGCGGATAAATACTGATATTTTTTTTCGTTTTTTGATTCTTTTATTTATATTAAAATTACCCTGGTTATACCCAGTTTCTCTAATTACTTGCCAGTTCAAGTACTCAGACCTCGGTACACTGATGTAATTTAGTGTAATTAAAGCAATTGCTCAGACAGTTAATTTATTTTACGTTCTAGCCAGCGTCAGGTCGGCTTTGTTGCACCTGGATAGAAACTAAATTATACGAAATATAACGGGTTGGTATTACGCGAAAGACGGGTTAGAATCAAAATCACACAATGAAGAAAGAAGAAATCATTTTTTCAATAATTTTCTGTGAAATTCTATTCTGCTATGCAGTTACGATTCCAGATGGGAAACGATTTCTGCTTCCCAATTCATCGCTCAACGCTAACACCATTCTTCACCATATAAAGATCGTCATTCTCATTTTTCGATCATGATTGAATTTTTTGCATTCGACTGCAGCAGTTTTTCCGATATAACGTTAAAACTTGTCCACCCTTCTTGTTATTCATTAAATTTCTGGATTAGATAAAGTTCAGGAAGTCGAACGGGAAGAGTACCTATCTCACTAAATAAAATACCATGTAATTATGAATGTATGAAGGGATGGAGGAACTGCAAGATCCGGTGTAAAGTGTTGAGAGAATAATTCATCTCTATGATTAGGGGATGGGAAATATTTTTCGAACAAATATACAGTGGGAGAAGGTAAGTAAAAATACCGAGGAATAGAGACTGCTAGAGAAAAAGTTGTCGACAAAAAGAAATGATAAATAATATTATTATATATAAGTAGCAAGAACTCACAATCAACTTGGAGTGCGGCCATCGTGGACCATGGAGAGGAAAATAGACTCTCAGAAAACGTAAGAAAGAACTAATGCTGCAAGTTGGAGAGTAGAGCAGCCTGCTACGGTATATAATTAACTTCGTTCATTCAATGGAGAGATGATAAATAAGATAAATAAATTACTAAAAATTATTTCTGAATGGAATCACATGTTTCAGACCTCGCGAAATAATTTCCTTACAAATTACACCGGATATAATAGGGGTAGATACGATTTTTATAAATTTACCACATTCAGGTACGTAGAATAGATTCGATCGACAAACTCTTGAATTTGTACAAGTTTCATCTGACTCTGCGCCTCTTTAATTAACTCACTCTTTCATATTCTTATTTTTTTCAATAATCCGTTGCTGTTTCCATGAGGTGAAACCGTGATCTAATTCTAATTCACTCATCCCTCGTTTTTCATCTACCGACTTTTTCAAATCCGATTAGCTCTCCTTTCCCTTGTATTTTTCTCCACAGTCGGAGTATAATGCATTCTTGGATGTCGCTTTCCCTACCCCGTCAGTAGGTATAATCAGAAACCATGATTAAAACCAACGTAGGTACTTTATACCTAAATATCTGTTTACTCACTAGACATACAAGTATCTTTGCTTTTCCTATATTTTGTTACCGTTTCTTCTCGCCCTTCGCAGGAAACAAGAACGAAGTATAAAATAAGATAGTAAAAAAAAAAGGTACGATAGAAACAAGGGTAAAAAAATGAAAATAAAAATAAAATAAGAACCATAACGTTATCTGCATCTTGGTGGGTCTTCGTACTTGCTTGCCTCTGTCCACCATGCAGGTGTCCTGCTGTGTTCAGTTCAGTTTCCAACAAGATCAGAGAGCTCCAGGGTCTTGCGTAGGTATACCTCGGAGATGCAAGATGCTGCGTCTTTTTGCTTTTTGCTCCTTGAGAGAAGAATGAGAAACGGAGCAAGTCCGCAGTTGCAGTATGGTTACGAATGCAGAGGTATAACTGATGCTGCTTCTTGCTGAGAGAATATTTGAGCATATGTAACATATCGAAAGAAATTCGATTCAAAAAAACAAAAAAAACAAAAAAAAACGAACGTGAAAAAGAAGACAAAAATAAAAAGAAAGAAGAAAAAAGGAACAGGAGAAAGATATAGATACGTATGGAATACAGAAAGAGATATTTTCGCAGCTAGGGCGAGCTCAGTGAGGATTTAGAACCTGAGTTGTAAATTATTCGTTGAACATTGAAATATGCACAAAGTGGTGTTATTTACCGTGTCGCCCTCGTAGCACGACGTATTTTAGGGCGTACAGCCAGCCCGGTGGCCCGTGGAAGGGAGGCGTTAACGGCCACTAACGCTAGTTTTGGCACTACTTTCACGCGGTATTTTATCCTCACCTAGCCTCGAAGCTCTATACGAATAAAAAATAAAAAAAAAAAACAAAAGCCAAATAAGGGAGGAAGAGAAAAGAGCGGAAAGAAATAGAGAAAGAAAAATTGTCCGGATCCGAAGTATATACATACGTTATATACATACGTATAACGAATGAGGAAATGAAGAAGAAGAAGAACTTCATCCCCTCAGCAACCACGGTCTACAAATTCCGAAATACCTACCCTACAGCCCGCCTAATTCGACCTAATCAAATCCAAGCTGAACCAGGAAAGATAATCTAATTCTTGATTAACAACGCGCCACTATTGTACATATACGTATTATATTTTCAGTGTTTAACCATTTGCATTCATTTACCGCACTGCGAAGAAATATGATTCTTTTCTTCACACCTGCTCCGAAAATGCCCCTTTGCGACCTCTTGACCGGGCGCAAAACAGAACTTTGCGGCCCTCGGGCGGAAAGTCCTGTTTTGCGCCCGTTCACTGGTCTCAACAGAGGCATTTATGCAGAGCAAGTATTAAGACAACTATCGTGGGCATCACGGGCGCAAGGTTATTTTGGCGAGGGTGCATGCAGCACACTCGCAATATAGGTCTTTCCGCCCTTGATACACAATGTACTATTTTACCTCACAATCAATTTTCACGCTGTAATTTTTTTTGATTCTTTTAATTTTTTTTTCTCTTCTTGTTTTACACTAGAGGCTATACACAGGTTTTACATTACATTATTTAAAATACACTGTTTGTCTGTCATTTTAATATTACCTCTAAATTTGTGCTTTGAAATTCATAGTTACATCCGTGGACATACAATCAGCTTTATTTTCTGTTCATTTCTAGAACAGAGAAAACCGATATCAATTTCGAAATGTGATTTTCCGTTATTTAATCCATGACGTATGTATATACTATGAAATTTTTTTAATCAAATATTTCACTCCTCTGTGGGCATGAATGCCTCCGAAATATAGAATATGAATATTTAAACTGTACAGACGTAATGCAATAGCTCGATATATACATACATATTTCGTTATTTGTGACTGGCTGGTTACTCTGACATTGGTATTGACTCAAAATGAACATCAAAGCAATATTTGACGTATCGCATTTATACTCTTTTCATAGAACGCTTAGAATTAGGTGCGATGATCCCATAGGTATATACACGACGAAAAACTATCACGATATTACAAGAAATGACAAAAAAGAAAAAATTATGGAAACGATGATAGGGTTGAAAAGGATAGCTCTATCTGACATATACCAATATAATTTATCGAAGGGATGGAATAACCGGTATATAGTTCAAATTTGTTTTACCTAATGATTATCGTGATTGCAGATCGCGTTTTTTTTCTTTTTCTTTTATCCTAAGGGTTCCTATAGCCCTGTTGAAAACTGAAGGTGAAACTGCACGTTAGTATTAAGCGTGTGACGCCTGGCTGTCGCGTAATCACCGTCAATTAACCACTTAAGTCCATTTTTTTCGCCCTTTCTATAGTATATTTGTGTAAATTTCTTTTCAACCTTAGGTGAAGGTTTGTATGTATATGCGGCGAATGCACATACGCATGGGTATAAAGTTGAAATTATTGCAATTTTGTGTTCGACGTATGTAAGATAACGAGGTACCCATACTCACGTATCTACCTATCCGCTATTCAATATATACGCGCATATAGGTGTATATTAACCGACGCATATCCCTGCAAGCCTGCAAAATGTGTCTTCTCGTAATATGTAATATTATGACCGCCCGCGGGGACGCCGCGACGCGACGCTATACCATACGCAGGGAAATCATTACCACGCCGTACGTAAACGAGTATTTGTGTTCAGTATATGTATGAGTAAGTAGTACGTGTACATGTAACTATGGATGGATGTATGCAGGGTACAGCCGCAGTAGCGTAGCTGGGGTTAGTCGAGTGAGAAAACGCCTCGCCTCTGGCACAGAAATTAATAATAAAAAGAGACAATATAAAAAAAACGAAAAAATAGAGACAAAAACGTTCTTTTTGAACAATTGTTGATTAGAAAATTCTTCAATCGCGGTAAATCGCAGCTTCGAGGGGGTGCAAAAACACGCATAGGGGAATGGATTAAGGAAAATTTCATAAAATTGACATCAATGCCTCTAGTTTTTATTTCCCACTTCTGTCGTGAGGGTTTTTTGGTCTTTTTTCTTTTCAACCATAATTACACATCTGAATAGCCATTGTTAGGTTTTGGTTACGGTGAATGTATGGCGCTGGTATTTTGTTGTTAGCTACGTCACTGCATATATGTATATAGTGTTAATGTGTGCAAAACGTGGCTATATGTAGATACAGCTTCTTGCTTGACGTTCTACCTACGTTTCGCGGGACATTTACCATGGTGGAAAATTTGTAGCTCAAACATTGCCACGGAAGCTTGTGCGTTTACATATATACAGATATATTAATGCATGCAGTTTGTTTTTTTTATGAAACAACGAAAATCACGATTAGAATATCGCAAACGGTTTTTTTTGGTCACGTTAAGGGGACCAGTACAGCGACTTTTAGAGAAATTGTCATAGTCCGAAATCAATTTATTTCATACCCAAAGTTCATTTCACATCAAAATATTTTCCTTTTTCCAAATCATGTGTCGTAAGGATTTTGGCACACCGTTGGTCCAATTCAATCTCTTGACGTCTCATTTTCTCCGGTGAACCATTCCTCATCTTGTGAATGTAGGGATTTTAAAATAAAAAATTACGTCATAAGTTATGATCAATTTAGCAAATTTGCAAAAATTATTATCACTCATTTCTTAAATAACTTGGCCAAAACGAAAAATTTTCAAAATTCCTACATTCACATGATGAGGATTTGTTTTCTGAAGAAAATGAATCCAAGATGACCTGAATCGGTCCAACGGTGCTCTAAAATCCTTACGACACATGATTTGGAAAAAGAAAAATATTTTTATGTGAAATGAACTTTGGCGATGAAATAAATTGATTTTGGACTACGATCATTTCTCGAAATGTCGCTGTACTGGTCCCCTTAATAGAACGAGGGTTGAAAGTGTTGCGGTGATAATAAAAAATTAATAATAGCGATTTATTCTTTTGATTTTGTTCCTTTGATTATATCAGATAGAGAAAAGAGGTAATAAAATATAGTCTGCAGGTATGCATGTATAGGTAGTTAGATAAATAAATAAATAAATAATTTAATAATATAACGTGGCAGTGTCGTTAAATTTTATGAATATCGTAGTATAAGCCAAGTATATTATACCGAGTTATGATAATTTTAGTACTTGAAAATGCGCTTTTAGATATAGAGGTGAACGGGTAGGAATAATATAGTGTAACGTGATCCTGAGTCTGTATAGGGTTCATCCTTTGAATTCAGCGGAAGATTAAAGTTCGAAGTTTGGTGTAAAAAGTAAAAAATAAACGAAAATATAAAAAATTTATATAAAAAAAAGGAAACAAAAAACTATAGGAAATAAATAAAAAATGACTGCAGAGTTATACCGCGGTAACAGCTATATCTATAATTCTTCATTTTACGAGGATATTTTGAAACTAAACTACGTTCGGCTATACACTAGCCCGCAGCCAGTCTAACATTTTTATTTACAGCTAGCTGCGGTATACGTATAGGTTATATACTATGGGGTATAGAGAAGGCGGATTCTTCCGGAGACCATGAATTTCTACCTCGTTACTTCTCGAAATCCCATCAGCCGCAAGTATTCGAGCGTAAGGTATTCCCAGCTAACAGCTGCTCTGCGGATGGAATTGAAAAATATATCCCAATATTTTTTTCGAGCAGAATTCTTTTCGCTTAGGGTATATAGTTGTATACACATAGTAGGTATATACCAAGATTAGTGTTCGCCTTTTACCTACACTAGGCGCAAGGATAGACATAAGAAAATGACGAACGCTCTTTTGATCGCCAATATTTCTGACGCGCACCCAGAATCACGACTCGTATTTATCGCTAAGACAACCTATCCGGCTAGATCGCAACAAATTATCCACCAGAATGTACGTGCAAGGGTTTTTAAGGATCTCGATGACTGCCAAAATAGGATCACCGTCCAAAAGCTCCATCGAAAGTTGGCGCGCGTTTGGTGGCAGCGGTGGGATACGCATTGGGATTGGGGTACTCATCGATGATCACAAGCTCCAGAATAATTCCGAATGATGTTTCACACATCTTACGATGAGGGGAATCAGTGGTATCAACATTTTTCTCCCTTTTCTGTCACAGATTTAATTAGCTGATCCTCAAAACTGCGTATGGCTGACGCGTTCGAATGATGTGTGAAAGCGGGACGATGTATAATTGGCCGATTGGCGGCAAGACGGAATCAATGGAAGCTCCGAGGTATCCTTTTGACGTTTGGGAATTGGATTGTATAATTCATTTAATTTGCCCGGATGAACCGTGTTTGTATATATGTATACATGTAATACATATATGCTCGTATCGCCGCGCACGCAACCGGACAAAAAAGCAACTTTTGAATGAGAGAGCCAAGGGGCGAAGAGGCGAGATGAGGTAAAAAGGGAGCCAAAAGGCCCCGGGCTTTGCGCGTCTCCTGACTCGAAATCAGGTTCGGGTCCTTTTTCCTCGCCCCGTAACCCCCTGCGCCCGCGCCGCTCATCTTCTTCGTCGTAAAACCTGCCAGCCCCCTTCCTCCTTTACGCTCTGACGTTCTCTTATTTGAATCATTATAACACTACACCGAGTTCAACCTTGTTCTCGTTAAGACCCAATTATTTTGGTTTTCTTTAGGAATCGTTTATACGATATAGGCTCGGGCAAAGACTGCAGCAGCCACCTGGACAAGAATATACCTACCTACCTACCTACTCACGTCGAATTCAATTGAGCTTGAAGACCGGTGTGTGATATACATATTATATACCTACGTTATAGAGATGCAATATTTTTTCGACTTTTTTTCTTTCTTTTCGAAGCCCTCTCCAAATTTCTGCTCAATTAAGAACTTTTCAGAGGTCGCTCAAGAAATTTGATAATTTCAAAATTAAAAAAAAAACGTCGTAGAGGAACATATACTACTGAAATTTCGATAGGAAAAAAAAGAAGTCCTGCAGAACAATTGAAATGTCAGAACTTGTCAAATTTTCTTGATCCTGTGATTTTGATATGAAATTTTGCAATTGGAATGAATGTTTCTAAGAAATAGGTTGATACAACTTTTCGAAGTGGTCCATCTCCGTCGAGTTTACCCTATATTCGATCGATTCATTGTCATTTTTATCTTACCGCAAAGTCTGAATGAGGAAGTCGTTGAAAGTCGTTGGAATCGAAGCGCGGTAAAAGATCGGCTCTAAAGTTTCCCTAATTAAAAATTACTTTCCATTGTGAAAAGTGAATGGCGATTGAAAAAAGAAACCAAATAAAACTCCTCGCTTTATCTTTACCGGACACTTCTACCACACGGGGAATAAAATCTATATATATATATCTATACACTTATGCATCTGGTGAAATAATTCCTGTCTGTGTGTCTGCAGTATAAGTTCATGAATTTCGATGGTTCATTCGAATCGCGATATTCGAGGTAGTCGCAATTGGGCCTTTATAGAGGCGCCAGTTATACGTGCCGATAAACGTAAAAAATAACGACTCACCAAGGATTCCAAGAGAAACTTAGTGGGTATAGTTAGAATGTACATATACCAACACATTTCTTTACACATATACACACACGTGTACATGGGTACATGTCATTGCACATGTGTACGGTAAATCGGAAAACGAGACAAGGGGAGAAGACAAAGACGTTACACGGGTTAGGCGGTGTAGTCTTATGCCCGTCCAGGTCATATCAATGCTGACACGACCCGATCAAACGTCGATCTCTCATCACACGGGGCAGAACACGCCCGATTAATGTTCGAGGGTATAACCGCAGGAATTCTCCACAACTACGACCCCAGAGATAGCGATATACGCACCCCATATATACACGCATATAGGTATTTCTATAGAAATGTGTGTTTTGGGGCGTTCAAAAAAAAAAAAGATACGATGCAAATTTTTCCTGTATTCTAATATGATGCGAGAGTTTCCGACATCAAGATCTGTAGCTGCAGACATTACTTCGAATGAACGCTTTGAACAAGATATCTGCGTGTAATTTATCTTGAAGAATGCTTTCTGACATGATTTTGACAATTTTTTTTAATATCAAAGAGTTTCTTCAAAAATGTAATGCAGCGACGATTGCGAGCTTCCCATGTGCGATGTACCTTGAGTCGTTGAGCTTACAGATAGACGTACAATACTGAACCCTGCATCTAGACACTAACGTCTAACGGGGATTCCCCTGGCGTTGGTAGTAGGCGGAAGGGTCTGGCCATGTAGTCGTAACAGACGTAAACGGCTTATGCTTCGAAGCGTGCACCAGTGTCAAACACCCCTTACTCCTCTGCAGACGCAGCATCCCCCACGAGTCAAGCGGGCGAAACTCTTGGTACTACAACAACTCGAGTCGAGCAAAGCACTGCAGAGAATTTAGAGAAGAGGTACCCACATCGTGGACTCAACGTGATCATACCTATACGTATAGGGTGTTTTCGAGAACACATTGCAGTAATTTGGGTTGCCTTACGACGTCGGTAACAAGATTCTACAAACTCCCACTCATCCTTTAACCAAAATTCTAAAATAGACGTATGTATCAGTTGGAGAAGCTGAGCGACTGAATTCAGGAGATAATTACCTGGTTTCTAGTTCTATTGATCGATATCCACACATGTTTAGGATTTATTGATGATAATCGACGCGGGGGACGGTCTTGCGTACCACTTTATCGACTTTTGTAGGCAACCTGGGTTACTGCAGTGTGTATTTCGATACACCCTGTACGTAAACGACCACCGCTACGTCTGTGGACTTGACGCTTATGTACCTAGGTATGTATACATTTATACAATACATGCGTGTAATATAGTGTAGATTACGTGTGTATAGTGTACTTGCGGCATATATATATAATAGGGAGGAGGCGGGGGTGGGTGCCAAAGGAAGCGTAGCACGCCAGTAGCAAGTGTGGCCCTGTGAAATATTATAAGCTAAACATCCCAAGCATAAACTTCTGAATTATAAACAAACCCTGTGAAGGCACTGTTAATGCAGGGGGTACAGTGACACCGCGGTCCTTTAGCCCCAGCATCTCTGGTTCTCTCTAGGTCCTCTCTTTCCTCTTTCCTCTTTCCTCTTACATCTCTCCTCTTTCCTTTCTACTCTCTCATCTCTTCTCTCTTCTCTCTTCACTCTGAAACCGACCAGCTCTTATATAGCCGTCTAATCTCTGAGTTACGTGACGCAGACTTGTTTACCTTATAAGAGCGAAGCGAGCTCACGATGTGCAACCTCGTATCCGATAATTAAAACAGCGTGAAAGATCACTGCTTATCTTCACGAAACCAAGATCATCAGGATAGTTCATCAGCTTTGAATTGATTCATTAAAATTTCAAGTTGAAAAAATGTTTTACCAAAATTTTTATTAGTAAAATGAAAATATATCAACGTATATCCGCCGTATGTAGAAAAATTGGTATATCTGCATTAACTCTTGAGGATTCTCAATCTTTGAAGTATAACGGATAACGGCATCCGCACGGATCAATAAACAATTTTTTTCTCTTTTTTTTTTGCTCTGTATAATTTTTCAGACCAGTTGGCGGTTCGTTATTCTTCACAAATTGCAACATCCTTGAATTTGCAGGGATGAAAGAGCAATGGTGTAGCTTGGAAGCGGTGACACACATCAGCGTGTACGAGGCGCAATTTTTTTTTTCACAAAAGTACAACAAATAAATACTCCGAACGGCATGGGGACTGAATCAATGATTACGGAATTATTTCGTAATAGTATGTTTTCTTTGATTCGTGTCCGGACGAATTAATGCCGAACGTGATATATTATACCTATATAGGTGCGACTGTAATAGCTGGGATCTCCAATCCCAGTTTTATCTCAATTTTTCCTCCCAATTATTTCCGGCGGAAAATAACACGAGAGCTGACGGTGGTAAGTACCAATTAAAAAAATTGAGCCCGCAGAAAGAGCAATCATATCGATATTCCGTAGGACAAAATAGTGGCCGAGATATTTTCTCGGTTATAGCTTTTCCCGCGGTTTATAGAACGGCTTACTCTATACTTCCTCGAAACTCTCCTCTTTCCTTCCTCCTCCCTTATTTCTTTCTACCTTATATTCTCTCGACCGAGTTTAGGCTTCTTGGTTCTTGTTACAGTGGTCCACTCTTACGAAGTGCCCCGAAAAAAAAGGGAGACCCTGCTTTCGAAATTAATGTTCAAACTTTTAAAACTCATCCCCTTACTCCTCCGCCACGAAGAGGGTCTCGAGTGGTCAGTCGATCCGCCCAACTCGTTACTATACCTAAGTCCAGAAAATTTTTCTTACTTTAACGTACCCCATACCCCAAGAGGTATAATATAGCTATAGCTATAGTGTCTTACGTAGTTTTATCCGTAAACTCTGTCTTTGTATACACTAAAATCTGTATACATATTATACTGCACATGTACCCCGTATGTCGACGCGGGTTATTTTCAAACACGAGAGATTGATTCATTTCATAAAAATAATAAAGTTAATGAATTTATTTTCGTTCTTAGGCGAGCTAAATTACCGTGGAAGTTTTTTTTCTCTTTTTTTCTCTCCTTTTTATTTCCAAACGGGGAAAGAACCGTCATGTCAATTTTTTCCCGATAGCTGCAAGCGGGGGGAAACGAAAAAAAAATCAAAGGGGTTGGTGTATAGTTTTGTGGGGTATTGTACTACGTGCGGGTGATGACGCGGGTAGCGGCTGTGCGTGGGATCGCGTCATTCGTTTTTCCATAATTGGTATATAATCGTGAAGTAGATGGAAATAACGAGCTGGGCGATTGGCGAGAGAAAAATAAAGAGCGATCCTACAGTGAAAAAGGGAGGAAAAAGAAGAGGAGAAAAAAAAAGTGGGGAGAAAAGTAAATACTCAAATTTATGTATAATTCACACACTGCTGCACCAATTCCATTTCTACTTCACCGGACAAATGGCCCACTTCAATGTGACGGCTGTTATAAATAATTATTCATTTTACCGTATCAAAACTCCGATACCCACATAACGTGGTAAAACTAAAATAAATTACCCGGCTATACTAGCGGCCGCTACTGCAGTAACATATCTTTTTATTGACCAATGAAATAATCACCGAACCTCGGAGCGACGGTTAAAAAATGTTAAACGTGAAAAAAAAAAAAAAAAAAAAAAATGTCACACCAGCTCAGTTATCGTTTTTGCTGTTTTCTCTCATTCGTTTTAAAAATCTAAGTGAAATCCAACTTCCTGACTAATCAGATAATCAGGTCAAAGAATACAGCAGGAAGTTGAATGGATCTGAAAACCGGATCGGTCGCTCTCTATAGCTGTCGATCTACTCATTTCAACTCAATACTCATCCTCTTCGGGCGAGTTGTATGATCTTTTTTTATTCAACAGGAAAGGTCTTGTCGCCTCGTGAAGACGAAAGAATGACACTAATTGCACGGTGAACCAATCAATTTGTTGCCAGGTACTATAATTACCCGGCGGTGTTTCTTTTTTCCCCCGCGAGTAGGTAGGTAGGTACATTATATTTAATCGTAATCATTTTCATGAACAGTTTCGAAAATCTCCATCGTACTGAAAGAGGAAATATTTTTATAAATCTGTGATGTGCGTATCCGATTGTCAGCTGCCACGATAAATCCGTCGACGTATACCACCTACCCTACTACATAAATAAAAAATCCTTGAGAAACACTTGCGTTGTATTATCGGAAGAGAACAGTGTGAGCTTTTGTTACGTACGATTACCCTTAGGACATGAATGAAGTAGGGTGAGAAATATAAAATTTTATAACAAATCAGAGGCCATATTTATCCGGCGTGGATTCACCTATACCTACCTACACGGTATGAGATCCTCGCTGAATATAATCGAGAAAAATGAGCCAATCCTGCAAGAAGAGGAAAAAAGATTTTCCGCAGATATATACTATGAGAATAAAAGTTCTACTCGATTTGTACGATCCACTCGGACTGTTCCTTCATCATGAAACCAGTAAGTCTACACAATCTTTGAAATACCGGTTCAGTTACTTGCGACATCCTCGACACATCCAACGTAAATCCTCTCTCGACTTATCTATAACTGGATCATCTCGCGGGTCGAGAACTGTCGCGAGTAAATTAGCCGAAAGCACGTTGAATTCATTCGATTTCAGATAGTTTTCTTTTTTTCGTTTTATTTCGGTTACTTTTTTGTGCCTAGACGGACATGGTTAGTCCTAACTCCTAAGCCGTGTTAATTTATATCACAGATTCTCGCCGCGTCTAGCTCTGATCATCGGACTGGTTCATGTAGTAGGTATCGTAATCTGTTATAGATCCGGTTTGTAAATATTCTGTAAAAATGTATGTGGATTGAAACGGCAGGTTGAGACCGAGACCAGAGCCTTGAATGAAATGAAAACGTTCTAATCTTACAGCTATCGCAAGTAACTGTAATTAATTGCACTGTTTACAGGCACCTCGCCGAGTTAATTAGCAAGGCGCCAGCCTGGACTGTTATAGGGTTGGGTGAGGACCAGCATCTTGTTTCGTCTGACCCCATACGGCTATAACTTATAACTCCTTGTTATAACCAACGACAAGTATCGCTCTCACTGATACCCCACACCTACACACATCCAAAGTACAATACCCATACCCAAGCTCCGTATAGTTTGATTGTGAATTACGAGCCGAAAGCTTTTCTGTTGAGAATTTGATACTGTTAAATGATTATCGCAAAATGATACCTAAACTTCTGCAGTGGTATCAAATTCAGAGTTTATTCCCCTGCACATAAACGAGTAGGTATCTGCAGAACAATACGATATTGTTGATCATCGAATAATCAGTCAGTCAGTTGACAATAAATTATCATTCGTTAACGCGTTTGTGAAACGCGTTTATAAACTATTAGGTACATTTCTATCCTGCGGTTAAATCGAACCGCGTATCTGCGGCTGCAGATTTTTCGTATTACCTGTATGAGAGGAATGTGACAGGTATAGGTGGTTTGGAAAGTTAAAAAGATGTCTAAACCTCGATAAAACGACAGTTTATAAAACCTGGTATACCATTGCATGGCGCCGTAAGAGAAACGGGCGGAGTAGTAGCTGGCACTCCGTGCTATGTGCTTTCCTTCTAATTAACGAGTCCGGTATCAGTGGCCGCCAGCAATGCACCAAGTCGGGTAAAAACTATGATAAAAATAGTAAGAGCTGAAGCACAATAAACAACGACGCCACGTATAGTAGGGATAATAATGATAATATTAATAATACATCCTGCAGCGAGAGTCACAGTACCTACCTCTTGCAGTCTACCAAGGGGTTCGTGCGAGGATACGTTTGTAAGTATAGAAGGGTAGTAAAGCTTTCAGCAGAAGTTAATGCAGTGGGGTCGTTGGCGTCGTCGCTGGGAACCAGGGAGGCAAGTCCAGCTAGTCAGCTAGTCAGCCAGTCAGGAGAAAAGCGGGAAGGATAAGCACCGGCATTTGTATTCATTGCTTCTGTCCGAGTGGCCCGTGGCCGATTTGGACCAGCCGCGTGGACCAGTTGCCCCAGTTTATGTGAGGCATCCGGCTGTGAGCTTGCAAGCCATGGCATTCGTCCCTTCTCTTCTATTCTCTTTACTTTTCTCTGACTTCCTGCTGCAGTCCAAGACTTGTATACACACTTATGTATAGGTACCACTGAACTTAATCTCTCTAATGCCCAAGTGAAGGAATAAAGTTGTATCTACACACGACTATCTCGATTCTGATCCCTATAGAGACGTGGGTCTCTCTCTTCTTCTACAGCCTCAGGCTATGTGTAACTGGCTCTCTTCCCTACTCTCACGATCAGATGGGCCGTCGTTCCCAAGCGATAAACATCCGATATGTGAAGTTTGACTTTCGGTGGGCTGAGCGTGATCTTGAATGCTCGGAGATAGCAGGTTGACTGTAAGGGAGGCGGGAAGGGGTCGAGCTTTTTGACACCGAAACCTGAATCGGGGTCGTTGGAGATGGGAAGAGGTAATGTGACGGGTTGTGTGTGAGTCTCGTATGGAACACAGTTAGGAATGGCGGGGGACGTGTGGCTGTGGTCTGCTCTCGTATGGTGGTGACGTGTTGATTTCCCGGCAGCAGCTCCCGTGTTGACACGCCGATGATCACTCTACCAATTGATTTTCAATATCGAATGACCCACCGCCCCCGTCACCCTGTCGCTACCGTTACACACCCCCGTCCCTTCTCGCATCATACATCCCATACCCCCAACATCACCGACACACCGCATTATTATGTCATTTGCACCAGGCGCCAAATGCTGCAAGTAACGACCATGGAATTGCAAATCTATCTAATAATATCTCCAAGATCACGATATAGGTAGGCTATATCTTATACTAAACGGTAAACGCAATGTGCTGTGCTAAAGCTGACATCTTAACTTAAGGTCATGACGTACTCCTGCTTTTACATCGATTCGGAAGGTCATATTTTTTCTCAAATTTTTGGCCATCCGCTATTCGTTCATCTAAATTAGGACAATTCTCCCAAGGAAAATTAGTTTTTCAAAATATTCTATCCGTAGCGTGATTTTCCAATACGATAGAAAAGCACGAGTCACGTTAACATCACGTCCTATAAGATGATTCGGTGCTAATTTACTGATCTGCTCAAACTTTTCGTAACTCGTATGACATTAGAAGAAGCTTTTACTTTGTTTTTTTCTAAGAACTGTACGTAGGGATGGAAATAACTTGTGCAAGTTGAGATAACTGGGTGTAAAATGACATGGAGAAAACTTATTTTCAATACGATATCAGAGATAGTTTGAAAGATGAGATACGATGCAATTTGAGCTTTCGAACAGTTGAAGAATTGCGATAGGAAAAAATGGAGAGAAAAAATTTGAATTTTTTTCTGGATAGTTTCTTCGAGATTTTGAATCATGGATATGAATGTATATATCCTGTTGGATTCTTGGAGGCTATAATTCAAGCAGCTTTTTGCGCGTTATACTCGGACCGTTTTCAGAGCGTTACAATCCGCTGATTGCTCTGCCCTTAAATCCGAAACTCTTGACCCCCGGCGGTGCGGAGCCTACCTCTGCATTTGAAATATAAGTAAATCCAGTTTCGTCTTTTATCGTCCGAAACAAAGCGAGACTGTTGGCACATCTTTTTGTGTGTGTTTTTTGAACCCCACCGAAGGCTACTTTTACTTTTGTTCGTCCGTGAGAAGATTAATTGTTTCCTTCTTTCGGCCGGCTTTAGTTCGTAAAACTTTATTTATAAGGAATGAGCTAACTCCATACAGGATGTACTCGCCTATACCTAAATTGTGAATATACGAATAGACATTCGTTTCAGTCCCCTAAAAATTTTTCGAAATAAAATTTTAGTTTCTCGCCGGTACCCACGTCGTTATAGCTGGTTTTATTTACCCTCGATTACAAAGCTATCCCCTCACAGCCTATTTATCGCATCAATTATGCTCCTGCAAAGCCACTAGAGTGGATAAAACATAATCATGATCACATATCCAATCCGAAAATCATCCCGCATATTTTCTTTATTAGATACTCAGGTAGGTATAAAAGCATTTCACTTAAGAAGTTGATTTCTTTTCCTTGCCATTATGACAGAGTGAAGTCCAGCCACGTACGTATATAGGCCCTGGCCGAAATGCCACTGAAATTGGAAATTCCATAGCAAAGTGAGCGAAGGAGAAAAGATGCGCGCAGGGGCAAAGAGGGAGGGATTGGAGAACGGAAATTTCGTGTATTTGTCTGTACCTATATATGCGCAAGTTACGGCTGACGATCGGTCAAAGCTAAAGCAGAGAGAGAGAGAGAGAGAGAGAAAGAGAAAGCTTGCAGCCTCAGTTCACCGTTTGACCGATAATGGACGGAAAATGAAGTTAAGTCTCCCTGACAAGTTCCTTTGGATCCTGATTTTCCACCCCTGACGATGTAGAAGAAGCCTTTGACTTCTGGACCTCAGGTTATACATGAACTGAGACCTCCAAGAGTGGAGACGCTGCCTTCCAATCTTCGCAAGGGTAGGTATATGGAAAGCGAAAACCCTCAGCCCCGTTGACCTGAAACAAAATGGCGTTTCTCCTCCCCTTTTATTCTAAATTTCGACACTGATTTTCGGGCGAAATCCTCTTTACAAGAACCCCGGTGAGGAAGAGGGAAACCGGGACGTTAATGGGACGGTGAAGGTAGTTTTTTTTAAAAGCATGAATGTTAGAACCGGTTGAAAGTGGGTATACATTGGAGGTAAGCGAGCCGTGTCGGCAGCATGCCACTTTTAAGGAAAATAGCACGTTCGTTAGGAATTCAACGCATTCAGCCAATTGAATGAAATTAATGTCTTCTTTCTCGGTTATACGACGGTGGTGCGACCGCGGAGAGCATGGCATGGCATGGCATGGCGTGGGACGCCCGCGCCGTCTTCTTCCTCCCTTCCGGGTTTTCGCCGGTGGTAGGTGGTAGGTGGTGGGTATACCCCGAGCTATTTCGCGACGTTTTTTTTCCCCCATTCAGGCCGGGTGTTTCGGAACGCTAGCGTTATACTCGAATCGCCGCATTGAAATTTATTCCCGCAATAAATAACGATGATTAATTGACGACGAACAAAAAACTAAACAGAGAAAGAATACGCCCGTTTGATAGAAAAAAAAAAAAAAAAAATGACAAAAAAAAAAACGAAAAACGAAAACGAAAACAAAAAATTGAAGAAAATATAAGGGCAAATAAAAACCAAAATGGAGGGGAAATGAGAAATTATATTCAATTCACAAACAGTACGGAATATTCCGACGAACAATGAGCTCTTTCAATTTTTATCTACATAGGTACACACACCCACTCTGCCCTGATAAGTTCTCTGGTAAGTGAAATTTGAGCACGTAATCCTGCCGTGGTGAAGAAAAGAAAATTTGTCATTCGACTGTCATATTTTCCGTACGTCATCTTATACGGTATTACGTCACGGGAATTCGATTACCTCATTCTCCCCTTTTCGCACCCTTATTCAGAGCCGCATCTTACCAGCTAAAGTCACCGCATCTCCGTCCTCCGAGTGACTACGAGCGGCATTACCCTGTCTGTGGGCTGGATGACGGGAAGTACTGTTACCTGGTTAACGGAGTGTGAAAACTGCCGCTCATTTTCTACCTTGTAGATCTTGCGCGGGGGTTCCGGAAGTCGCGTTGACGCTGGTTTCGGAAGCGTTTTATTCATACTTTTCTTCGCCTTTTGCGTTCTTTGCTTCAGATGTCGGTATGAAAATAGTAGAGGAACAAAAAAAAGGAAAAAAAAGGTCTGGAGCACGGGCGGTGATTCGTTATTTTTTATTTCTGGATCGTTGGTGATTTACGTTATGGTTGGTGCCCTGAAAGGTCGGGCAACCTTACCGGGTCGAGCTGCCCTTGTTTAATTGACTCGGCTTTTATACTGTAGGTATATTTACTTACTCGGGTGTTTATTCGGCTGCACGGAATGCAATTAAAAACGTACCTTACGATTTATTAAAGGTGGGGAATAAAGGCGGCGGGAAAAAAAAAAATAAGAGGAAGACGAAAAAAAGAAAATAAAAAAGAAAAAGGAGAGACCCGCGGATCGTAAACGAGGTAGAAAAAGAAAAACAGAAAGAGAAAGATAAAGATAAAGGGAGACGGAGACGGAGACGGAGGAAACACTTAACGAGTGACGCCAGGCCGTGAAATGAGAAGATACAGGGCATCGCGCCTTTATTGTTGAAACTTAAATACTTTTAACAAAGGGCATCTCGCCCCGACTCAGTACTCGAATATTTTGCATGAAATTAGCAAGCGTTTTAACGCAAGCGCAAAAATACCCGCTTTTCACAGACTTAATTAACACCTTAGCCTTCGCAAGGGCGAGCTAAAGGGTTTCGACAAATAAACCGGGCGAATTCTACACCCTCATCAAACAGTTGGGCCAAACCTCAGCGTTTCTTTCTTTGTCCAGTTGCGTTTCATTGCTTCGAAAAAAAAAAAAAAAAATTCCAATTTTGAGTTAGAATAGAAAAAAAAAGACCAAAAGTAAAGTCTGAATCGAATGACAATTTTTTTCTTCTATAAAATGGAAACAAATTATATTGTTCAGCAACTGCAGCAGCAGGGAATATAACCAGCGATGATGGGAAAGCTAGGTGAAAATTGGGTCAAACGATCATCCGGGTTGTTAAGCGCGTCGGTAAATAGTTTGAGTAATGTTTGAATTGACTAAAATTTCCAAAATATGTATGGATTGTTCAAGCCTGTCTGGATAGCATGCAGCACGCTAAATCTAGAGCAGTGATAATTATTATATAAATAATGAAACGGGAATTTCCAACGATATACATACGTACAGTCAATCTCGTGACTGTCTCTGAGTTTCGTGCTTTTGCCAACGTAGGTATATAATGCGTGTGTACGTATACGTATAATGTACGTATATAACTCCTGTTTCCACAAAACGATATCGTTCACTCGATATACATGTGTCTTTGCATATAACAACCCTGTGCAGAGAACATCAACACACATAAGCACTTGTGTACTACATCCCGGTACACGAGTCACTCGCTAATTCCATACCTAACTCTGCTATGGGTAACAGGAAATCGAGAATTCGTGTACAACTGATATCTCTGTAGGCTCGTTAGTCGCCGATAACGACATTCAACCGTGACAACGGATCATGACGAGAGAAAGGGGTGCAGTAGATCATTATTCATTCAACCATCGAGTAGTCTACATCGTGGTTGGAAATTACGAGTCCCTTATAGACGTCTATTTGCGACTGGTAATAATAGACTGTCAATCATTAATCATATATATAAAGCAAAAAATATAGTCTCTTGTACATGAAAATAAGATTAAAAGAAAAAAAAACCACTACACTTTTCTGTCACGAAAATAATGCGAAGATTTATACATTTTCAATGCAGATATGTATCGAAATAAGAGCTATTAGATAAAATCCACCAATGGTCGGTTCAACTTTTGATGTAAATGGAAGAGAGGGCAATGAGAGCCAGGTTTGGTTAAAATATTGAACCTTTTATACAGTAAAAACGGTTCCGTAAGTATAAAGTACGGTAATTCTCTTCAGAATTATTTTATACACCTGCAGGGCTGGCTGAGACTGGCTACTGATGGTAGAGATGAAAATTAAAGTCATCGCTTGAGGCTCGTTTTAAAAGTTGAAACTATGTTAGCTACCAGCTGTGGAAAACTATTGCGAAAACTGAGTTAGGAACGAGTTCGATGCGCTTCAGCTGCTAATGGAAATAGTTGAAGCCATTATTCTGAGCACGGGTAAAGCTGGTGCAAAAGCACGAGGGCTGCTCACGAATTTTTTTTTTTTTTCTCAACAACTTACGAATTCTTTAATTATAATCATTCATTTATATCTATTTACTCAATAATTCATCCTGTATTACCATAAATTATACTATTTTATTAAACATCAATTCGTTGAACAATTCCTCCGTATTTGAACAAGATCTACGGTTCGATCAATAAACGTGAAGCGAAGAGCACAAAATCTTGTATAATTTTGAATTACGTTCGAGAATGGTCGTAATGAGTTTTGAAAAATGTATTTCCATATATTCCCTTAAGGGGACCAGTACAGCGACTTTTCGAGAAATTGGCATGGTCCGAAATCAATTTATTTCATACCCAAAGTTCATTTCACATCAAAATATTTTTCTTTTTCCAAATCATGTGTCGTAAGGATTTTGGCATACCGTTGGTCCAATTCAATCTCTTGACCTCTCATTTTCTCCGGTGAACCATTCCTCATCTTGTGAATGTAGGGATTTTAAAATAAAAAATTATGTCATAAGTTATGATCAATTTAGCAAATTTGCAAAAATTATTATCACTCATTTCTTAAATAACTTGGCCAAAACGAAAAAATTTCAAAATTCCTACATTCACATGATGAGGATTTGTTTTCTGAAGAAAATGAATCCAAGATGACCTGAATCGGTCCAACGGTGCTCTAAAATCCTTACGACACATGATTTGGAAAAAGAAAAATATTTTTATGTGAAATGAACTGTGATGATGAAATGAATTGATTTCGGACTATGATCATTTCTCGAAAAGTCGCTGTACTAGTCCCATTAAAGCTCGGCTATGATCGCAAGAAATGATTCACTCTTAAAGTCGATATAGGATATGAGAGAGAATGACAAAGATTCCTGCGGTAAGTATACAAGGAAAGTTCGACAAAGACGATATTGGATAAGTTCGGTAGGTAGGTAGGTAGGTAGGTATGTATAAGGTGGGTATATATAACTAGACGTAGGTATCTCTCGAGGGAAGCCACTCTGAGAGTATTTAACTGACGTTACTTCAAGACATCCGCGCGTGCTCAGCTCGCCAAGAAGAGCTTCGTCGACTGTTTATTTATTTACTTTGGTCGGTTCACACGAGCTTCACAGAACCCAAAGCTCCTGAGTTCTTAGTTCCAATTAACGCAAGGGAGCGACGTTTTCTTTGACATCGTGTCGCACTAACCCCCGCGTCGCGGCGTCGGGTCGTGTCGCGTCGCGTCGCCCCAAACGTTGACCTCGACTACTAGGATACGGTTTCGGAAGTCACGACCCTTCTTCGGTCGCCAAGTAGTCCTAAGTACCTTATACACCTCACGATTCGACTCATACCTTCGTGGTCGAACTCTAACGATCAGTTACACAAACCCAAAGTAAAATTAACCCTCGTAAGGACCTTCGATTTGTTGCTTTCTTCTTGTCACGTTTTTTCTTAGATTTTGTCAATTGATTATACTTTTCATCACGCTTTCGAAACCTATGTATAATTAGCGCAAAATATCGTCGAGTATGTCAAGGATATACTATATAATGCTGTCAGTCAAGGTTTAAAAGTCTATACGATTTAGTACCGTAGAAGCAAACGTTCGAATCGATAGAGATATGGAAATTTTTCAATCCTGCAGTGAATGTGAAAATTTACCACCTAGACATTCTCCAGATCATTAGACGAATCCGAATTTAGAAAAACAATTTTCTATTGTTAAGAAACCTACTTGGGTGCCGTTAATACTATCGTTTTTAACTGGGGCGAAAATGATGTTCGAATGTGAAATCCTATAAATTTCCGATCTTTGCATCTCGCCGTTTTTGGGGCAAATCGGCGAGTTTGTTGGACAGACGACTTTTTTGTGAAAACCTATTTTTCGGATATACCAGTACCCAAAGACGTTGGGATTTCTTGAAATTACCTAAAGTCATTCTCACAACCCTTACGGAAAAAACCCTCAAATTTAAGGTGTAAATTCGTACTCCCAAAGTTTTGGGGGTTTACCATGAAAACTCAGGGTTTACCCTCAAATTTTACCCCCAACCGAGGGTTTACCCTGTATTTGGGGGTAAAATTTGAGGGTAAACCCTGAGTTTTCATGGTAAACCCCCAAAATTTTGGGAGTACGAATTTACACCTTAAATTTGAGGGTTTTTTTCCGTAAGGGAAGTTTGGTTTTAAAATGAATATTGATCTAATTCCTTGCTAACTATTTCCGTATCGAAATATTGAATCTAGAATTCGAATATGTCATGGACGAATGATCATATAAGGTATAAGGGATGAACAGCACCTGTACAGAGTTGAAAATAATTCCTACGCCACGTTAACGAAGAAAATGATACCTATTTCGTTCGTTGATCACCGGTGGCGATGGATTGAACCGTAAAATTTTTCGCCCTCACCTCATCACGTGGATATTTCGTATGTCGAGGGTATGACAAACAGCTGACAATAAGGTCAGTCAGTGGGACATCGCGCCGCAGGAGTGTGGATCAACAATGGATTTCCGGTGGGTCCAGCTGCCGGCGAACTGTACGTTTTATAATTTATTGTTCTAATCCAGTGCGAGTGAGTAATCGCATTTCGTTTCGTTAATCTTTGGATTGTACGTGGCTCGGGGTACAACACCATACGTATATATGCTGCACCCCTATATGTATGTACGTACCGCTGCGAGTACGTGTCGATAGATCGATAAAGATTCGATAAATCTACTGGAGGTTTAATTATCAGCGAACACTGATCATCTTTCGACATTTCTTGATCAGCATAATCCCAAATTCGGTGGGTTTTGAATCTGAAAAAATTTGAATAAAATCTGGGGAGGTACAAGCGCCGTTTTATCTACGTGAAAAATGTATGCAAGACCTGCACCAGCTACTGCGGCATGTTAGTCCCGTGACCAAAAGACAAAAGGATACCGTGCCGCATATATCTCGGGCTTTAGTTGCACATGCAGAAGATGTACAACAGTGAAGCACGTATGCAGTCGGAAAATGAGGGTAGAAAACTCGGGCGCGAAACCGCGTGAAGAGAGAGATTGTTGGCTTGAAGAATCCCTGCAGTACCGTGTCATGGCTCTTTAAAAATAAAATAAAATTACTATAAAAGTATAAACTTGAATTTCTGACGTCGTTACTCCAGTTATACGACGTCTCCGTATAGAGAGACGCTTCGGTAGTCATATGAACGGATTCATTTACTCGCGTTTTCAACTAGAATGGGTTAAACAGGGGGTATCTTATATGGCATTCATGTCGTTCCAGGGTAACATAAACCGCAAGCCACTACTGTGTTCAACGTCTTCTAACCGATTTACAATATTTTTCTGCCACAATCCTCTGCGTATACTTTTTTCAGAACAAAAATACCCTGAGGCACTCCTGTTTGCAGTCTTTGCAATTTTCGGAGCCAGTTCGACACAACTGGATCTGCGGATGGGTACAGCTGGGTACCATACCGTTCCCAGTGATTCATTTCACTTTATTACCCATAGTCCATTGCGCTACTGGCACCGCGTTTTGGGCACGAAATAAAACTCTGGGATTCCGTATATTTTAATACTAACGGACAGAATTTTTTTTCTTTCTTTCCATTTTTCCTTTTTCACTTTTTTCTTTACTTCACAATTTTCACCCGATGAATTGACCCACTTCCCACCATCCGACAGCCTTGGATCAATCCTTGGCCCGTTTAAAGCACGGTGGGATTAAAATTGGACGAAATTATTGAGCAAAAGTTCAATGCGCCCAAACTTTAGTAAAGTTGGAAAAAATGAGATGTGCAATTGAATTGCGAATATTTGTACATTCAGTAACCGGAAAATGATGTATTAAGGATGACCTACACACATGATTTCACCAACCATTTGCGCTATGAGGAAGCATGATGTGCTTCAAAAGATTAGGCTTCGTAAATTTCTTCAAATTATATCCACGGATGCAACAGTAAGATTCGAACCAAGCAACTTAAAATTTGTGATGAAAGATTAGCTTTTTTGAATCCCCAATATTCAAATATTCAGTTTTTCACCACAAAATTTTCTAATTTTAAGAAATTTGTGTTAGTTTCTCAAATTGCGGAGCATTCTTTAACTAAAATGAAAGTTATTCAGTGACTTTTGTCGAATCGTGTGTATAGGCCTCCCACTTCTCGTTAACCGGAATCGTAGAATTTGGGAATCTTTACATCGGAGCTGCAGAGGGCTTTGTGAAATCGGTTGTGGTCGTTGTAATGTTATTATAAATTTTATTACAGTAGGTACCTATGTGAATAATAATTTGCTTTATATGGCTTATCTTGTTATAAATACGCAAGCTCGAGTCTGCGATATAATAATGGGGCAAAGTGTCGCCCTGACGTTTGTACGTGACGGGAAGGGCGACACGTGTCATCCACAGGATACCCAAAGTGCGTCATCACCATTTAAATCGAGGTTCATATTGAATAGAGTATACAAAGCGTATATACGTCTAGATTTGACATTTTTTTTTTTTTTGCTTTCGAATATATCTCGCGGGATATACCTATCTGCGGATAATAAAAGGTGGAGAAATTTTTTGTTTGCGTAAAATTCTTGGATAAAATTATATATACCTATACAACCGATTTTATATCGGTGAGAATATAATATATATACATACCTATGTATATATATTTATAGACTGTGAACAGTACTCGAAGTTTTATTCGTTTGTATAGCAAGGAAATGGCCATTTTTCATAGTACTTTTCGTTCACCATAGTTCCATAGAGTAGGTAGGAATACTACTATAAGAGGCTGGGCAAAGCTCTCCGACGACGATATAGGTACCTCGTTTATTCAAATCGGATAATCTGTCGATTACGGGCAGATAAGTTATTGCTTATGTACCCAGAGGCGCCCAGGCCGTGAAGCATAATATTATAACCGCTATTAAATATAAGAGATTCATACTACTCAAGTGCCCTCTGAAATCACCTCTTCAAATTGCCTCGACAATCGATCCCCGCTCGAGTAAGTCATCATCTCAGGGGCTGATTTATTATTACCATTATTATTGGTATTATTAATATTATTATTATTGCTATTTAGTTTTATTCTGTTAAGGGGACCAGTACAGCGACTTTTCGAGAAATTATCATAGTCCGATATCAATTTATTTCATCACCAAAGTTCATTTCACATCAAAATATTTTTCTTTTTCCAAATCATGTGTCGTAAGGATTTTATAGCACCGTCGGACCGATTCAGGTCATCTTGGATTCATTTTCTTCAGACAACAAATCCTCATCATGTGAATGTAGGAATTTTGAAAAAATTTCGTCTTGGCTAAGTTATTTAGGAAATGAGTGATAATAATTTTTGCAAATTTGGTAAATTGATCATTACATATGCCATCATTTTTCATTTCAAAATCTCTACATTCACAAGATGAGGAATGGTTCACCGCAGAAAATGAGATGTCAAGAGATTGAATTGGACCAACGGTGTGCCAAAATCCTTACGACACATGATTTGGAAAAAGAAAAATATTTTGATGTGAAATGAACTTTGGGTATGAAATAAATTGATTTTGGACTATGACAATTTCCCGAAAAGTCGCTGTACTGGTCCCCTTAATACTACTATACTGGTTCTTTTTATTTTTATTTTTATTTTTATTTTTAAACCCCTTTTTACTTAATTATTTCGATCCGCTGCATCCGCCTACACGATAATTTTCGAAACCCTATATCATCTCCGATCGCGATCTCGTCTGGCGATTATACAGGTATTATACCTATATATGTATATAGATGTAACGTATTTTATGACGAAATCGATTTTTCAAATTGATATTTCGTCGCAAATTTCTTTTTTTATTTCTTTTACGCATTCGTTCGATTTTTATCGATAATAATCCAGAACCTCCGACCGAAATTGGCTCCCGGAGTGACTCTTTGTGAATTTAAATCAAGTCTCGGTAACTAATTTAATGCCTTCAACTTCCTAGACAATAAATATTCCCCGTTGCAGGCGAAAACTAACTACCGTACGCGAATAAGTAATTCCGACAGCCACGTGTTTGTCGGAGCGTATAGCACGTGGTTGAACTTTCTCGTGTGTCACTAATACGTGAACTGGTATATTATAACTGCAATTTATACCTGTCTACCTGCCTCAACGATCTCACTATCTTGTTTTACTCGTGTACCTACCCCCAAACGACACCTAGTCGCGTTTATTCCATGTCTCTACGCATTTTCTCGCAAGAATCTTGAAGCTCTGTCAATTTATCCAAAAATTGGACCATATTTTGATACACTTTTTTCTCTTATTTTTTGGTAAAAAATATCTCTTTGAGCTAACGGAAAGGTGAAGATACGTCACTTATCGTTGTCTCCCTGATACGGTTTATGAATATTTTAGTTAGGAACAGTTTGTTTTTCGGCTTGGAAATCTTTTTTGTTTTTATTCTTCTTTCCATTCTGCAATCAGCGATTCAAAAAGATGCATTTTGTTATGCATTTAGAAATTGATGGAATTACCTTACACATTTTTCTCTCTTCAATCTCGTATTCGAAATAAATTGTGGAAACAACATCGAATATATAATGCAGCCGATTGTAATTTGACTGAAAAAACTTTTTCCCTTACTTTTCTCTTGTTCTTTTGATCCGTTTACCTTTC
The DNA here is from genome assembly GCA_963992785.1 of Tenthredo livida. Classification (NCBI taxonomy): domain Eukaryota; kingdom Metazoa; phylum Arthropoda; class Insecta; order Hymenoptera; family Tenthredinidae; genus Tenthredo; species Tenthredo livida. The sequence continues at coordinate 4,937,706 of OZ023066.1, forward strand.
TGCAATAGGTATAGGCATTATACTGTTTCTTTGTTACTTTCTTGTTTGCAGTTTTATCCCATACGTTCTTCTCCACACACGTGTAGGTATGAGGTAGGTAGGTGTAATACCTATATGGCATACATACAGGTATATGTTCCTGAGGGACCCAGTCCCAGAGCATAAATAAATGAGCCCTACTTTATTACTTTGCTTACAATTTTCTCTCTTTCTCCTTCCCTTCTCTCCGTCAAACCCACGCATATATATACGCAACCACGCATTTACTTTTTAAAAACAAGCCCTAGGTATTCAGTTTAGAAGTGGGTGTAGGTACACCGTAGTCAAATATTAATTTATACGTCCTGTAGTAGTTAAAGAGGCCTGTATTCCCCAGAGTTCCTATTTCCTACAGAGCTACACGTTCTACAGGTTCGTCATTAAATTAATAGCTATACGCACAGAGAATCCCGCTGTTTCTCTCTCTCTCTCTCTCTCACCTTAGTCTTCAGATACCTTATACCTACGCGTGGTAACTACAGCTTTTCTGGATACCTAATTAATTACGAAACGACCTAGTACACGGTGATCACGAGAGTGAAGCCTCGCGTAATTGCTAAATAAAAAGGGATTAGCCTAAGAATGAGATGAGCCGGAGGTGGAGGTGGAAGTGGAGGTGGAGGTGGAGGTGGAGGATAAGGAGGGGGAAGACTCGAGAGGTATCATAATATTGTAGACAAATTCACGCCTCAAAATCTCGAATGTTTCGTTTGGCAAATACTCGAGGCATGAAATGTCTGCGAGTAAAGCTGAGCAAGGGTTGAGGTTGAGACGGTAAATATAGGTATAAAGCTCGGAGCTGAGGAGTCTCGGGCATCGGAAGTCTTAAGGCACTTAATCTCCCGTGTGATATTTAGGGGATATAACCTTCTGTCCGTGTATATATATTTATATATATATATATATATATGTATGTATATATCTATCTCCCAACCCCATCCTCTGTATTTAGATGTAGCTGTTTTGAAACCGTCCTTCGGCCTCCGCAAATCCCTCAGAGAGTGAGAACGGTCTTAAAGAGATCCGAGCCCCGGATCTCTCGCCTGGTCGACGACAAAGTTCGCACAAGACGAAGCAAGGAGAGCCCTGAAACGAGCTTTGGGAATATCCAAGATTTGACTAGCTTCGCTTCGCTTTTTACATCTCCTTTTCCTCCTCTTCCCCTTTAGCGAAAATTTCCAACTACACGGAACGTGCAAGTAGTCCTATCTCCCTTATGGGATAGACTGCTTTTATTACACAATATGGCTACAGCTACTCTGCACAAAAAATTTATACTCTAATTTATGCTCGCTAATACTTTAAAACTGACTATTTTACCGATAAAATTTCACCAAAGACCGAATTTTAAGACTGGATTTTGCGATCTGCCATTTTTTGCCAGAAGCGTTCAGTGAGCCAAATCTTCGGCATATCTGCAGCTGCCGAAGTTGGCAAATGGCGAATGGCCGAAATATATCACAGAGTTAATACTTTGGGTTCCTCGTTTTCCCCTGGCTTGAGAACCTCTTCTAAAATAGCAGACCCTCAGAGTTATAAAGTTACAAATTGGCCGTCCCAAAATTCGCCGAGGCGCTACTCGCGCGGTGTCCTTTCCTCCCGGTTTCGGCTCTCTTAGCTCTTCCCTCTTTTGCTCTCATCGCTCGTTGTATCCTTACTCCGTATGCCACGGCACGCCCTGATTATCTTAATAGAAAACACAAACACGCCTTAATGTATGCCGTCTATATATCAGCCTCTTTCCACCCCAGAATCTCATGCCTTGCGAAGAGACGAGCTGTTCGTTCCGTCCTCGTACCTACAAAGACAAAAACTGGGTTAATACCGGCTAACGTGCCTCCCTTTCTCTCTATCTCTCTTCATTGCTGATTTTTTCCTTTTTTTTTTTACCCCTATTCGATATACCCTTGAACACAAATTTTTTATTGGAATCTATCTCATGCCCCACGAATCAGATTGAAAATATCGCGTCATTTCGCTAGACGAACTCAGTTGTATGATGGATAATAATCATTCATATTATACTTAGAAATTGGGTACTGGAATAGACTTCAGGCATTTCGTGGATCTGGTGTCATTTTTGAGCTAAATCGATTGAAGGGTGAGATGAGGGTATAGGGAAAGATTTGCTTTTTAAAAAGTATCGATATGTGTTGATAATCTATTGGCATCCGTTATATTAGTGAGATTTTTATGTAATTTGTTTTATTTTCAGTTCTAGTCCTGAGGCATAGAGCTTTTTCGCGAAATATTGAACGGTTCGAAAATCTGGTGTGGTAGGGGTAACAATTTGGAATTTCATAGCTTGGATGAACTGCATGAGAACACACATTGAGAATTTTGATTAGACCAGAGTTCCGAGGTTATTTCGTAAAGAAAATGCTGAAACAAGAAAGCTCTAACAAGTATTATATATTTTCGCAGTGTGCAAGTCGAAGGATGTAAGTGATTTGGTAGCGAATGGTTTAAGCGGAAGACTGCGTTTCAGAGTAGCGCCGAGTTGTGGGTGAGTTTCAGTTTCAATTACTTGATTCTGGCAGAACCGCGTTGTTCTACTTTCGAGGGTCTCGACGCCAGCCCGTATATTATATAGTCTCAGTCTCAGCCTCAGTCTCAGTCTCAGTCTCAGTTCTCGCGGATTTAGATTTCGGCGAGTCTGCGCTTTTCGGTTACGAACAAAGTACAATCTGCAGGTTTCAGAACAGTAAGAAAAAAGGAACAAAACTGAAGGTGATAAGTGTCGGGCTTAGGCTACTTCGAATTGATTATTTTCAGATGCACCTTGCCTTCGTCCCCGTTTCCCAGCCCCTTTACCGATTCCCGCTTCCTCCATCTCGGCTCCTCTCCCTTAACAGAATTCGCTAACCGCAGTACCGATGGGGTGGTTTTCGGATGGTACCTTGGTTAGCTAGCGGTGAGGAAAAGAAGCGGAGAGAAGGCGTCGGGCTGATTTTTCCTCGTTTTTATTTCCTCGGAGCTGTAAAGCTTGTCTGAATAGACGCGGTGAATAATAGAGCTCTCTCGGAGAGGGTAATCGAATCCCTGGGCATGGGCTTCGGCTCTCGCAGGCGAAACTTTTATTCCGCGTTGCACACGTCGCAGATTCGGTGTCATCGTATACCAGGGCGAAAATATATCCGAAAAGGTATTACATAACGCATATTAGTTGTCAGGAAATAATCGCCTCGGTACCGCGCCGCATTGTTCTTTCCCCTATTCAAATCTACTCGTGATTCATTTCGTAACAGATATCACATCATTTCCTCACGCTCATTGACTGAATGAACAGAGTGTACATAGCCAGTGATTCGTGAGATAGGATATAAGCAGAATTCGTAAGCGGATTCGGGAATGAAATATGAGAAATGAGATTAAACGAATCTTACGCCTAAGGTTTGAACTTTTTAAACCCTTTCGAGACCCGCTACCCTCTTCCTTGGAGTGTGAAATGAAGAATTAGCATTTCTAGGTGAAAGCCTCCGACTTCATTTTTTCTTCTTCTTTTTTTCTATACAGAGAGAGATTCCGGTGACGAAATGAAGAGTCATGTAGGGGTAGGCAAAGGGGGTAATTGATCACTGAGTGATCCAAAAACAGGAGATTAGCGCTAGGCGTACCTCAGGGACTGGCAGGATAAATCGTGCCATTCTATGTAGGCAATATATCCTATGTGACGTCAAATTGAAAACGGAGAAAATAAGTGCTAGCAAAGAAGCGGGAACTCCTTCTTCCCCACTTCGCGAAAGAGGAAGCTGAGGAAAACGATGCGTTATCGGGGCAGAAGGATGGAAGGATGAACGGGTGATGCAGTGGCACCATTGGCTCAGAAAATGGAACCTCTAATCTAGATCCCAGTTAAAAAATGTCTATCGTGTCTATCGTGGGAACAAAAAGAAAAACGGAAACGGAAGAAGAAGAAGAAGAAAAAAAAAAGAAAGAAAAACGTATTTGATAAGATAGAAAATCGATCCGAAGAACGAACAGTAGATGAAGAAGAGAATCTAATCGACATACTTGAGTACGACGATGTAGACGGTTTTGATGGGCTGCATAATATGCAGATGAACAGCTGACGATGGGCTAAAAACATTCAAAGAGTGATAATCTATTTTATTGTCCAACTTGGTCCTTGGATTACATTTTCATCTATTCTATTCCTTTCCGGCAATCGAAGAAGAGGTCTTCATCTTCAGCTAGCCTTTTTTTTTTAAACATTTCAGTCATTTCTCCGAAAATTGTTCATCGGGCGGTTTGAGGGTTTACGAATGTTTGTATGAAGGTAATTATACCTGGGGTTGTACGATTCGAATATAATGAAATAAAATTTTGATGATTAAAATGTTTTGGTGTTTAGACTCCGTCTGCGTTTCGTAACGCAAATTCCGTTTGTTTAGCACTCACTATTCAATTACCCAACGAAGTCAATTAATGTAAAAGCAAACTTCCCAAGCTCTTAAGCTCATGATCTACCTTTAGTTTGTTTCAGACTTTTGATTACATTTTCTTAAGTACTAGTAGGTACAGTTTACATTTACTCTAATTGCATCAATTGAATATGCAATCTTATTTCCGTCTGCCCCTAAAACTATGACCTTTACTACCACAAAATCCTACCAGTACCTAAATTCAGGTAAAGTCACACACGACCCCATAATATAAGCGACCCAGGAACTGATTGGGAATTTGATTAAGCACGGGATTCGATCCAACTGTGATCGATTTGAATTCGATGGAAAAATGAGTACCTCAAAAAACATTCTAACTATTACTCAGTTTTCGTTCCTTAAACGACCCCTCACCGATTCTCAAAATGTTTGAGGACATTTCGTAAAAGTTATTCAAGTTCTAAGACCAAAATACAAATATTACCCACGTGTATGATTTACGGTGAATTTTTTGGTATTATTCCACAGCGTTTTAAACAGTCTCGCACAAAGTGGCGAAGAAGTTTCAAATTTTCAGTCTAAAACCCTGGGGGAAATCTATTTTGCAAATTTTTGAGCCAAAGAAACTGCACGTATGTTTGTCTATGTATCATATACGCTCGCTACAGCAGGTAAAGCGGCTGGTACTAAAATGTAAAATTATTGCTCAGGACTAGAGAAATTCTGCCTATTAAGGAAAGGTAAAACGGTCCCCCGGGCTGGGAGAGATATATATGAGAGAGGATGGTTCGTAGATCCCGGTGGATATTATTAGCTGGGTGACAAGGTAACGCTCCAATTATCCTAAACAAACCTAGGACTCTTGTAGTACTACTGTGTAGTTTCAGTGTGTACAACCCTGAACCTTCCTCAGCAGGACGTACGTTTGACGCGGTCAGAAATTCACTCAGGCATAAATGATCGCCACACCTCAGACGACTGTAGTGAAAATTTATATGTAGGTATACATACCTACGTGTATTCTAAACTCGGTCGTAGAGAGTTTATCGTCTGTTTAACATTTTCACTGAATTTCATCCTTTTTTTTTCTTCTCCTTTTATTTTTCTCTTCTTCTTCAAACTTTTTGAGGGATGTTGTAGACAGAACAAAAGTTCTTCATAGCGTAACCGACGCCATCCATCACCTACATCCCTAATACTGCCGTTTTCTTTTCACCCAGAACGTACATCTAGGTATAATATAGATGTTTAGAAGAAGGGTTGAAACGCGCCGAAATATACCTTTAAGGTTTAAGTTCTGGATTAAAGGGAAGGGTGTGGCTCCGACGCCAAGATGGACTAAGTTTTCTAGCCATAAGGTACGCACCTTCGTGCGGTTATAGGTATTCGTGGCCTTATCAGTACCAAGATCGAGTCACGCGCTAGTGAATTAGTCCAACTAGCCGTAAATTTGTTTTCCTTAAGAGAGTAGTAACATGCGAGGAAAAGGGTCGTCGCGTCGTTCGGTGGGGTACAGGTATAGGTATGTACGATAAGAAGGCATAATAAATAAACCGAATTGTCGTCATTATGGTATTTTCTTCCGATATATGGAGAAAAAAAAAATAACATATATATTTCCCATATACGATAAGGTACCGCCGCCCAGGGACCCGTATAAGGGTCAAAGTTGATCCATGATCGAGTAGCCGCAAACGAAATAACATGCGAGGCGATTCGTTGCCGAGCGAACAGCTACAGGGGAACGGAATTTGTCACTTTGAGAATCGCTTGTTGCCATACCGTATAAAAATCTGGACTCCCTCCCACACGGTTAGAGATACTATAAAGGTGGATTTTAACCACTTCAGAATTCCCAGGGAGGTCAGATTCCAACTGCTTGGCTTTAATGTTATATATAGAGCTTTTTTCTTGGAGTAGGTACGTGGACCTCGCCGTTCCTGACAGTGGCCAGAACCCTGAAGCGACAACGTGCGAAGAAATTGGTTCGTTCACTCTGTTTTTCAAACATCACAGCGGGCACCAGGTGGACGCCTTCACACTCCGCACTACCCAGACTCCGTTCGTTTACCTTTGGGTGTGACAGTGACAACAGCCTTTATTTGCTGCCTTCTAGCGCCCCAAACCAGAAGCCAATATCCTTCTGCGGAAGGTCGATATTGTGCCTGGGAGAAGGTGAAATGTAGCTCTATCGGACATCCAATTCTGTACGGAATGCCGTATTATTAGAGTTGGAAATAATTCAAATTCGATTTGGAAAGATCGATGAGTAAATAAGGAACTGATGCTCAGGCTAACACAAGACGATACCCACCTTTCAACGTGATAAAATAGTCAGCTAATTCCCGGGAGCAACATCGACAAGTAATGCATTTCCTAGGTCTCGAGGTAACCCGTAAGTCAGGACGGAGGTAGTTTGCATAGGAAACCTATAAAGTTAGTTGGAAACCACGAGCAGATACAATTCCAACAACACTATACGCTCCTCATAATTCACGATCAAATGGGATCAGCCTTGGGCATGGCCGAACCAATTGTTGAGCACTTTCATTCCGTGCTCAGATTCTGCATTCTTATTAACTCTTCGGAACCGCGGCATACAGTCGGTGGTGCTGCTTGAGCATTTGCATTTGCATTTGCATTCGGAATTGGAATTTCTTTATCCCGAAAGCGCAGTAGGTACGATTTGTGAGTGGGATTTCAGGGGCGATGATCGGGGATGGTGCAAGTTAGCGAATCTGTTCATTGATAGGAAAATTAATAGCAAAAATCATCACGACGTATACATTATTGTCTGAGCTCTGGTTTCCCAGTTCCCAGAGGGTTTCAGACGCAGTAACAATAGCAGTAAACCTAGCTCACTGGTATTCCGGAAATCTGATACGCTGAATGAGATGCAAGGAAGCAAGTATCTTCAACATATCCAATGGCGAAGAGGAACCGCCTACAAAGCACGTTTAGCAGTTGACAGCCCTTGTCATAATACGTATACATCCTGCACGATGTACGATGTACGTATCTACTCCGTCGAGGATCACGGCTTCCTTTAGCGCGAGGCGGATCAAACATTACGAATAATTCAAAGCCATGCTATCCCTAGACGCTTACAAAGAGGCAAGTACTTCATTCCAAGAGGGTATGGCTATCCAACCACATCCCGGGATGTTGGCTACTAGAAACATAGACCAACGGATGATGAGGTATGCATTGTGTCTCGAATTAAATTGAACATCACATCCTTCGCTTCTGAAATCCTAGATTTTCGAATTATTTTCAAAATCAAGTAGTATAGGTACTCTGAGAACGATATCATCAACTGAATCAGTGAAAGTGTAAAACAGGTAAAACTACTTAGGTAAAGAATTCTTTTACTGCGGTCATAGACCTTAATCCGGCCCTGAGTATCCTGCAGGGAGTGATTAATGAGCGATAGAAATCCGGTCTGACAGGAATTTGTGAGAGCACCTGGTTCCCGGTATTAATCCACCATGTGGTGATATATTTTTTTGTCTCATTAGGGTAGGTCGAGATCGGAAGCTGAACGTCAATATAATGAAAATTGAATCGGTGTGCAATATATCGAAGTAGGGAATCTCGCGCAAGTAAATATCTATATACCTACTAGTTTCCTCTGCAGGTTTCTAGTGCCGGTAGTTTAGCTGCGGATTTACCCCCGGGTCTAGAGAGAACGTAGACGATCTTATTGGTGTAGCTTTACCTCTCAGCATTGTGTATTGGTATCAGACCTGCTCCAAAATTTATTGAATATCCATAAGCAATGGACCTTCTTATACGGATGATGAAGTACATACATCCTTATATACAAGCGCGTATATGCCAGTGGTCTTGTTAGATATTACCGAAGCGGGGGCGTAAGGAAATTGGAATATCCTTTCATAAGACGAATGCACCTCGTTTTACGTCCATAGGGTAGTTTGGGATTTCGCATCGATGTATCACCGCGTAAAATATTGCGTCAATTTTTTTTAAACATTTCATATAGAATCTGGTGGATTAGTTTCACATTTGATAACCGAAAGGATATGCGGCGAAAAAAAGTATGGGTAAAATTTGCTTTTTTTTTGCAATATAGTTTAGAGTGAATGCATATATAACAATGAGGGACAAAATAAAAGACTCTTCGACTTTACGCCCAGAAAGTGGATGGAGAATGGAGTTTTTCGTATTTCTACCACGCAACGACCGGAAGTAACGACCACTTTACTGGCACGACGGAAGTAGCGAGGACCGCGTATGTATCCAGTAACGTATTTGAGCGAGGCAAATAAACAGTAAACTAGATGCGCGGGCGAGCACATGGGTATATATAGTTTATGTACCTGTATTTATGTCTACATACGTATACTACATTATGTATATGTCTTGTTCAGGGGTTAAGGTTGGGTACAAAACTTCGGAACAATGTCCCGCGAAGCTAACAGATTCTGGGCTAAATCGATTAATATTTCCTGCTCGTTGCACATACTGAAATTATATCTCGAGTATTTTGGATATCCTTTAAGAGCTGAGTCCAAGACAATACCCATTGTCTCATATGAAATATATGGTATACACATGTGTATATATATGAAAAGCTGATCAAGCAGAGTCGCGGATTCAAGCTCATAGCGTTAAACGCGGAATACATTTTCAGGATGCAGTAGTTTAGTTTGAAATCGCGATTAACAACGTTTACGAAATCTCAAAAGCCCGTTATTAACACCCCTGTAATTTTGTTATTTAAATTAGTACCTACACATATGTATGTGTGTAAAGGGTAATGAAAAGCGGGACCGCCACGTACGCGAGTTGGTTTTACTAGCGACGTGTCTAATCTCGGAAAACATTTGGTCAAGAGAAAACGCCAAAATCCAAGATAAGGTCGTAAAGAAAGCAAACCAATTACAAGAGAGTTGGTTCCGGTGAAATTACCAATCACCGCGATAAGAGCCGCCACGTTTTTTGCGGTTTAAAAATGTTCAGGTAATTTCTTCGATCGAGGAAATAATTAAATACAGAAATATATGCGGAAATATTGTGGAAATTTTTCCGTAGCTCTTCATATCAAGCATTGTTTTAATCCACCCAACATAAATGTCCAACGGAAGTGTGTGGGACAACGAAAAATAAAAACGACCGAAGGTGTACGGTGTGAAATTATAAAAACTCAAAAATAAAATAAAAATAAATACAAGGAGAGATAATGAAAAAATTGAAAAACCTTACCTATGGAAGTCTGCAAGCACTTCGGAGCTAACTTTCGAGGTGCTTACTAAGAGATTGTCTACGAGATTAGCGACTTGTTCAGGGACTTTGCATAGAGCTCAAGCCAGAGTCTCGAAGACTCATTGAACCTTGGTACAAGTTGCAGAAGTTATCTCAACATTCTCATCGAGACTGCATTCCCCGCTTAGGTCGATATTAGAGAAGTGATAATATTTGCACAATTAATACTGACGGGATAAAAATCATCGGGAATAGTTGAGTCTGACTAATGAAGTTCATATCATATCGGCCACAGCTTTTGGTGAGAGAAATTTGGTTCATATCTCAATGAGCTATAAAAGATGACTTTTTTTTTCTATCGCCAATCTTTTTTCGCTGTTCAAGACGAAAGGACGAATTTTTCTGAACGTTTTTCTGCCATATCAGTCGAAGGTTGGTCGGTACGATTTGAACAGTGGCGAGATCCCGAGTTTCTGAAGTAAAAATGAACGTTGTAATTTGTCAGAACAATAGCTGCTCTAGATCTTCGGAGCAAGTGACAAACCGACGTTTTTGCTTCAGCTGCACAGCCCATCGAATATGTTTGCAGAATATTCGGACAGACGTGATGAACTCGGTCAAAATTCACATTGTCGTGTTTGGTGGATATTTGGACAAAAATATCCATTCGTATTGCAGTCTGCTTTCATTGATATTAATTTTCTGTTAAACAGTGAGGATTTTTCAGCCCGCTGTAAAATCAAGGAAGAAAGGGGTGCTTTTCAGGGGGCGGAACTGTAAACTGCATCTCTGCTTTGTTTCGAGTGGCATTTCGCCAAAACGGAACTTATTACAGTAGGTTTATAGTGTGGCTTGTTTCCGTCTATGTCTACTCCGTGTTTAGCCCATAATGATAGTGACAGACGAGGTGCCATCCATGGCGTACATTCAACTTCAGCCTGTCTTTCTTTCCACTGATTATTCCGCGCAATTGAATACCGCGCGATTTGAGATCGATTTTTAAAATTTGTTTAGATATTCAAAAACAGTATCGCGGCTTATTTTTACTCGACTTTTACACCTGGCTGAACATGGGACTCCTCGAGGCTTTAAGTATATATAAAAACGATGCCAAGCTTCTCTCAACTCGGTCCCAACAACCCGTCTTCCTTATACACGGCCGGTTGCTTTATGGACAGGGCAGCTTTAGCTAAACGTTTAAAGATGACGAGAGACGGAGAAAAAAACGGTTATTGACCTTAAACGATACTCTGAACGGAGAAAAAGCTATTTTGAAAGATGCTCTCATATAAAAGACTGCAGCTCATTCAAGTTCCAAGTATTTGTCCGACTACAGCCGCGTCTTAAATTCCAATTTATTGATAAAAATAACGAGCAGAAAGATAAAATGCGCTGAAAAAATCGAGTCGAATCGATTAGAAATCATGTCACATTCAAACCGAACGAATGAACCAAGCTGCGACTATACGGCCTTTGAATTTACGCGAGGTACGTCTGGCCCAGCCAATCAAGTCAAGAATATTAGGAACCCAATCCGTCCTCGTTGAATCCTCGACCACGTCCAAGGAATGGCTAATGATCTCGTAGAGGTAATAACAATGCCCCTGATCTTAACGACCGTAAGTCCCCAACCATTCCCTGCAGACTTTCCTAGTCAATCGCGACTAGGGTACAGCTATTTCTCGTGGCAAACCTTGGCCTGGTTGGGGGTGAGCCGACGCGTAGGTCATTGTCAGGAAAACTAGACAGGGAAATTTATCTCGCCTGTGAAGTTAACCCAAAGCGTTAGCTGTACCCCTCATGGCAAGGAAGGCAGCTGTGACCCTGACCTTCGAACGTGGCTTTCGATGCCATTTTTTAAGAGTCAGAAGGTGGAAATTGACCCAAGGCTCTCTCTGCACAACGAAACCAGTACCTTGAAATTATCTTTTGCGACCGCAAAATGAATCCATAGTTAATTAATAAATTTCAAAAGCGTGGGTAACAATTAATATTCGATAATGAAGAGGATGATTTGAGTTAGCTCTAATATCATTCAGTGGACCTAGCTCCAATTTCTGCAAAGTCATAATTGGGGTGGATGATACTTAAGCCGTGTATTCGCTTCGGTTGCTGAAGTAATACCGTTATTATATTTGGGTTTGAATTGTTTCGTCACAGTAATCCGATGTGGCTGATAGTTTTTATCGGTGATATTGATGTAGTCGCTCATTGTTCATTTGATGTGCCGAAGAAGTCAGCAATGATCATAGCAGCGACTTAGCACGACGTGAATGAGTGACGATTGTGTGACAGTCTATGAAATGTATACGTGTAACAAACATAATTAATGGATCCGATAAGGATATCAGGAGCAAATTATTCTGAGAAAATAAAAAAAAACAGAAATTAGTTTCACACAGGGACATGTTTTATATGAATCGTTAATCAAATCTTGAAGCAAGATATACTCGACTCATTATCAGTATAATTTATGAATTTCTTTAGTACGTAAAGAAACACGTGAATAAAAATGGAGATTTTATCTAGTACTTATTGTGAGATGATCTTAATCACCTCCTTGTAGGGGGGCGACTTCTTTCTCAGTGTCCCTAGTATTAGTAAACTGGGGACCGATAGGCATTCCGAAAAGCCTTAGCCCTGGGGCCAACTTATTTACTGTAGGGGCTTGATTCGCGTGAAACTAATCGTGAGATTGTTTTCTTGGGATCTACTAAGCAGAGATTAGGCATTTGGGAACATGAAGGTAACATTGAGATTTGCAGATATCTCGTGTAATTCAAAAACTACATTTTCCCATTCTCTTGCTGAGGTGAAGTCATTTTAATCGATGACATATAGGTACCTAGTTATGCTGGATCATTTCTAGTTATCTAGAAGAAGTTTGAGATTCACGTCTTCTTGTTTGTAAGCTGCTATTTATTTTTGCCAGTTCCATATCAATCCCACTGATAGTAATCATTATTAGGAATCGTGAGAGGATATACCATGTCTCGGAGAAACATAGATCTTATTTCTTAGTGGGTCTGGAAGAAAAGTTTTTTCATTGTCTATATCCCACTCGATCATTTTTGTTCAATGTCACGACTTACATCGGTTATGTCCAGCATCCGGAATCGGCTTATTTTTTCCTAAAACGAAGGATACAACATCGGCTCTGAGGTTCTGATTAACTACGGGTGTATCATTTATATTTTTTTCGTGACTTGTCATCGTTCACAATCTTTGTGATTGTTCCAGTATAACTTCAGGACTTACCATCACATTTTTGGGAATAGCAAGTCGTGTCCTTCTCTGGCAGAGCTGGTTCGGCTGAAAAGAAGCCTGCGGCCCAAACCTGGGATTTAAATTGAGTGGTGAAACATGTGTGCGTTACCGTTATTTTCATCCAAGTATGTCTTTTCAAATCTCTTGGTTATTAACATATCTTTGATCTTCAAGACAGGTGGTGATTCTGACGGAATTTATAACACAATTAACAATAAAGCATGTTTATGTGTCGAAGAATACATCGCCGAAGGTAATGATAATGGAAACTGTGAACCCATCAGCCAAACCGTCGTTATACCAACATAAGCCCAACGAGGGCCCCATCATGAAATCTGAATATGTGTTGTTTATTTATTATGTGTAAGTCATCGAAGAAATTCAAAAGCTCGTAGCTCACGTTCATTTTCATAAGAATTAGCATCGTGTTGTTGAGTGGAAAGGCAATCTAACAGAAAGAGCATTTTTGAAACAGTTAATTCGGCGAACAAAACATAGAATCATATATTCTTTTGGTCAGGCTTGAACCCTGAATTAAATGGCGTCATAAATAACTGAAAAATAAATTTTACATTCATGGAATGGAAGAATCGTACCACAGGATGTTGTTCTGTGAAAATAAATTCTCTATTCAAATATAAGAATACATCTCATACCTACGCTTACTCGTTTGAGTAATGGCAGCGAACATTACAGCTGTGAGTAGCTCGTGAGTTAACATTTTTTTGTAAATGTAGGTATTACGACGTTTTTGAAGCAATTTCTTTTAAATATGAACTGTTAAAGTCAAACTATGGAATTTCAAAAGTCATAAGGACTCAAATCGATGAAGGTTTGCTAGAAATTTTTTGTCGAAGGGGTAGACCAGTCCAAGAACTGCAGATGTATGTCGATAGAAAATTGATCAATATTTCTTGACCTATTTCTTTTTTTTTTTTCTTCTTTCTTATTTTCTATTTCTCTGGTAAAGCTCGAATTTGCAACAAGCGAAACCTTGGGGCAATGGTACAGACACGGCCCAAAGGGGAGATTCGTTACGGATCAGAAGTGTCCCTCGCTTATCGGACGATCTAGCAATCCTGTCTTCTGGAGTTCCTTAATCGTAGCCAACGACCCAAGGAGTGCCTGCAGGATTACGATGCCGAGTGATCGCAGCATCCGCGATGTCCGAAGCCGAAGTTGCTCCGTTCCAACTTTATTTTATCTTCTTCACCTTCGCCTTCTCTACTCCGAACTTTTGCGCGCCTGTCGCTTCGACGTAGACCTAAATTTACGTTCTGCTCCGGGCACAACTCACGATCGAGAGATTGGGGGTTCGATTTTTTCCATCCCTTAATTTTTTTCCAACCCCAATTCTCGCTCCACTCAGTCAGTAAGAAAAATGGCGCCTTTTACCCGACTCGTACCAACCTATCATAAAGCTCGTTTATGGAAGCTCAATGTGCGCCCAGATGCATCATTAAAAATACCTACTGTATTGTAAATGGTATACAGTATACTGTGCATCGTATCACCTCTTGACTTCGGGGACGTCTGGGAATAGCGCAAAAGTTGTGCATGTGATACATTGTGCATGTTAACTTACGACGTCGACCCAACGATATTGCGGGAATGTTATTACATTACACTACACCTACCTTAACCTTCTGCGTCGTGCAACCGGTAGAGAAGTTCTGTTTGGTCTGGCTACGCCACCGGCTGGTCACCTGAGGGAATACACTGGGAATTGCTTGACCACACGTTAATATAATTGAACTAAAAAAAATAAAAAATAAATAACTAGTAGGTCGGAGGTAGAGTTTTGCTAGCAGAGTCGAATACCCTGAACATTTACGTAGTAGAGAGGAATATTGTCGCTGCGAATAAGAAAACTGAAAACTAGGTAATTTTCAAATCAAATCTATGTTGCGGTTTGAATTTGAAACATTGCATGCGCATCTTCGACCCAACCTGTAAATGGAAATAGAAATGGAAGTGTATTTTTATCGGAGCAATTCAACAGTAGCGAGGATCGTGATTTCTTGTGTCAGAGATGCCATCGACACGGTGCAATATCTTTCTTCCTTCGTGTCCTATTCTTTCTCTCCCTTTCGCTATCTCGGTATTTCTGACTCCACGAAACTCAATCACCTTTTCCCACCGCCGTGTAGTAAATTAATTGGCATTGTTCAGGGTAACTGTCTTCAAGTGTCAGCCTCACGTGTGCAGAACCAAGAAATAGTGCTTGCCACATCTGTCGCTTGAGAAACTAGATTATCCACTACTGTATATGGTAAACTTTGACCCAAAAGATGTGCCCATCTCACTCTCGAGATGTCATTTCGGAGAATACTGAATGCTAATATGTCAATATCTGCATCCAAGGTCTGGTGAATTTTTCCCCATCGAATAAAAAAAACCCATAAATTTTTGACTGGACAAGGTTGATGAATAATCCGAATATTATATAGAAAAAATGCCGGGAGCTTATCACCCATGACAATAAGTCCCTCAGAACGTGCCCTTAGCAGCTTACGTATGACAATATGAATGACAATCGCGTCGTATGATGTAATAATGTATGTGGCTCACGTAATCATGAAGGACAATGATTAATGGTAGGCGCTTCTGATGGAGTCTGCAGAGCCGCGTGGGTACCTACTGGTATATATATAAGCTTGACGTGGGGAAACCTTCCCGTAGGCAAGTAGGGGTTTCGCCGGGCTATTCACAGGGTGAAAACTACGCCCGTATCTAAACGTATCCTACGTGGCCTTGGTACGCCTCAAAGATTTCCTTCTCCTTTCTCTCTAAGGTCTTACGCCCGCAACCTTGATCACCAATCCCAGCATGGTCCCTGCAGAGACGTTCTTTGGTCTTCTTGAGGTGTTTAAGGTTTTGGTGTACAGAAAACGATTAGTTATCTCACCCTCGCTCACCCTCCGACAGATTCTAACCAAAGATCCTTACCGCTATTCATAGTTCTTGCTCACCGATTACACTCGGTTGAAGAGTTGGCTGACACCACAAATAGAGCTTTGCATATTCCGCAGAGGTCTAATCAAGAAAGCTTTTCGGTTGACACTCGAGTTTATAGTTGAACTTAAAAACGGACTTCGAATGAAAGAGCATATTGCATGTAGGTACTTAGGTGATAAATATGTGGCTATATTTTTTTATTTTTCTTCTGCTTTTTTTTTCTTTCTTTTACTGCTTTTATTATTATGACGAAAGGTGGGAAAGTTTGAGCACTTAGTTTGGTACTGGAAAGTGATGCTAATGTCGGGGCAACCCTTCGATATTTCAATTTAAGTGAGAGGTTGGTGTGGAATGGGGCAGGGGAGGGGGGGGGGGGGGCAGAAGTTTAGTAGGACCGTAATAACATAACATTTTGCACAAATGTGAACTCTCTAAAGTTCGTGGAGTCGTTCGGAACTGGGTTATCCATTTTGGCCCGCCTAGCCTTCCCGTATGCGAATTATCTTCGGCGCTCTTCGACGAGCGTAAAATACATCCATCGCTCTCCTCGTTAATTCAGCCACTCTGAATAGCTCCGCACCTCGTCGAACGTTCCACGGTGAATATACCTATACGCATAAATTTTTTTTCTCATCAGCGTTCCTACCAGCGCGCAGTTTCGTTTTTTGTTTTTTTTTTTTTCGTTCTGCCTTTTTTTGTTTTATTTTTTCACTTTTTTTACTTGCAATAATGATTCGACAAGAGCTTTCAGGGATATTGGTTAGGTGCTGCTATAGCAGCTCTTATTAAAATCAGGACGTGACTATGAGCGTCGGTCTGAACCAGCGGTAATCATCGCTAGATTATTTTACCTATAGGAATTCTCTTTCGTCAAATGTCACATTTGTACATAGAAAATATCTTTTGTTTCTATATATACAGTGGTCTCTCATCAATCCGGCAGATATCAGATCAGACGACTGCCGGATTAACGAAAACACCAGATTAGTAGAGATTCGTTTAAAAACACGCATTTTAATAGCAAAACCTATATTCATTGCATTTTAGACATGCAGTGTTGTTTTCCCTTTGGCGCTCCCCATTCGACCCCCTTCTCAAAACGCTAAACTACTGAAGAGGCCGGATTGGTGATGTGTCGGATTGTAGTGAGACCACTGTATTATCCGGTCGTTCCTAATTATTATGAATCGTGTGAGATTAATATTTTTATTACTTCATGCCAAGTAGATATGAAGCTTTTTAGTTCGATTCGCGTTCATCCTGTTGCTTATGACATAGTACGGTTGAAAAAACCGACTGCCAGGTGCTGCCTTGTTAGCTGAGTGCTTCATCAAACGTTTTAGATTCTTGCTGGCCCAAGGGACTCGGACGTCATCTTCATCAGAAAATCTGCGGTGATGTTTGTGTTTACCAACAAAGAAAGGCAGAAAAATTTTCCTCTCTTTTTGTGAATGCGAAAGATGAAATAAAAAAAAAATAAAAAAAAAAAAAAAAAAAAAAACTTTGAGAGAAACTTACGTCGTGGTATAGGAGGTACCCTCTACATCTTTGTTTGGGAGATGAAGAAATGAAAAAGGAACAAAAAAGAATATAAAGAAATTGAAAGAAAGGAAAATCCCTATACCTACATCGCTGGTAGCCAACTGTCGTCAACGTTGGCTAACCGTTGGCCGAGGGTGAACTGAAAACAAGGGAACAAAGACTGCGAGAGCTTGGGTCAAGGGGGTTTGAATGCGGCTGGCAAAAGGGGGAAGTTAGCGGGCATAAATAGACGCTTGCCAAGAGAGAGAGACAGAGAGAGAGAGAGAAAGAGATAGAGAGACCTCGAATATTTACCAAGGTACCGTCATGCCTTAATTAAGGGACAACCTTCTGGTCCGTCGCTTAGCTTGTGGTAAATACATAATAGTGCCGTTGGGTGTCACACCCATTCGCTCGGGCTAAGCACAATGACTTCAACCTCGTTTAACCCTCTGTTAAGTGTACTTATAACGTCACGGACTCGTGACAACAGCCACCTTTATTTTGATCCTCGCTTTCGTTGCCTCTTCAAAATTACACTGCACTGATTAGCGCTTTGGGATTTCTCACCGACTCCCTGTGGCCATAAAGATGAGCCACTTCAAATCCCTCTTCTACGCTCATATATCTTTCAGGAAAACAGCACGAAATCCTTGTCCAGATGACGTAGTTCCTCGTTTTTTCGGATTGATAAAAAAAAAAAAAAAATTGCGATCGTTTCCGAAGCTCAACTATATGGCACACAGTTGTCGGAGAAACTCTCGAGCTTTTCATGAAGTGGTGAGGTGAAAACCGGGGGAGTAACAATTTGGTAGATTGTTATTTGCCAATTGGGAATTGGTTGGTATCCAACGTTGAAATTCTGGCGCCATATTTACACCGTTTTAAACATTTGACTGGTATCAAATGGCGACACATGTACGAGCATATTCAACTGTGTGAGCTGTACTGTTACTAAATTACCGAACACCGATGAAGCATTAGACAAAGTAGTCGCTTTCAGGTTCTCCAATAAAACAAAACCACCAGTTTACAAGAGCTGACCAAAATTTGGCTGGAATTCGATTTCACTTGATTGCACATTCCACTAGACTGCAGATTCTGTGACAATTACACCATCGCTGAAATCACAATCATCATTAAATTACAAACTGAGCTAAACACGATCCTCTATAAAACTTGTCATTTTCAAATAGGCACCCAGTTTACTTTCGGATGATTAGCAGCCACTGAACCCTGCAATAACATTATATCACAAAGCAGTGTGATATGCAAAGGTTTGGTAGTTCGGTGGTGCGAATAATCACGTGGCAAACATGCTCACTACCTGGTACTTCGTTTCTCCGTATGGCTATGCGGTGGAAAATCTACAGCAAAACTGTGATTAGCAAAGCTTTTGACGATCATGGTGTCGCCGCAATCACCTCCGCTTTGACGGGGCGACAAACAGCAGTTCGAAAACAGTTTGAAACCAATCATGAGTTTCCCCACCGATAGATCAATGGCGCGTAATACTGTCAAGTCAGCTGCCTAGTTGGTGAACATGTGTGTGTGTGTGTGTGTGTGTGTGTGTGTGTGTGTGTGTGTGTGTGTGTGTGTGTAGGTTGGATGATGCGCCTTGCGGATGGACATTGGGCGTCGAGGCGTCGGGGCGACGGGCGTCGGTCGGGTCCGAGTCACAGAACGACATTACCATCGGTCAGCTTAAGCGGCGGGTTTAGTGGGGCAGATTATTAGCGTCATTTGCCGTAAATAAGAGACCATCTCGTGGATCGTGGGCGAGGGGTACCTAAAAGGGGCAAAAAGGGGTCTAAGAGGGGGTGCACGAAAACGAGGGTGCAGTAGAGAGCTCTAGAGTGGCTTGAGGAGGGAAAAGGAAGGAAACTAGAGGGTCGCCATTCTAAGCTGTTCAGTATTACCCCAAAAGAATGGAACACTGGTCAACTGGGGCCGCCATTTGGTAGCTAGTATCCATTTCGGAACGTTTAGTCTACAGTTTTCCGACTTCTGGAGCCGATCCCAACAATGGGAAATGCTTTTATTCCGCTTCGTATGTAACATGTTGAGTACAAAATCAAATAATTGTATTCTCTTCGTTTTTATGGTGAGCTTTCTGAATTGCTTTTCGACCTTTCCATTCTACAAAGCTTATTCAGGAGATTAACTTAAGTCTAAAATGCTTTACTTTTTCTAGAAATTACCTTACCAAATGTCTCACTCCATGCAGACATCATGTTCATCATACTGGACTCGTGCGATCATTTTGAATATTGTCAGCTCCGAATTAGGGAAGATCCATCTGGGAAAGAAGCACTCGAAGTTTGATTAGTTACCTCCGTACGAAAAACTGTCAAAAAATCATCGAATTTGACCGCGGTGCAAATTTCTCCAACTCCAAAAATCTCCAACTGCAGGTTCCAAGGCCTGGCTTCTGACGCTTCTAGTAAAGCAGACCGGCACCTTTTACTAAATATTAAAACACATGCCACGGCGTATCAAAGTCCGACTGTGAATAATATATGCTAAAGCATGACAGTGTCCAATTTCCGCTGAGCTATCTCAATCATCCCTCAACTCAGCTCCGAATACTGTTTCTTGTTTGAATTTATTTTTCAGTCCGTTCTCAATTGCAATCCCACCCCACTCTCAAAGTGGCGGAAATAAAATAATGAATGCGGAATGCTTTCCTAAAATTGGATTCATCCCACTCTAATTAATCTGTTTGCATTACTATGCTCTTAAACCAACACTGCTTTCAAGAGCACAAATTTTTCCCTAGCTTTTCGTCAGACGCGGCGCTCCACGTGACGTTGCAACCCCTGATGCGGGGCGGTAGAGAAATTCCGTCACGTATGCATTAGTGGACACATTCCATGCATTCGTTAAACTAATCTAGCGTTTCTCGTCGAGAAAGCTATGTCGCGGCAAAGCTGAATCTCTATTGCAGGCTCGTAGTGGAGAAGATGTCTTCATTATCTTTTATCTCTTGACCAATGCCGGGTTGTCATATAGTGGCCGCGAGAAAGTGATTGTGTCGAATAACTGGAGTATTTTGATTCCTGCTGCAGGAATGAACGAAAAAATAGGCCGGAAGTTGAAAATTCGTTACGTGTGTTTCGTCGAGAGATGTAGAAAGAGAGGAAGAGTCCTTTTGTACCCGTCTCCAACTTCCTTAGGATGTTCTTTGGACAGGACGCGATTGTCGACTTTCGGTGGTATTTTATATCTCAGTCGTGATCTTGCCAAGAGCCGGATATTGGCAAATATTTCCAAGACCCGAGTCTCGCCACATCCGGCGTTTTCCGGTCCCGCAAATACCGCGACGTTTCAAATGAATTGCGGGCAAAACTCGCGAGAGAGTACTCACTCCAGACGTTTATCACCATTAAAACTTTGTCCTGGATGTGACAAGGAAAAAAGCGAATTATCAACAGCCGCAGGATAAGCGAGTGAAGAATTCTATACTACGGGCAATCAGTAATAATTGTTATTCAGTTATACGCGTGTACAGGGTACACAGATGTGTCTATCCATACATACACCCATCTTCCTTCGAACTAGATATCACTTGTTAATTCCAATTTGCGAACTACTGGTATAGTAGCGAGTGTGGGAGATGAACTATCGATCGTTGATGCATATTATATCAGTTCATTCTTCGTTGGCTACTGAAAATGAAACTGGGATTCACCGATAAAGTGTTGGGAAGAGGTGATTGGGGATCTACTCACTGCCATGCGTTTGTAGTCCAGAAGCGTGGAAGTTGATTCCTGTTGGCTCACGTCAAAGCGATTCTCTTTAATAACAATCAAGCGAACGTTTGACGCGAGTGACCGTTGATTAAATCTTCCCCACACTAACACGAGCGAAACTTATGCTGCGTTGGTATTGATAGAGTTATATATACCAGCTGCAGGTCTGTAATCAAATATATTTCGAAATTTCGAGCAGAGGAAGTTAGGGGCTGTAACACGATTCTCGATTTTCGGTCCTAGGTCAAAGACACAATGGTCAATCGCTGCGATGAATAAAATACCCCACAAAAACATTGTACATGTGAAAAATAGCCCCAAGCACGAATAGGATTCCTCGGGTAGGAAAAGTACAAAAACCTATCGCCTGCAGTCTCTGCCATTTAATCAGGAAATAGTGCCAAGCACCACAACCTTCTGGAAATTGACATGTCGCAAAGTCGAACCTCGCTGAATCGTATAGTAATATCGAAAAATCATTTCAAGAACTTGCTTGCGTTAGCGAAAAGAATAAAAAATAATAACAATTTCGAGATATGAGAATCGAGATCCCCGTGACGTCATCACCCAGCGCTTCGCCTATCGATTAGGGTTAATCTTTTTTTGCGTGATCGGATTGTAGCCGAAATTAATAGGCAGCGAGATATCGATGAATAGAATCTCCCTTTAAAATTTCGAGTCGATCGGTGAATCGGTTCGAGAGAAATGAATCTTGCCGGAAAGGGTCTGCGGAGAGCCTGTCCTGAGAAGAAGGAGAAGAAAATTTTTTACGATTTTTCATAAACTTTGAGGGTCAATATCTCAGCAACCACTTGACAGATTTCGTCCAAGTTTTTTGAGCTTAGTCACGTGGGCTGGAACTTACGATTCTACCAAATTTTTCGAAAAATCTGCAGTAGTTCAGGAGATATGGCGTATTGATTACAAGTATTAGAAGTTCCCTATAGGGTAAATGATCCTCAGCTGGGGCTCTCGCCGGCCGAAGGGTACTTGGCGGCGATTCACTGCCGCAAATTTTGACACGTCGTTGTAAATATATCCACGGAAATTTTGAAACGACGCAAACAATTTCCGGTAATATTTCTAACATTCGAACAGCCGCGAATAATTTTACTATAACTTCTGGACTTGGCGTGAGCCAAGCATTCAAAGAATCGGCTCTGGCCGCCGAGCAGACATTCAACATTTTTTATCATCAGTACCTATATCGCTATTCTGTCAACGAAGATTTTCGTTCTAAATTATTTACGAAACTGTGAATATGTGTCTATGAAAAATACAGTGTCAAGAGTTTGAAGGACTTTTTCCTTGGAGTGAAATTAGTTTTCAGTTGAAGGTGCTAAATACGGCTTGAGAATTTAGTAGCAGTGATTTATGAGCCGGAAAGTTGTTCCCGATATAAGTCGATTCGAACATATAAAGAGTTATCGAAATTTCTATTTCCGATCTGTATCGTTACGCTGGGGAGCTGGTGGGTTTATTTCCAAGGCGGAAGACGATTTCGAACGGCTGCGAATTCAGTCGACGTGAGACACGTGAGGAATTCGAAATTTCCTCAAAGTCCCAAGTACCTGGAATTCCGAGGTTCTGCAGGCTAACGGTCACTTTGGGCTCAAGCCGTGGAATTAGATTAACGTCACGCCTGACGTGGCCCTCGATGCTCTAATGAGATCCCCGGATATAAGAAATTGATTGATTTCAGAACTCGACGGAGCATTCCGTGTCAAAATCGGAGTAGAAGAAAATAGAAACAAATTTAACGTATTAATTGCCTCGGCGATGAGCCGGCGTTTCTTCTCAAGGTTCTCTCCAATATTCACAGCATTTTGTCAGTAAAGATGTGAGAATGACGGAAACCGGGTTGAACCCTCTTAGCGGAAATTATATTAGCGCGATCGAACTGGAACCGCATTCAACCATCCGCATTAAGAAGTCCAAGACGTTTACTAATTGCCAATTAAAGGAATTAGCTTGGTTTAATCCAATCGAGATCCAGTCCGTTCCGATAGACCAAACCAGCTACTATGAACTTAGAGAGTGTTATCATTCCGATTCCAATAACTGTTATAATTTAAAGCCTGTTTCCGGAGCAGTAATTCGCGCATAACGATATTGAAATTAATTCTCCGGAACCACATCAGCTTTTCTTTACTTTTTACTTTCTTTCTTTTACTCTTCTCATTTCTACTCGATGAATTTTATCATTCCAGCTCTGTGTTCACCTACACACAAAATACATATATACGTGTCATTTTCATTTTTCATCGTCCCCGAAGGTTGTCTGAGGGACAAAAAAAAAAAAAAAAAAACGAAAAGAAGAAATTCTTCTTTCTCCATGTATTATATTCATTCCCATCCTAATACCAATACTATACCTATATATATTTTTTATCGCTATGTTCAGCGGGTGGTATTGATGCGAAGATCGGGATATATTCCTAAAAAAATTTGTTTCTTCGGTACTTTGGCATCAAATATATATTTTATTTTTTATTTTTTACTTTTTATTTTATATTTTTTATTCTTGCGGTTATGCTTCAACAAACTCGAATAATATTTCCAAAGATTATTTAACCCGGCTATATTCCATCCGGTTCATCCATATTCAAGCTCGGAGTAGATAGGTACCCATACCTAGGCTGCACAGATTATATGTAATATCTACCTGCAGTACGGATTGCAGCATTGCAGTATCGCAGGCCCGTACGAATAGAACTGCACGACCTCGACGCAGTTCTATAACGTATACATACCTACATACGCTAATATACATGGAGAATTGAAAATGAAGCAGTCGCGAAGAGCTGTATCATAGCTCTGTATTTTTAAAGTAAAGATGACGGTCGGGGTGGTGTTAAAAAGCCAGCGAAAAGTATGAATAAACTATATATACATATACGACGAGCTTTCACCCTCCGCAATTCGCACTTTGCGCTTCGTGCATATCACCAACTTCAAAGAGCACCTCGGATGCGAGCGATCTCAAAAAGGCGGGATATTTTTCAGCGTTAAAATTCTTCGGTGACAATCCAGATTTCTAAAATTTCTCCACGATCAAACTGGGGTAATTTTTGATTTTCCTAACCGTCAATTACAGGATTAGATCTTATCAGGATTAGAAATTTATTGCTATTTAGGTAAGGAAAAATGTTCCTTTAACCTGATGAAAAAGTTGAACAAAAGTTGGACCGCCACCTGGGCTATGGACACCAATGACCTTATTTATAAGTCTCGCCCTTAGGATGGTGCTTCGTCGACGTCTTCTCAGGGTAGGAAGAGAGTGAAGGGCGGGGAATCCCCTTATTTATTTTTCAGAGGGCCCCCATCTCGTCGCCTTCTTTGTTTTCCGGGTTAATAACACTAGAGGCGAATTTCTCTCCTACGCCGCGCTGTATGGAAACACGGGGTACTTTCCACCCCTGGATTCGATATTTTTTCTACAATTTCGTGCTTTCAAAACGAAAATCCAACTCATTTACGTCTATAAATGATCGAACGTAGTCATTGGCCTTCTAACTATTCGAGAACTTTATTGTTCTCCATCCCGCACCTTTCGTCGAGTACAAGGGAAGAAAAATAAGCCATTTGGTTACTAGCAACGTTATCGCGCGGTCGACGAGCTGAGCAACGTAAAGCTCGATCGAACCGTCGAGCAAACGTTATCTAATTTGCATTTCTTATATAAATTGTGCCTTCTGCCAGCCAGTTGGGAAACCGCCATAAAATTTCCCCGCTGGGGTAGGGTAGATACATACGTGTACCTACATATAATACATATGTATATATGTATATGTATACATATACGCATAGAGATTCAGGTTGAGGTAAAGGTACATATTTAGGTTGGTAGGTAAGTGTACCGGTCCCTTTTCATCCGTTTTGCCATAACCGAAAGGCAGAAAGAAAGCTTCGCGGAGCTACACCATGGCATGGGCATGGGCATGGGCATGGGTATGGGTATATGGCACACGACGCGACGCGATGCCGCGAGCTTCTACAGCGGTCTGGCCTATATTAAATATTTACCTCGGCTTAGCGGATATGACAGCAGTTTGCCAGAGTTGTGGAGCATAAAATCATGTCGTGCGAGAAGGCTAAATGATGCTCGAAAAAAGGCGGTTAGATTATATTCCCAAACGCGATTCACTCCCCTCTTAGCTACGCGGGAGCAGGCTTGCTATAACCAGAATTTCGGTTGGAATAAGGGCGCAGGGGATGTAGATGAGAGAAGCAGACTCTTTAAATTTTCAGGGAGTTGCCAAATGCTGTAGACAAATTTTCCACGCATACATATATGCGAGTAGCGATCACGTTCAAAGAGCGAAAATCAGCCCCTCTGTATAGATATCATTCGACGCGAATTGTGTGGAAAGGTACAATTGCACAGAGCAAAGAAAGAAAAGAAAAAGGAAGAGAAGATGAAGAAGAAAAGAAAGAAAGAAAGAAAGAAAGAAAGAAAAAAATGACATCGTTGTTCACCCTTGGTTTTTCAACCACCTTATTAACGCAAGATGGAAGGAAATCTTTCTCATTTTCTTTCCTTTCTTATTTCGAAACAACGCGATGACAATGAGTTATAGGATAACGAGTTGGCAACACCAGGAATCTAGCACAGAGAAGGGCTGGGATAAATGGGTGTCGTAAAAGGTGACAGCTGCCCGGGGTAACAGCGACTGTGTAATAACAACCTAACTCTTGCATTTCTCGCAACTTATACTCGGCACTTTCGTGTGAAGAATTTAACTTCCCAAAGTTTACTTAATACCCTGGCTTTTGTACAGCGTATAGGTATGGTATGGCGTATATGGTACCCACCTAGCTACCTACGTATACCTTGATATGCGTTGAGTTCTTACGTTATACGAGGAAAGTTGCCTTTACCGCAACCCCGGAAACGTGCGGAATGAAAAATTGAATTAAAAAAAAAAGGGAAAAAAAATTGAATGAGCGAAGGATACGGGCACAATGGAAAACTTTTCCGACGAAATATCAGCTGAATTTTTATTTTCCTTTTTTCGTTTTTCTCTTTTTTTTTCGTTTTTTTTTTTTTACAATTAACGCGAACGAACGGGTTCATGTTTTGTTATTCGCACACTTAGGCGCTTAAATACCTCCACCTGTATGGAAAATTGTTTTAAATTCCGTTCAGCCCATAGTTGGTTTTATTAAAAAGTAAAAATCTAGTCTATAGACATACTATGAAATAGAGAACAGACGCGTGCGTCAGCGGTAAAACGGTTATAAATTTATACCACACTCACGGAAAGAACAATTTTCGTGCGAGTTGTACAGCTGTTCGAATTTTCTCTCTATAATTTCAACTTTTACACGATGTTATTGTTCATTATTATTCCAACCTTTATGTTTACCTTTCTTCTGTTTATTTTTTCTTCCCATTCTTTCTCTTTACCATTTACCTACCTACTCACTTCGCGTAATTTCATTCTTTTCAAGCGAGTTATAATTAACAACCGCTGCAGACGCGAGTGTTGGTTCATATGAAGAAAAAAAAAAAAAATAATGTTAACGGATGAAAAGAGTTATTCGAAAATTCACCCAAATGTTGTAATATTTTTACCGATATTCCTTCAGCTATTTAAAAGATAAAAAAAAAAAAAAACCAAAAAAACGAAAATTGATCAGAAACGTTTTAATCTAAAGTTTGAAGAAGCTACCCCGATGAATAAAAAATAGGAAAAAAATATTGAACCTCATCTTCTCTATAAGTGACGTCACTTAGCATTTTTCTTGCACTGATTCAATTTCTATTAGCTTATACCTTTACGGGAAGTTTAAAACCGAGGTAAACCAATCTCCGGTAAGGACGCGGGAACGCACGTAAATACTTTTAAGCCCTTCTCCCTCGTTTTACCCTACCCAGAGTGTATTTAGTAGGCACATTAAGGTCGTGACCAAAAAGTCCCCAAAGTATATAGCGGGCGGCTACCGGCTGCTACTTTGCTTGGCTGCATAATCAAACGATATCACCACCAAGTATCTCTCGCGTCCTCGCTTCTTTCTACCCCCCGATTCCTCCCCGTCCTGCTTTTCACCCCCAACCTTCATCCCCCTTTTAACCCCTTCCCATCACCCCGTCGTCGAGCCACACAAGGGATCTTCCTATTAGCGTAGCATAGGTCAACGCCGGTGGCTCACGTAATCCAGCCCGTATCATCCAGTTAGGGTTGCCCGCGTTCCCTGTCCTACCTACCCCCCATATCCTACTCTCGTCCCTTTCTGCTCCCTAAACCCCGCAGGTACCCCCAATGTAGGAACTTTTATGGCCACGAATATACGAGTGCTTGCACACGGTCTTTTTATTGTTCGAACGTTACGTAGCTGCCGCTACTAGCTCGGGTTTTCCTGTCGTTTGCCACTCTGAGATAGTATACCTAAGGTTCTTGAGGATGGTATAGAAAATCTTTTCAAACCCTTCGTGCCCCTGTTTTCAGATATTTTTTTTCTTCGTCTCTTCTTTTTTCTTCTAAATTTCGGAAAGCATCATTCGCTCCTTGTCCATTCTTTTTCTCCCGGAGGATGTTCTCATTTATAAAATCATTGCTACCTTAGGGTAGAATCTGTAGAATCTTTTCTTTTCCATCGCCCATTTCTTGACGTGTGAAAAAGGATGTCAGATCGCTTATACTTCTAGAGTGATGGTATAAATGGTTTGCAAAGAGCGTATAGGAATATACGTAGAGAAGAAAAACTAGTGATTTCGAATAAAATAACCATCCTTACGGACCCTCAGCTATAATCCCCCGAGTTGAATGAAAATTTATACGTACATGCAGCGGGGGTCCAACAAGTTTCATTAAGCCCCATAAAATTTGTCGAAAAAGTAGAAAAAAAAAAGGAATAAAATAAACAAGCTGTTTCTTTTTTTAATGTACCTGCCCGAAGGGACGGAGGGAGGGGTGAGGGGTGTATGAAAAAAGCAACCCTTAAATACCCGTTGAAATTTGTTCCATTTAAAGCAATTAGCAATCACCTCATCCCCCGGGACTTACTTATATATAGCAGGGGATGAAACTCCGAGGAATCTCTATTGTCCCATTGCTTTCATTTTCAATAGAAATTTAACGTCTACCTAGTTGTGGTTCTCCGAGTTTCATGGCGCTAAGTCGTTCTGGAAGCCATTCTAACGACAAATTCAATTCTGACCGACTCACCGAACACCGTTTCAATATGGCGGTGAAACGATGAAATATCGACGTGATACCACGACGATACCATGTGGAAATTTCATCGCGGGCTCATTCTCACCATACGTTTACTCCTTATGGTCTGTCAATTATTAATTTCAGTTAATTAAATCTACACCTACATACATCTGTATATATCCCTTCCTACGGTCGCATTAGAAATTTGATGGTTGTAGTTGGTCTGACGGAAGAGCTGGTTATGGGGTTGCAATTATCGCAATATGGTATACCGCGTGCACAGTATGTGCCATCGTTAGGATCATCGAAGCCGTCTGTCGCAGGATAACCATTATCCGAGACGGATGTATATATGTATATATCTACCATATATATATATATATACAGAGAGTTGCTCCGAGTGCATCTCTATGGGTATGAGGGAATCGCGAACCTTTTTTCCACTCACTATCTAACTCCGAGAGGAGTTATACTCCTGCCAATCTCATCTTGGAGGGCAATTCGGCTCGGCTCGAGTACTAAACGAGAGGTTGGCCAGGGGTAGGAGGAAGAAGAATACGAAGAATAATACGAATGAGGAAGAGGAACTCCTCGAGTGGGTACAGTAGGAAGACCTGCATAAGCAGCTCTCTATGCGCGAATTGAGGCATAAGATAAATCGCATTATACAGATGAAAGATTCCGGTGTAGTGAATAAAATTTTAACAAAGTGAGATGGATATTCTCAAATTTTCCATCTTTTATTCCCTTTTTTGTTCTCTTATTTTTTTCATTACTCCAAGTTTGAATGCGGGGTAGTGACCTCAGGAGATTTTTTCCTGAAAAAAAAAAAAAAAAAAAAACAAAAAAGAAAAGTATAAAGACGGACTGTCGGATAAAAACTATCGAGGTATCTCGGCATAAATAAGACATTTGTTTCCAAAGTGGTGGTGAGGCGAGACGAGCCAAGGCAAGGCATTGCGCCAAGCAATGGAGGGAAACTATTTATGTAAAACATAAGAAATAACTCCAGGGCCAACAGTCCTACCCCTAGACACGGGGTCGCCTAAACTTTCACCCTTAAATAGTATTATTTGTCTTTCCATCTAGGAGGATTTATTTCTAGGCATAAAGACAGAACTTTGATATTTGTATCGCTGGTTCCCCGTGGTTTTCCACGTATCCGTATAGATAGCCATAGCTTGTGTATACCGTATACTGTGTAGAGTAGAATGGAATAAAAAAGAGAGACGAAAATCGCTACGCAAACATAAAATAAATAAATAACGAATGAAGGGACCTGCCTTAATCTTAAATCTCTATTTACATAAACCGATAATAAAATAAGTGCAACAATCTCCCCGAGTAAGATTAAATCAAATACTAAATACAATTTGTAAGTCACCTTATTAAGCCGATTATAAGTTTAATTCATTTCTTTATTGTAGTTATTGCGCTGTTCCCTAAAGACCCGACGAATTACTCGCGTGAATACCCGAAAGGGATGAAACGAAATTTTATTTCTTTTAAAAATTATTCGCCAAGTTAAATCCCCCGGGGATATATGTACACTATACCTACAGGTATTACACATTTCTTATGAAATATACGTAGAGAAAATATATGAGATTATGATTATAATACATATTTGATTTTTTGACATGCAATAACTTGATGAATAACCACGCGATATAGTTGATACTTTTGATCGATCGAATGAAAAAGAGTGATAAAATGTGATAAACGATCAATTATATTTGATAACAGGTATGCGGTAACACCTGTAAGTATAGAAATCAAAAAAAGACAAAAAAATTCGCTACGTTTCGTTCAATTAGATTTTTCACCTCCGAGAGACGAGGTGATGGATATATTGGGAAACTTACTTTTCCTCTCCAACTTGAAGTGGAAATTATTGTCCATGTATTGTAGACCAAAGTGTGCCGTATTTCTGTCTGTATTTGTCCCACGGGATCCATACTTCGGGTTTAAAGTACCTAATTTGAAGCCTAACGATATGGCTGGTAGGTATATAAGGTAATTGAATTTTTGTCAGGTCAAAGTGGTAATGGTAGGTAGATACCTAGCCGGTAGGTACCTGATTGTAAAACTTGCGTAGAATGGGTGGTTCCGGGTTGAACCCGACTCTGCGGTTCGCAGAATATTGCTAGAGACATTTTAGCCCGTTGCCAATAGCGAGACTGAAATTGAAAATTAAAATATAAATTGCTAAAACCAATCTAAACGAAGACAGTGGCGGAAATTTTAAGCCAAAACTTTCAAAGTGCCGTTTAATACTTAATAAACCAGGCTTACCTTACGTGAACACACAATCTTCTAACCCTGGCTTTAGGGAAAACCCCTTACTTAATCCAAGGCCCATATCAGACTTGCGTTTCGTACGCTTCACTGACATCATCTTTCTCACGCTCATTGGAAACGTTTCATCCGGCACACGGCAATATCTGAATTTGGTCCCTATTGAATTCACGGTTTCAACCTCAACAGAGACATACCACACGCATGACCAGATACTCGCTATTCCCTTGTCGTACAACTTGCCGGAGCGTCGCATATAGCGTCGTGGCGCGGCGCGGCGCGGCGTCTGGCATTGGGCGTCGGTCCTCGTCTTCCTCTGTTCTCAAACCCCAGAACTCCCACGTATCTGCAATTGCGTGTGTGTGTGTTTTTACCATATGTAAATACTATGTATGTGCATGAGTGTATGCCTACTCGCGCACATCGAACTGACATAGATATACCTGCAGTGTATACATGAATGTAAATCGCACATACAATTTGTCCAATAGCTCGTGTGACCTTTGTACCGTACTGGAACTCCGGCACAAACCACTCGCAATTTAGAGTTCAGCCAGCTATTCAACTATGATTTAAATGCAACCTAATTATTCGGTGCGTAATTAGTTCGAACAGATTGGACCCACGATAGGATTTCGATAATCATATGCGATCCTAGTATACATGCATAGATACATTGAAGCATGGACATCATTTGTTCCAAAGGGATGAGAACATCATTTTTTGGGTATAGCTAGCGATGAAATGTTCTAGCTAATGAGGAATATCCAGATTTACAATATGCGCAGACATACAATGAGGGGGAGAAAAATGAACGAAAATATGACGAAGCGTGGATATCACTCGCTCCGAAGAGATGATACCATGGTTTCTTTTTTTCTTTTTACTTTTTCCTGGAATTGCTGGGGATGAAATGTTCTCTAATGAGAATATCCAGATTTGTCGATGCACAGGCAACGGATGAGATAAAAATAAAGGAAAATAAGAACCGTATGGCACAGTCGGAAGATGTTAGATTCGGTCTTTATACGGCGTGTTCGGCAAGAGGATAGAATTGAATGGATATAAAGGTGGGTAGCTGGACTCGGAAGACCCTTTGAGCCGTGGAAGAAGACGTACTTTTTGCGACAAAAGAAACAGCACAGTATAAACAGCTCTCCTTTGCTTTTCCGAAAACCTTTCATCTCTTCATACGCGCGGCGCAGTTGGCCATAAAATATTAGTAGCTATGTTAGGAGCTATGTTAGTGGCCATAAACAGAACTCCCCTACCTTATACTTTCTGCCCGTGCCGCTTTGCTTTGCCGCATTGTGATCCCTCTTCGGAAATATGTTGACGTTGTCGAGGACCGTAATTGACTGGTCGAGTTCTCATCGAGATGTCTCAATGAAAATGGATCGATGATATAAAAAAATTTATATCACTCCTCAATCCATCACTGTCTTCGATACCATATACTTATACATACATGCGTTTTCATAGGTATACCTATAGAGAGAAGAACAAATAGCCTTGGAACTTGGGCTGTGGATTTTGACGGTGATGTACCTAAGTAGTCGAATTCATAAAGTCGATAATTTTCCGAGAACGTGAGTGTTCGAAAAAAGAATAGAAATGAATTTTCCAGGTACGGAATAGAAACGATGTGAAAATAACGCCGAGCAATCGTTCGCATTAATTTCTACCACCAATCAATTCGACACAAGAAGCACCGACGCACAGAAACGACCGTTCGGTCATTTGGTCCGGAATGAAACGGCGCTACAAATTGTTTTACGCGAAAGACCAATTCGGCGAAAGAGTTCAAATTGATTCGAACGCTAATCCGTACAGAGTTCTGAAAAAGTGATTCCGGCGTTGATATCGTTACGTTTTACAATTATTCTGGGCGTCTGAAAAGCGGGACCGGTTCACGTCATTGACTCTATTTAATTAACGGCCGTTTGAACACCGGGAGCACCCCAACCCCGAGTCACGGACACTCGCCTGATCATAATTCCCATGAAGTTTATTCAACAGGGCACAACTTTTTACCTCATTTACCATATCGACTTGTACAAGCGATTGACTCCTGAGGTGAACAGTCGACAACGCAATTGTCTGAAAAGTGATCAAGTCCAAAGAAAAAAGAATACCAAAAAATGATTCCCACTTGTCAACTTTCGACTCAGGCTCATATTCAGCCAATACTCAATCCGCGTTTAGGCTTTTTCTATCATCATTCATTCCCTCGTCTGTCATCATCGTTCTTGGTATCGATCAAGTATAAGAGAGACGCGCCAGCCGCCGGGGATAACGTGTCTCCGTTTGCACTATTTTGAGCAAATAATCCAGAGAGAGTGTCTTAGTGACCCCGAGTGGGCGTATATTGGATCTTCCGGTTTTCCGGTCGTCGCTGCAGACCTGGGAAGACAGACCACGATCTTCCTCTCGGTGGACGTCGTGATCGAGGCACTACCCAAGACAAACAAAGTCCTTCTTCTTTCGACGCTACTTCCATGGATGTTTGTCTAGCTCACTGTGCGTGCAGGATGTCTCTATGCCATCAGGGTAACTCGATGCCCAATTTTACATTTTCCGAAAGTAGAGGCAGGATTATTCACCCAAAATTTGATTTTATCCAAAAATCGACCGTCCCATTCCGGTTGTTGGTTTTCGTTGATGAAATTCTCGAAACCTGTGGACTGCCGGATTGAATAACATGGGTATGCCCACTTTCCTGGACTGAACCTTGAGCGGAATTTCGCACCAGAGTTAAGACCAGGATCAGGTGAATGACGGAGTAGATGGTGATAGCCAGAGGTCAAATACGAAGGTCGAGAAACGGTCAAAGGTTTTAGGATTTATGGGTTTCGGTTAAAGTCACCCGCACAAACCCCTGCGGAAGGTAGTATGACCACGCCTGTATATAGTTGAACGGGAAAAAGGATGGTGCGAAGTTTCACAGCGTCAAATCAATCTCGAGATAAGCTAAAAGTTCGGATTTGTTGAGCGGGAGGTTCTTATTGTCAGAAAGTTTATCCTCTCTGTCGCTCCTTTGTTTGTCTGGAGCGATTAGCGACGAGGAATCGATACCTTGGTAGAATCGTATATATTATGTGTGTATATACATATTCAACCCTGGAAAAGCTCCGGAGCACAGTTGGAGTTACATAGAGTGAAGAGGACACGGGAATCCCATCTGGATTTATTAAAATCAGATCCGTTTAATGTAATGCAAGATAAGTCCCCTAAAAGCAAGCCGAGGAGAATAAACGTGGCAGGGGGACATGCCACGATTGTAAGCGAGAAAATTTGAACGTGTTAAATTAATGAGTTACCAAAATGAATTGGCAACAGCAGCTGTGGGGGCTGAGTGTTTTCTTAACTCACGATCACTCAAAAGTTGTATCTTGTTCCGTATTCATTCACGTAGATCAATTTCGAAAGGTCTTGTCTACGACGAAATTCACAAAGTTCTTTGCAGATTTTCACAAACGGTTACAACTATATCATGATTCTTCAGGATCGTCGAAAAATGACGATAATATCAGACGAGGGATCAATCAGTTTTGTATTTATCAGATTTTGAAACTTCAACATCTTGGAGATTTCGATTGATTTCAAGGATCTTGAAAGATTATATAGAATTCCAGTAGATTTCAGGAACTTCAAATGATTTTTAAAGATTTGAAACACATTTCATCGATTTTAATCCGATTTTGAAAAGATTGCACACGATTTCGAGGCGTTTTAAAGACTTTATCAGACTCAAAGAAAATTTGTTACACAAATTGGACTAGCAGAACGAATTGGCTTCGATACAAGACGATAAAAGTTGAGTGTTTTGGTAATTTTTAAACAAATCGTTACTATCTATCAAGTTTCTGTTTTCTTTTTTTCTTTTATTTTCGATCCGTCTCACCCCGACAGTTTTGGTCTTCTAATTCATTGAATGGACAAGCAGAAGGAACCGGATGTTTTACGTCGTGATCTAGAATAAAACGAAGTTTCAACGGCTTGTCAAAACCTATGCCGATATCTGGCTATTCTCCACCCCTATTTTTGATATTCTCAGGATTTAAGCCAGGTATTTGTCGCGAGAAATGGGTGAAGATGGACAGGGGTCCGGTGTGAATGACCATAACGTGGGTCGGACCATCTTGCAGGGTTCCTCGTAAATTGACCGTCGCCTGATCCCTTTCTGATATTTTTTTTTTTTTTTTTATTTCATTTTTTTTCACCCCGTCGGACACCAGGATAACGAGGGTGGATTTTTCTCCCGCGAATTAATGCGGTCAGCGTTACAACAGTTTTTTTTATGCCTCATCCCACGGCATATAAAACCTACCGATAATTGAAAGCGAATGTATATCCCCGAGGAACGACTGTCAAGCGATGGATTCGCTTCAAAAAGCGCGTATATTCCATTTATGAATTATTGTTCCCAACTTTTTTCTTTTCATTCCAACAATTTCAACACGGATACACTCCGTCGCCCAAAACTAAGCTCTCAGTCTTTCAGAAAAACTTCTGATTTCACCGGAAGCAGCATGGTTCACAACGCGCCCCCCTGGATGGGATCGAAATAATAAAAAAATATATAAAGCGCGTATTTTCATCCCCACGAATAAATTGACTCGATAACGCGCTTGGTTTGCAATTTTTTATCGGATCATTTAATCTTGGTAAAAGATAAACGATCGACTTGTACTTCGACGCAACTTTTTTTTATTCAAGATTTCGAATCGTCTAAAGGTTGCGATACTCGCCACAGCGTAAACGAGAAGAAAAGAGATAACAAAGTTTTCTTTGGGGGTTGTAACTATGCAAGCATGCCGGCTAAGAGTGAAAGGAATCTAAACGATCTCTGAGACGAACTTAATTTAATATATCTATAGCCTGCACAGCTCCGTTTCAAAGTTATTGAATCCCTCCTGTAAAAAAATAAATAAAAAAAAACAAAAAAAAAAAAAAAAACAGAATGAACAGGTGCCATCGCCCCGGAAAGTCGAAACATTAATTCGGACGAAGAACTGAACGTATAATTATTACATTTTTTTGTTGTTTTTTTCAGATATCTACTCGATTTCAAAATCAACATTGCAGCTCTCCATTAAAATGAACAGCATATAATGTTGATTTAAACAAATACCTATTATATATTCTTGTCTGTAATGAATAAATGCGAGCCAAAATTCTGCCAGCGCAATTTATTATTGATTTAACTTTAGCCATTATACCAGAATAAAACTGTACTACGTCTGCAACGAGGTATAAATTTATTGAATTCAGTTGTTGACGGCGCGTGGCAGAGTGTATTGCCATTTTAATTCACGGTTGAATTGTAACGCGAATACAGCGAGGCAATGATCTACCGAGTTCACTAACAATGGAATAAAATAAAGAGATAAAGTCGATCTCCGGATTGAACGCAACGAAACGCGTTGCGGTTTATAAAAACATATTTCACTGTGAAAATCGACCGATCGGTAGGTAGCTAGAGGTACAATAATCCGCGAAATTCTGTCTTTTTGAAAATCGTCAATCAGCCAGGGTGGGAAATTTCGCCTCTAACGTATAAAATGAAAATGGTGGAAATTAGGTATACATCAAACGAACAACACAATCGACTTTACTGTACAGCTACCGAAAAACTTATCCCAACCGCCTCCCAAGACTCTCGCGATTTCTCAGCGCGTCCCTCGAGATATTGAGTTACACATCCTCGACCACAACTCGCATCCTCCTTCTCCAGCCTTACTTTTTCTTCCTTTTCCTTATTTTTTCTCTCACCACTCGTCGGACTGGTTTCCCGTGATTCCCCCCGAGGTGCACAACGCCCCAAATACCTGGGATCAGGGTATACCTATTATCGTCTCGCCACCGAAACCCTCCCACTTTTCTTCGCCGTTTAATTGATACAAAAGGGAAATCGGTGTGACGGTTACTCAGCCCCTAAGGCCTAAGGCTCGCCACTTATTTCACCCTTCAGCTGGATGGAGAATCCCCAATAATGTTCACAAATTTTTTGCACTTTATTCAAAGACTGTAGAATTAAACAGTCAATTTATAACGCGAGGGATCAAATTTTTCAATTTATAACGAAGAACCAAATTTTTTCATTCACAGACGAAGAATCGAATCTGAGAGCGAGATTGAGCATATGACGAAATTCCGATTTATAGCTAAAAGCGATAGTTACGTTCGTTTTGAGAAAATTTAGAAGCAAACTAGACTTTTGGAGTTCTAATTTGAACCTCTAGATCCTAAGATTAATAATTATCCCGAATCAAAGATAAAATTGATCCTTGAGTTGATTTTTCGCTGACTTTTCAGGTTTTTAGTAGAATTCAAAAATTCGGTAACTTCTTAGGGAAAGACTAAAGAATGAAGGAATTGAGTTTTACTCCGATCCAGGCACGTGTTTGTACTGCAAGTACTTTCACAGGTGCCGTGTGAAAAATTGGTAAAGCTAAGGGAAAAGTTTCGGCACGAGGAAATGAGGGAGCTAGTAGAATTTTATTGGATTTCTATACGAGCCTGCAGTTGTGAAAGGTGAAACATTTATTAATAATCTTGATAGATGAGTAATAAAATAGATTATATAAATATGAGTATAGTAAATATATACATATACCTATAGGGGTGTAATAAAGCTCCTGAAGTTAATAGTATAACTTGTATAGAAAGTTAGAAAAGAAAAATACAAAACTGTTAATACTTTGTGAAAGAGTAATTGATTTATGGCAAAGCTCGTAGCTCATGACTTTATATATATGGATATACCTACCCCGTGTGCAGTGAATTTGGTGGTATATGATCATATAATACCAGTTATGATTCGTAGTTTGATGGTGCCTTTGAATTCGCTGAATAACGATAAGATTAACGTAACTCAACGCAATTACTGTCCTCTAAATCGGGGTGATCCTATGGAAGCAAAGTATGTGCCTGTACACATATATGTATACATATACAGGTATGTATGTCTATACGTGTGCATTAATTACTAAAGATAATTACGTCGTCACCAGCTTGGGGATGAAGGTTTACTATGATAACGGAGTATCCAATATCCTGGTTAGTTACCACAGCCTGACGATGCGTTCACCATGTCTCTGTGTCCATATGTGTCCCAGACATATATATCTATAGATACACCCATTTCACTACCTACTATCACGATATACGTGTGCAAACTTACTATCCGCATATTTATGCGCAATATATATACACATACGGGGCATTTTAGCTAAGTTCAAGCTACCTCAGGCTTTAGAGAATCCGATCAAGTTCATTTTTTGTTTCTATAAAGTACTGCCGGATATAACTACCCATATTTTTTGGTTTTTCAATTTGGCTTTCCCTTTCCACCATAGCGAATTTTGAAACTCCGAGTTCTCGTTGGCAAAAAGTGTTCAAACGCGCGTAGCTTGAGGTCTGTGAATCGCATTCAAAAATTTTTCAATTACGATAGGATGTAGTAGGTGCGAAAATTGAAAAGCTATTTTATTCCTTTTTTTTTTTGTGAATATATAAATGAATATTTTAATCCAGATGAGATTTTCTATGACGTTCAAATAATTTTATAGCTTTCAAACAAAGTAATTGACTATTCTTTAGAAATTCCTAATACAGATAGTACATGCTGGATATTTTTTTTATAACGTCGTGTATAATTTTGAATAAATTTAAACGAAAATTTTGACACCTCGCCACATGTATCCGCTCATATGTACATTTATTACAGAATATGTAACACCCTGCATTGTCGTACCTACGTATGCATATGGGGCATTCCAGCTCAAACCACTGGGTTATGGGCCGGACCCTTTTCGATTTTGACGAGGACCATTTTTTTTTTTTTTAGTCCTTCCATGCCCGAAATGGAAGCTTAGTTTTTTTCAAATTTTTTCTTCATTTATTTGCGGTCCTGCACTCTCTAATATCGCTATATCAAGTGGAAACAGGCAAAAGGACATTTTTTAAATCAATGAATCCTCATCGCTTTTATTATACGAGCCTAATTGATTTATACCATGAATATTAACAGATGACATTAAGTTTTATACATAGGAGGTATATTTATTTCTATATCAGATCAAACACATCACGTGATAATATATACCGCTTTAGTGAATTAGTGTTAGTCTATACAGTATACCGCCTTACGAATGTATACCTACCTACATTAACTTACCTGGAGCTAGAGTACTTACACCTTGAAGTATGGGAGCTGTGGCAGTTTAACAAATCGTTTGGAACTTTTCAGGTACCATAAACATTAAGCCGTCGGTGTTAAGGCTCTAACAATTTAATGACTTAATCATTTTGTGAACTGTGAAGTAGACCAAATAACGTTGGAACTTATGGGGTATTCCATCTCAACTTAACTTGCCTTCGGATCTGACCCCCCTTCGAATTTGATAGAAACTTCTTTCGTGATTTACTTCAGGTCCAAACCGGAACCTGTAATTTTTTTCAGAATTTCTAGGCCCCCTGATTCGGAGATTTCCAGACTCAAAATTGAGCTATTTATGAAATCTATGAATTTTTGATTAACAATTTCTTGAGTTTCGAAAGTCGTAACAACAGAAACAAGATCGCCAAAAAAAAATCTAAAGTGGCCTAATCATCGAAATATCAATTTTTATGAATATAATAAAATAATCCAGCGCAATATTCCTCCGAAGAAAAATTTCACTCGATAATAATATAATTTCTCCATTCGACGACAAAAATTTTCGATTTAAAACAATTTCGGTTCTCATTTTGGATCTCGTTGAAAGTCGATTAGTCTGTAAATGGCTCAAAGAAATTTTCAACCCCACTTATATTAGTTTCTAAAAAAACGCAATTGAGTGCTTAAACTTTTTCCATCCCTTTCATTATTTCTATATCGTCTATAATATATACCTACATAGAGAGAGAGAGAGAGAGAGAGAGAGAAAAGGGCGATAGGTATGGCCAAAGGGTGTCACGAAACGCGTAGTACGTAAGACGTAAGACGTAAGACGTAAGACGCAATACCGTAAGACGTTAGAGGCAAAACGCGAACGAGAACGCACCACCGTTCAACTTACCCTCGCTGCGTTTATTCGTCTGAGGAATATTACTACCCTGGGATGTGTATGGCAGTAATTCTACCTCTTGCTTACTCCCCGTAGGCTTAGGGAGGTATAGGTACGCAGGGACAGAAGACTGGGTAAAGGTTGTACGCGCCAAATATACTACAAGCACCTACAACCAAAATAACATTAGAGGCGACTATATATATACACATAAATACACCTATCTTGCAAGAGAACCTTATATAACATGCTTGTATAACAAAGTGAATACCTATATAATGAACCCCTTATAATTATCAAATAATTTTTAACATTATCGATAAGTAAAAATGAATGAAAAGCAAAACGAATATTTTATACCCTCTGGCAATTCAGAGGTAAAAAAAAACTAAATATGGGGCAAGGGAGGTAAAAAAGTTACTTCGAAAGTC
Organism: Tenthredo livida; assembly: GCA_963992785.1. Classification (NCBI taxonomy): domain Eukaryota; kingdom Metazoa; phylum Arthropoda; class Insecta; order Hymenoptera; family Tenthredinidae; genus Tenthredo; species Tenthredo livida. Next base: position 4,977,799 of record OZ023066.1, read on the forward strand.
TACCATTTAGTACAGGGCGGATCGTGGTTTTTTTTTCTTCTTACTATTTTTTTTCTTTTTTGGTTCAGTATCCATGATATTCCATACTTTTTTTCTTCTTTTTATTTTTTCACTTTTAAGTGGCGCTGAAATATATATTTACATAATATCTTAATTTAGCCGTCGTTAACGAAGATTTATTTCAACCACTTTCAGCTACTTTTAAGCTAAATTCGTCCGTGAGACAAGGAGCTTTTATAAAAAAAAAAGAAAGAAAAAGAAAGAGAAGAAAAAAACGGCTTTGCGCTGCCTTAAAGTCAAAAATACTTACACAGGGTTGCGATGTCGAGGTATTCTTGCCGCTTGGCTGTAGATTTTAGGCTCCGAAATTTATAGTGTATGTACCAATTATTATTAACTGTAATCAAGCATCTGGGTAATTTCTTGCCCGTCAATCAAAACACGTCTGTGTGACAAGGCCTTTCCTTTGAATTGCTCAAAGCTTATCACAGCTCTGAGAATTTTGGTATATATGCGAAGGTGGGTATGGGTATGGGTATATAAGCAAGGCTATAACGGTAACATAAGAACTTATTTCTCTTGCAGAAATTCACCGCCCCTAAAGTTCGCGTACAACTCCTTCAGGGTATTATACCGGATGGTAGGTATTTCTGCTATTTCGGTATCAAAGTTTTCTCATATTCCAACCCTCTGTCTTCTACTCTTTCACCAGGTACAAGTACATCCGAGGCTTAATTAAAATCGAGTCTTGTAATTGCCGGAAATGAGCAGCCCAAAGAGAATGGAGCGGTAAGAAGCAGAACATGGTTTCTTCAGGCTAGAAGAAAGATGTCCGATTTTTGCCCTCAATAATTTTGTATCTCACTCGTTGAAGGGGTACCTATATGTACACATTTAAAATCGGTTCAAATTTCCGTACAAACATTGTTTTCACCCCATGTGTTCGTATTTCCAATCAATTCCGAAAAATTCTAGTCTGCAATTTCATTGTTCAGAAGACATGACTTCATCAGATGAATCTAGAACTTTTTGATATCTCAACTTTCGGCTGAGAAAATTGAAAAATGAGCTTTTAGAATCCGTATGAAATTCATGACTCAAGTCGTCTTCTCCAATATAAAGAAATTCTATCTTCATCTGATGAAAGCACGTCTTCTGAACAATTGCACACCAAAAAATCAAAAAGCTGAAGGTGCACAATGTACATATCCCCTCAATCGTACATACCTGTAGCAAACAGTAACCGAATAACATTAAACGATGGATTGACAATGACTAGGCGAGGAATTACTTCGGTAGTGAAACAGCAACCAATTGTTGTCAGACAGCACTGGGGACAAGATGTAAGATGCTGCTTGTTGGACTAGTTTCTCGCGGTCTGGTTGCCCCTGCTTCCTAATACACGAGTACACCTCGTAGCAGAAGTTTACCTCTATTCACGTTCCACATCATCGAATACTGTGGCGTTTTAGATGAAGCTGATCAACCGTGTCGTCATTGATGAGAAACTTGCCTATAATTATTAACTTACGTGAATAGCACATCGACTTTGCACTTCGCGACGTTCATATTCATGATTTTTTTGGTTCGATCATCAGGAATATTCTTCTCGTTGGCTTGTTCACGTTTATTGAACGGAAACCGACTGTCTTGTAGAATGTAGAAGAGACGTATTGGGATTCGATGCATGATCGATATGTCGTACTTCGCGCATGGACTGTATCCAAAATACCAAGAATTGTATTCAGCCTAGTAGGAGCTGACGGGGGCGTTTAGTGGCTCCAAAACCCGTAGAAACAGGAGTGGGCAACTGCAGGGCATCCTTGGTATTCAATAATTCCCTCTCGAGTTTCTGCCTGGCTTAAGCAGAAACTCCCCGTTGAGCGAGTGCTCGAAGCCACAACGGGGAGCGATACTCCGATCCGCCAAAAGTAGAAGCTACACTGAGTGAGCCCGGGAAAAGTTTTCTTCGAAAGGATGAAGCTTCCCGAGGATCATCCCTTTGCCCTGCAGCTTTCCGAGGCGTCCTACCTCGCGCTCTTTTACGGATAGACACAAACCGCGATATCTAATGAGGCTAATTTTAGGGACCGAAGACCGAAGCTTGGATGCATGAGGAAATAATCAACAAGCATTAAACATTTTTTCTTAGATTCAGGAAATCGAGGATCGGACTATCCGGGTAACTACAACGTCGTTTTTTCATTCGATATATCCGCTGACGCGGTAATTCACGTCCGATGATTCACGTCTAAGATCAGATACGATTAGGTAGCTCAAACTTGAATCGCACGATGGTTATCTATAACCCTGAGAATTACCCCTCACGGTGTAGTGTAGGTAGGTATATTATTCAAGAATTCCTTTCAAGAATTGCTTCCGTCTTGAGAGGGGATCAATTCTTTTTCATCGTAAACTCATACCAACCCTACACAGAGTGGGTCATTGTCAGGGACAATTGAAATTTGAAGAAATAGGAAAGAGTAGGTACTAAACTCGTGAACCGGCTTGTTTACGTCCATGAAATTTTTCACCGGTTTTATTTTCGGGTCGCAGTCACAGTTCTGCACTAGTTTCGACCTCTTTGATGATATTTTCTCCGCTAGTTGAGGGTTTAAGTTTTGTGCGATTGAAAAGTTTGACCGAGTTACTGGTGCAGCAGAGAAACAAGAATCCTGGATATGCTGCGAGGAGTAGGTTCCCTGCAGGTACACCTTACACACCTCGGCTCGATATCACACCTATAGTCGCATAGTAGGTTTTATTGCTTATTCAAATAATGAAAAATGAATAAACAAGCCTCTGGTAGGGTACAGGTATAAGTTATAACCCCAAGACGGAGATTTTCCTCGCTCGGTTAAAATTACCTTAGTATGGTTTTAATTCATTCGCAATTATTAACAAACTGTGAACTAACGGAAAAGTTTTCCTCAGCCTGCCCTAAGGGATAATAAGACTCTTACAACTTGACTACACGAGTTCATGGACACAGCTACGTGACTTATATACATATAAATATACATACACGTATATAGGTATGTACACACAATTGCACGTAGCTCAAATGATACCCCCGAGTAGTGCTTCTTCGTGGATTCATTATATAAAACGAAAATCTGAGTACATAGGTCGAAGTGGTTCAAACAATCAAAACCTCCGTCTCTTCTGGCTTCAGAGTACGAATTAAATCGAGTGTAAACAGCCAGGTGTTTCATTACATTGCCTTTTCCTCCTAATTCTTTGTGTCTACATTATGACACAGCTGAGCTAACAGTCTTTGAAGAAAAAACAAAAAAGTAAGAAACGGTTAAGGCCGGGTCAAGGCCAATGCAAAATTTTCGGCTAAAGTTTCGACAAATTTTCAGCTCCTCGTTCTGTCCAGCTCCTGCAGATAAAACTGGATCTTTCTGTTCGAAGCTTCAGCTAGCGAAAGTAAAGTTTCGAAGCACAACATCTTCGAGACTTTTCTTTCATCTTCTGAAACTTGACGATTATTTTTCGAGATTATTCGCTCGTTATAAGTGAGTCTTCGAATGTCTTTGAGGTGCAGGACAATTTCCGAACGGATAACTGCAGTCTTTCAGATACTCATTCAGGATGCAGCTCATTCCCCGATTCCGACCATAGTTCATCATTTTCAAACAAATTCATTTCTTTATGAATCATCTGGAATTTGAATGTAAAGAAAATTTGCGCTAACGTGAAACGTGGCTTTATCGTAAGAGAGACACCTTCCCCCGGTTCATCATGAAAGAAACTAGAATTTATCATTCATCGCAAGGGTTGAAAACTGTCAAATTTCATAAAAATCGTTTCTCGAAACGATATAATTTTCACCCACATTCCTACTTTTCCACCTTTCCACCTTCTCACCAGATTTTATTCTCAACCCTTCGCCATGTTACGCTCAGGCAGATATCAAGGTAACTTTTCACTTCTGAATATAAGCTTTGATTTCAATGTTTCAGGGTCATTCGAGTAGGAAAATTTATTTTTAACAATTTTCGCCTAATTTATTGACTTAGTATAGTTATTTATTCATTCGATAAAAAGCCGGCGCTTCCTTCTCTAATAATGTGCAATAATCTCCAAAGATTTATCCAACAGATTGAATGAAGCAATAGGATTATGCATAATACCAAGTACATGAGCGGTAATGTAGGATCTATGAACATTCCCCTGCAATAATCACGTTTATCTTCAATTAAAACGCAATCCCCTAGGAGAACATCCCTTCGCCTATAATTCCACGGGCTCGACGTTGTATGTAGGTGAATTTCAGAGGCACAGTGTATATATATATGCGTGGAGTAAGGGAAGAGGGATGCAGGTTTCACCCCCTGCCTAGCCCTGTATACGGCACTCGTGCTGCAATCCTCAAGATATACGAGGAAGCTTGCGCTGCAATATCGCGAGCGCAATATCGCCGATGTGTGTTTGTATTCGTCTGAATTTGTGTACGCCATCGATTGCTGCAGTGTCGCGGGTTCTATTATAATGGCAAACACCCCCTGGGGTGGCGGGTCGAAACTTCGGGTTGATTCTGCCTGCTATACTTATATATATACTATAAACTGCACCAGGGAAGTTCAATTAAAGATATGAAAACAAATCGTCATCATTTTTTCCGTCAGAATTGACGCGTGAATAATTTTCCAATCGCAATGCGGTGATTTCCTCCACCTCCACCTCCACCTCCATTTCCACCCCCGAACCCCACCTCCACAGTTCAGTCTACCTCAGCACTCGAGATTACTCCCCATCAACCGTTTTCTCTCCCTTGTTCGAACCGTCTCCTAGCGATGTCATCGAATCGGCGGTGAATTTTAATTAATTTGAGTGCCGTTATTAACGGTATAATTTTACCCACCTTTCACTCATTTTATCACGTCGTATATTGAGGCGCGGCTTGCTTGCTCTCAGCTTTTACCCACGTTGTTGACTAATTATTTACGATACCGAGTCCCGCGATGTACCAACGATATTAGATTTATTACTGCGCTAAGGTAATATCGCGTTTTTCTATCTGATTCATATACCTACCAATGTCGTTAAACCACGACACTCGCGTGTCACGAGCCCCGAAACAACCCTTAGTATAGACTAGAGAAAAACCGCCGATCCTGTCTCACACTTCCTGAAGTAAAAATTCTTTCAAGAAACAACACCGATTCCTTACTGCGCTATAAATTCAGAAAAAGCGTATTTCAACCTTCAAAATTTACTAGCAGAAGGTAGAAGTGCGCTGACAAAGTCCCCTTGGGGACACTAGGGTGCTAGATTTATGGACTGGTTGGGATTCGGACTAGACTGGCCATTTGCTACGTCTTTCCATATAAACAGTAGGTATTAATTTATTCCTACGTAACGCAAAAATACTGCCTTACTCCACGATTGCCTATAGTTTTTGAATATCGAACACTCTTCAAAGGGCATCAAGTTGTCAAAATTTCTTTCACGATTCGATAGCCATTTCTATTTTGTTCATTACTGACCCCAATCAGTTTGCCGAAAATAAATCAAGTGGAATTTCCTTCGACTTGAGTCGAGAGGGTTGTCGAAGATGGCTAGTCCTCCCCGGAGTAAGCCCGTCTGAGATCGGGATTATACGAGAAGAACAGGAGCGCAAGAGAAGCGTGGGAAAATTGGCGAGCTTGAAAAGAGCATAGGAACCGATATCCTTGTTGTTGTTGTTGTTCTTGTTCTTGTTGTTTTTTTGCTTTTTTGTTTAATTCAAAATTATTGCAATATTTTCGATAAATGACGAATATATATAACATATGCGGTGTTCGAATCACCTACTTCTCATTCTTTAGTCTTAACTCAAAGTGAATTGGGGAAATTTGGGAAAGTTAATGTTGAGGCTAATGTGGAAAGCCCGGAAGTAACGAAGGTCCGTGAGTGATGTTTGACCTTGGAGACTCCCTTGGAGGGTCAAATTGATCTTAACTACGCTCTAGGTTCGCGAGATGGGCGTGCGGGTAGGCGGTCGACCGGAAGGTAGATATCACCCGGATGCGCCCCGGTAAACAACCTTACCAACCCCCATGAACTCCGCGACCCCCGAGGCTCTGAACTCCCTTTGACAAACGGTACCTTCTACGAATGGTAACCGAGTGCTTGTTACTTGTTACTTTTGACCGTAACAGCGTTAAGTTTAATGACCTAGAAATATTTCATTCATGCAAAAGGGACTTCGAAACCATTTCTAAAACTATTTTACCGCCAAAACGAACTGGATAGAATAACAACGCGAACTTTTCTGGCCATAAAATATTCTAGACAAAGGTTGAAATTCCGTTATATGGAAGACAAAAAGACGACACGTCCTGCAGGATGTGTTTCCTACCATTTCTTATTTATCCTATTTTATTTTGGATTTATTTTTATTTTTTTTTCTCCTTCTCTCTCTCTCTCTCTCTCTCTTCTATCTCGACGTGGTCATAGAAACTTCCACCTCACGCCTCGCCTCGCCTCGACTATAGAATTAAAAAGTACCGGATTGTATTTACGGTGCACGTACGAGGCCTTATTTACACACGGAAAAGAGGATCAGATTAAGTGGAGATTATTTACGTGACAGAAGAGTCCTGCAGCCGGGAATTGACGCTTCTTCGAGATCTAAAGTAGCATTGCGATCACATGGAATAAAGAAAAAAAAAAAATCGCCATATTTGTAAACTTCTACGTTATACCGTCAAGGAGATGAAAGGAGGAAGATTTTTCGCGTTATCGATTTCGTTTTTCAATTTTTTGTCTGCATGTATCAGGGCGGTCCTTATTTAGGATGTTTTCTAAGTTTCAACAAGGCGGAAAAAGTTTGTAAATAAATTTTTAAATAAGTAAGTGAAACTTGAAGTCTGTAGGCCAACTCAAAGTACAGCCTTCAGGGCAGCGAATTTTCCCTTTTAATTTAAATGGAAATACGGGCTCACTGCATTATTTTTTTTCCCCCCGCCTCAATGGTGCGGCGAAAAATCTGAAATTTGGCGATTTTTTTTTTTTTTTCGACTTGCCTCGACTTAGCTCCGAGTTGTTTAATGATATATTATCTATCAATGGCGACTTGACAAATGAGTTCCTTTCTCGGGGTGGCATACAACTGCAGCTATTAACAAATGGAGGATCGACTCAAAAATGCCTCCGGGGGCGTTGAAGGCCCCCGAATTAGTCAGTCCTGTAATAAATCGTCCTGAACTCCCGTTAGCTTCAGACCCACACTGGTTTTTAATTTTTGGTATTCTGCACCTCGTGGGAAAAATTTTCAAAATAATTAACAGAGACTCCAGAACGAATCGGAACATTTATTTTGAAAATACTCATTTTTATAACATGAAGCATCCCGTGTCGATTCAGCCACATGGACTTTTCATTCTGCTGTCAATTTTTTTACATTTTCATTTAGCCACGATCAATATTCGGGATTTTATTAACATTTTTATCTCTCATAGTATATTTCGAGGTATCAATTTCCTAATATTCACTAATTAGGATAAAAATTTGAAATATTCACCGAATATTTATTAGACCTTGATGACGAAAAAAAAAAAAAAAAAATTAGCGACAGAATTGAAACATTGATCAGCTCTGCTGCAATATAATTCCAAACCTTTGATAATATTTCAATAATCAAATTTGTTCTCTATTGATTTGTGCGGAAAATTTTCTGGTTAAAATTACAAACTTATTTTTCGATGATAAAATAAAATCGAAAAACAATGTGTAGCTTGTGATATGAATATTTGTATAGTTTTTCAGAGGCTATACAGTATACACTATATACAGTATAGTATATCCGCATATATATTGAAATGCAAAATGAAAATGGTACAGACGCTGGTTCAGCAATCGATGTTACATAGGTAATGCAGCTCTCGTATGAGATGGAAGTAAAAATGTAAAAGGTTCTTGAAGGCAGAAGCATTTGACCATATCTCAGCTCGCCTTGGGGCAAACTTTGACTCTGCAATTCGTTCGAACGTGCAATAAGGCGAATAGTTTTGAAAAATTCACAGTTCGACAACGGAGGCTTTAGCCGGATATAACGCAGATAGCGTAAGCACGTCACGTATCTCCTTGATTTACGGACGATCACCACCGTTTTCCGTGAAAAAGGATGCAAAAAGGAAGTAACAAAAAAAGAGAGAGAAAAAAAAACACGCAGAAAAAAAAATCAGTCAAAAACACGAGGAGTAGCTAGTAGGTATAGAGACACGTGGACCAAAAAAAGAAAGAAAGCAAAAAAAAAACGAGATGAAACAAAAAAAAAAGAGGAAATTCAATTTTAAAATTGTTCTCCACCCGAGGAATGCTCGACAATGCTAGGCGCAAACCATGTAGGTACCCTTACACTATAACGGACCGCAAATAAAAAATGGCATCATATTTCAGCCCTTGTATGTACATATGCATACATGTATGTATATGTGTGGAATACGGCCCGAGACTCGGAAGCCCAAATTCGAGGCAAATTTTAAGTTACGAGCGAAACATATTCCGTCATAACTTTTGAAGCTCCAGTCACCAAGCATAAAATGTAATTCGCTGCTCCTGTATAAATAGGGGGTTCCCCGCCCGTTTTACTATATACGTCCAAAACACGCGCACGCACCACCATAAAACTCTGCGTGGGTGTAGGGGCTATTCGGGTTACAATACTCCAGAACTTTTGTTCAAATTAACAATTGTTTTATAATATAGTGTAAAAAACGAGCAATAATTTCAATCGATTTATCTATCTTTTTTTTTGTTTTTTTTTGTTTTGGCATCAATGGTTAAATCCGGCGATTATACGTTCCTATGCAAATATAAAAGGATCCGAATCGTTCGGAAATGGTATTAGCGGTATTATTTGTCGACGTATAACTGAATAGTCCTCGTTTTTAGCGAAATTTTTTTCCCAGCCTTGTCAGTTCCTCGAACCCTGTTCGTTTGATTAAATTATCATTTTATCTTATAGCTATCGTGGGAAGGCCACTACCGTATCTTTGTGGAGCTTGTGGGGCTGGTGGATCCGCGAAGCTCGTGTCTTCGTGACTTTTGCGCGTCACGCTAATCCGCTGGATGAACGTGAAGATCGAATTTTTTTGCTTTCCGGTTTTTCCTCCCGTCTGTTTCTACTACGCTACTTATACCGAGACGAGGCCTAATCGATCACATGCGCATACTATATCCACGGTACAGATCAACTGTTACAAAATTCCGTCAGGTCTACTCACAAAATTTTTGCACAGTTTTTTTTTACCTGTAATAATTATCGATAGGAACCACTATCGGGTTCAGTTATTCTATAAAAAAAAAACCATATAATGGTGCCTCTGAACTCTAACTATCGGTAGAATACAGAGAATTGAAATTTGTATCGTGATTCGTAACAGAAAACAACAAAAAAAAAAACCCATTTAAGTAATTACGGAACATGAAGCTACATGCAGAATAATATGCAGCTGAAAACAGCCCAGATATTGTAACAGCTATTGTATGCATGATATACAATCCTGATGAACATAGAATACAAAAATATGGGAATATTGTTAACTTTTGTTTGAAAAATTAAGTCAGTCCACATATTCTGTCGCTGCAGTGATTTCAATCGAATGAAAAATGATGAAATTTGGGGATTTTTTATTTACTTTCTTTTTGATATCGCGGTTTCGATTCGCGAAAAGTCAGAAATAATAAATGAATTGATTGAATAGTTTTCCCTCTGTATAACTGGTTTGAAAATGAACCAAGGGTAGGTAGGCCTCGTTTGACAAAGGACGAGTGTACCGGCGGTCAACACGAATTTTAGCTTGACATCGGGGCGCGGCTTGGTGGTCGACTACACCTTTCGCTCGAGGATTTACCACCAAATATTGCCCGGTCTCGGATTAGTCTGTTAATCACCGGAATATTCATGAAAACACGCGAAAACAGAAGCGGGCCGTAACTCTTCCCGACGGAACCCGGGCCAGCAAGCAGCGAGGGCGCGATGGCAGGGGGTTGCGAGAGAAAGTAGGTATAGCGGCGCGGCGCTGCGGGGTACGGGGTACGGGGTACGGGAAAAAAGGAAAGGGGCAAAACCCGGCGCGGCAGCGTTTAATAAATTTATGAAAACGAATTTATAAATACCAGTTGTCGTCGTCGTACAATTCTCCCCTGAATTTTTAGGGCGGTGAGTGAGGTAAATAATAAACGTCGTCCTCTTCAACCTGCAGCTCGCCCATTCAATAACCTCCGTCATATATATCTCGCCATAAGTTGGAATTACGCGACGTATAGGTGCACTAAAATCACCGATGAATGAACAATTTTTAATTTTTTTTCTCTTTTTTCTTTTCTTTTTTTTTTCCTTTTCTACATTCACGATATAAAGTACAATGTCACCCCTCGACTGCGATCTTTCTCCTCACTATTTACCACCGTTGGTCGTCATCGTCGACGTGGGAACACCGCTGGCGTACTAAAAATAGCCAATTACAAGGGTGAATTTTTTTTCTGTTTTTTTTTTTTTTCTTTCTCTCCTACCGTGAAAACCCGCCTGTCCTAATTGGCGACGAGGTCGTCTTTCGACTCCCTGGGATATATATCATGGAGAGGGACATCCACCCCCTCACCCTCTCGCCCTCGATCTCTCTCACCTTGCAAAAGGTATAATGAAAAAAAAATTAACAAACGCGAAACCGCGCAGGGGCCTTTGCCTGCAGATACGTCATCATTTTATTCCTAAAACAGATTTCTGAGGTCCAATAATTACGATTCCAATAATTACACAATGGGTTTCCAAGGTGATGAAGAGTACCGTGAAAAAATAAATCGATCTCTTCAGATCTTGTTTCGCTTCAAAGAATGGCGAAGAGATTCTATTCCGGACTAATGCACGTTATGTTAGGTCGTGTGTTGCTCCTAATTTCTTTGAGCCGATCATTGTCAAAGATGAAGACCTCTTCTTGCGCGAATCTATTTCTTTACGTTTGTCCTCCGGTCCGTCGAAATGTTCAACGAAGGCTCAGTCAGTTTGGCCGGTCCTCATCTCTAACGGAGTTAGCGGATTCCTCAAAGGCGGCATTACTTCGACGAACAGAATCTGATTACGGTACTGGAAAAGAGATCAACTGAACGCGCGTATAGTTCCATTGACTGCCTTGTCTGTATAAGAAACTACTACGTGTACCGTATCCGAAGAACGTGGAACAAATAATTGAAAACACGCTTTCAATTGGCTCGGGTCTTTTCCGCAGTCCAGGAAATGCCATGACCCTGCAGGATTCTCGTCTCCGCCAAGTGGGTAGGTCCTTGTGTATATAGATAGATACATCACTGCAATGTTTCGCATTGGGCTGCAAGGTTCAAAGGTTTCCTCCAGCTATACCTACACCCGTTTCCATTTCGCCCCCGTACCTACCCAGTTGACTTTGTCAGCCGTTTCGATGAGTCCATGTATACCTGCGATGTAGGTATCTACCTGTATGTACCAGGCACATAACTAGGTATTCGTGCCGTGCTAAGTACATAGAAAGGTAATGGTATATGTACTGTCTCCGAACAGGCGCTGTCGTTTGCACTTTGGAAACGACAATTTAAACTTCTATAATAGACGTAACAACTATGGGTGCGGGGATCCACGGTGTATATTCCGAGCCCAAGTAACTGTTTCGCTGTTGGAAATAATTGAACTTAGATATAGTACGTATACTTCTGAAGATGGATGAAAATTCCAAATTCCAGATAATCTGTACAACTTTATATCGATAAACAGAGCGTCGAACAAACATGGTTCAGTTTTTTTCAAACATACGGAGAATTCCGGGAAATCAGAATACACAATCGTGCGTATAGACTGCATGAAACGAATTGTCAGATTCGCTGCAGGGATTTAGAAATTCAATTATATATGTGGTAGGTATATGAATTAATGGGATAATTTTTGGAGTGAAATTCGTTCGATGTAAAGAATGATCATCGGCGCCAGATTTAACCCAGAATGCAGTGGTCTGGGTCTCGTTTCTCCCCGAGGAAAGGACCACCAGCATTAATCAAGCACCGGCAGTACTAGAGATGTAATAAGCTCTGATCCCAGGAGTCAAGGTGGTCCATTTACTTTTCTGTTTTCCGACAGAGACCGCGGTGAAAGGATCGATGTGGTGGTCCTGTTGAACGATGGCGTATCTGTAACTATCGGTAAAAAATATATACCTAGAGTAAAAAAGCTAGAAAAGCTACAGGCGAGAAAATCCGCGAAAATGTCAATGACGAAAGCTTCTATACAGCCGAAATGGTTTTCAATCTAAGAAAACAACGATTCGATCTAAACGTGACAAAACATCTGATTCACTTTTCGATTACTTTCTACTTTATTTGACTCTTTCACCTCGCCAATATCACGCGAGGATTACCGTGGCTCATCCGGCTATATACTTTCGTGATTCAGATTATCAGATTATCAGCGGCTCTTCGACTGAGGAGGATTAGAAAGAAAAATTTCAGGCTCGTTGTTTAAGTATAGAAATAAATGCCCTGCGAAAAGGGATAATCAATCGGCTGCCAAGTAAACAAGCAAGTGAACAAGCAAACAAATAAATATCCCCCTAGAGGTGCAGAGATTTGTCAGAGAATCGAGGGGGTAGTATATCTATGTATTATGATATCACTTTATCACATTAATGATAAATAATTAGCGTGTTTCAGTTACATTTTACACTAGATGGAACTGGATCTCTGTAGCATGAGGTAAATTGAGGTAAATTGCGGTAAAGCTTTGACCTAAAAACTAGACAACCCCTAATAAATTTTCTGTCGACTAATTTCACGATCCTCAATTAAACAATTCCGACGTTAAAATGCGGATTACCAGACCGGGTGAAAATCATTAATCCAAATTCTAAAAAGTGTACATAGAATTAAAATTAGAAAAGTAGAATTCGTGAAGTAAGATTAGAAAATTTATCGTAAAGAATGGATATTATGCATGGGTTAAAATTTTGATGAGGAATAAGTAATTCATTTAGTTAGGGGACATTACCCACGTAATTAAAGCCGTATATAATTACCCACGTATAACACGTCGACATGGAAAATAACCGGGTGATAACAGCTACACAACTTTTACAGAAAAATTTTCCACCTCGGGCGAGAAACGTGGGCATTTATTGTACACACAGTTTAAATACCAGACACGGAATATTAACTAAAATTACAATGATATTTCAGGACAATTATTGTCGACAAATTTCTAATTTGATAAAACTAGGCGAGAGAAAGGGAGTTCAAAATTCCGGTATATTGATAAAAAAAAGAAAATTTCATTAGTTGGTTAAATAAATTAAATATAATATTTCAGCCATACTAAAATGTGATTGACGATCGATTATTATTATTGACTGATGTGGTAAACTAGCAACGCTATCCGCATATACTGCGATCGTTTCAGGGAAAATTTTCTGTCTCAAATAATAATGAGGGTAATTAATTTCCGATTCAAACCTCCGCACCTCGATTATTAATAATCGCTATATTTGTACCTTGACTTTTCATTAGTTGTTTTAACGCGGTTAATTATGCTTGATGAACTCTCGGATCATTTATTGACAGAGTTAAAATCACGATGTTAAAATATGTGAAACGATGATTCGATGGTATACGGATGTAACGAAATTATACAAATAGATCATCCCGCTCCGGTTTTGTGCGAAATTTTTTTTTTCATCTTTATTATACCTAAGCGAATTTTTCCGTGATAAAACATTGGCCCTGCAAGCTTTTCTCTACTGCATATGTATAGATGTACAGACTATTATAACTATATATTTAACGAATGGCACGACACGGAACAACCAATCACCACATTCGGTGATAAATTACGCAGAAGTAAAATAAAGGAAAATGTCTGCATAGAAAAAGTGAATGTTGAAAGAAAGGAAGAAAGAAGGGGATGATGAAGAAGAAGAAGAAGAAGAATAAAAAAGACCTTATTACGTTGAGTAGAGCTGCAGGAACTGTCTGACAAGTGTTTTGCCACACTATAACTACCACAGCGTCGTAAATTAGGATCCTAGGAGGTTCTCAGCATCTGTTTTCGCCTAGTTTTTGGTAGTATGGTATACCTTCAGCATTATCAGCCTTTGTGATAACATTGCAGGTTTTGCTTCAGTGCTAATTAATATATCGCGATATTATTTTGCAACTAGAAATCACTGAACGATATCGATCATATTGCAATAGCTGGAGAGATGTTCTGTATTTTATAAAACATAATTATTTCCAAGTGAATACTTCGATGGGGGTCTACCCCGTGCGTCTTTCTTCATAATCGATGACCCCATGCCAGCGGCCTTCTTCCTGAACGTGGATATCGACGCTGCGATCTTTTATTAGATATTTCTCTGAAATATAATCCCGAAATTCCAATTATTAACCACATCGATGGGTCGAGGGCTACCTATACCATACTTGCCTCAGGGCTTAATTGTAGCAACTTTCGAGCTTATCTTGTTAAACACATATACAGCTCGAACGTTTCGTTGTATCCAATAATCTTCAGAATCAAATTGCGCTGCAGGCGGAAGTAAACGATTTGTTTTCTATAGCTGCAGCAGAATATTTCAATGGTAATTTCCATTCAGTTTGAAAACTCTGTGCATGTAACTTCGGGCTTATTATTGCTCACCGCGTCAAGTTAAATGGTTGGAAATGCAGCAATGGTAGGGAAACCATCAGGAGGTATTGCTGCACCATGTGGAGTACGTAGTACAGTACGTAGACGTATATCAGGGGCTGATGGAACCAGGCTCTAATCACTTTCCTCAAACTTAATGGAGGCACCAGGGTAAGCCGAGGGCGTTGTAAAGCGTCTGGAGGCGTCGAAAGGCGGGGGGTTAAAACACATTTCGACGTAGCTCGTTCCTGCAGGAAACTGTGATTATAAATAATAACCGTAGCTCTAATCACACTTTGAGAACTTTTCCCTGGGATTGCGAATACCTCTACTCGGAGGTTTATGCTACGCTGTAAAACATCTACGTATAGCTTTCGCTAAACCGCTGCAGGTATATACGTATGTAGGTAGGTACCCGAAAGATTCGAACTTTACTTTCCCGGTTGCCAGCTTCGTTGGCTCATCAGTTCATCTGTACATACAGGTAACAGCTAACTCGTTAATTAAATAAACGAAAATGTCGTCGTTTCGCGATCAAAGTATACCTGAATGAACAAAATTTCGTTATTTTCGTTTGTAAAATTTGCCAACATTGTTATACGTCATACATACGTAGTATGTGCGTTTGCTCTGAAAGAGATATGATGCGAGATACAAGGAATGTTTTTCTCGAATTCGCAAATTCACAAATACGGGAGGTAGCAGGATACGTCGGACGTTGTTGAGAGTCTGGTAATTGCCGGGAGGCATGTGAATTGCAAAAATCCCCACTACCAGTTAGTCGGCATTTGTTTTTCGCACAGCGGAAAGCGGCACTCGTTGGTTTGTTAAAAATGGTAATGAAAATGGTCAGCAAGGGTAGGTTATACCCCCGTTCGTTGTTGTAGCCTTTCAAACGACGCATACCGTTGTCGCTAACGGACGAGTTAGCATTCAAATTTGGTCGAATTATTCAACAGGTTGTAATATAAGGCACGACTAATTCCCTCGGACGTTTCAGGACGAACACTAAACAGTTATTCAAAAAAACAAGAATTTTTCTTACTTCTTATCGCATCATCATCAAATAAAGGAAACTGATCCAAATGTAGGAATCGACTATCTAAAAAAAAAAAAAGATGAAATTGAAAAGGAAAATTTTGGTCGAATTTAACCCGATGGGAAAAATTGGACTCGATTTCTGCATATTTTGAGAGGGATATTTTTTTCCCTTATTTATATTCAGCTTATGCTGATTTGGCTCTACCAACACGTGACGCTGTTCGATTGGTGTTTTTTCGTTTTTACCGTTTTTTTTTTTTTTTTTTTTGTTGCTGTATTATCTTTCCTGATCACGGTACCGTCGAACTGACACGAGTCCTCGCGTCGTCGGCCACCCTGGACCAACGCGTTTGTCCCTGAGGGTATTGACCGTCCCGTACCCCAATATCAATTCCTAGCCTATTTCCTTTGGGAATACGTCCGATGCGTACGTGTACATTTATACATACATATATACATATCATATATATCTATGGGTATATATATGTATGGTAGTCCAAGGAAAAAGGCAGAGCGTGCTTTCTTCAAGCACGTCGTATAGCCGCGTACTACATCGTCCTGTAAGAGAGAAGGACAGAGAGAGAGAGAAAAGAGAGAGCAAGGAGAGGAAAAAAAAATAGAAAAGAAAAAAAGTCGAAAAACTTTTCCCGTAGTAGTCAGCGAAGGTGAAACATTTCTGAAAAGATCGCGACCCAAAAGATCGAGCGAAACCAGGGGGATAAAGAAAGTGACGAAAATTGGATTATTGCAGTTTTCCACTTTTGGTAACGTCATTTGACAGTTCGGCGTCACGAAGGCGCCGAATCTCCCATGTATACATGCCTAGGTATACATGATGTACCCACATATATCTACCGTTTCGAAAATGCGATTACTTCGGATATTCCTCGTAACCATGTATACGGGAGTTCGAAAGTTGATCGCTTATCCTACTGCGAGGCGTTTTCTTTTCATCTTCGGCCTTCGGTTTCATTCTTCTTGTTCGATTTCTCTTTTCTTTTTCTTTTGATTTTTTTCTTTCTTTATTTTCTCTCCACTTTTCTGACTTTTATCAAACTACTCGTTTCGAGACTCAAAAGTCGTTTTCTGGTCCAGCCAGTAAACTACAAGATTTCACCGCGTTTCACATGACAAACAACGGCAAAAAGACTATTGGGGACCAACACTCGGCGTAGGAACAACCAGCTGTACTTGAAACCCTCCTTTTTTTCTTTCGTATTTTTTTCCTAGTTTACTGCAATAACACCTAGTCGCTTTTCTCTTTTACCACAAATCACAGAATTTTAGTACCCAACTCACAAAACGCGACCGTACTTATTATTTAGTGCCGAAAATTCAGCCAATTACTAATTTATCCACATAAAACGTCTTCTGCAGATTATGCCATCATGCACCGCCCCGAATTGAAGCTTTTTAGCCAAAAACCGGAAGTAGATACTGGTAAAAAAACTAAGGTACTTAGTACAGTTTTCAAATCGATGTATACAAACGTTTAGACGGCTTTTTGGCACGAAATTGGAAACACCGTTCGTAGGTTGTTTTAGGTGGTATGCAACCCTCTCAATTAACGCAAAACAAATCCATTTAACAGAGAATTTAGTAATTCCAAACTTCAACTAGCAGGGATCCCAGTTGAATTCTATTACCACAAATGCGTACACACTATATACTTATACCTACCCATAGAGAATCTGAACTTTAAGACAAGGGAAACATCCAACGGTGTATCAACCCCATTTGCAACCACCCTTGTCAGCATCTTGGGGTCTGGGGATGTCATTAGTAAATAACATCGTTGCAGTTTTCTCACTATTTCGTTCGAGAGTTTATCGCATGGAAGTTTAGATGATCGTTGCAGAAATTCCGAACTCTCATCGCTTATCAAATTTGACCAGAAAATTTAAATTTTCGGCGCACCGAAAAACGGCTCGTCAGTGAATATGCAGTAGAACGGGAATTTTTAACTTAATGAAATTCTGTGCGTAGGTATGAATCCGACGGTTTACTTCCATTTCCGTTATTTACTGATTTTGAATTCCAAATTTACATCCCAAAAAAAGCAATAAACTAACGATGTTTAATTTAGAACCGATATGACTGACGTTTTACGTGGGTTAAATTTTATACTGCAGGCGTATATTTCATCTGTGAAATTTATACGAGAAGATTTTTTCAAAACGCTGTACCAAATTATCCATAAAAAATCCAGTACGATGCGTGACTATGTAATAAATCATTGCGGAGTCGATGTATAATATCTACACGTAATTAAGTATTTTTTACATAATTATGATACATCCTCAGCTGTTAAAGTTTTCGGATTACAGTGAAAGTACAGTTTAGCCTTCTTGTGATTTTGGATCTTTGAATTCGAAAGAAAAGTCTAAGAATCATACATAGTGCTTGGGGAGGGGGTGTAAGGGTGTTGAAAAAAGCGTCGAAAATTCAACGAATAATTTTACATTTCGAGTCAAAATTTAATTTGGGAAATAAGAGAGGACCCTTGATTTTTATGCGGCGGAGATTTTCGAGCAGCTAGTATACTTATGAGGTATTTGCCGAAAAATCTCACAGTTTCTGTGGGTTTTTCTGGATATTAGGAGTCAGACGCAATCAATCTTCTTTCGGAGAAGGAATCGCGGAATTCTGGCTCTAGCTTCTAGCCCTTCTGCGACTGGAAACGCCTCCCTATTGTTTTGATACTCACTTGAGATTTGATGGATTCTGTTTTCCCAGAGACCCTCTTATCTAATACGATATTCAATCGTTCTTCTATTAGCTGTTGGCCCTCGGAAACCCGGCGTAGAGATTTGAGGAAGAAAAATCAGAAAGGAGAAAGAAGAAAAAAAAAGCAAACACGAAAAACAGAAAACCCCATAGTTACATATTTTTCGGCGGAAAAATTTCGGCTAATCCATTTTTATCGTATATTGAATTCGCCCGGATCACCACAGCGTAAAATTCTCTTTCTAAATAAATACCACGGGGTTTGAGGTGACGGTGAGTTTTATGTGGTGACATCGGTGGGATGTAAAATCCTGGTTAGAGTTCATCCTCCAGATTTTTATGCCATGTTTCTGGGGATGTACTATGTACATAGTATATATATATATATCCTAGGTATCATCACCTATGTATAGTATATTTACGCGGAAGCGCGGAAAGTCAGCCCGTATGAATTGCACTTTTTCACAAAATATCTCGCATATAAACGAGATATCTAGTAGCATCGATAGGAGTAGTGAAAGATAAGGAATAGTAGGTGGGACGTCGTCAATTCGACGTAGCAACGGATTGAGCCGTGGTGCAGTCAGCGTCCGACGTTTCAATGGGATCTGATATTAATATTTCATATCGGAAAACCTGGCAGCTCCTGAGGGACCCTGAAGAATATCACGGGGATCCTTTTCGACCCTTTTGAAGACCGGCTGAGTCTATATACGATCTCGCAATTTATTATTAAAAACCTGCAGGTGAGTTGATGCTTATAATTAATAAATAACTAGTACCTCCCTCTTAATTTAAATACCGAGTTTAATCCGTCCATCCCGCTTTATTCATTTTTCTTTAACAACGTCTTCTTCCTTCTTTACTTCTCGGTTCAGAAAAAAATATCAGACGTAGGTATAGTTTTATCACTTCAAACGTATAATTTAATACCACATATGGAATTTAAACCAATTCAAAAGCAGGTGCAGCATCTCCAAATACCGCGAGTGACGCGAGGCGAAGAGAGGAGAAGCTGAAGCCAAAGCCAAAGATTTCTTCTCGTCCTCCTTCTCCTCCTTCTTCTTCTTCTTCTTCCTTTCGTCCTATCTCTCTATTCATATTTATTTTCCTTTCAAGTTGGCCGAGGCAACGAAGGGTTAACGATTTAGTGACCATGAATTAAAAATATTTAACTGACGTCTCGTTGCTTACCCGAACGTTCAGCCCCGAAAACAATGCCCGGAGGGTCTGGTGGACGGTAAATAGTAATTTACAGGTGGGAACATGGACGCTCCCCAAGCCCTCGAGGTGGTAGTTTCAACTTCTAACTTTTTCTCTTCCACTTTATTTTCATCCATAATAATTAGCATGCCAAGGTGATGCTTCAACGAGCGGATATTTCATTTTTATCTATTTTCACGAAGAATTTTCGCTTCTCGGAAATAGCGAAGCGAGAAATCTAACCAGATTGTTATTCGAAGATACCTACAGCTGTAATATCCTAGGAATATAAAAATTATGAAATAATTATTTCATCGCGAATATCGCATACTATAATTTCTCCATTATATTAAATTTTCAATAGTACCTACAAGATCATTAATTATATGGCCGTATAACTGCTACTTTTCAAATACCCTACCGATTATCGTGTTCAGTTTAAATTTATCTGATAAATGTTTGTCTCGTTTGCTAAATAATCCGAAATTCTATTATGTATGCGTCAAACAGTTATAATATGCGAATAGCTTGTAGTATAATTCGTAATATGTTTAAACGCTGACACAATAAGCTACGTCATCTCTAATCATCGAACGATCCGCTGTATACGCATCTATATTTAATTATTCTAATTTAAATCTGCGTATGATGAAATTTAATGTAATATAATCGATTTGTAGATTATTGTTCTAAATGAAGTGAAAATTGAGGAAAAATATAAGAAATGAAAAAAAGATATATTTTTGTACGTATAGCACATATTGAGAGCTATATACACTACGGTGAGACGCAATTTATTCAAACTGTATCACCGTCGAGTTTCGAAGTTTGATCACGACTCGATTAATAGTCCGTTAAGCGCGTGGTGTAAAAATGAGTTATCGCGAAAGTTAAGTTGAAAGAAAAAACACGAATTATAGAAAAAAGAAAGGTAGTAAAGAGACAAAAGGAAAAAGGGAAAGAATTGGAAAAGGAAAAAAGTTTTTCGTATCTTTCCCTGCAGCGCACACTTAGCCGACAACGGGTTTATTTGAATGCCTCACGCGTAGGTTGAAACAGAAAGTTTTCAATGCGTTCGTAGCTGTCGAAATACCAATGAGATAACTGAAAATGAGGAAAAAAAGAAAAAAAATACACGCATCTTTCACAAAATAATGTTGCTTAACTCATAAACAGAAAATTCATTGAAGTGCGTGCCAAAATGATGAAATCGATATTTCGTTGCAAACTGCCACCGTGAAAGTCTCTATAATTACGTGAAATCGCGAACCTCCCAAAAGGGCAACGCTGTCATTAAAATATAACTGGTGCCTGAACCGAAAATAAGATTTTTCACTTGAACACGCATGATATGTTAACATAACTTCATCGCAACAATTGTTGTACGAAAGTCTGTCTCGATGATCGGGCGTTTTTTGGGTCGCTGATTGGGAATCTGATGCCAAATTTTAAGAATCTGAACATTTATGCAACTAATATCTTGAATATATGAATAATTCAGATATTTAGATTGGATCCGTCATTTTAAATTTGGAATTTCAGACCTCAGATTCGGAGTCAGCGACCCGAAAAACCCCCGTGTACTGAGACAGACTTTCGCACTACTTTTTCCCGTCAAGTTATATGAACATTATAGTAACACGAAGTAAGGTTTGCGTATTAATCGAATAGAGAATCTTATTTTTGATTGAGGTACGACTCGGAGTTTAATGACAGCGTTGCCCTTTTATTTTTGACGTGATTTTGGAGGTTTTTGCGATGGAAGCTTGAGGGAAGAAAAAATGTCGATCTTCTATTTGGCGCACCATAATGTACGCATGTACATCCCTACATCCCTTGCGGCAGAACAAGTGGAACAGCGTTCTGTCACGTCTACATACAGAACCCAGTAATTTGGCTCACATAGTAAGCCTGCCATTGATTTTGCGATGTAATTGACTAGTCACTATATGCTCTATTCCCACGCAACGAAATTTTCCTCACCGTGTTTCAACGCTGTACAATATAATCGTGTACCAAAATTCTGTCGTCAAATTACTCTCTCACATACTATGTGGTTCTATACTTCGGAGTTGAAAGTATCAGATAAATTGCTTTCAATTATTATATCACAACGATAGAATATTTTTTGCGCAAAGGATTTGTCGCAGGGAAATAAACTGAGAAACATAATCAAAAGGGGTATGGTGTGACTAATCTCATATACATACGAAAAAATATATCGCAAAGAAATAGGAATGAAAAGGGAAAACACCGCGTCCGAAAAACCGAGACCATGACGATGCTATCGCTTGTCTTATCTTAGGGAATCGCGTCGAAATAGCGACCAAACTAAATGGAATAACGAAGCAGTGACTCGCGCCTATTTCCCGGGGCTTTTTATCGTCTGAACCGTAAAATGAAATCGTGGTTATCCTGGACGGATATCGCATAGTAGAAAAAAAAAAGAAAAAAAAACGTCGTTTCGGAGGGAATTGCGAGACTAATTATCATCATCGCTATAATATTTGTGGATTGATGAATGAGCTCGGAAAGTTAAAGCGAATATTTTTTGAACGATATCGATTAGCCAGCTCCTCAAGGCAAAGTACATCATTTATAGGAAACCCCGATATTATTGACCAGGTAATCAGCCTAATATTCGTGATAGAACAATAGGGCAAAGCATAAAGCTTAGACGACCGTCTTTATCGTCGTTGCGTGCAGGTGAATCGCATGCTCAGCACTCCTTCGAGGAAAGAGATGTGCTAGCCATTTCAGGCGAGAATTATGGCAAATATATATAAGAAATAATAAATACGTTAGGGTTCTAGGCTATCGCATGAATATGGATGGGACTTTTTGGGGCCGGGGGTTAATCTGGGCCAAGCACGAGACGAGAGAGTTAATGCATAAGTTGTAGGAGCGGAACCTAGCTGAGGGAATAAAATCAGGAAAGAGAATAAAAAAAAAAAAAAAAAAAGGTGCCCAGTGCTTTTATTTACCGTTAAAAATTCCCTGTGCTTAATCGCCCGGAATTCTGAGCATTCTTATCGCCTGACGGGGCAGAAAATTTGGTAGATAAGCGCCCGGGTAAAACTTCGCGTACATTATACCTACCTACCTACCTACCTACCTACCTACCTGTAACCTGAAGAGTAAAAGCGATACTGAATATATATTACACCTTGCGCGTGATGCGATGTAAAGTGAACCGGATAGCACGCTCCTGCAGGGTGCTGAAAATTATTCCCAAACGCAGAGGGAGAAAAAACAGACTTTAATAAAGTGAAAAGTATATGCCTATATGTATTATATATCAGCTCCCGGTCAATGATGGCTCGTAATTTGTCTCGAACAACCATTCGGGATAAATGAGCTGGACAAGTATAATACGGGAAGATGAGAGAAATTAAAACAGGGTGAATAAAGTCGAGGGGGTATTCTCGACGGAGGTATGTAATTATACGCAAGTTTTTGAAATTCTTTAGACCGTTGAAAGGGTGGTTATTTCTTTATTCGTTATTTTTTGTTTTAATTTTTTTCATTTTTTTTTTCATCTTGTTTTCATCCCCCTCTTGTTTTTTTTTTATTTTATTTTTTTATTATTTCTTTCTTTCTTTCTTTCTTTTTGTTGCGGTGTCGGCGACGCGTCGCGGTGATTTTTTACGT
This sequence comes from Tenthredo livida, assembly GCA_963992785.1. Taxonomy (NCBI): domain Eukaryota; kingdom Metazoa; phylum Arthropoda; class Insecta; order Hymenoptera; family Tenthredinidae; genus Tenthredo; species Tenthredo livida. The sequence goes on from OZ023066.1 coordinate 5,001,056, forward strand.
CGTCTGCAAGGGAAGAAGACGGTTTTTTGAATGCAAATATATATTTTTTTTCAGACCTCATTCACCTAGGGAGAAGTCGACGAGGAATAAGAAGAATAAGAAGAAAAGAAGCAGGAAGAAGAGGAAAAATAAAATAAATAAAGAGAAAGAGAGGGAGAGAGAGAGAGAGAGAGCTAGGGCTAAGAATGATTAAATTTTTCGCCACTTTCCTGACCCAATTTCCTAAGCTCACTTTACAATCTGAAATATCCTCGAGTTCTCTTCGCTTTACGGCCAACCCTCCCCCGCTACCATCACCGAGTGCTAAGTGAATTGAGTAGTTGAAGAATTCTTTAAGATTTCAACGGATTCCTCTGTCTGTCATAATATAACCTACACCCTCGCCCCAAGCGAAGACTTAGGGTCACCACCGACCTCTGCAGAAACCAGCAGAACGGGGAGGCGAGACTCTCGAGGACTAAGAGGACTCTGGGTCTCATACCTACTCGGTACATACATACACACATACACACACACACACATACATACATACATACATATTACTGCAGGGAATAAAGGAGACCTGCAGGGTTTCTGCCCCCTTTGTCAAATTACACTCCTTATACTACGTCGGGACCGTTTTCCACAAGTTTTTTGTAGGAAAAGATTTTCACTCCTTTCGTGCTAACGCGCGCTAGCTAGTGCCAAGCTACCTTATACCTACCCACCTACCTACCTACCTACTATACCTTCTTCTTAGCTTGTGTCGTTTACGAACGACAACGATCTGAAACTTTTGAACGACAACGACGGACGGACCCCAGAGAGAGAAAAGATTCTTTTTCCAAGGGGACATAAATGGAATCAGACTGACTGGAAAATGAAATTTTATTTCGCGATCTAATTTATGAGACTTAATTTTAGCCGTGTGATAAATAAAGGAATTTATCTTATTTTCTCTTATTTTCTCATCAGAATTTGGTGTAAGAAACAGCGACGTGTAATAACGTCAAAATTAAAGTGACGTTATATTTATTTCAGGGTTTCCTCCCTTCCCGTTTTTCCAATGATACGTTAATCTCGTTCATTTCAATACGTTTCAACTATACTAATTTTCAAGAGGAAAATAGACCGAAGAGCCTCACTACCTCTCGCGATTCCACGATTCGGTTTCGATATACATATAATATATTATATAATATATGAAAAGTCACGTATAAATTTCAGTTTTGTTCAAACTGTATAATATTATGTAAAATTTTCGGGTGGTTATAATAATTTGAAAAAATGTTAATGAGCTTGAGCTTTTTGACGGTAAATATTATCCCAGAAAGCCCGCTGTCCAACTACCTTCGGGAACTTGGAACGTTTTTTTTTTTTTTCGTTTTTTTTTCGTTTTTTATTTTTGTTTTTTGCTCTCCTAAAACACTGAAATTCACTTCAGAGTTAAACTTTGCCAGACATTCTTATTATAATTAAACACAGAAGCCAGTCTCAAAGAAGAGTATCCTTTTAACCCTTTTTGTTTCCCTGCTGCAAATGTAACGTAATTCAATGTTAAACGAATCCTTGAAGTTATTAAATCGAGGGTTACGATCCGAAAACAAAACTCCTTTAAGAGTTATTAGTCATTTAATTGTTCAGTTTTATGAAACGATTTATCTCTCATGTTATCTCATTAATTAATGAAAATGAAAATCCGTTGGTTTAAACTTTAAAGAGGAGAAATGAAAACTGAAAGAAAAAGCTACCCTTGTGTGTCTGCTGCAAGTGGATGATTCTTCTGCTCTTCTGGCACTCGGGATTATGATATTATTTTGTAAAGGCTTCGTGTCTCCGCGGGACTTATACCTATATACAGCTACCTACCCCGTTTTAACTATGACGTTAACTAGTTAACTTTTCAACTTTCAACTTCTTTCTGAGTTGGTAACTACCGCGATAAAATACTCAAAAAAGAAATTATTTAAAAGTTTAGTCCTCACACGGTGAAGTACACACAACGCGGCGTATTGTCCTAAATAAATTTCGAATGAAAGTATCTATCGAACAAATCGCGTCTCTGTATGTTTCCAAAAAGGCATAGGATCCATACACAGCGATCTATACCTGAAAAGCCAAAAGAGAAAATTAGAATCAAAAGCGATAGGCAAACTTTATGACTTTTCGGCATTGGAGACGCGACGTATTCTACATTATACCATAAGCACCTGAAATAATTATGGCTACCAATTGAGGATAAGAAGGGTTGTATTACGGCAACTGCGAAGATTCGCAAGCTAAGTTTTAAAGTAATTCAAAATTTTCTCTTTAAGCGATGAAAGACTTTACGCGACACGAACTACTTACCTCTTGTTAACGATAGGCGAGTTTAATGAAACGCTCTTACCCGCGATTAGACACGTTCTGCTACTTGAAACTCTGATGCAGTTTTTCTCTCTGTCGTTAAGATTTTCCTTTTTATAAAATAGAGAAAAAGAGTGAAAAAAGGAGACAGAAAAAAGACGAAAGAAAAAAAAAGAAGAGAGATGAGAGAAAAAACTTTTAGCTTTCGTCACACGGAGAAAAAAATATCGCTCTCAGAGCTATCTAATAGATAGCTCTTCGTAAATCGCTACTGTAGCGATACGTTTTCTTATGGTAACAACACGGTATCGCTATTCCAGCTATCTCTTAGATAGCTGGAATTGCTATACCACATTTTTCAACGGCCTTTATTTAACTATATCTGATTAATTATTTCTATGAAAATCTACTTTTTAAAAGACTCAAATTCAAATACATACATAGTATTTTATGTAATGTTGGTCATTTAAACAATAATGATCGACAAAATAAATGTATCTTCAAATTTTTGAGGTTATAAAATATGTCAACGCGCAGCACGACAGCGCAGCATATGGCTCTTCCAACGACGTATGTACATCCCGTATAGCTATTTTAGCTATCTAACGTATCGCTCTCAGAGCTATCTACCAGATAGCTACAGTAACGATCTAATAGATAGTCAACTGCGTATAGTTACTGTAGCGATACAGTATAGCTCTGAGAGCGATATTTTTTTCTCCGTGCAGCCGCTGAGCGATGGGACTCGATAGAGGAGATCGAATTCTCTCGAGTTCGACAGTGGCTGTTATAGATAGGTTGTAAAAAGAAATTTGATAAGCCATGGCACCTACATACAATATAGACAAGTAATTCGATTTCTATACACCGTATACTGGTAATCTGTATGTATAGGCGGTGAAATAATAAAACGAATTACAGATAGGTATATATGAAAATTTTACTCGAAAAGAAGAAACGTTCGCCATCACAATTCACAATGTGCAGGCGTGATGCAAATTGAAGTAAATGGATAAGGGAAGGGTGTATGAAAAGGGGAAGCGATAAATTGAAATCTGTTCCCACAGTGGCTATTTTATCGTAATATATATCTGCATAGAAATGAGGAGGATATATTTGAATCCTGTCAAACCGCACTGTGTGTGTAGATTATTTAGATCCCACATGTGTAGATACATACTGAAAAATCTGTGAAATTTTAAGGGGAAATTGAATATCGCCTATAGATCGGGTGTACGTATGTATAGGTGTAGGTATTGGAAGATAGCTCAATAATACAAGGCCGCTAAGCACAGCTGAACGTGAGGTCGTCAGATCCCTTAACTTATCGGTGGTAACTCGTGTCGAACTAGTGAAGAGAAGACAAATTTAGGAGCACCGAGTTTCGCCTTCCGAGTTCGCAGCATGGCTGACGGAATTTAAATCAGTCTGGTACGTTGAACACGTCAAACGACCAAGTTTATAAATCGCATTTACGCCATCCTTTGTGCTAACTATTTGCTTCTGAGCTCTAGGCTCGCTGAACGACTTTGGTACCTCATGTCGTGAGCAGCACACTAACAAGTAACAACTAAACAAACCTTACTAGATAACATACATCCAAGAATTTGTCGATATCAGGTAGTAATTTGATTTCAGACAAACCTATCGAATCGTTTCACCCATCCCTTTCGATGGTGAACAATTCATGAGAAATGGTGAACATTTCATTTGTTCATTAAGTGGATCAAGTCTTAGCGATTGCAAAAAATATGCAAGAAAATCTGTCGATTCGTTGTCGATGGCGAAAAATCGTCCTAATTCAGCTATTTTCAAAATAACTGAAAAACTACCGAGTTGATAAATCACTGAATCGAATCAGTTCTGAGTAAGCTAAAATCGAATCGATTGATTTATCGGAAGTTATAATCCGTTCATTCGTGGTCATAATATCGCCCGTCTAAAAATGGTCTAAGAATGTAATTCTCCGGATTTCAAGATGTGGAGATCCGATGAAATCTCGGCTTTTCATTTTTGGGTAAATCATAACGACTTTTCCCTGTTCTTTCAGACTCGATGGTCAAAAACGTGTCGAGGTAATTCGCGAATAACGTGTCTACGCAGAATTACGGGTTAGTTGATGCGAAATTGCACCGTTGCAAATAGAATGGGAGAAAATCTGTTTGCCGATTTTCTGTCTGAAAGGAAAGGTGGTTCGGGGGTTGAAATAATATGGGTGGAAAGTAATTTCTCTTGACGTATGATATTTCACGAATTTCGATGTATATTCTCGCTTACATATACTATATATAGGTATAATACATAGTATAGGTACAGGATTTTCGCCGTTTTCTTGTGTACATCTAGCTTCATATTGCGGGGATGAGACAAGGCACGTTGTAGGATTTATTCGAAATCAACGAACCAGAAACGTTTGTATATCTGAATATTGAATAACAAGAGTATCTTCTTGCACGCAAGTGAGCTGTGAAATATTTATACGATGAATTTCCCACCGAAACAGTACGTAGATTTCTTTGTAACATAGCTATAGGTACAAGGCTATAGGTGCGCGAAGCAAGCACGTAACTAAATGTACGTATGTACCCATACATATTGTACCGAATATATATGCAAACTAGGTGCAACCGTAATAACATTTCGCAACAAGATTGCTTTATGATTCAGTGAAATTACATATCCTACTTCTCATTAGTCCTTAGGTGTATATTAAATTCAAATTTTCATATTACAATTTGTATGAGGCGAAATTTTTGAATTTCAACTTCTGTATGAATATTATTGCTAACGAAATATCAGATATATGATAATGATAAGGAAAAGATGAAATCAATAAAATTACTTTTTCAACGCTAATTGAACGATGCCTAATTCTAACGCCTGCGATAAATAATTATTATAAAACAGTGTAATATATGTATACCCTGCAGGCAGGTAACAAGTTCCATTAATTTTATCTCCCAAAAATTCGGTCAAACATTTACAGTATAACTCCGGAGTTACTGCAGGCTGCTGTAAATATACGTTAAAAAATTATTACCTATACCTACACCCCCCGTTTGTCTACAGGTTAGCAAAGTTTGTGTACACGAACGATATGACCCGGTTAACAAGCAGTGTAATTACAACAGGTTAAACAAATTTAAACAAACTTTACTTTGTTCTGATTTTCCGATTTAATTGCATTACGCTTTCTTCGTATCGCGTTCATACACCCTATTCGTTCATAGGTGATAAAAAATCTGGCGGATAGTGGTGTGGGTTTTCGGGTCATAAACTTCAAGCACATGTGGATACGTGATTTTAACTAATTCTTAAATATTAATTCGCGTGTATTGTTGAAGAATAGCACGTAAAATATGTTCTTCTGGAAACGTAATTCCTTATCGAAAAATTGTTAAACTTGACTCAATTGTATGCTGAGAATGAAACCAAGTTCTGTAAACTAATTGCACGTAGTACTAATACAAATAAAAAAAGGATGACAAGAAGCAACCGGATGTCTCGTGTTTACGCTGTCGTTAGATCCCGTCTGTACAGTATAATTGATTCACAGATGTAATAAACGGTGCTATGTTATATCTATATACCATACCGTACCGTGTCGCATACACACAACCTCGGTAAACTTTGGGTAAAGTACTTTCCCAGCTAGCTTACTTACTCAGTGTATCCTCCCTTTACTTACTCTCTGTGCTTTGCGCTTGGTCACCGTTCTGTGTATGTACATACACACATATGTCTATCTATGTGAGTATGTATGTATTTATGTACAATATTATAGTATACACGTAGAAGAGGAACGACATCCTGCATCTGGTCCTTGTAGATACAGACAAGAGTCATTGACAGGAGCCATGGACATGAATATGAACAAATATTATTTTGTCTCGACTACACGACGTCATCGAGTCATGAGCTTCCTACCATTATTAATCATTCATCTCCATATACGTAGCATATCGCGATTGATTTTTCCCTCGACATTTATCAGAAGCGTGAATTTTTTCAAGAAAGAAACTACGATTTTGGTATGTGAATCCGAAATTTTTTCTAAATCTCGGAGCGATTCCCTGTCATTTCATACGTCTGCATGGGTTGTGCAATCGCCGTATATTGATACGTCTTTGTCTTTGGGATCTTATACGGCACATAGGTATAACAGACCGAGTTTATTCTCCTCATACGTTATAATTCAGTCTCCATAAACATACATGAATGTAAATATGCGCAGCTGCAGTGGGAAAAGAAATAATGAAAGAAGCCTAAAGTCCGTAACTTAACTGACTGTGCAGTGCACAGGGGTGCAGGCCGTTTCAAACCACTCGATTGAAATATGCCGCTTGTGAGTTCTCCTTGCCAAGATAACTCGAATAAATGGGGGGAAAAGAAAAAAAAACGTCTTCACTTCTTCACTCTTCTTTTCCTTACCATTTTTCTTATACCTATGTACTTCTGTCGTATCTATGTATGTAGGTACGAGATTATTTGCTTTACGGATGCACAGCAAACGCATAAAAGAGAATATCTGCACGACCCAAAGCATACGTTTGCTTTGGATTATCGTATGATGTGAAAATCCTCGTCTCCTTGGCTCTGCTATAGGTGGATATCCAGAATCGATAATCTACTTTTGACCTGGTAAAAGAAATTCTGGCAATGCTCTTATACCTCGCTGTTATATTTTCTTCGAAGCCGCATGGTATCTCCTCCGCAGAATTACCTTTCCAAAAAAATGGGACACCCCCTTCTACAAGTTTCTCCAAATTTTCATTGCAGAATTATCGAGAATAGATAATCGCCAGTCATATATGGACGCGAGAAATCAATTGCAGTTTCCATCAAAGCAGATCTCAGCCTTGCTATACAGTCTGTGTTTATAGGGATAGAAGGGAAAGTTACGGCGCTAAATTTCTGCCGAATCGTGTCAAGTTTATGAAGAGGGAGTAGAGCGGGCGTATCTCGTAAACTAGATGATTGCGTAATAAAACGTTGACTACACGCTCCCACGGGTGCGTTAATTTCGTTATCCGCGAAGAACTGCGACTATCCTGATCCCCCATGTCCTCCGTGTCTTTCGTACCCTACCCTGCCCTACCCTGCCCTACCCTACCCTTACTGCGGCTCCCGTTTCGTTCTCTAAACTCCTCTAAACTGCCTCCATCCAAAGCCACAACCGTCAATAAACACTAAAGAGATCTTCAACGCTAAACGTGACATGGACGGCTCAACCGGCGGTGAGGCACTTCGTTAGTTAGTCGTACGCAAACTCACGGAAAATTTACTCTTCTCCCTCTCTCTCCGTCTCTGTTTCTCTTATTTCTGGAAGATAAGCGGTTTGATGGAAATAGAAACAATTACAGCCGAGCATTACGCCCCCAACATGTATTATAATTCATATGTATATGTGTGCGAGTTCATATTTCTACATACTATTATATATATATATATAGCGCATAAATGTACGCGAGGGATTTTCCCTTCAGCCTCCCCTATATTACAACACGCCTAAGGTCTTACAGGTTGCATTGAATTTTACAAACGAACGTAGGAATTGTTCTGGTCAAAGCCGATTACACCTCGCTGGCTTCGAGTGTTCTTTTTTAAAAAGTAAAATCACCCTCGAATTACATACTATACAGGATTAAATTATAAATTTCAATTTTTACCTTACTCGCTGCAGCAGTATTACTGGGTGTAGAATAAGGTAGGTACCGCAGAGTAACGTAGCTTTATATCTGTACAATATAATTAACGGATGATATAATCTTTAAAGGGAGTATTTTTCTTTTTTTCTTTTTTCTTTTTTTTTTTTTCTCTCTTCCTACAAAAGACCGCGTTTACTCCGAAATGAAATTTTTTAATTATCGCCGAATTTTATCACACCAGTTCGACTATAAGCACTTCAAAGTCCCGGGATTCTTTATAATTTTTTCTTTTAATTGTTCCCAAAATATATATGGTGGACTGGATTCTCTCATTTTTATTTCTAGCGGTGTAAGCGCAGGTGCAGCCCGATGCAAGTCTGTATTCGTAAATAACTTTCGAGGTAATATTTTTCGAGTTATCACTGGGCTGTGCGCTGTGTATCGCCAGACAATTTACCTGGTGCAAGATGGGAAGATCGGCGCTGAAGGCAAGGTGCACTCAGGGGTGTCACAATCTCTACGTTAACATCCAAGCTTCGTGACGGTACAGGAAATTGCGTCACGTAGATATACATACAGCTTGTCTATTTCGTTCGAGTTTCTCGTAGCTAAGAAGTCGAAAAAATAAAAAATAAAAAATAAAAATAGAAAAAAAAAATGAGGGTATAAAAGAGAGGAGCATTTCCAATCGTGACATTGGATCGCATATTTGCTGCTTATATTAAAAAGCGATCAATGTCAGGAAATTTTCTTCCGCGATGGAAAGAGTTTTTTCAACTTTTCACGGATCAAACCCATATACGTAAAATTATATATACAAATGAAAGGATTATGGATTATCGAGGTGTTAAAAAATCGGGGAAATGTAAAAATTTAAGAGAAATACCAGCCTTGGCACAAAAATCTGTGTTTTATTACGATTTACGAAACTACGGCAGGGATTGAAGCCATAAGCGGTGTTTTTTTTCGCAAAATAAGAAAAAAAAATAACCTGAACGTCGCGCGAGATTGAGGGCTCAACGTTACTGCCCTGTTTCCCTTGAAAAACCATAAAAATGGAATCTCTTATAAACGCAATTTGAAATTCGAATCAAATACGTCACACGCCTTTAACGACCTCACGAATCGGAGCCTGATGGGTGAGTAGGTACATAAATGTTGTCCACGACCCATCCTAAATCTTTGAAAAAAAACAAAAAAAAAACAAAAAAGAATTCTGAAAGTCTCTGGCCGCAGATTCCGGTCGTAGAAAATTGTTTTCTGGTTAGATAGATTTGCATGGTAAGGGTATTTCCGTCAGTAACAAACACCCCCGTGTAGTCTAGAAGCTTACCCTTCGGTAAATTTCAAACTTGTTGTTATTCATAGAAATAAACGTGGCTGTTGCGCACTAAGAATAAGAATGATATAAGAAAGAAAGTTTGCCATCTCTCCACCACCACATGCAAGAATCCGAGGAAAAAACAACACCAGATATTTCGATCTCGATCTCGATATTATATACTTATTTTTCTTTTCAACTTTCCACTATATTCTTTCTTTTCTTTTCTTTTCTTTTCTTTTCTTCTCTTTTCATTCTACTCTTGAATTTTTTTCTTTTTTTCTAATAAGCTATACGATACACCAGTATTTCATTACCTCCATCATTCCAATCGCAAGCTTCTTGGATATCGCCTAACACCATCGATTAACGTGTACCATACGTTTCGCTCATATATGCTAAAGTCATATCGTCCAGCAGCCCCCGAACGCGTTAATCGATATAAGGGAAGTAGGTACCCAAGTACCTTATACTCACCTACCTACGTATATACTTGGTACTACGTACAGGGATGATGGCGACGAAGAGGATAGCTACCAAGTCTAGTTTCCACCTAGATAGGTGGTGACATTATGCTAAGTTAAGTACGTTTTGGTCCGCGAGAAGACAGGCTAATCGGCGAAACCAACGGGGAAACTATATCCTTGGATCTACTTACGGTTCAGTTCCTTACAAACTGCACCGAGGTTATACGGGATGAACAGGTAGCCAGATATTCATACGATCGTTCCCTGGATTCGGGGAATATTTTACTGAACTTCTTCTCTCTTGTTTTCTTTTTCTTTCTCTTTTCGCATTTTACGGTCAAAGTATAATAATTACCTGTACTATATGGATGCTTCGTAAATGGACCGAAAGAATATCTAATAATAAGATTATGTCCATCACGAGTTGAAATAGTACTTTTCGATACTAGTGCGAAAGTGTTGATTCTCGGACGAGTGTGAAGTTTTTTGCCCGAGCGAAACGAGGGTGACAATCACATGAGTCGAGAATCATCTTTCGCACGTATATCGAACTTTATTTTTTAACCCAACGCACGTTAAGTTGAATTTAATGCACGCAAAATCAAACTTTGCGCCCGCAGTGTGGAGAATATAATTACTGGTCCTTCTCCCAGGACGAAATTTTTTTGTTTTTCTCCTAAAAACATATAGAAAACAAAAACAAAAAGGTAATCACATATCGACCAGAGATTTTCGCTCCAGTTATTTTTACGTCTACAAATAGGTACAAACGACAATAATTATTCAGTCGGATGTAGCTGTCCAACAGTTTCAGCTAGGTTTGTATACCAAATCCCTGCACCGGCCATACGTTCAACTATTTTGCTTTATTGCTGCAATTTAAAATCAGACCGCGTGAAATCCCTGTACGACCTGGACCCAGTATCAACCCATCGTTTCACCCCCTCCTCTTGTTTTTCCCGAAAAACTTTTCGAAACATATACATACTGCAGTTACCTGTAATTGCAGATTACCAATCAAATCATTTCAGAACAGACTTATTATGAATTTTTCCTATTATTGGTCAACGAAAAAACTTCCAAATCATTTGATAAATGAATACCGATACTGAGTCACGAAATTTGATTGTCCAGAGAAGAAGAAAATGAATTTTAGCCACTTGTGCTTTTTTCGTGAACGACGAATAGTGAAGCTTTAAAGTATGATTTCATCCCTCTAAAAGTTGCATAATTTTTTGATAAGAATAGTATTGGGAAAAATAAAAGAAATTTGTGAATTGACTGTAAGCGAAACCGCATGAATAATATAATATATCTGTATATACGAGAGTAAACATAGATTGGCTATGAATTACATGGCTAGGCTTTGAGCTTTCTTTACGCACGGGTAACCGCGTGATGTTGCATTGGTTTTTCGGATCTCGTTCGTTCTGGTTGTTCTGGCGCGTGATGGTCCGCCGTGGTAGAAGCCAGTGGACCACGGATCAGTCATTCCCTCTCGAATTCCTCCCCTTTGGAGGTCAATCGAGCATCGACGAAATGCCAAATCCCACTTCTGTATTGGGAAGAAAAAAAAAAGAACAATGAGAAAAAAAAAAAAAACTGAATCAGAGATACGATGCGAGTTGGGCCGATTTTTCTATATATCTGTATAAGTCGAGTACCAAATCAGACTTCCGCTCAATATAATATATCCGAAGAAGTAAACCGCGGAGGACCATAATCAAACGTTTCTATTCCGATCCACTTCTTAGCTGGCCAGTCCATGCTATGCGGAAAGCCACGAATTTCGATTCTCCTAAATCACCACTGCAACGCGGATCTCTGGTATACATAAGATAGATTTTTACGAAGGAAATTTTCAAATTTAGAAAACTATGGTCTTCAAAAATCCCTTAGTAATATCAAAGTGTCGCAGTGCGGCCGTTGCTGCATGTAAAAGAGCTGCTGACACGTCAGCAAAATTTTCTCCTCCTGTGCTTCCACGTTCAGAGAAAAGCACCCTTGAACTATGGAACTGAGTGGCGGGGTGGAAGAGGGGTGAGGAATAAAAATAAAAGAGAAGAGAAGATTTCATACCTATATACATGTATTACAGAAAGACTAGACTACATGTATATCCGGGCACAGTGATTGGTTTCGGTTAGCTAAGTTAGTTGAGTTAATTTAAGATTACCAAAGCTGGAATTTATATTATAACATCGGTCCAAGAGATAGAGTCTTTTGGAAGCCTGCTTGGAACCTCATTAATACATGATGCCAACAGCCAACTCAAACTAACTTGATAAACTAATCTATTCCAGCCACTACGACCGGCGCCATTTTGTTTTCGCTTTGCTATTCGTAGGTAAATATACGTAGTCGTATAGGCATGTATGTACCGAAGTCGAGGGGAAAGCTCACTGCCTGTTTGTAGTACAGCAGAAAAAAAGTTTAACGAAATTTTCATCCCGATAGAAATTTTTTTTGTTAATTATTCAACAGAATTCTTTGATTCTGACAAACGGCAGTTTTCATTCGTTTGATAAAACGATTCTCAGAAATATTCTTTGAGCTACTCGCTAAAGGATGTGTAAGGGTGGATTTGTGCGGAGCGTCTTCACGAGTTACGCAGATATTTTTGATGATGGGGCTCCAAGCTGCTCAAAAGTGGAGAATAAGCGCCCAGGATTCAATCTTGAGAATTTCGAAAATATTACTGATATAGGTTCAGAAGGAATTGATTAGAAATGATATAGTCGGATAATTTGACTGCCTAATGTCTCTGAATGAATTTTCTCAGAAAATCTATGGACTACGTTTTTCTGAAATAAAGGAATGAAATGGAACCAGCTATTGGAACTGCATACATTTAACTAATGAAACTATATCCAACCACTACCTACTAGCAGATTAAGCTTTTTCAGTGCCAAAAGATAAATGACGATATTACAGTATGTCAAGAAAGTGGAACACTCTCATAATAGATATATAAATTCTTCAAGATTTTAACGAAGCTCTGCAAATCCGGTCAAAGTATTGAAATTGAATAAAATCGGTCAACTAGAATTTGAGAAACGGAAAGAAAAGTGTGTTTCGAAGAATTCTTGATATCTTGGTAACCGCTTGTGCCATTTAGATGAAATTTGCTTAGTCAGTAGTTCTCGAGGCACCGAGCCTTTTTATCAAATATAAAACAGTTTGGTAATCGAACGTCGGAGGGGTAAAAGTTCCAAATGTCATTTCGACAAATCTCGATAACTGGTGTACGGATTCCAGCGAAATTGACCGTAGAATTGGGTCCATTATAATTGCAAGCATGGTTCGAGCTGAAATTTCATACACTCATTAAAAATTCTTATGTTTTCCGTGGGTTTCACATAAGAAATCCACATGATTTCTGAGCTCCTCACATTAGCACGCAATTTAAAGTCAGTCACGAGTTTCTATAGGTATATCGACCGGATTCCGATCGTTCTAAGAATCTCTCGTATTTTCATTCCGGCAGTAAAACCGGGTTGTGGGTGCCAAATCTTTCCACCGCAAAATGATTCCATTTTCAACCGATATAAGACTCCGGTGAAATAAATTCGGAGAAGAAACTGAGAAATTGATATCTATGCACCTACTGCATACGTATGATTTTTCAAACCGCGTGACACACGCTACTGCAGCTACTTACACCTACTGCAGGTTTTATCAGACCCCCTGCCCCCTGTAACCCCACGTGTATATGTTTATCGGGTTCTCTGAAGCAAACTTAACTATACAACAGGCCAAAGTTTCCAGGGCAATTAGGTAAATTCAGTAACATTCATGTAGCTGGGATTAGTCAGCTGGGAAAGCTCATGAATGTATTCGCATGTAATATGTACAACGGTTCTACACTACTGTGGCAAACCTTCTCAGACCCTGGCCCTTGCCCTGGCCCTGGCCCTGGCCCTGGCCCTTAGTACTTCGCCTTACCTTGCCTTGCCTTTCCTTGGCTCATCTTGATAATCGGGAGGATTTGAAACGGTAACCCGTTATTAGTCGACCTTCGTCGTGCCTTGAATATAGGCGGATTCAATGCCCCATAGATCCTTACATTAGGTCCTTCTCTCCGCTCGTATATGGCCGCATAGAAACACGTCGCGGTCTATTTAACGGGGACATGTTTCACTGCAGAAACGTTTAGGCCTGTTAATTGTACTAGTTTTACACTCCCTCACCTCAGTTCTCTCTTACCTTATACCAAACTACTGTGTCTATGTGACTTTGACTTGATTCAAGCCGCGCTTACGTTCACTAGGGTTCAGAGACCGTTCGTCAACTGGAATTTGATTAGTCCTTCGTGCCCTTCGACCCTCTGATTTCAAAGTTCTCACTGAAATTCAGTCTCCTGATTTACTATGGCATTTCATTCCATCTCTCACCTCCTCGACGAACTTTGGTATTCCATGTGTATAGCGATTCCTTTGAACTGTATAGGTATAATAATTACAGAAAGCGATAAGGATTCTTTACCAAATTCCGAAACTCTCAAGATCAAATCCTTCGGATTCGTTGCTTGATTTTTATTCACTTTCGTATAAATCCTATTCCCGCGTGCCAAAAACCGTACAGATCTTGAAAAAATATATTATTGTGTCTGTATGTGTATGTGTATGTGTATAAAAAAAACCGACTACACAATCGGCCCGTGGAGGCAGCGTACGTAGTACGTCTTGGCCGAGTGCGAAATAAATTCTAACGAAAAGCAAGAGCTCATGGGGCATTCATCAAATCGTGGCTTTATTTAAATTTTCTAGAAAAGAGGAATAAATTTCCCTCGAAATGAGTTATCTTCAGACCGACCACGAGACTAGATGGCTATGTAGATATGGTACGTCTCTAGAATCCCGTAGCTAAAATTCCTATGTATTCCAACGTACATACATACATAGACCTATACTCCCACATTTGGATGCTGCACATGCACAGAGAATCATCCATGCGTTATATATCTACATGGAGGAATAAGAGAAGAGAAGAGAAGAGAAGAGAAGAGAAGAAAAGAGAGTAGTTTCAGGTATAGGCGTTTTCGACAGCGGAAGGATTGCAAGGGGATGAAATTATGTGTGGAATAAGTCTGAGCATCGAATATAGGTGGAAAGTGGATTGGAAAATTAATTCTCTTCTTATTTTAAATCTGTGAATATAAGAGAAGAAGAAGAAGAAGAATAAGAAGCAAGAAATATCGGGGATCGGTGTATACCTATAGTACACACCTTATACCTCGGGAATATTCAACCCTTGCAGATTTATAGTCAAAGCTTGAAATACGTTCTTTAAGAATTGTTCGAGCTGCAGATTATTCGACAGTCTCTAATCCGCCGCGTGACACCAGCTCGAGTCCTTCACTAGATTTTTTTTTGAGATAGGATTTAATATATCGTTAAAAGGGGATCAGCTGCCTTGCTTTTTTATAATGTTACACGTGAAATATCTAATTTTAAATCTTACTAGTTGCTGTATAAGTTACTCAGCGATCAGATAATATCTACAAGGCTGGTATAGGTTCCTTTCTTCTCTCTCCTTTTTTTCTTTTCTGTTTTTTATTTTTTTTTTTTTTTTGTTTTTTTTTCGAAAGCCGAAATTGGCCAGCCATTTTATTGTAAGTAATTATACCGTTGGAGAATTTTAGAAGAGAGAAATTAACGGCTGTCGACACGCGATCGGACGCAAACACCGGTTGATTATGTATATATACCTACCCCGAAAAACTCCGGCGGTTTACTTTATGCATAATTAACAATTTTATCATTTTTAGTGCCTAAGAAATAAGCACTCGTGATAATAGTTTCACTCTCGTGTTCGTTCCGGATTTTTTTTTTTTTTTTGTCTTATCCATCTAAATGACCGTTTTAGGTGTCCCCTGTGTAAAAACGCAATAAAAACGTATTAAATAAAAAATAAGATCGAGGGAAACGTCGGGAAATAATAGATCGTATAAAACAACCTGGTACTGTGTCGTCAAACCACCAAATCGTCAGAACCTCGAAAAAATCCTTCGTGTGCTATACGGTTTTAGCCACGCGGTAACGATCTCTTTATCGTAAAGTACGAATAGAGACTCATATTACATATGTGGTATTCCACGTGAACCGGATCGGTTTTTGGCCGGAGGTCATCGAATTTGACGCCAATGCAGATTCAGATTCCGTGTTACTACATGAGATGTCCCCAACAGTTACAGAGCATGAAACCAATGGTTCAATTTATATCGCTGTCATAATTATACCAAAAATTTAATCACTACATTTTCAACTCCACTTATCTCAGCCATGCATGAACAAAATCATAACTTCCCATAGTGTATTCTACGCGCATAAATGAGCTCCTTCGAAATATGTAGCACTTCAATTATTTTTGAAATTCTTAAACATGTAAAACTTTGGAAATATGCGATTTCTTTGTTCTTTTACTTGAAGCGTTTCACTAATTGCCCTGAAATTTTCCCCGAAATTACTTCGAGGTGGCACTAAAAAGTGATCAAAATTTCAGCCTCCCGTTTTTCTGCTTTTTTTTCTCCAAAAACCGGCGAAGCATGTAAAACTTGGAAAAAATGTGTTTCCATTTTCTTTCTACTTGAAGGGTCTCATGGATTGTCTCGAAATTTTCAACGAAATTACTTCGAAGTGCCACGAAAAAGTGATAAAATTTCCAGCCTCTCGTTTTTTCCTTTTTTTTTGCCAAAAACCGATCCGGTTCGCGTGGAATACCTCATATATATACGTATAGGTATACACATGTGTGAGAGACTATTCATTTTCAAGAATTCCAAAGTAGGTATCTATTAGGAAACTGAATTATACTTTGAAGAAGATCGAATTTCTAGATTATATGTATAGAACAAGAAAAACTGTCTTCATCTTAAGAAATAGAAGGAATTTTGTCTCCAGTGTGAAATAAAAGTTATTTTTGTTTTATACGTGTATCGTTTTTTTTTTTTGGCACTTGTCGAGTCTATATAGGGAGGAAAAGAAAGGGTGAAGGGCGTCGGGACGCCCACCTATTTATATACATGTTCATATTTATGTATACACAGTTTTACGTGTGTCGCGGGAGTGGGACGGTCTACGGTCCGCACTCCGCGTGTCAGGGGGTTGGAACCGGGGGGGAGGGCTAAAATATTTTCATAATGTTCGCTTAGGTTGACGTAACTGGCGATGCGGGCAATTTCCCTAAAAGCTACTTCACTTTGAAATACGCCTGCCATTTTCTTGGGATGAAAAACAAAACACTATCTATGCTAATGGCGGCCATGGCTGCATACGCCGAAGCTATATACTTGTATGTATTATACATGTATACATGTATTACAATAAATACAAGTACATACACGCATACGTTATATACCTATATGTATATATATAATATACATATGTATGTTTAAAAATGTCGCTCTTTCGCAAATGGTCGGCGAAAGATTTGCCCCCGATTTCTTTTTTCACCCCACTTGCTCTTTACATTTTTTCTATTTATTTATTTTTCATTTTCATTTTCCATTTTTGGTTTCGTTAGGTAAAAAACTGTCAACGTTTTATTTCAGAACGGAAATAAGATCCACCTCTCGCTCTCGCGGTTGAGTTATTTCTCTATGGTATATACCATATACCTTACCTACCCTCCGCACGCGTCTGCACCCCTCCGTTTTATACTGTTATGCATTGAAACTTTCCATCTTACTCGTATTCGCACTTTTCTGCGGAGGCATACCTTCTTCTTATTCTTTTTCTTCTTCGTCTTCTTCTCTGCGGCGGACAGTTCTTTCTTGTAGGATAAGTGTATATATATAGTATAATCAACAGTAAAAAGTTTTTTCAACCGTCAAGTTCTAAGTGGTAAGTGGTTAAAGTTGTAAGCTTAATTTTGCTCCTAATCTACGATATTCACCATAACTAAGTTTCTAGCGCATCCCCAAAATTCGTACCTTTCATAGGAATTATTTATTGTATGCACTGTTCTTTCCACATTTGTTCATTTCTTTAGAAGTTATGTATCATCACCTCTGCATAGCGATAGTGCTTACCAATTAGTTGATCATTCCGATTTTTCGCAGCAAATGCGAGAGTATAAGGTATATGAAAATGTGGAAATAGAAAATGGCAAGTGCCTATATATACATATACATCCCTCTCTTACGATGAGAGGATATCGCTCTCTTCAAGATGGATCCCTTATTTCAATGCGCATTTCATTTCTCCAGAAGAGAGCTGAGATCTGAAACGTGGCTATGCTTTGCGTCTATTAGCAATTTAAATTCACCGCTCAAAAGCAAACACCGTGTCTTCGGCCTTCAGTCAAGTTCAACAACGCCGATTTACCTAGTCACTCTGAAAAGATCGAATATCTGCTAAGCCTCGCGGGGGGCCAAGGGATGGATGGAAAATAAATAAACAGGAAAATCTGGAATTGCATATTTTTATAATTTTTCATGAAAATTTCGGAACTCCTGAATGACTCCTTCCGTCCGATTAATAATTAACAAAAGATAGAAATTAACGACACCTCGGTGATTCCGCGACGTGAATACCTACCTACACGTGTATTCAATATTGCGTATATACGCTCGCGTTACACATGTGTAAGCAATAAAATTGAATAACGTGAGCCAACAATTTAACGCGACGATCCCCTGTGGCACCAGCCAAACGATTATTGCTTCATTGTTTCGATACAAAGCAACGCTAAAGCTCTATATGTCCCCTCCGCAGTAACTCCCCCATCTTCATCCCTCGCCCTCGTATCCTCCGGGACCGCAATCTTCCGAGCGCGTATCTCGGCTAACGACATGATTATTGCGGACCCGGGATCACATTAAATCGATTCTAATCAGTAGATGAAAGCGTCATTCTCTTACGAAAGACAAAATCATCCTCATGGAAGCTGAACCGGATATCGATAATCAAAGACTCGTTTTTTGCCCCCTGGATGCGTTTCTACATACAAAATTCTCCGTTTCTATCATAAAATAGACAAAAATGGTGATAAATCGACTAATTATGAGATTAGAGGAACAGGTTTTAGATCTAGGTGACTTAAGGATGAACTGGCGGTCCTAGCATGTAGGAGGGCAATACCAATCCCTGAGCATGAAAAATGTTTCCTCTTCAATTTGATTATTTGACCATATTTGATGATTTCTATGGTCAAATTAATTTTTTTTAAACACATTTATTTTTTTACAGAAGTTAAATCTCTGAAATTATTCATTTGAGTAGTTTTAATTGCAATTGAAACATTTTCGATACGCGGAATTTCCTTTTTTTGCGGTTTTTCAATAATAATTCATAAACTATACGGTCAATCAGCTCGAAATTTATGGCAAAATATTCCTCTATTCCGACTCTACACGTGTGCAAAATTTGATAATATTCTTTGCATAATTTAATTTTTTAAAACATGTTTTCCGAATTTCCATAAGATCCCATGTTGAATGATGTTTTTTAAAAATCAATAACTTTACATCCAGGCAGCAGATCGATCCGAAATTTTACACACGATTGCGAAATCGATAAAATAATCTCCAAAAAAATCGTCATTAAATCCCTTGCATTTTTAAAATTCCCCAAAAGACGCCAGTTCATCCTTAAAGTGTGATAACGATATTATACTACAGAGCATGGTCTGTAATGGCGCGAAATAACGTGTCGACCTTACGGCGATACGAATCGTACACAATGTATCCGCTCGCGGATACATTAATCAACCCAATTAATTACGAAATGCCTGAGTAAGTTACGTGAACTTTAGCAGGCTCCGTTCTGCGGTTAAGAGCTCGATATATCATGGCCTCCCGCCTGCCGGACCACTTCAAGTTCCGAACATTTGTAAGTAATTGATCGCTAGGATTAGCTCTTGCCAGCCTACGATTTCATCTGTCTTATTTTATCCCAAAATATACCCGTTTAGTTGTTGTTGTTGTTGTTGTTGTTGTTGTTGTACCTTATTACACATAACTGGCCGCTTCTTACCCCGGAGCCAGAATCTACATCGTTTAGTAAGTCGCCCCCGCATCCACGACTCGTTATACGACTGTGGGACTTTAATCTGACGTATTCTCTACAGTATGTCTGACTTACTCCTTAGTCCTTATACCCATGATGAAAACAAACCGAAAGATATAATCATGAACGAAGACAGACATGTTACGTGAATTTTGACTCCATACGTCTGCAGACGATCAAAATTACGTGAAAATAGGCAAGGGAGGCAAGTGAAAGAGAGATATAAACGCGAATCCCAATGTCCGACATTGTATATCAGATTACTCTTGGATGATAGGAAACAGAGATATTGTGAAACCATCCGAACATTCCTGCGGAAATGTTATTGCGTTAATGGCAGCCATACCCCGGCTGTTTGCACCTTTGAATTGTGAACATTCTTCAAATTCATATTGTTTAATACAACCCCCCATGGTAAATTCTTCAATGTTTGTTGTTGGCACAATACCGTATGCATTCTCCGGATTCGTTGAACTTTTAAATGACAAAGTTTTCAAGTAGAAATACCCATGTATAATAGAAACACTGAAAACTTTCAACGCGACTGCAGCTACGGTTTCATCTCAACTTCTTTTTCATTATTATTTCCACTATATTAACAAGAGACAAGACTTCTTAGAAACTATATATTAAAGATCCCTCACGCATACTCCATCTTCACAAATATACCTGCAGTATCATAAAATTTCGAAAAAATATCCGATTCACTGCAAGTAATAAACACCCGAAAATTTGCCTCAAACGCAACAACAAAATTTCTCCTAAATTTTATCAATTGCTTTATTAATTTACGGCTATAGGGCTTCGAACTTTATATATATACCGAATCGATACACGGTGGTGAATTGTTTATTGGAATTATGCGATCATGGTCCTATCGCGTACCCTCGAACCTCATCATTGCCTATGGTGTAGAGGATAAGCCGAAAAGCTCTTTGGAATAGGTTTATCGAGAATGTGTAGTAAGCTGCTCGTTTTTTTTTTTTTTTTTTTTTTATTTCTTTTTATGGATTCATGCTGATCCGTGAGGATTAATTTTTTCTTTTTAATTTTCGTTTTTTTTTTGCTCCCGTTTTGTTTCTCGTTTAAGTACGATATGTAGAGCGGTAGGTATTTTCGCCTCGGTTCAACCCTCAGGTTAATTGGAAAACTTTTCTTTTTTTTCCTGTTTTTTTGTTTTTTTTTTTTTGTTCCTTCCTTTTTTGTTTTACTTTTCTTTTTTTTTTTTTCTTTCTGTTCCACGCTATATAATTCACGAAGACCGGGGAGCTACGACATCCAGCCATACCACTCCTGCTATTTCAAAGTAAGGGAGAAATTAAAGGGGGAAAAAATACCGCCCTTAGTACTCAGAACGGGACCCGGAAGGTGTCGCGAATCGCCGCGAATCTCCCAGAGTTCCGTTTGATGAATTTATCATATTTGGGGTTGAAAACAACCGGCCTCTCTGCTATCCTTCAGTTCCACTAATGTAAGAGGGTTCGTGCCCCCAAGCCAGTTAGGAAACGATCCTTAATAAAAAAAAAACAAAAAACAAAAAATAATAAAGAAAAGAATTTTCCTGAATACAAATTTTCTCAATAATATTTTAAGCCTGTGAATATAATTTACTCTTTTATTCGACACCGTCGATATTATTTTACATATTTTATGTACCGTAATCATTATTATACCCCTATATTTGTATATAATACATTTTGAAAATAATTCACAGTCTTTGATCTTGAAGATCAAAAGTTTATTCCATAAAAAGATTGAATAGGTTAAAAGATTCGAAATCCGTTTTTTCCTTACTTATAAATTAATTGGGAAAATATATTTGCCAATCAGCCTGGTCTCATTTTCTCTAAGTATATAATTTATTAAAATAGGTGGGAAAAATATCAGATGGCAGATTGGCTGATATCGTGAAATAAACCGGGAGAACATTTCGGAGTAATTTATAATTTCCATACAGGGTTGATGATCTGTTTCACAGACAAATCCATGTTATTGTCGCAGTTTCTACTCTTGTCTCATTCCAAGCTCTAACTTGTCCCCCCGAGCAGTCTGACGGGGCAATTAATTACCCTACAATTAGCAGGTATGCAAATTTAACGTCTAGTTTCTCACTCGTATAGACATAGAATTAAGAGAGGATGAAATACCGAGATGAAATACTGGAGACTGGGGATCACTAGCTCCTCAACGCCTGCGATATTTCGATCCTTCTGAGTGATTAACTTGACAAATGTCCTTCTTGCGTTCATTTATACTCGTAATTATTAAGACCCCCACGTGCGTGGCCAATAAAGGTAGAACATAACTCTCGTGCAAACGGATCGTATCAAGCATTCATATATAACTATATACATGTCACCAACTGGGTAGGTACATAAAAACATTATACCATTATACCTTTACGTTGATATAATAATCTGTATATAAATCTGAACGTGCATGAGTGGATTTTGGCGACCATCACCATATGAAGTGTTAATCATGTTCAATTAGCATGAAAATAAGAGGAAACTGGTTTCATCTTGATGAATTTCACTCGCATTTTACTCCCGCTGAATTCTGAGCTTTGAGTAATATGCCATTTTTTTTCCTAAGTTGAAAAATGTTCACGCTATAATTCTTCGGTTTCTTATCCTTTCAGTCTCAGTTGTAAAATAAGACGGTATATAGCAGAAAAAGACAGTTGTAGTCAAGCTGTCGTCGTAAATCGTGATGAAAATAAAAAGGAACTATTTCAAAAGCCCTTATTCAAGTGCACGTTCGAAGCTGCTGCTCATATGTACTGTAGGGTACACTAACTTTTTGGTAACTCTGCACCAACCATACCATCCGTGAAAACAACCACGCGAATCTATGACCTCCACGGTAGTCTCCATGGAGGTGATCTTACTGAAAGCTCAAGGTTTGTATACCGCGAGGTCCACATATAGTACATCCCGTAGAGACCCAAGAAGAACTGGAAAGACCCAGCGTGGTATCGGACAGTTAAATAAATTGCCAACTCCCAAGTATAGGTATGCTGATAAAACGTTTAGTGGCCAAGTAATTCTTTTGTGTGTTGCGAAGAAATTTTTATATCATTTTTCTGACCCCCGTGTACGTAAAGTTCGAGCTTTACGCGAACGGGTTTCAGAATTAGTACATTGTGTATCAAGGGCGCTAAGAACTATATTGCGAGTGTGCAATATGTTGCACGAGCCGACGGCGAGTGTGCTGCATCCACACTCGCCAAAATAGCCTATTTTTCTTAACACCTGCTCTGCATAAATGCCTCTGTTGAGACCGAGTGAGCGGGCGCAAAACAGGACTTTGCGCCCGAGGGCCAGAAAGTCCTGTTTTGCGCCCGCTCAAGAGGTCGCAAAGGGGCATTTTCGGAGCAGGAGTAAAGTAAATATTTTATGTGGCTTGGACGGAAACTACTTTACGCCCTTGTTGCACAAACTGCTATTATTCTAAAAGCTCCGTCAAAAATGGTGAAGAAAAGTTCGTTCCGTCAAATTTCGCAGTGAAATTAATTCGGCAAGTATCCTTTCCGTACTTGTACGTATAATTTGTTACTTTAAACTATTGTGACCGTCGTATTGGGTGAGTTGAAGTTCGTAGTTGGTAGTTATTTTGAACACGGTACGTTTGATGAATAGACCTTCGGCGTCGTCTGCGTACACGTTCATAGAGAGTGCGAAAACTTTTGCTAATTGCTAGAAACTTGTCCGGAGCGTAAAACGTGACTTTAATATTTACTTGTTATCAATGCCGCTTTTAATACTTGTTTGGCAAACCAGGCCTCGAGTTTTCGAGCTATAATTTGCCTCAGCGTCAACGAGCTACGAGAAAAGTTTAACAACAAATTTTTATACCTTTTTATTTTTGCCTATATAGCTTTCGGTTATTTACCAAAAATTGAAATTCGTATAATATAATTATTACCACGTTTTCGCGAAAACGGTATTTTCTACATTAATCGACAAAACGTCGCGCAAACGTGCTGCCAGATTCTTTGACACGCCAGGTATTAAACCGTTCAGTTTTTGCTATTCCCAAGGGAAGTCGTTTGCAGTTATTTTCGCTTCTGTTAATCCAGTATTTATTTATTGAATTTTTCAAGCAATTTCAGATACTTCAAATCTCATAAAGCATAACGCGAAGCTTAGGACATGGACTGGTTTAATCGAGGAACCCGTTGATCCCTTTTGAACCCTTTTATCAGGAACACGCTCCGCCAATGATTTATATCAACTTGTCAGATGCCTGGAGCGTAAAAGGTCAGCAGCGTTTGTTTTCAACTGATTGAAGGTCGGATCAGTTTGATTGGTAATTTTGTTCGAGGGTACTTTAGAGGAGATTGCTTCGGGTTTGTTTCAAACTTGAGTGTTTCGCTCGTTCTTTGTTTGCGTAAAAGCGTGAGCTAGAATAAATCCAATCTGATCGTTGCTACTCGATAAGCTCGCTTTTGTTGAACCGTTAATGCTGTATCAAATACTGACTAAGTATGTGGTTTCAAGAATCGGACTTTATCAAGTTCAATTTTAAAAATCAGGACTTTCGGAATTTCAAAGAGCATAAAAAATCATTTTCAACAGCTCGGAATCGGTATATTGAAAACTCGATGTAAGTAGATCGAGACAGAGGCGTCGTGACGCCGAGTGACGCCTGGCGCCGCCTCTTCTCCTGTCTGGCGGCGTAGGATAAATCATATCGTGCCCAAACCCTTGAAATATCGACGTTTTATGTAGCTAAGTTTTCTGAGCATAAGAACTACATAAATCACCCTACACGCTGCCCTACATCGCACCGCCTCGCTCCTCTTCGATGTAAGGAAGGAACTTCCTTCTAAGGGAGCGCGAAACGCGACGCCCAACGTCCCGACGCAAGCCGAGCACGCATCGAAGCCCAATCTTTCCGGACATGACTTCGCCATGTTTCGCATATCATAAAAACACGCACCGTCGATGACAATCGAAAAAAGCTCATTTAACGACGCTTTACGTCCCGGCGTATCATCTCTTGTCAAGAGCATCAAACCATCATTGACTCCGCGTGTGATGTTCTATAGAAAGCTTTTCCTCGGTCGGAGAAATTCATCGAGGATACTTTGAGCGGTTCGAAATTTAATTTTAGTATTTCTGATACATTAAAAGTCATGAAAAATTATTGGAAATACAATCCGCGGTCGGTTGGAGATTCAAGTCATTTTTGAACTTATCAACTCGGAGAATAGGTAATCCTTCGACTTGTTGTTAAATCAGTTCTTCGGCCAGCTACGCCTGACTTAGTAATTTCACCTCAGGCTCAATCTGGTCTCGAAGCAATTAGCTGTTGAACTTTTCGTGCGGGGTAATGGACACGTGCCTTATACACTTACATCAGAGACGTATTAGTCTCTTTGTTTAATGTTTAGTAATAATTATACAAGGCTTATAATATTCTTGGTAAATAATGTTCTTTGTAAAGCTATCCGTTTTAAAGTTTGAACAAAAATAAAGAACTAAAAGTGTATGAAAAATAGTAAGTGAAAAAAGGGGAAATTGAACTGTAAGATGGGCAGGTACAGGTATAGCTAAACCTCTGAGAGGTGGGTTAGGTGTAATTGCATTACCACGGCCACGCGAGATGCGGTTACACCGGCTACGCTAAAAGTTCTTGTGTAATTTATAATAGGATGCAAAATCTTATTCTACTTAACTTTAATTGAAAAATCTTGATAAGTCCTACGAACTTTACAAGTACTTGCAATTACGGAACTTTCATACTGCAAGCGTCACCCAACACCAACCGTGAATAAAGGTGCAGTAGGTATTATACCTATAACAGAATCGATGCGCTGGGCTGCACCCCGCGAACTTCACAATTTCGTAACGATCCTAAACACTTTGCGAAACTCAATGAAATTCAGGAAACTCAAACGCGGATCGGAAATTTTGTCTGCGAATTAAAAGTTGTGCGAGCAGTGCGACGAATCATCGAAAAAATTGTTTCTCTTCTTTCGATTAAAGATCCATATTCAAAATTGATTTGATCATACTTCGCGATATGACGTTTCTGCAATCCTTGTGACTTTTCTAATCCACCGTCATCTCAATTTTCAACCTAGAATAATCGATGTTTTCTTATTTTAAATCCGTACAGCGACACCGTCGAAGAAAAAACGAAAAAAAAAATAAAGAAATGATTGCTTCCCTCGATTTTCATATAATATTTTCCCTGTTTGAAACACACCCACAGCTTTTTCATTTCGAGTTTTTAATCATTGCTTTCCGTCTATGCAGATTAATATCCGCGTAAGTATACACTCGCGAAATCCGGGAGCGGAGTGTTGAAAAGCTTTTTTATCTGCCCCTCACACTCCACGGTAGTATTTAATCTGCGAAGGTGCAGAATCGGTCGTTAGATTATCGGTTTGTCGTTGTAGAATCGGGCCGAATATCTGCACTCCGTTAAAGTCAAGGATTTCAAGTTCCACATGATCAATTCATGCCTCGTACATTCGACCGTCGTTTGATATCAAAATTTCATGGGATCGGGCACCATTGGTACATGCGCCCACCTACTCCCACGCTTAGTTTTATTTTCTTTACACGTTTTCTTGCCACGAACCTGGTCAGACATCATATACTCGTTCGTCGTTCGAGCATAGGTGCATATCGCAAGCTTATATTCACATCCGATAGCGTCATATCCCCATTAAATAGACCAGTTAACAATAATCCTTGGAGCTTTTTCATTTCACCATAATTGATTCACGCGCGTGACAGACTTTCAGAAAAAGCAATTTTCCCTAACACTCTGTGGTGAACAGCCATAGAGAAAACAAAAGAGTGAAAAGAAGAAAAAACGAACAGGAAATGACCACTGGATGACTGTAAGTGCAGTATTTGATTCTGGCCGTTTTCAAGTGGCATTGATTGTAGGCGGTTAATGGATTGATGCGTTTTTTCGCCCCAAGGAACGCAAATACGAAATAGAATTTCCGATTGCTGATTTAAATTCAAAGGTTTTTCCACCACGCCGGAAGTTTTCATCCCCATTTTTCCTCGCCGAAGTTGCTAAAAAGGTTCTCCGGTCAACTCGCAGGAGAAATTAGAAAGAAAAAAACCAGACAGAATACAGATCAATGAACTTTTTTTATAAATTCAATCTGAAAATTCAGTTTTTCAAATTACTTCCTGGCTATTGAACGTAGACGACCTTCCGCAGCTAGGTAGATAGGTACATTTTCCGCCATCCAATCAGCGCAAATTACACCTTCGCCGTAACTGCGTATACATATAGTCTAAATAGTAAATTGAAGCTGTCAGAGCAGAATAGATCGCAGAGACTAGCTATTCAAATAGTTAATGCATGAATGTCTGATGAAGCCATGGGATGTCTGATATTACCACATCTTATGACATAATCTTCATTTTGATCGGCGTTTTATTATTTAATAAATCCAATCTCTGACACTGCTATAATATAGTATGGTTGTGATTAATGCCGCGGCTTCAGCTCGATTAACGATCAGATGATACGTCGATAAAATTAGTATAATTTAGTATAATTATTTTCAACTAAAGGTTAGATAAATATTTCCACACTTTCGCGTTCGTTATAATACTGCAAAATCGCATGCAAAATCGTCAGGGTCTGGGAGTTGGATAAATTTTAATGATCAGTTCCAATGTCCGAACTGTCGGTCTAGAATTTTTAATTAAAATTCTAAAATACGGAAACGCATGCGAATGACCAAAAATTTGAAAACAAACTTCCCTTTTCTACAGAAGGTGATCGATTGCGGATAACGGATAACGGAAAAATAGCTGGGTATACGTAAAAAAGAGCACAGAGATCAGTCAAATTTATTGCAAGGCATGATTTGTAATTTATAACGAAATTCGTTGTTAATAATCGATCGACTTAACTTCCGTAGACATACCCATAGACCAAGTGGTAAAATTGAATTTGCCAGATTTATAGCATTTTCTGAATGGTCGATTCAATTATTACCCCCCATTTAGGCCATTATCGTCGTAGTGTCTCTTGTATGAGCGAAGATCAAATTGCCAAATGACAATGTAACCGCTTTTACGATCGTTATAGATCTACCGTCCCAGTGAACATTGAAATTGCCAATTGAGCAGGAAAAGATCGTTGCCAGTTAAACCTGCGACACTATGTCAATGTTGGAATAGACTAATTCAACTGCCAGATATTTGTCCTTAATCGGAGGTGTCGAAAAGTAATTATTAAAATACTAAAAAATTCGGATTTATTTCTCTTCAACTATTTTCGCCTCGCGATTATTTGCAGTAGAGATGAAAATTGGCAAGTAAAAATGCGGGTGGTGAAAGCAGCGAGTTGAAAATGGCAAAAAGTCGATTTGTTTTTTCGTATTTACACTACTCGTGCATATGTACATATTATAATGTATGTGTGAATACGCGCGGAAAACATTCTCAAAGAGGAATCGACCAACCTGGATCCAGATGGACTCTAAAAAATGTCGAAAAAAATTTGTTTTCAGGTATAATATGCGATCGCTGCCATTTTCATTAAAACATCGATGTGTTTTATCAACATCCGTTCGCTGTGATGAATTTGAATTGAAATTCATCATCCGAGTAAAGTACCTTGAGGGTATTTTCAGTAAAGCGAGAAGAATTTGGACTAGCCGCAAAAAAAAAAGAGTAAAAATGCGACGAAAATGGAAAATTACACCTCTGACTAACGTAAACGATGTACACCTCACTTACATATCTATATGATTTTCTTTTTATTTATTTATCAGTTTTCTTCACTTTTTTCTTAATCGTTCTCAATCGCTATCGGATGTTTGTTGGTGTTATCCAACTTCTTATATGTATACCTATACGGCTAAGTACGTCTTAGTATAGGAGAGGTAGAAACCATTCCTTGCGATCCATCCAACGCTGGTTATGACCGTGACAGAATAACGATCCCCGTGACTCCATCCCTCGTATCGCATCACCATCTAGTAAATTAATCCCCAAGTCCCAAAGTCCCCGCGAGATCGAGGAAGTTGAGCAGCGTTATCCAAGCTAGTGCTTTCCTTTGAATCGCGTCTACGTCACACCGAACGGTTTTAAGGACTGTGGGGGATGGCGATTTTTTAAAGGATTTATACGATCGGGTTCAACAGCTCAAACCCAGCTTCTCTTTAATTTATAATAGAATTAAAATTATACCAGAAAAGTGAACAAGTAATCGATAGCAAATAAAATATTTTAGCGAAAACAGGGAAAGGATGGAAGGGGTAGTTCTACGGCACCTATATAGGTGAATATATTTCATGTTAACCATAAATAAAAATTTCTGTAGGAGAACAAGCCTCACCCCCGCAGACACAGGGTCGCCTAAACTTTCACCCTTAAATATTCCTTCTTCTCTTTGTCTTATAATATATACTACCAAGATTTACGTCTGTGCATAAAAATGTCCCTAGCATACCGCCTAGCTGAGCCATGAGCCAGTTGGCCTCGCGTGCTAAGGTCGGCGTCGTACACAACTGTTAAGTTCCAACCCGGTTGAGTCTACCATTGCCACCCTCCTTTTATTGGATAACCCATTTTTCATCCGTGGAATCCACTGCGGGGAATCCCTCTGGGATCCAGTACTCCGGTAGCGGACAAATCTGCCCAGTTACGTAGCTACCCGGGTTCGACAACGACTTATCCTAGCTGCCCGGGTAGTTGCGGCTTTCAAACAAATCATAGAAAAGTGTCCTTCGCAAACCATCGAAACGTTACCAAAAAAATAGGAGAATAAAAATCAAATTTTTTCAATCAATTGGGAATAAATTTCGGCAAGTTTTTTGGTAAAAAATGAAATCGAGAAAATTAGTAACGGATTGAAAATGGGAAAATGAAAATGATTCTTACTATTTCGAAGGGTACAAACGAAGGGTTTGTGTAAACTTTATACTGACTTGAGGAGAGCATCTCGCCGCACATATATATCTGCAGCTGCAATGTTTTATTCGCGAAGTAGATGAACGCGAGGATATAGCAAGTGCAGCGGCGAGATAAGGTAAGGATAGTAGCCGGAGAGATAACTATTCGCTTTCCCAGCAGACAATAAGAAAATTTATCTCCTTTACCCGAACTTCCCTGCAGTATTACACATTTGACGAACTTACAAACTAGAGCATACCTATATATTATACTTTACGACTTTAGGTACGTGTTTCGCGAAGATGTATACCTACTACCTACAGGTATATGCATATGTACGTATGGAACTTTCGAATGCAATTTTTATGCAGTAGCAGCGTGGAGGAAATAGCTATACTCAATTTTTAATTCGATCGATACAAATTTTCAACCCTTGTGAGAAACAGGTGATAATTTCGAAAGGGTTTCGTAATGGGGATGATGGATTCTTGTGAAGTAAAATCCGTCAAGACGGTATTTCCAACCCGACTATTGTCCCCCGTTTAACCCTGGCTTATACAGAGAGAACAATATTCGCTTACGGCAACGAGATCATAACTTTTGAAAACCTACGAGGGTGGATTCGCACAAATTTAATGGGCTACCCGAAATCCTTTTCAGGCTGGTGCCGTCATCCGTATACCTATATACCTATATATAGTAGCCATATAGTTTATTGCAGCACGACGCAGAGCGCAAGCTTCCGTTTTCCGCAAAAACGCAACAATTCCTCTAAAGTCGTATACGATTCCTTTTTTTCCGTTTTTTTCTTTCCTTCTTTCCTTTTTACCTGCAAATACGTACCCGGCACTCGACACAGGATGAAAACATCTTTTTAACCGGTTGACGTGTAATCGATTAGAAACTCCGTGTTCAGAATGGTGTAAATGTATCCTCTGGGTATACGGGCGGATATATATACGCTAAAATATTCAACCTGGCCAAGGATTCAATCACGTATTCCCACCAGATCAATTATCGATTCGATGCTCGTTTTTATCCTACTAGATAACAGCGAGATACTCACGTTATCGATAAACCAGATGCACACGCGTATTCATCGTTATACCTACTACGATCATTTTTTTTCTTTTTTTTTTTGCCAATTTTTTTTTTTCTACTCTCTCCGTATTTTTTACTCTTCTTTTTATTTTAACTCATCATTTTATTACACTGCGCTGCAGCAGCTGCGGTTTCATCGGTTCTAGGTATACCCCGAGGTGCGATTCTTTCTCTTCGTTATAAAACATATCGTTTCTTTTAATTTCTCCATATACATATATACATTTGCTCTTTTCGCCGTATACCTATACACACATACACATATGCACATACGTAGTGGAAAATAAATTGATTAAACTACAAAAAACGCCTCGATTTATCGACCTTTATTATTGGCTCGATTACTTATCATTATTATTTCCCAGTGGAGTTGGTAGTTTCCTTAATTTTCTTATTAAATCTTCCTAACATGGCCATAGTGCTCTTCAAGGATGTCCGTTTACCTTATTTCCTCCCTTTTATTCCTATTGAAATTCGGATATGGAGACCGAATTAAGGACCAGCCTAATGTGTTATGCGGAATTGTGTTCCACCGATTTGCAGCTCCTGGCAGATCCGTCTGGCCGACTGGCTGCCGGACTTGCTCCGTTGTTATCAGTAGGTCGCAGACATTTTAGCGAAACCGAGGCTCGACCAGGCGACGTAACGCTGACCACAAGGTACCCTAATTCCCGGCAAATCTTGTTATGCCAGGCTTGTCAATCCCGTATCCATTCCTACGCCACCACGCCGCACAGGTCAACCCTGCGACTAACTCCGCATAATCTAAGCGACACGGCTAAGCAACCGCATTAAGGTCAACGCCTAGTCAAGGATATGAAGAAAAGACGGAAAAAAGTGGAAAAAAAAAGGCAGAATGTAATTGCGAATAATTTCTCGGCTCTGGGTTAATATTCTATGCGATATAAAATATTCAACCTATATGCGTCTGCACTTCAACCCGTGCCGGAGATTTTTTTCACCAGAGGAAAGGGGAGAGGGAATTAAAATTTACCCCTTTTTTCAATATTTATGCCCAAAAGGCAATTAGGCTAGGTAAGCTGCGTCTCGAGAACGATCTCAATCGAGAATGATTTAAATCTTCAGCTAATTGCTTCAAGAATTCGGATATTCACTGCTCTACACAATTCAGACCAGGTGCGCAATTCATTCGCGGTTAAATCGCGTTTATATATACTTGGCTAGAAACAAGGCGTATGAAATATTATATATCAACCGCGTGTCACGATTTGATTGTGAAGATAACGAACAAATTTTAACATAGGTATACCTACGTAAATAATTGCTCCACATTATAAGCTTCACGTAACGCAATTTAATTAAAGAAGTAATTAGGAGGAGACGAATCGAGGAGCTTTAAGATTCGTAATTTAATCAGTTATTTATTAATTATAGCTAGGTACTATGTGCAAACTTAATGAAAACTTCAGTTGACTAAAATAACGTTAAGCAAACGGAATGAACGTGTATACACGTAAGTGATCGAAAACAGATTCTCTTGATGCTCCATTTAATGATACCTGTACGAATGTTTCTGCAGTTCGGTGAAATTTGAAACGAATAAATGTTCTAATTTGGAATCGAGATTTCTTGATTAGTCACCCAAGCTTCATGAATATATTATACTTATGAAAAGCGAATCTGTGTAATATACGAACTCCGTTCCGGACATATTTTTGTCAGATCGCTAATTAAATCGGGTCTCATTTTATGATCCATTGTTAGAAACAGCCGCGGGTCGAAAAGAAGTTGAGCTCTCCGGCTAATTGCCCGTAAAGGACTAATTAATTAATCTGAGGTACAAAACGCAACGTGATGGTGCGATAAAAGCGGCCATAAAGCGCTGAGGGTCAGGAGGTCGAGGGTGGCTAAAAGGGGCGGAAAATGGTTTAGAAGGGGGCGAGCTGCACGGGATACGGGGCACGGGGCACGGGGCACGGGACACGGGTCACCCTAGGGAAGTCCTCGAAAGGTGCCGTGCCATCGTCCGCCGGCTTTGTGAACGTGAGTTTTATAAGTTTGCTACAACAAATTTGGGTAATTAGTGGCTGGGGCTAAGTGCTGTCCCTTTGCACAGCGACGAACGCCCACAATACAAAGACTGGGGTAATAGTTGACAGTGGGCTGCAGTATAGCAGTAGAAACAGAAAATGGACAGTAACCGGAGCTCCCATCGTCAAACGAGTCCATTCTGGCTTCCCCATCCTTTTAGGAAGGATGATAAAATGAAATTATTACATCACCACGCTAGTCAATTGCCGCACAAGCCATAAGCGAGTCCTGCGAGTCGTGGTGTGACAAAACAAAGAGGCGAGGACAAAGCTGATAAAGCCACGAAGCCCGGACAACGGATCTTCCGATATCGTAACGCCGATATGCAGATATGAATATATCGATAATACGTCATCCATAGAGCTCGCGAAAATGAACGAGTGCAGGTCCACTTTTTCTGCCTTATTTTATGGATTTCGGAAAATTCTATTACACTATAGAAGCGACAATGAGAAGGATTCCACGCTTGGCTAGCCACGTTTTTAGCCGATAGATTTCATGAAAATATCATTTTTCATTGAAAATTTAATCAGGGGATTCGCGGTTTCATATACTTATGTCTACATCCCTTCGTATAACTTTGTTACGAGATTTATAAATAATTAATTAAATCCGCAAATATGACTTGCAGCATGTTTGGAAAGTGGAAAGTGGGAAGTGGGAGGTAAAAACCAGCTCATTATACTCTTGGACAAATATTTAGTTGATAAACAGGAATAGCCGGATATCAAACAGCGCGCAAAGGAAGTCTCTTATCGGTATAAAAGGAAGAACAATCCTGCGCCATATATTGAACTAATTATTTCCGTTGGTTTTTCATGCTTCAAAATTGCAATTTTCCATTGCCTCTTTTTTTCACCATCTTTTTTGACTAATAGCACCCACGCGGCGACCGAATAGAGATACTAGCCCTATTCTACAAGGTCTTACTGCAGGCGACTTGGAGATGCAAGCTAGAAATTGAACGTAGGATTGTGCATGTAATGAAATTTTTATTTGCGACTGAAAATCAGAGTTATATCAACCTGGAGCAGGTTTGGGCGGAAGATAGACTTACTAGCTCTTACATCTTAAATGAAACGTTTTGTGAACTGATCGCCGGATAAATGCCAAGACGAAAATGGAATCGATCATTTAGTTGATTTTTCGCAGACTTTTCAGGCTGGAAATAAAATCTGAAAATTGTAATTTCAAGTGCAAGCGCTACTTCTCACTTTATAGAACGAGAGAATTTAAGTTTCAGAGGATGTAACTGGGGTGTCTATCCCGACTCGGGCAGGGTTCAAAATTTCTTTTTGGACCTTATCTCCTTCCTGCTGCATCTATGGCTTCGATTCAAACCCATAGAATAAAAGTACCTTATATTATACTCGGCGTCTTACCAACCAACACCCAGCCCAGTCTTTCCATGAGAACACACCTTCGGTCGAATATTGGCAATCGCAATTTCTCAAGTGCAGCTGTTCGACATCAACCCCAGAAACACATATCCACATATATCGCGGCCTAGCGACTACCCTGCCGGAACCAATATCTTACTACGACGCGCAGGTGTAGGCGACCCGGCATTACTACTACATCCTACGCCGGTCTTATTGCCGTACGAATTGCTCTCACACGCGTATACCGCCGTCTATAACATGTCTATGTGTATACCTGGTACCTACAAAATTTTCACAAGTATTAGTTGAGGGAGCCAGGAACCGTAAAGGGCGTTAGGTCGGGTTAGACGTGTGGGTGGTGTTACGGTGAATTTTATCCAACACCTCAGGGTCGAGTGGAGGTTGAGGGGTAGCAAGGCAAGTGGAGGAAAAAAAAGAAAGAAAAATAAAGGAGAGAGAGAAAGAAGGAAGGAAAAGTTCTACCTACCTCGTGAGTGGGGAAATTAATCTTGTAGTCGATGAAAGAACGAAAGTAAGTTTGCATGCACGGAGCTATAAGCCATATACCGAGTGCCATTCTAACGGGGATACGAGACATTTTTATCGGACCCGGCGGAAATACTTTTGCAGAGGTAATATACTCCACTAGAATTTCATTTTTCCCAAGAACTTGTGCAATATACCTCCTCGCATCTAAGTCACGGAATGATCATTTCCTTCTGCTTATTTTATGCAGTTTTTTTTATTTTCTATTTTTCTTAAATCTACTCGAACATTTATCTGCGTCTGATTTTTCGACGGAACAAAAAAGTAATTGAAACTTTTTATCGACGCTGACGATCAAATTTGCGAAGAACTGCGGAATCGGTGCAGTAGGGTTGGAAGAAGGCTTTTGGGATTTTCATTGCCGGTCATTTCGGAGCCTATGAGGTAATCAAACCCATCCCTAACTATCGGGATTACTCATTTACTCGATGCTCCGAAGAACGAGTGACTAACCGAAGCGAGATCACGTTGGACCACAAAAATGAATAATGAAGGAACACCCAGGGCGACTTTAGTGGGGCTGAAGAATAAAACTACCTTTGCTGGAGGGTTTTATTTCTCTGTAACGCGATTCGGGCTTTGATAGCAAAGCTATATCGGTATCCTTGGCATACCAATGATAGTGGGTACCATAGGACAGCAAACCATTGAAGGAATGCACCACTGGCAACGATCAGAGTCTCGCAGAGTCTCTGAGAGCGAGTTATACGAAAGCCGAGAGTCTTGGGTGAAATTCAACCGCCTGACCTCCTCCAGGAAGAGATAAGTCCACAAAGGAAGGAAGCTGCACGCCTCTGGAATTCTTTCTTCAATCGCGGGATCCCAATGCTCCGCGTTTTCCTCGACTCAAGGGTAACCGGACACTTTTGATATTTGATTCTTGATCCGTTTAAAAGACTCGCCCCAATACATTTGATATTTATTCCAATCTCGGTGGGGAAAATTCTCCGGATTTTAACAAAGTAGGCATTTATTCCAAAGCCATGAACATCTCAAGCCTTGCTCTCGCCATGTTATTCGCGTTTATTTATCACCTCTAACAAACATTGAGCTTTCCAGGTAGGTCTACGCCGCCAGCCGGAGGGTATAGGGCTTTGCAAATTTTCATTTAGACCAGCCGCTGAGGATACGCTAAACAGAATATACGGTGGCGAATGACAAAACCTGAAATTTCCATTTAGATGACCGCCGGAGTAACACCTTTCCCAATGTAATAGAAAACCACTGTCTGTTAGCACGCAAAGGCCCGTTCGCGTATACGCAATTATGCATACTAAACCTCATACGAATAACCACGTCCGAGATAGAACCCTAAAACATCAAAAACTGGAACCCTGCCGTACAATTATATTGCATAATTAATTCCTCGCACGAAATAACGAGTAGACAAATTTCAGACGAAGATTTTCTCCCCATTTTATTTCCTGATTCTTTACAAGTTCCTTACGTGTCGTCGATCATTATCTGCTCTGTACCTACGTATCATCTGTGTTATTGTTATAATAATGGCTAGACCTGTGGCGTGGTTATACAGCTGTCGTTTCTCTGTAGAAAATCGAGAAAGCTGTATCGGCGACGATAAAACGAGGGTAGATATAATTCCGTGAAAGTTTTATCATCATGCTTCGCCATTTGCCGAGGATCACATTTCACGATGACCATCCGTCAGGCAGTAAACTTATCCCCGATTTGTTCGGTCTTTGTGTTTCACTTCGTCTTTACTTGACTGCACCGATCTTCCTCACCCACCCTTTGTTCTCATACTAGTTTTTCACCTACCCCCCAAGAGATATAAAATTGTCGTTGTCGCCAGATGTTAGTCAGACGGTGACGGTCGTTTTAAAATGCAGTGAAATGCAACCAGTCGAGAAAATCGCCTTTACTTACCTACCTACCTACCCGCACGATCGTTCGCAAACTTCGCTTTTGTTTCGCGAAATCGCACCTCGCAGATTATCGTCCGTTTTTCACTATTTTACGAATATCTGAGAACCCCGAAGAGCTGCGTTTATCACTTTTTCAAATTACCATGCACTAACGTACAGAAGCGCATATACATATACTTGAACAATTTCATCCCCATAGTTATTTAACTCCAGCTTTCATTCCCTTGATTAACCACGCTCGTTAATTACCTCCTACCATTAGGTGGTTATAAATTCCAACATTTCGTTGAGAGGTTTATAGACGTGTGTATTCACCTCAACGATATCAGAACCGAGAAGTATATATAGATGAAGTAGATAACGGCGAGTGCACCCCTAGATAGGGTACTCTCATGAACATCGTGCCACAATGAGCTTATACCAGCTCAACCTGAGTGCAGGTATGATAAGTCTCTCTCTATCTCTGCGTACCTACCTAGCAGGGGCAAAATAATATTAATAATAACAATATTATAAGCTTTGTTCAACCCCTACGACCAGATCCGCTCAGGGTACATTGAACTAGCAGTTACAAATCGAGAGTATAACTGCAGTGACAATAAATTAGCATTGTAATAATGATACACAGAACTCAATCTCACAGAATCAAGACATAAGAGCTCTGAAGTCTATATGAAATAAATATACTCCCAGAGGTTGAAGTGCGAACAAACTTATTTCCAGCTTTTCATCTCCGGCGAGGAGAAGCTGAGGGAAAACTATCGTATGGACCTCGGAATTTGACTAAACGCGAAACGTATTACTGTCTGCACGAATCTGCTAGTTTCACATCCACCGATTTGATAGCTGGATGAGCATATAGGACAGAATATAACTTCGAAGAGCTGTGGGTCCCAGCTATGTGTCGGCAGGTAACACCGATGTAACACGTCCGTTTCTTCTTGTTCGAAGTAATTTTTTATGTTGGATATACTGTCGTCAGTTTTGGACTTATTCGAGGCCGTTAGAACTTTTGGTATTAATACTTTTCCCTTCTATCATCATCCTACTTCGAAAAATTCAATTCCCATTCTATCCGCCGCTGAGAATTTTCTTTCGACGAGAAATAGAGGCAACGAATTCCCGCTACCTTTCTGCCTTAATTTAGTATGTCTTGAATTTTATCAAGAGGAATAATAATTTTCGAGTTAATTAAACCCCAACTGATTGAAGATGGTTCTGATTTCATTTAATTTGAAGAGATGCGCTATGTGCCTGCTGTTTAGCAACTTCGAGGCAAGTTAGTTCGACTTAGCTTATCACGATATCAGCTTCAATGAACGGTATAGGTAGAGTTTAGGCTGCTTTGTGTCGACTGCTCCCTGGAGGATCATGGCCGGGGTTACAGCTAGCAATCTTCTTGTATGTTCGGAGCAAATAAAGGCGCCTTATCTGGTCTATGCAAATAACTTGGCCCCAGCCAAGGTACGAGAAGAAGGGTTGCTGCTTTTTGACGATGAAAGATTTCGGTTTAACCTCCAGGTAAACAGCGTCTATTATTTATGCTCGAAGCAAATATGGATACGGATTGATCTTCGGTGGAGTGGAAAAACACAACCAGAACGAGATCGAGATCGAGAAAGAGAAAGAGAAGGAGAAAGAGAATCAAAAAAACTAGAGTATCCCCATTTCATATCTGATGACGAAAATGATGAAAATAAATACAACACACTGCTGCTAGGTTTCCCACGTCTAGGTTCGTTTATGTAACCAGCAGGAACTAAACGAGGTCCGTTCTACGCGCCCAAAAGCAATTATTCCTGGGTAGGTATATGTTGCCAGAGGACAATTTCCGGCCAGGAACACACGCGCTGTTCCCCTAATTAATTTACCCCCCTTCCATATATTTGTAAGCCTACAATTTTGCGAACTCGGAAATAGTAGGTACAATTTTCATCTTGGTCATACCGTGGCGGCTACCTACTCGTTCATATCTTCTGCCACCACTGTCTCGTCATCTTGATTGCCGAGGAGTAGACGGAGACAAAGACGAGGATACGGATTAAGACAAGGGACAGATCCCTAGCTCGAGCTTTTGATAATCCGCGATTACAGTTTCTATACAAATTTACAGACTATTGATTGTATGCACAGTTCTTATCGTTAGCTGCAGAGCTGTTGTATAGCGAACTATAGAGGCTGAGCCTCAGTCGCTAAATAAAAATCGCTGCTAATTGAGAATCTCCGTTATTTATTTTCCCTTTTTACTCTTTTGCCTAGGCCTAGGGGGGTATACCTATATACTTCGATCCAGTTTTATTATTGACTGAGTAGAGACTTCGTCTAGTGAATTACTGATATCACGTGATGGAAAAGATCTGTTCGAGTCGTAGACAATGGTTATACTAGTCGTTCAATATCTCTTTGTGCTTTTATCTGCAGTTTCAGTCTGTGCAAAGGCTGACGTATATACAGCCCGGGGGTCGGTATACCAAGTTGAAATTTTACTCCGGGATTTCTCGATCTGTAATATAGTAAATCAAAGAGTTTCACGGCTGCAGGCGTCGAGTACTGTGGTATTCTCAGTGACTGAGCGAAGGAAAACCTTCCAGCACTGTGGACTGGGTGATGGGGTGATGGGGTGATGGGGTGATGGGGAGAGTCGCACTTCGAGCTTGTTCATTTCTTATGGACGCTTCCATCAAGTGGGAATCAGCGGGGCTGAGTCGAGGGTTAATGGTTTCAATGGCGAAGTGGTTGTTCGACAAGAGGGTGCGAATCTCGGATCGTTACTCACCCTGGCCGACCCAGGGCCACCCTGAACTCGCTCTCTTACTTTTTCTCTCTTCCTCCCTTATTTTATTTTCCTTTTTTCCTCGCGATTCCGTTCTCTCTCTTACTTTACCCTGATATATGTGGCTCGACGGATTTCCTTATACTAAACAACAAGGAATTGAAACATCCCCTATAACGTCATTAGAATTCAAATTCCACAAGGACATTGGTTTTAAATCTCTGACGCAGTGCGGTGAAATTATTTTTTCTTTATTCTCGAATGGACTAAACTAAAACGGAAAATATCTGCAACGTTGGTTCTGTTTGTAGTACATAGGTAATGAACGAAAAAGGGAAACGGATGAACAAACAACTAGAAGGATAAATGATCTTCCTCAATCTAACAGTTTCTGCACAGAAAAAAAGATTTTTTGGCCCAAAAAAATTTTTCTTGAACCAATTTAAATTGGATCAACTCGTTTTTTCTGTGTAGAGTGATACAGTGTGAATGTAGTTCCCCAGTTCGTATATTATGTATACTATATAGGTATATGTTATACATACTAAGAGACAACAGCTTCGTCAAATTGTGTTAAAAGTTTGAATCTCACAGACTACCTCACGGATTGTTATTGTATAACATGGCCCATTTCAAGGCAGGTAGGTACATTTGTGTACAGCGAAAGGAAAATTGTTTGAAAAACTGTAGTGCATATACATTTATATATATACGATGCACGTACGTATACCTGCAATGCATAAGGCATTGAAGTGTGAAATAAGAAAGAAGTAATATAGGGTATAGGTAAGGTACAGATAGGTATAGGTATATATTACGTTTCTGAATTTGTTATCAAAAACTTCAGGGACCACGTCGATGAAGTGCAGAATAGAGAATAGAGAAGAGAGAAGAGAAAGAAAGAGAGAGAGAGAGAGAGGAAGAAATCTGGAGAAACGAAACGAGATGAAAAATAAAATAAAGAGATAGTAAACTCTGGCGCGTGTTTCTTCACCGTTGGGTGGTCTGTTTGTTCCGCAATTTTCTTACCTTAACAACGTTCATCTCTCTTCCGTACTTATAGTATATAAAATATACTATATTATATACAGATATTTTTACATAAAAAAATATATGAGACGAGCAAAAAAGACATTGTTCTAGGTGTTATTAGCGAGATAAATTATCAGTTTACAATATGAGTAAGAAAACTAAAGATCATTCAATATCCCTTTGAAAGAAATGAAAAAATAATCATACCTACTGCATCAATAAAGTATAGATCGAATTTAGAGTTTGGAAAATTATTTTTTTCTTCCTCGGATATCTTGCATAAGCAGCAAGGAACACAGAAGGACTCGTAAAGGCTTTGTAAAACTGGGGCGATGAGTTGAGGGTGGTTTATTCAAGCCAGTCACGCTAAACCTCCCTCTATCTGCAGATTTGATCGGTTACTTTGTCGGAACGTGTGGTACGCGACGAGCTCAAGCTTCGAATCTTTAATCTCGTTCGCCGAAAGGATCCCAGCACATATTAGATGGGGTTGTGTGTATGTAACGTATGTACTGCATACATACTATATGTGGTATATGTTGTCCAATGATAAACGTGAAATTTCTTCTTCCTTATTCCTTATTTCTTATTTCTTATTTTTTATTTTTTAAACCGAAAAACTATGTGCTAAAGTTTGCTAACACAATGTACTTAAATTAATTCATGATCTCAGGTAAATTATTATGCGAAGGGTGTTCATGGGTTTACACGTGTAATTCCCAATCTGGTATTCAAATCCTCGGCTAACCCTGGCTGCCTGGCTGCCTGGTTACTTGCCTGTGACTGTGTGTCTTCATCAGCATTAAACCTAAGGCTTTCCAACCGCACAAAATACAGAGACGACCAAACGACAGACAGACCGGGACTTTACAGATGTGCAGAAGCAACGGCTTCAATAACTTTCGAGATACATCACATACCCGTTTTACACACGAGGGTATAAATATATATATCTCTAAGAATGAATATAGACACAGGGATTTACGAAGACCGACTGCGTTGAGTATAATAAAGGAATTGGAGACGGATGGCACTTAACGTTTAATTAAAAAGAGGAATGGTGTAGATCAAAGAATGAAGGTGCCAGGTGTGTCGGGAATTAAAAAGAACTTCTATCCGGAGAATGTTGATTAAAAGAAAGGCGAATCTTTGAGATTGCAAGAGTCACGCTCCACACACAGTGTGGTAACCACTAACCGCAAGAACTAAGGACGTAGGTATTATTTTCTCTTATTGTTAGTAGAGAGAGAGAGAATCTGGCACGTAGAAGTCAAAAAGTTTCACAAAATACATATTTCCGAGAAAGAAAAGTTCTTCATATTCGTTTATTAGCCTTCCCAGACTATATGAGGTAACCGACCATAGAATATAGGTATCATAGAACAATTAAGGAACAGCCTCGCGGTTCGCTCTTCAATAATAAATTAAATCTTGACAAATTTCTCCATTCGGTTTAGACATTGAAATTAATTGCACGGGTATTTGATACGATGACAATGACGGATACCAAAAACAGGGTAGGTGTTTTTTTTTTATTTTATCTTTTTTTTCGAATTGGCGTACACTGTAAAAAATAATTGTGAATTTACAACACATTTACTACACAAAAGTGTTGCAAAATTACAAATGCGGCGTAGCAAAGTAAATTGCTAAGCTTGTTCTATAAATTTACAAATAAATTCTTGATTTTACTGAACTTTCATAAGAAAAACACAAAATTGTAGTTGAATTCGCTAAATTGTTCAGTAAATTTGAAGTATTTGTGAATTAATTTTAAGGAAATGTCTTGTAAATTTACTACTAATGTATTGGAAGTTTTATTCAGACACTGTATCGGAATATTGTGGGCGAAATTTTTAACAGTGTAGGAATCTGTTTGGTAGCAAGTTTTTTTCATGCTGAAATGTTATCCTCAGATTACCATTCATAACCCGCGCGGGGCAGTCTGTGAAGAAGCGGAAAAAAAACGAAAAAAAAAAAAAATAGGGTCGGTCAGAATTTCGCGTAGTATACTACTATATATTTCGCAGCTCGTTTACGAGGATAAAATTTAGTTGGTATCGCACGGTTTCGTTTCATTCTCGAAAAACTTAGTTCATTTTAATCGAGTTTTGAGCACGCAGGTTGCGGCGAGGCGGGGTGAGGCGGGGCGAGGCGGGGCGGGGGTTGCTTTTTGTCAACTCGGGCGTAAAAAAAGGGTGATATAAAAATCGTTACCGAATTCTAAACGGGGAATGACGTACCGTATATTTGTCTTTCTATATAGACAGAGCGAAGTTCGTGCACGCTGACTTTGTCGTATATACTACATACATACTATACTGACAAATTAACGACCTGGGTAGAAAAGCTGCCTTAGTTTTACGAGCTGAAACAATGCGAACGATATCTCGCATCTTTAATTACCTACTGGTTGCCTCGAAATACATCGTTCAACCGCTGGTCAGAACAGTGGTCAAATATATCTGGACTGCTGTGAAAAAAAAAGTAAATGACTAAATAAAAATAAAACACTTCTGTCAGACTGGTAATTGAATGTTACATGAAATACAATCTTTCCATTTCCGATACAATATCAGACGGGGTCCCAATTTACGTCTTCATTTTTATGTGCAGAAATACGAATTAAATCGTGTAAATCATTTAGCGAACGATATGGTGCAGATCGAAGGACTACAGACTTCGAAATAACATACCTACCTACCTACCAATCATCACAACCCATATGAATTTTACATTCATTTTTTTACCGCGAAATAACTCACCGATGAAAACTTTTCCACGGTTTTTCGTCAATTCAGAAAACTAAATATCTGATGAAATCCGACTTTAATTTCCGGCCAAAACGTATGTCATATTGATACTCCTTTTCCACACGCCCATTTTTTGAAATATGAATGAAATTCTGTACGATTTTAGACAGCAATGATGAAACCCATAATCGCGTTACCGCGTGTAAGTTATACTGGAAAACGTATAATATTCATTTATTTCCAGTTAATTATTATTCGACTTTGAAAAAATTTTCACCGTCTTAGTAGGTACCTACGTTCAGTTAGTCTCGCCCTATTCGCAATCACTCGGTGCTTGCCACCCAATAACAATGTAAGAAAGTTTTCTCGGTTAAAGCTTTAAAATTCCAATCACATCTTGGCATTATCCAGCCACTGATACCACCCGCGAATTTCAAGTCTCTAAAGGTGCCAGCCGGCTTTTCGTGCACCCAAATAACCGCCTTTTATTGATTCTTCATCGAGTCACGCCGATAAACGAACCCCCGATTTTCTAACCGAGGGAAAAACCCGATCAAAAGGCATAGAATCACGTTTTGACAGCATAATTGTTACAAATTTTTTATTTTTATTTCTTTTCAACGTCATGGTTACGTATAGGCATTTTTTCTTATGCATGTGGTTTTCCGTGAAGCTGAAATTCCAGAACCTGATTAAATTCACTTTACTCAACCTCCGGAGCAGCATGAGTGTATTTTTCTATTTTTCTGTCAGTCCGAACCCACAGCAGCGGGAAGAATGTCAATAAACCAAGAA
Source organism: Tenthredo livida (assembly GCA_963992785.1). Classification (NCBI taxonomy): domain Eukaryota; kingdom Metazoa; phylum Arthropoda; class Insecta; order Hymenoptera; family Tenthredinidae; genus Tenthredo; species Tenthredo livida. The sequence goes on from OZ023066.1 coordinate 5,045,034, forward strand.
ACGTGACCGAAGTTGTAGCTCGTGGGTTCGGTCAAACGAAGGAATCTGTTCTCAACGAGATTTAATTGATTTCGGTATCGTAAATCTCCGAAGAATTCGCCTCTGTCATAAGACACCCGTCTTTTTCCACCCGGATTGGTGCCTTATATACGCGTGTAACAATAAGTGATGGCGGTTCTGCCTAACGCCTATAGTAGCCCATAAAAAAAAAAGGAAAAGAAAAGGGAAAAGTAAAAGGGAAAGGGAAAGGAAAGGAAAGGGAAAGAAAAACAGAAAAGGCCAGAACTTAAGCCAGGACCAGCATCAGTCGAGCTTATTGAGCTTCTCTGGATATCCTGCGGGTGTCCTGACTCCTGGGACTCTGAGGATTCGGTTGGCCCACCTTCGGACTTTGTGACGCGTATCCTGGTTATCCTCTCGACTTTCTCTTCGTTCAGGACTCGGCAAAAGGAGTCGGTAGAAAACGACCTCACGACCTTTTGGTTAATGGAACGGGACAATTCACTGGAAAAGGTAATTCGCGATGTGTAGGTACCACGATTTTTCCAAACTTCCGAATGAATTATTCCTCGAATAATTAAACGGAATTTTAATCTAATCGATCGAAGGAATTACGCCGGGGTTGAAAATCGTCGGTATTTTTCTTTTGGGTGTTTTTAGTTCTTTGGTTTTGATTTGGTACTTCTTCTTTTTTGAGTCAGTTTTTAGTCTGTATTACGAAGGATAATTTCGGGGGACCGGAGGATAAACAAAATTGCGACGACGACGACGACGACGACGGTATATACTAACCTTATTATTGTTTATCTTTCACAGCGAGTTTCCAAAGAACGAACGCTTGTTCCTCCCCTCGGCAAAAAAAAATACTGTTTGCTCTCCTCTTCTCTCTCTCTTCCTATCTCTGTATTTTTTTTTTTTTTTTTTCTTATTTTCTTTTCTTTTTTTTCTCCGCTTCTTCTGAGTATAGTAACGGCAAGGACGAGGAAAAAAAAAAAACTTTCCGGAAGTTATATTACAATATTGCGCGAGAGTCGCTGATTCTCTAGAACAGAAAAGCCTGGCTTTCCTCGCTTCGATGAAAATTTTCAAATAAAAGATTAAAACGCTCGCTTCGCTTCAAGGCAAATATTATACATATACCTATATATATATTGTGTTGAAAATTACGAAAGATAAAATTCTTACAATTTCCGCAAACAGATTTCACCGCACAGATTATTAAAAATTTTCCCTTTCATCATTTCCCCTAATCATTCTCTCGTCATCTCTGAAACAATCTTTTAATACACCATACATACATACATATATACCAGTGTCACTGGAGGTCAGTTCTGGCCAGGTTCATCTGGTCACTTTCGATTCAACACCCCGCGCGCGATGTCCAGGTAGGGTAGGTATTAGCCCGAACATCCCTGAATTATGACGCGTGTCGGTGAGGTTTGTCCATCGGGACTTTCACGAGAAATAGGTATATACAGGTAGATACGACTCGGTCAGTAAATTAGCCTGTCAGAAAAATGTAAGATGAATTATCCTCGCGAATTTTCATCCCCTTTTTTTATTTTTCATTCATTTATTTATTTATTCTTTTTCTATTTTCCTCATTTTTTTGGGAAACAAGACAACGAATTACAACCTTGTGCGTACACACACACACACATATGGGCATTACATATTCAAGAGAAACCAGAAGTGACAGGAAGGCCACAGACACGTAATTTCTCTCTGTCACGCAGGTGCCTCTTGCAGCGTCAAATGCGATTAGTCTTCCAGCATAATTTGCATGGATTATTTGGTGTTTACCTTAGTTAAGGGATGCTCTCGGGGCGATGAGCCAACTAATTTTCTTCGCTTGATTTATTAATTAATCAATTACCCTCTCTGTACTCTTCGCTGCCGTTGCTTCAGGCCAATACTTCCGAAATAACGTAAAGGTAGACCAGCCCACCGTCCCTGGCCCTTTGAGCCATCTTACCCTACTTTGGATATGTTGGAAAGAACCTTATTTCCCAAGCGACAAAATGATCGGGAAAATGGAGCTCCACAAGCTCACAGACTCCGAAATAAAAAGTTCGCCTTTTCCTGAGGCTGGTATAATAACGAAAGCAACTAGTGCGAGCGATAGTTAAACTCGAGTTACGTGTGATATGGCAGTATGAATTTTGGGATTAATTTTTTTAGTAACAAGTACGCGAAATTAGGTTCTGAATTGTTCATCACAACGCGGTTTATAATTCGAGGTAGGTAGGTAGGATATGAATTGGGCAGATTTTATAAAGAGGAACCTCCCTTGGCGGGATTTTTTCACGACCCTATTCAGACCTCATTTCGAATACGAAACGTTTGAAGAATTATGGGCAGATTAAAATGATCAAAATTTGGATGATTAATATTTTGATCTCCCTCGTTTCTCAAATCTGCTTCAGAAAAGATGAAAGGAAATAAGATTAAAGGAAACGTAAGACGATCACGATTCCTTCTATCCCGCTCCCTTTCTTATACAGCTTTCGCTTAAGTATTTTCATCTTCGGTTCCGGTTTACTGATCCTCTTGAAGCAATAACCAAGCCGTACTCCCTAACAGTTATCAAAGATACGTGGACAAAATTTTTAAACCAATAATACACACTTCACTATACTATATTGCCAAAGTGATTCAACCCCCCGCGTGCAAACAAACAGACGAAAATATTAAATTACATTTCTTCTACTATACAGGGTGAGTCTCTTCAGAGGTCCAAAATGGGTGGGACTTACTTGCGAGTAGATCTTTTCGTTCTCGTTATTATTCTCATTTCTATCTTTCTTTTTCATGCGCAGGAAGTGCATTTTACATCCTAGGTCAAAGTTCAAAGCGTTTAAAGTTGAGATTGATTACGAGGTCGAAAGCCATGCGCAGGCTTTTGAACTAAATGATAAAAGATTCCGCAGTGTGAAAAAAAAGGGTTTAATTACGTCTTTATAGGTAATTATATGCATACTTACTACCGACCCAAAGAAATAGTCAATGTCTAACGAGACTTTATCATCAGCCTTTGTTCATCGTCGATTAATTTCTTGGCGGACATTAATTAAATATAACTGAAGCTCCGTCAAGACTTGAGCTTATAGTAAAGTATTGAACGGTGACGTTAGAACAAAGACGTGAGGCTTAATGGCGTAAATATTTCTTAAGAGATTCTCTCTTCCGGTCTCATTATAACATTCCGCGAGTTTATTGGCGGTAAATTAAATTTTTTTTCCATTAAATACGCCCCTGGAAAAGGTCTCTGGTCTCACCTTTAGCCCCATGCATGGGGTTAGACGTACTGCAATACGAAATTTTCCATTTTTTTGTTTCTTTTTAATATCACCGCAATTCATTTTTCCAAAAATAAACATTCCTGTTAATTACTCAGGGATTATATGAATAATTCGCGGAACTGCGTTGCGGTGGATTGACAAAAATTGAACGTTATCGACGAAACACCGCTGCAATGCCTGCACCTGCTGTTCGACAGAAATGTACACAGGGCTTAAAACACTGTGATCAATTATATCTGCACCGTGATTGTGAAATGCCATTTCCATTTGGTTATTTTGCGTATTTACATACTACTGCTATTGGCATTCTCAAAATTCTCAGATTCAAATCTGTTGCAGGAATTCGGAAGTGCGCGGGTCTAACTAGGTAGTCCGTCTTAATTTTTGCTATGCAATTAGTTGCATTGACATTTTCATTATACAATAAGGTTTCTTTCACACACTTTTTTCTCCGATTCAAAGAAGAGCTTTTAACGAATGAAAGAATAATGATAAGTTAATTAATTGTTAGCAAAAATAAAAAAAAAACAATTATAAAGATAACGGGGATTGAAATTTTGATAATTCCAATTTAGCAGGTAGCGATTTTTCGGGGAATGTAATTACCAAACCAATTCGTAAAAAAAAAAGAAAAAAAAACGAAGAAAATCCCCTTTACGTTTGCCTCTGGCATAATAACGATTCGTAATAATGAGAAAAATTCCACGGCGATTACGCACGTGCGTAAGCCATCGTCTCGCATTTCGAGTTAATAAGCGTAATAAATATAATCTTCCTAAGGCCGCAGGAAATCTCTTCGTTTTTTTTTTTTCTTTTTTTCTACGTTATGGTTGTTATAAAATAAGCCATACGGGCGACACCGATAATTTAACGATATAAGTTTCGCCTCCCGCGCGCACACGGTTCGATCGTTCTGCAATCTGGCAGCAGTTGGCTGCTCAATGTTTCAGAAATAGAGCTCTGCTCTTTCCCCTTACCCTTACCCTTTTCCTCTTCCTCTTCCTCTTCCTCTTCCTTTTCCTTTTCCTTTTCCTCTTCCTCTTCCTCTTCCTCGGCCGACGCTTTTCCTCGACTCCACTGCCCCAGGCATCCCGAACGCCCGCGCCGTCTCTTCCTTTACCTACTCCCTTTACTCCCTTCGCTTCCTTTTTCGCCCTCGCCTCTTCTCTTCTCATGGAAGAACACCGAGGAGGGAGAGGAGCTACTATAAAAATACAATAGTCGACCAACTTTCCCCGTATATCTTAGCATTGCGTTGCTTTTTCTATTCTATACGCTATGCTACTCGCAATCCATTATCAAACGGACAGACTAGACGCACCGAATCCTCTGTCCTCGCTACTATATAGCCAATAAGTTAATAGACTATAAGCTATGGTCCGATCCACTTTTACCATAGATATAGTATACCTATACAGATGTACCCCAATTCTAAATAGATTTTCCTCAGCAACTCTAACCAATTTCGTTGTTCCTTCTTTTCTATTTTTTTCACTTTTTTTTTCCATTTTTTTCTTCCGACAAACCGATCAGTTTACTCAACGTCCTCACAATATTTTCTCATCATTTTTCTCGTTTAGTAAAATTTATCTATTTCGATATAAATTTGATTGCGATAAGCGTTCAGCTGTTCGGAGTTAAAATTTCTGTTTGATTAAAATAATTTTCACTGTGAGACAGCACGGCCACTAATTTGAAGAAAAAAACCTCAATCTCAATCTCAATCTCGTTGAATTATATCTAATAAAATTCAAACTAAAGAATTTGAAATTCGTACGTGACGCGATGAGCTTTTCAATTCAAACTTTTCTGTCTCATATTTCTAGATGTAATTTAAAGAGATTTACGTAGCTTTCTTTAAATTCAATCGACAGTCCATTGTGATAAGAAAATATTTATGGAGGCTCGATGTAGGTATAAGCGAACCTCAGGTGGTCGAGAAAATTGTATTTCATATAATCGGAAAATTTGTAGAAGTTAAACGCTCTCGTTTATCTGCTTTCGACGTTTTCAAAATGAACAAATTTGAAATATTTTTATTCCTTTTTTTCAACCATATCAAATCTCGGTTGAACATAACTTCCCTCTGTCTGCGGCAGCTCATCACAGGTTTCAGGCTTCGTGTTACCCGGACTAATCTACCCCAAGTTTTCATGTACGGGTTCCGAACGTTAACCCTATAATTAGACGATGAATTAATTATCTTCATAAATTTTAATAAAGTATTTGAAGAAAATTAAGTAAAAAGTGGCTAATCATTCCAGTCACCTTTTAATTAGCGCCTTGTGTTTCAACTTTCTACTTGCAAGGTGTATTCGTCTCCCGAAAGAATTCGAAAAAAAATAAGGAAGGGGGTGGAATTTAGTTTCGGAAAAAATTACTCAATTAAAGGGAGGAAGAAACGCACTGAAAGGTGATATACGCGTCGATTATCAGCCCTAATGCGTATTTCGCGTGTCGGACTCGAGGTGACGGGTATAGTTTCGATCGCTTTTCACGCAACCCTACTCTGAGGGTGGGTTAGGGTGAAGGGTCTGGAGAGGTCTGCGACCTTTAGTTTACGCCACGACAACTGGTGACTCGTAAGGTTTAACTACAACGTGGCGCCAGGGCGACCAAGAAGCGAAATCGGAATACATGTCGCTTTCCATAACATGAATATGCGGCCCGCCCGTGGAAAACGTGGTTTCATTCTGGCCCTCGGCATGATACGGGGCGCGATACGTTCTGATAAATCCAACATTTTTTATCACGATTTACGACGGAAAAATGCAAACCAACTTCAATTTACTCGCGAGGTTTGAGGCCTGGTTAAACACTATTCAAATATTACACACACCCCGACCTCATAAAGGCGAATCTATTTAATCTAGACGCTTCGGGTTTATAGGATAGGGGCAAAAAAAATTGCCTCGTCAAACTGGGATTCTTATGATGAGAAATTCGGAGAAATCGAAGATAAACTATAGTCTTTGGTTAATATTTTCAAGTTTAGAAATTCGGCCTGCTTCTAAATCGGGAATGAGTCTTGAAACATCTAAAAAGCTCCTAAATTTGGCAAAAACTTTTATTCGCCTGAGTCTTTTTCGGGAGAAAATAACCAGACTAACGCCAGAAACAACGGTTTTAATATTTAATCTGCAGGTTTTGATTAAGAAAGTGATATATGCGTATAATATATGTTACGCTCATACGTGGGACCCTAAAGTTTTACGTCACCTCTCCGCGTATATTGATAAATTGTTGAGCGAGCACCCAGCGGCTACATAATTTTACAAAATTTAATCGGTCCAATTAAATCCGCGATTGCTAATTTGAATTTTCGACTCACGGAAGCATAACGAATCTGCACTGTAATTAGCGCTTCTCGACAGGCCTTAAACCGCTTCGTTCTTACGGACTGTGACGATGTAACGAGTAATTTCCACTTACTAATTCTACCCTTTTCCAAATGACGCCTGTCAGTTTTCGCAGGAAACGTATTTCAAACTAAACGACGAGTTAAAAATTGCATAAAAATAAAAATCAAAAAATAATTGCTGCAGCGGCTCTTTTCTCATCTGCAGTTATCAGTACGCGATAAATGAGGTTCCTCCTCGTGAGCTTATTTGCGGTTTTGATGATAACAGAAGGAGGATCAAATTCCACGGTTATATATATTTGACTTATAAAATCTAACAGCATCTGAGGTAGGAAGGTAGGTATATTAATTTTTGTGGTTTGTCGACGATGAAGTAGCAGAGAGGGAATTTGTTGATTCAGCTAAATACGCAGCATGATATTTCGTTGGTTTCATAAAATTCGCGTAGCTTGACGTCTGATTAAATTCTTCGGAACCTTTTTTTTTTCTTTTTTTTTTTAATTCCAAATCCGTACTAAGGAAGGAAGAGGCTGAGATATACGGGGCAAGCTCTGCGGGATGCCTGCGAATATCAAGATGGAATTTCGCTCACAAATTTGCGGTGAATCTTATCAGAGGCTAAAGTAACAGGGAGGATTTACTCCCTCTTATAAATTCACCACGTGTATAAGGACTGTTTATTTACCGACTATAAAAATGCGTATTGCGTAAAGAATTTTAACGTTTCAAATTTCATGCAATTATTTACGCAACTGCAGCATAAGTTTACAATTTTTAAGGCCACGTTGAAGTTCCGAATTTTCAAACATCCGAACGGTGAAAATTCCGAACTTGAATACTACCGACTCACAGTTTTCAGAAAGGACATTTTCCCGATAGTCTACATAGCCGATTTCAAAAACTTTGGAACGAAGAACACCAAAGGTTAAAAATCCCGAAAGCTAAAGATCCGAAATTTGAAATTCACTCATGTATTCCGGATTTCCGGAATTTTATGAGTTGTCTGCACTCCGACCTTTCGGAATTTTATTGTTTTAAATTCGAACGTTTCTCAAAATTCTGAACCGTGTCAAATGAATTCGGAATTTTCACCATTCGGAACTTTTCAAATTCCCTAATTTTGTTCACTCTTTTTAACTTCACGGGATTTATGTATACCTCTAGGAGTAGTGGAATTCGTAGGTACATTTTCCATGCGCAGGGATTCATCATGTCTGGAGTTAAAATATGTTAAAGCTAATATTAGCTTAATTAATTCCTAGTGAAACTCTCGCAATGTATAGTGTATAAGCTAGATTATAATTGAATGAGACGTTTCGCTGGCAGACGATTCAGTTAAACCTTATAATCAAATAGGAACGCGAGTGTCAAGTCAAATATAAGTTAGTCGACTTGGTAATTCACTTTTCCGAGACGTCAATACCAGGATGCCGTTTCCGCAGTTCAAATTATACGAGTACACGAGTCTACATATCCTAAAGTTGATCATTCGAAGAAAACAGCTCAACCCTCTGCATCAGAAAATGAAAGAAAAAGGAAAAAAAAGGAAATAAAAAAGATCGAACAAACTTCACAGGACAAGCATCCCTCTAATATCCTGTTCTGAAGCGAAATGTTTGTCAACATACTATGTGTGCATTGCAGCACAACTGATGCTGGAACAGGAACAGGAACACATTGGAGGTCCATCAAGTTAATCACTTCCGTTGATCAAAGTGGTTCCCTGTTCAACTTCCCTCTACGTAGCGTTGCCCTAGACCTAGCGAGTATCGCCACCCTTTGGCAGGCAGCAGTCAGCGATTCCTAACGCTCTCTGAGATTGCGTAACGTTACTACCACCAATGAGGAAGAGAAAGGGGCTAGGGGGATACGTGATGTCACATTTGCATACTAATTACGGGTTAATTAATTGGCCCCTCAGATTGCCCAGAGCCTGGCGCTAGGCGCTATGGCATACCAGATCGAGAAGACAGTGAATTACGGGAAATCTGGGAAAGTGATTAGCATTCAGTTATTTCCTACTAGCTGCTAATTCCGATTACCGAGAACCGATTCGAAATCAACACTTCCACATGAACCTATAATGTATAATTATACATGTATATACTTTTCCCCGTATAGTATACCGTACTTATGCCTATGTATTCACTTTATACACCGCGGAGCAAAAGATTGCATGTTCCGAGCTAAATTTGCATGTTTTAGGTAAGACCTGTCACATTAATGCGGAGAAGCTTAGCTTAAAAAGGTATACGCATACCTGGTGCTCCCAGATAGAGGTAAAGATTAAGGTCTGTTTTATCTTCGAGATATAGGCGAGACTCGAGAGGGAAGGTGAAAGTTGAGTAATCGAGACGCGGAGCGTCGCTTATTGCGTTGCTTATTGCGTCCCGCGGTTTATCAACGAAATCTTAAACAGCAGGTTATTATTACAAGGAGTAAATAACCCAGAGCATCTCATCTTCGGTAGGAAGGACGAACGGAATCTTTTCATCATAAGGAAAATGCCCGAAGGATATAATTCACCGCGGAGATGATCTCGTTGCTAAATCATATCAGCGAAAGAAATGGTCCAGCGAACGATTCTCACGCAGTGTCTATGCCGCGACAACGTATTGCCCAGAATTCCACCACCCTTTCCTAAAATAACTTGACATAGTCAGCATCGAACCTATACGTACAAATCCTTCTCATTCTCTACCATGGTGGATTTTCGACTCTCCTGCAGAAGTCATACATCACTCCTGGGCAACGCCCATCTCATCCGTTCCCTTCAGACTTCCCCACTTTCCTTGGGGATTCCCCAAACTGGTTGAACCCCGTTCCTTTTTTGGCCCCACACGTCTCGCCCTACGAAAACCCAGTGCCCTTCACCTAGACGCCATATATTCCCACCACCGAAGTTAATTCGTTCTTCTCTGGAGCCCCCGCAGCCTCAAAGTCTTTTAATTGAAAGACGGATTGGTTATTTTCGCACCTCTACACCCGGAGGCACCTAATTATTATCCAAAAATTGAGAAGGAATGATATTCGCCTTTTATAGATCAGAAAATATTGGCTGAACTTTATCGACCGATACTATATTGTATGGCTGAAAGTAAAACACAAATAGGTACATTACACACTCACCCCTTTTCTCGGATGTGAGAGAGTTTGGAAAAATGGTGGAAACGTGTACACGGCGATATTTGCATGCGAGACGACGCACGTACACGACTATCTTCCCGGTTCATCAGATGATTTATTAGCCACGTGTTAGCAAATACACTTCAGTTCAGCTTTAGCAGAGCTCTTTATCACCGGAAAACACCGACCGTCAGATGAAATTTTATTTTATTTTAGTAAACCTGGGGTATACCCTCAATTCAAGACCATAACTCCACATTGGAGGAGGTGAACGCAGGTACTAACAATAAGACTGTAAAGAAAAGGTAAAATGAGAATCTTTTTTTTTTAGCGAGGAAAGAAAATCTGTTTTTACTATCGGTTTACCTCGCCAATTTGTATCTGGCTTTTCCCCTCTCTCTCTCTTTTTCTCTCTCCTCTTCTTGATGTTTGATTTCCATCATTTCCCGTTTTATTTTTAGGATCAAATTACTCTGTTCGGCGAAACCTGATCATGCATAAAAATTGAACTTTTAACATTTCCGAGGACTGTTACGTATTGTTCTGTTACTCGATATTACTGTGTTAACTTGTTTTTATTCTTCTCTCTTGAGCTTTTATCGTTTCTTTTCCTTTCTTAAAATAGTTGTAAAATATTTATAGCTTTAAAATTACTTCACATAAATCTTACTTGCTTCATATCAGCGTGGGAACAATACACACCAAAAATGACGTTACATTGCCCGTCGGAATTCCCGTTTTTTTTGTGTTTCTTTTTTATCAGTAGCGAGAAAAAAAACGATTTACTCCACTATTTTCCTCCCAAATGAAACTGAAAGAACTGTCGAGTGTCAATCCTGATCGGTATCATATCGTGTAGGAAAATGATGCACAGAAATCAGCATGGAGTGAGATGCATGAAGGATAAGGTGGGTGAATATTGAAATCAGGAAGCAGGAATCAGGAATCAGCTGGGATCAGGTAGTACATAGTTTTAAATGTATTAGTTAAAAGGTACAAGGTAGTACGATGGCCAATCAAGGCAGTTTAATTACTCGGATTATAATGGAGGTAGGTATATCAAACGAGGCCAAGCCGCACGTAACATGAACAGGATGAAAGGGAAGCCAGCTGCATAACTCTCTAGTAAACGGCATTAATCAGTAAGGTGATGTAAAAAGACGAGTTGATAGGAGTCTATAGAACGGTGTAGGGTAATTGGTGAGGGTATCGACATTGGATGGTTGGATGGTTGGATCGAATGACAATAGACGTGAATAGCGTGTCCTATATTCATCTCTCAATTTGACAAACAAAGTGGCAGCTTTCCAATCGAGACCTCCCTTTTATCCATCGGTTCGATACGAAAATTTATTTTCAACTACAACAAAAGAATCTGCCAGCTCGTGTACCAGTGTACATATAGACACACATGCGTCGTCTAGTTTCAAAACTGTTTTGAATTAACTGGTAAAACGCGACGTCCCACTGCAGTTCGTCAGTTTCACAAAAAATCTGTTCTCTCTCAGCTCCGTCCGTCCGCCGATACCTACATACATGTATACAGCATAGGTATAGGTATACTAACAGGCCACCATGCGTTTTGAACTTTTCCATCGATGGAATTTATTCCGAAGTTGTGAAGCCGCCGGGATGAGAAGAAAAAAAATTTATGGTAACAAAAATGTGTAAAAAGTTGAAAATTTTTTACAGTATGATCGGTACGTACAGGTAGATAGGCATCAGCTGCCAGCCACCTATACCAACCATCAGGAAGAAGGAAATCTTACAGGTCATTAAACGCGTTCGTACGTAGGCGCGAAAGTTGCGTCTTTCGCAGCAAAGGTGGGCGAAATAACAAGCCGTGAAAATTTAATATGTAAAATCTAAGCGACAGACAATATCCCTTGCGTTCATTTTCTTATTTTTTTTTTTTCTTTTTTTTCTTTTTTGTTTTATCTTTCTTCGTCGGATAAGGATTTAGGTGATGTGTGACGCACGGTGAAATAATAAATCACGGTATTTTATCACCTGACAAAAAGAAGAGGAGATTTTGCACGTCGTTTTCGCAACCCCGAGGAAAATCGACTATTATTCTGTCTCAGAATCAGGGGAAGAGAGGAAAAAAAACGAAAAAAGGATAACAATTTCATCCCGATCAGGATTCGTCTTATTTCAGAAAGCGTAACTATAGGTAAAACGTCGTGTGTTGAATCGGCGAATTATTCCTAGTATGAATATCTACTCCTGTATCGGACAGAGATAAGGGCTGCAAGAGAGGAAATAATAGGATTCGGAGGCCATATTGGTTAGAAATAATAGGCATTTGGCAGGTAGCGAGGGATGAGACAGGGTGGGGTTTTGTGGGGAGTAAAAGGGGGGGTGGTGGGGGGGGAATTTATCGCTTTACTCGCAATGTCGTTATCCTCGCCTCAATTCGGTCGCCTCTCCTGACACTACCAGTAATTGGATTCGTGGATAACGCTTTCTACGAAACTTTTACAATAACGCGTTGCTGAATTCCGTTGGATTCCGGACAATTCTGGACAATTCTAGGCACAATTGAATGACCTTGGGTTAATCCCATTCCACCAGAATTTCCCGTCTTTAATTAACTTCATACTTTGAACTAAAATCAAATTCCTCAATAATTTCAACTCGTCCTGCACCGCAAGTTCCTGCCTATAAACGTACATCTACCTATACATAATACGCCCTCGCAAATTTTATTACAAATATTATACCATTGCACATAATCGCGCGTCATCCCCTTCAGAAAATTCGCTATCAAGCTCAGGGAATTATTTTAAACAGAGGGGGAAAAAAAAAATGGGTTCAAAAAATTAACCACCCTTGTTCTATAACCGCGTGTTAATTTCGTTTGAAGTTAACCACAAGAAATGAACCCCTTCAATCCCCCCCCCCTTCCCGAATAAAACCGCGATTCACAGCAGTTGCAATTTCGTTGATAACCTCGGAATCCTTGCCCTGGGAATAGAGGCGATCGCATGAAACGGCCGGATGGTTGAATGGTTAAGATGCTCGCTTTCCCAGCCACCGTTGGTTCGGTAATTAAATTTTCGTCTACGTATGTATAGACTAGAGAGTTTACTCGGTACTCACGCTGGCTTATACTTAACGTCAGTATTAGCATTACCGCTACATATCCAACAGACAAATAGAGGTAGGATACGTATTTGGGTATATATGTTACATTATACATATATGTATATAACATATAATATATATAGATTGCTGCCCGATCTAGGGAAGAAGCCAAACCGAGGAAAACGGGCGTAAGAAGAGAGAGAGAGAGAGAAGAGGAAGCTTCCTCCCCTCACCCCTATGAGTAGATAGGGTTCTATTAAACCTTATCTAGAATCTACCCTCCTAATTTAGCGTTTTCGTTAGGCGGTTGCGGCGGATATCGGGAGAGAATTAATGGGACATGTCGCTTTTTCATCCGAGGTTGAATTGAACTACTTATTCCCATTGCTCGAGGCTCGCGTCCTGACTGCCTAAATTTCTTGGCGCAAAGACAGCCTGTATTGACGCGATACTGTTCGATCCGCGAATTACCGAACCTGAAACCCGATTTACCGCAGAAATTTCTCTTAAACTGCAGACGCGGCGTGACTTGGGATGGAAAATTTATAGCTTAAACTATTTCGGGGGAGTTGACTCAATTTTTCACCCCTTTGTACGCAGGTATTACGTCGATGGGTTAAGGGTAGAAGGCTTCAATTTTACCTCGTTATTTATTTACTCCGTTATCCTAGTACGCTGTAATATGCCAATTAGCTAGAACCCTGAAGGCATGGCAGATGTTGCCTGTCTTCACTGTAGCTGTCTTCGAAGGAGACTCGGCGGAGGCTAGCAATAAATTAAAATCCCTCTTGAGCGTAAGGAGGAAATCTCGAGAGAATGAATTTCTAGAAATTATCTGACTGCCTCGCGTCGCAGTCGTTTCCTTGGAAATAAAATAATAAGTAGCTGTAGCTGGTAGCTATACCTACTATTCAAGTATAACGGAAAAGTTAGATATATATATATATATACATGGAATAGAAATCCCGTAGGAAATTATATCAACACGTTACGTTATAACCAACCGATAAAACCTATAGCTAAAACTAAATGAATAAAAACGGAAATCAATTCAACTTCGTAGAGTGGAATTTGAGTCTGATCAAAAAATGGAATTGCTTTGTTGTTTGTTCTTCTGTCTTTCGAAGCTCTCGACTTGCGATTGCAATTCTCTTTACTGCAGATGCAGTGAGATAAGGATTATTTTAAAACCGTCGAGAGTTCATGTGAGAAAATGAAATTATAGTAGTAGATGAAAGCTGGAAAGCAGGTAATGCAATATATAGGCAGAGAGAAATGTATCCAAAGAGTATTTGCAGTCAGTTCTTTTACTGAGCTTATCATCGAGACGTATTCCGGAGAACTTTGAATGGGGAAAGTTATAGTATTTTTAGAGGCTAGTTTTACGTCGCCTTTGAGAGAAAACAATCAGAAATCTTTTTTTCTTCTTCTTCTTCTTTTTCTTTTTCTTCTTCTTCTTCTTTTCTTTCTCCTTGATATAAAATAAAGGGATAGAATTTCTTTGGTAGATCCTATGTATATATAATAGTAATAGTATATAGGTGGGTACCTAGCGATATTGAAGAAATCCAGTTTCCGTTAAATATATAAAACTTTATTTGCACTTGCAAACCTGCGAATAAGTCAGGTTTTAAAACCATTAGGATAAGATTGACAATTCCGAGTTTACGATAAGCAGTAAACATTTTTGACATCAACAATTTTTTTTTGTTTTTTACTTTCCCCCATTTTCTGATTCTTGGAACGAAATCAAAAACAAAAGTCATATTCTACATACGAATTAAAATACTTTGATTTGTCACCATATTGGAGCCAAGGAGAAATCTTATATCGAAGTTGTCTCCAAAAATCTACCAACTTTACCAATCTAAAGTTATCTCCGTTCTTGGAGACGGAATAGACTATATACGTATATACCAACACTGGACTATCGTTGTGTTGCCCCTTGCATTTTGAATGGAACATCATTTTCGGGGCGACATGATAGCAAAATTGACCACCGGACTTAATTTCTGAAAATTCAGAACCCAGTAAATTTAATGAATTTCTAACAGCTGATACATTTGGTGGAGAACGAAAGACACTGTCTTTTATTATAACGTTCACTGTGAATTCTGATCGAAATATATTATGTAACATCAACCTTTCTGTGGGAGAAGATTATCGTGAAAATATGATGAATGTAGGTGAATATGATGAATATTCAGTGAATTAACTTCGTTTTAAAAATCTGTTCAAACATCTGTCGTACGTCCGTTCGAATCAAGTCCAATGGTCGTATCACCGGCAAGTAATTGAACGTTATTTGTCAAATTATTTAACCATGAATTGCCTTGCTTAAATATTTATTTATATCATTTATATGATCCGCGTATATCAACGATTAATCCTGGGGTGGAAAAGTAAATTGCGAACATACTTTTTATCCGTCCAGCTGTGATAAAATATCGCCAAAGGAAAGTTTATTCATTCCTATTATAATGTGTATGCATACGTACGTGTGTATAATATATTAAAATTCAAATTGAAATTGAAATTGCAATTGAAATATAAAGGAAGACTATGAAATAGATAATTGTAAAGGAAGTGCTTGAAAGCTTTTGGAACCGATATAGCTGATAGCGAGGTTGATAATTTTCTGTCCTAATCAAGACGTCACTCACAATTTGGTTTTACGAGGGTTAGTGAACAGCATGGTAATGTTATTGCTGTTGAAGATTGTAACTGCGGTAGCTGGTAGATATTACAGCTGTAACAGTAAGAGATAAAAGATAAGGATTAAAATGTAGCGAAATTATACATCTAGGTGAAAGAAAAGGAAACTGGAGGAGACACTTACACTGTGGGAAGTAGATTCCAGCCAACGAACTAAGGAGTTTCTCGTGTTTGAGAAAATATGGGTACCTATGCATAAATAGAAAGCCAACGCTCGATGCATATTCATGAACCATTTTGCGTTTGTCTTTCCCTGCTGTTGGCTCGCTGCCTCGCATGAAATACCATCTTCAATGAATATCTTCGCCAATTCTCTGCCTCTCCCTATACTACATCCGCAACTATGCAATCAAAGACTTAACCAACGTGAACCGTTCATAATTAAGAATCAATGGCATCGCTGCAGCCACGGTCGTAAACAGGCTGTAACGTATCTCTATTCACTTTTAGATCTCTGATTCGGGATTCTTATTACAGCCGCCTACATGGGTATGTGACGTAAAAATAAGTCCCCTTTAACGGCTACAAGTTACAGGTCAATGATGTACATTCGCCGGATACGAGAGTGGCGAAATGTTTCCAATCAGAACCAGTTTCAGTGCTTGGATTTATACAGTTTGACGTTTACTGTCGTAACTCTGTAAAAGTTCCGACACCTGTGACAATCCGTTCGGATATATAGGTGCCTTGAGTAAACATCCAACACCGAATGAGGGGAATTACGAGGAGCGATCGATTTACGCGACCTCGGAAAGGCTAGATTGAAGCCACGAGTTGTTTGCCCGGAATGACGAAGGGTCGAGCCAGTATGTCTGTCAGTCTATCTGTCTATGGGGACGTCTGATGTCTTTGGCGTCGCTTTTCCCCCGTTTCTCCACTCTCTTCATCTCTCTCAGTCCTCTCTTTCGAACAGTCGATTTCATGAGAGAATTTCAAACGGCGAGTCAACCACAACCACGACCGCGTTAAGCTGTAAATCCAAACGATTCAAGGATTTGAAACAGTTCCTCCACGGGTTTGCGCGCGATCGAGGGAAGCGAAGCCAACGAAACGAAACGTAACGAAACGAAACGCCATGCCGAAACGAGGGGTAGTCAAATTCACGCTTGATCATTGAAATCACTGCGGTATACGATGCGGTTAAGGGGGAGTATCGCCGGGAGGGACCAATCGGACAATAAACTCTGAATTCGCGAATCCAGTTGTCAATGGATGAAATTCCTATACCGTGAACGCGTCACCTTCTTCAAAATTAGCACTAAAGATCCTTTCGCCTTCGATGGTGTACAAACCTCCCCTGCACGTTGCATAATCGTTTCGCGAAATATTGTCGAACCTCCGAGTCGCGATAATTATTGAAATGACAAAGCGCAGGAAATTCGCGAATCACTTGCCTCTGTACTTGAAACAGGAAGACAAATTACAGGACAAATATTCCTGCTATCAATTTACAGACAAATATTTACCACCGGCTGCAATCTTCCTCCGAGAAAGTCTCTGCACTTTTATGGAAACGCTGGAGCAATCAGTCAAGCAGCAAGTTCATTTCATTATTCAACTCAAAAAGAAAAAACTTTGTTGGATCCTGCGGGGAACGAAACCGTACACTTTATCACAAGAAGAAGGAAGTCGGGGACAGAGATATGTGAGAGAGAGAATCATTGGCAATAGAGTACGAGATCTGAACATGATCACGTCACTATTGCATTCCGTTGAGAATAAAATCGACATGAAATTTTCTGAAACTGGTGAGATTTTTTGCTTTGGTTTGTCCGCTGCATTGTTACCCCAATGTATGTATAAAAGGCCCTGCGGTGGACCTAAGCGCACTTGACGAGCATGGAAGACCGTACTACCACAAAGGCTAAACCTCTTGCCTGACCACGACAAGAGAACAGAATAACGTACATAAAGTGGTAAGAACAAGTAATCCCAGATGATTGTCAGTGATGAAACAGGGAATTTGGAAAGGATCAGTGTTTTCTTAGTTATTGTGGAATGAGCTTCCTGGACTCTCTTCGAACCTGTAAGGAAAAAAAGGTCGAGATATACCTTGCGATGTGCCAAAAGTAAAGACCTTCTTCTTCGGAGACGAAACGCTGCGGAATACTACGGCCGCAGATCTCACCTGGCCTGGAGGCTGGAGGCTGGAGAGAAGACCTCAGGAAAATTGATGGCTTGAGTAAACCGCGTAACGGTTATCAGGGATGGTGCACGAAATTCAAAAGGGATTCAGTCACGTGTCCTTCGTTTGGGTAACGTTTCTCGTTCCCTCGACGCCCTATCACCCTATAACCCTTGGTGGAAGCTATGATAATAGGGACTTCTCCGCAGTAAACTTTGTCGGGTCCAAATATGGCCGTTCTATTCATCGTTGTTACCATCATAGTTCACCGCGTTCTCTGTATCCTATTTCACGCCATTAGGACTGCGCATTCATCCAACTGGTGAATCTTTACTAAAAAATAACGGATCCAGGATTGGGAGGAAATTTTCCAATGCAGGTATAGTATATTTCGCGAACACTGCGGCATGAAATAACAAGTTAAAATATTAAACTCGTATTGTTAAATCTCAGAAGCACCGCATGGAATAGCAACGAGTTTTCCCTATACCGAGATAACAGAGCGGCTCCGTGATTCAGGTGATTTCATAGGGACCAGTGATATCTGTGCCGTTAGATTTTTCTCTTTGCTACGACATCCGTGGAACCCATCAATGCACTATTATGTGGTGTTGAACATTTTTCTCAAATACAAGTCGAATTACGTTATACAGGTAATTATCTCAGCCCGAAAATGAAAATTCTTCTCTTTGAAGTATGGGACGTGTGAGACGTTTGTACTTTCGCTGTTTTTTTTTTTTTTTTTCCGAATATATTTATCGCCATCTTGCGGTTGATCTTCCCTTTCAGCTGCACGAATTTATCGTTTTTATCCCACAGGCCTCATATATATTTATAGTAGAAAACGAGAACTCTTGACAGAAGAGCACGCACGCGCTCTTCATCTTCGATCAAAAATTCAAGGTCGAAACAAACTGGGTATCGACCCTATATTGGTGGAAGAAAATTGGTCGTTCATTTTATTTTATTTTATTTTATTTTTAAGGTAAAAATAGGAGATGACAGGTATACTTTGCAGGATCCTAAGGAAATTCTTACTCGACGATTACTGCCCGGGTATAACGTAGCCCGTTTTGAGTTTCAAATATTTTTTATGGAACGAAATTTTATGCCTTATTTTTTACACGGCCTCGCGAGCACTGGCAAAGTCCATGGCCCGTGTAAATTTTTCTTTTTCTTTTTTTTTTCCTTTTTACCACCGAAAGTCAAACGAGGAACGACGCCATTCGTCCCTACCTTCACCCTGCGGTTACCGTTGCGTGTCTGGATCTAGAATATTATCGTGCAACTGAGGGAACGGGTAATGTCAGTCCTTGTGACGGTCCGTTTACGTCTTACCCAAAACGGCACTCAGTGGTTCGAAAATTTGGAGAAAAAAAATTTCATTTTAAACCGCTTCAAATCCCACCGCTGACACCAAATTTGTT
The DNA here is from genome assembly GCA_963992785.1 of Tenthredo livida. Lineage (NCBI taxonomy): Eukaryota > Metazoa > Arthropoda > Insecta > Hymenoptera > Tenthredinidae > Tenthredo > Tenthredo livida. Next base: position 5,064,177 of record OZ023066.1, read on the forward strand.
ACACCCACTGCTCGCTCGCCTATATCTACCGTGGCTCCGCAGACTGTATTGAACAGCGTTATCGCAAAATCCATCAATATTGCACGACCAGGCAAGATTGCGTAACCTGCAGGTTACCTCATGTGCGTAATTGCCGCGTATGCTGGCCGTAACGTCAGCGAGAAGATGAGCAGTACAACATGGAGTGAACGTGTTCACGTTCAGATAGTTGCTCTAGATTGAGGTGGATAAGCGGAATGAAATTGCTCAGATTTCTCTGCTTCGAGATATAACGTCAATGAATCTATAATCTCGCTCTTCTTATTTTTTGGCAATAAAGGAGGGGGATAATTTTCGATCAAATTTACACGCATGTACGCAGCGTGGGAGTAACGTATCAAGCTGAGCTTTACCAACGGCAATTCTCGGTCGGCATTAATCTTCACACTATCCAGCTGATGAAGTAGCAATTTCCTCTTGATCGTAGAAGGAAATAGGGCCGACAGAGCAGTTGATCAAACCCTGTGCCCCTTCTCTCCGGTCGGCTGATCGATGGTGCACTGTACTCGCGGCGTATAGCACGTTGATGTAAAGGAATCATGGATCTTTCCGTGCCATTTGAACCCGGCATTGTCTCAACATGTGACACAACAGAACCTGGTCCCATCCCAGCTGTCTGGTGGACCGGAAACATATAGCATGTAGCGACAACATCTCTTGACTATGAAATGGTCCTAAATTCTTTGAGCTAAAGGGCGATGGATTGAAAATTTTTTTACAAGTTGGGAACGGGACTTCCTTCCGCGATGACGCTTCGTGGGCTGAAGGCGAATTTGTCAAGTCCTGTGTAAAGTATAGTGTGCGCTTTATCAACAATCATGAAACCCTCGGAGAACGTAAAGCAGAAAGAACTTAAGCTATCTAAATTTCCTCGGTAGTGCCGGCTCCGTACGTGTCGGACGTAGAAATGGGTGAAATTGAACTCGAGGTAAACTATATGCATGGAAAGCGAGACCCGGTAATTTTAACGTACGATTCACCCGGAATTGGGATAAAAGGAACGGGAGGATAAAAGAGACCAAAAAAACTCACTTTTTTAACTTCCAAAAATATTGTAAAAATTTTTTTATCCAGATTTTTAAAAACTTGGCTGCAGTTGCACGCTGCTGTTCATATACCGTTTTTAACTATTGTAAAAACTCTAGCGTACGTAGGTAGGTAGCGGTTTTAGCCCACTTTTGTTCAAATTTAACTGTCCGTTTCGAAAATGAGAAATTTTTATTCCCCTTTTTTTTGTCCAAGTTGCGAAGAAGTAACCCAAGTATATAGAAGTTAAATAGGGCGGAGAAAAAGGGGAGATGAACCACGGCAATAATGAAGTTTTCTAATTATGGTCCAGTTTTACCGCGTTAGTTAAACTTCAGTTTCTCGTAAACTAAAGTTATACAGTCAACGGGGGGAGTTCATTACTTCGTTGTGACGGTGTTATAAGACAATTCACATTATCACGCTTATAACCACATAAACATAACAGCTATAAAAAGCTATTACACACATTCCTTGCCGAGATCTCTCTTGAACTCCGTTAATACTTGGAAAAAATTACGTTACGGTTACTTCAAGTTAGCTTCGAGCAGGTCCGTTGCGAAAAATTTCTCCAAAATAAAAATGGAGCGACGATTATTATATTTGAAAAATACGTAAAACCTCCACCACCAAAATTCGAAATTTTATAATATATTCTTTTTTTCTTGGAGTAGTCGGAAGAATTCTGAATCGAAAACTCTCTCGGGTTTCGTAAGCTAACTTTCCGCAGGTGCAGGTGGAAATATCGTAACGAAATGAACGTTAGTTCGAGTATAACGGAGAGGTGGTGAACGAACGAAGCGAAAGTGCATTAACGTGATTAGCAAAGAAAATAGTGTTTGGGCCAAATGACTGCGTACGTGACTTTCGCCCACCACCTCGGGAAGATAGTTAAGCCCCTTGTCAGCGGTAGAATTTGGAGGAAACGTCGTTTTCCCGGCAGGTTCTTTTTCCCAAACCCGCAACTCGTTTTAGGGGTCTCTTTCTCTCTCTTAATCCCTTCGCAGCCTGGAATTAAAACGAGCCCCTGGTCCTCGTACGTGAATTAATTTCACAGTCACGCAACTGCTTCATATAGACACGTGAGTCATTATACATTCAGAGTTCCCTACAGTACAAGGGAAGGATAATTTTTCTTTTATCTTTAACCCACGCCACTTATCCACGTCCCTTACCTATATACACATATATATGTATACACCTCCCCTTGTTTTACACCACACACAATTCGTACGGTGGATAAAGTTCAAGTGTTCAATGCAATTTATTATCCTTCGACTCCTCGTGTCGCTGCTTTCTGACTTAAAGTCTATTCTGCAAAGAAGAACAATGTTTCCCGCTGAATTCCCGCCCTCAATACAACTCGTGTCTAGGTATGCACGTTGTACATAGATCTTTACACATATTCATCCGCTTCACTATCCCAGTTTCTGGTCTGTGCAGTAGCACATCGTCTCTCTTATAAATACATCCTTATTTCGCGAAAATACGCGATGCTAGATGTATAATATACGTAAAATGAGAGAAAAAGATAAAGAAAATGAAAAAGAAAATGAAATTTATTCACTCACGTGGATAAATTGCACCGTTGTGATACGTAATACGTCTGATACAAACTTACCCTTGCATATATTCACGTGCTGTTCTCAGTTAACGTTACACTCGATGTATTTACGGCAAAGTATACCGCAGGGTGGAAAACTAGCAAACACCACCTTGGCCTCGAGTATCGTTTACATAAAGTGTATATTTACTACTTGCAAACTTGATAATGAAATACTATACCTACTCCTACCGACTTTATCGTACTTTATGAATTTTCATACTCATTTGTAGATTATTGTGCGGATATACCTCTATACGGGGAATCCACCAATTTCTTATTTACATAAGAGAGATAAACTGCAGATGAGTAGCTATACTTTCACATGACAAACACATTGGATATGATCATCAATGGCTTGTGAAGGAAATAATTCAGGAAGTCAGAATTAACAAGTAAGATTAAACCAATCAATGGAATGAGCTGGAATACGAGGAAACTTTGCGGTCAATTGGTTTGGTGGTCCTTTGAGGTGCGTAATTAGGTTTGCTCATTTACACCGTAATACAATAGCTAATATCGCTTAGCTGTATGAGCATCCTATAACAAGAAGTTAGACCGGAAATTAACAAACAAAACTGTTGTTTCCAATAAGTGAATTCGCTTCTATGTCGATAAATTATATAATATATTTACATATTCATGTCTTTTTTTTTTTTTTGTTGTTCGTCTGAAATAGTTGACTAATTTTCCATCAAATACCATAAAATATTTGAGATCGATAGATACACATACGAATGTAGAGTAAAAATACAAAATCCAATCTACGCTGTTTTAAATTTAATTTCGAGCTGTCTACTGGAGAGAAACGCTCAGCTTCTTCGTATCTTAGGAATTCCTACGGGAATGTATAGCCCGGGATTATCCTCCAGGATTATTTTTCAGCGATGTTGCTCTCCGAGTAAGAAAATGGATAAGATATAATACTGTCGTACGGAATTATCGAAAGTAGGTTTGTACAAATAAATTCATCAATAATTTAGTCTCGATGATCACGTTTTCTACTTCCCATTAGGCACACGGCAGAAAATAAAGAACATTTTTACGGCACATCAGTCTCTCTACTTAAAAAAAAAAAAGTATCGATTGTTCGTTAGTTTAAAAAAATTGTATGTAGTGCATTAGGATATTGAGAATATTAGACCTAGTTGCGATTTGTTTGAATAGATATCATCGATGATTTTTCCAGAATTCTCATTCGTGACTCTGGCCGAAAATCTATAATTATGAATGCGAAAAGGTTGTGATTTTGGCATTATAAATCGTTGATTACAGGACGCAATTAGGCCTTGGAATCGACACGACGCAACGTTGCGAACGCTGGGTAAAGTGCCAAGCGAAATGAGCGGTTAGCCGCTAAGCAGCCATTCAAGACGATTGAGCCGAACGCGTTTGGATTTCGTTTGCTCCCTGGGTTGTTATCTTGTTCTGCAAATTACATCAGCCGTTAGCTACATTTGCCCTAACTGGCCTTATACTGTCCGATAAAGTTTGGCAGCTCGGTATACATTAGAGCGTTATGAAAATAAAAAATAAGAAATAAGAAATGGGAGATAAGACACGTTTTTGTCTCTTTTTCTTCCCCCTCCCCTGTCCATTGTCTTTTTATTCCGAGGTAATGAGAAGCGGCGATATTTTATGAAAAAAAATAAAAGTTCTACGTGACTTGGGTATAATTTACGATTTGATTAAAATGGGAATTACCTAGCAATAAAACATGCGCGTATAAGCCGACCGATATCTGGGCCAATTAAATTAGTCAGATTCGGAGAAACCTGTGACCCCTAAAACCCGTAGAACCCGAGACCCCGAAACCTGGAACTGTAATCTAAAGCGCGAAGGTAATTTACTTCTTGGCGTTGGTCGACACTGGGAGATTAGTCAAGTGACCCTCCGTCCGTCCACTGGTCTCCTACACTCCGTCTGTAGTAAAGCGAAACTCTATTTATCTGGATTAGGCTCATCAGCGGATGAATAGTAGTAGAGAGCTTTTTGTTCACGGTCAGGCCCAATGTGTGTACATACCTATATTAGGGTGGTTCTTGATTTCGACACCCTTTCCGATGCAGCGAAAGATCTGGAAAAATGCAGACACTATTTTTGCGTCATTATGTGTCGATTCAAGGGGTGGCAAGTGGGTGATATGTATGTTAGAAATTAACAACCACCCCAATCTATATACTCATTTCAAATCTAGTTACATTAATATATGCGATTACGGAATTGTACGGAATGATCGACTCCCACCTTCCCCGAGGAATTTAGCACGTTGGGTTCAAAGGGGTGGGAAATGGAATTCACAGGCTCTGCCTAATTTTCAACGCATCCATACACACTGCCGGTCTTTCTGTCCTTTGGTAATATGAATTCGAGTTATCCGAGCGATGATATTATCAATTGAAATAGAAGTGGAATTGAGTAGGTCCATTTTCTTTCTCCCCAAATCTCGCATGGTTCTTTTCTTGTCCTAGATTAATAATGAGCGACTATTTTTTAGCCCCAATCTTTCTAGGCTCGTATGAAAGCTTTGATTGATATACGATCTAAAACGCTTCTTCAACTGCGGCATCAATTCAACGTTGTAGATATCGTTTTTGCGATATTCCCTCGGGGAACACTTTCGAATGGCAATAACTCAAGATCGACTTATTCGCATGACATTTTCTTTTGGACGTGATTTCATCAACGTTATATTTTGTTTGCTTCCTTATTTTTTTTTTTTTTTTTTTGTTTTCTGGAAGAAAATCCTCAAATGACGCTTTTGAAACTCTTGCAGTTACTTAACTGGGAATAGAATATTCATGATAATCAAATCTGCGTGAAAAAGAAGAAAAAAAAGGGTTCGTTGTCTATCAGAGAACTTGAGTAGTTTAACCGAAGAATAAAGAAACGCTCTCAATTCGCAATAAATATCGTATTTTCAGAACAATTTTCCACCCAATTGCCGCTCAATTGACTAAAGTTGATATGATTCGTTAGAGAACTCGCGTTTCACAGACGTCAATTCGATAAACTTTTCAGGCAGGCTTCAAAAACAGACAATAATTCTACCATGCGCCTCAATCGTGGAATAAATGTAACAGATATGTACCTGTATATACGAGAACGCTAGACACATTATAATACCGATCGTTATTTTCGGATTCTATTTCGTTTTTCTTCCTTTTTCTTATTTTTATTCTTCGATATATTATATAATTGCTACGAGAGTACAATGATAATAATAATAATAATAATAAATCTGAGCCTGTGCAAAACCATAACTAGAGGTACCCAGCTACGTGACAAGTTTTTCGACTTGATAAAGCGCGAGAGATTAATAAATTCCAAAGTATAAACGCCGAAGAAGATGGCGAAAGCGTGACACAGCCGTGGTAGGAATTTTGAACTGAACCTTTACACACCCCGATTATTTATCGATGTAGTTACATTTTATTTCCTTCCCGAAAATCCGTAGAATCTTTTTCCCCTATTTTTTTTATTTTTTTAATTTTTTCTTACTTCACCGAGGAATAATACATCAGTTTCTATTTTTCGAGTGATGTCTCCTCCACTTCTTTCTGTTCTTCCCTCTTTATACACTTCTCTTACTATTCGAGGTAATAAATAGTTGCCCTATTTACCAGATCTGCAGTATATTGCCCTCTATCTATTTCACCCACTTACATATAAATTCTTTCGTTGTAAAAAAGCACCGCGTATCAAACTCTGCGGAATTTTCTTTGCGAAATATATTACACCCGTCAAAGGTTTCTTTATGAATCCGATACATGTGTATATAGGAAGGTGCGATTATTGGGTCGGATAAGCGATCATGCGGACGAGTCAGGACGATTTTCGGGCTAAATTTCAGGATATAATATACCTAAATATTCTTCAACCTCTGTATACCTATATACGTCGCGTTGGTGTGCCAAAAACGGAGGACAAAATTTTCTTCGAATGATATACACGCACATCCTTGCAGAATATACATGCGAATATTGAGTGACGCAGGAATATCGAACAATGGAAGGACCCAAGCGATACTTCAATGTGTCAGGTGTATCCTGCAGAAATTTACAAATTTAGTTCTCATATGTATGAATATCGGCATATGATATCCATGTAGCTCGGTTCGTCGTTCACATGGATGTAGCGCTACCGCCGCCCATTGCAGACTTCCGTTTTCCATTTACACAGCAAATTAGTACGCATAACACGCGCTTAATCATTTATTACCAATACCCGGGCATAATTGTATAATTGACTCTACGTAAATTATGCCAATCACTAAAATACGTGGCCCTGTGCATTCCTCTCCTATCTGATACTCAATTACATTTGATTGTTTCGTGAGGGGTTAAAGAGTATTCTCAAATTAATACAATGCACAATGCGCGGGTTTAATCATATATTATACCAATAGCTGCAAGCGTAATTGAATTTACGTAAGTTATGTCAATAATTGAGTTATGTGCACTCCATCCCCTCCATATGTAATTAATTATGTACGCTTGACTATAGTTAGCGAATATCTTGTCGGATAAATAATTATTAGTATATCTTTGTGGGACATATCATTGTTCTATATGTTAGTGAAATAAATTTAACTTAGACTTATTCTGAAGATGATAATAACAGATATACGGAAACTTTTCTGTTACCTACTATCAGGAGTACTTACCTACCTACCTATACTAGAACGTATACGACCGGCTTAAGTTTAATATAAAAAGTTTATCACCGGCTGCCGAAAGTTGGGAACGTAAAACAAACGTGGATATGGCAGCATACGTCATATCAGACAATAAGTTTTCGTAGTATTTCGGCCCTACGTGAATTCAAATTCTTATAAAGTTACAAGACAGATACTCTAGAGTCAAAGTCGTTATGTGGGGATAAAAAAATAATGAATAAAACTCGTCACAACACATGTAGGTGTGTGTCTCTATTTTTTGAATTTATATGATCATATGTGCAATCTGTATCTACAGGTATAGCCGTATAAATTCGCAAATATTCACACGGTTTCATACGTGTACGTTTAGAAATTGATATGCACAGTGGCTTTTCGACTGTATCTCACCCCGACGTTGTCGTAAGAAAGAAAAAGTTTATCTTTAGGGTACAAGGATTCTTCTGATTTATTGGCTGCGATATTCTCAGCTTCAAAAAATTCTACTTTTCTCTGAAAATCTGTGTGACTATACATACCAATCCGTCCGATTATCCGCACATATGTATACCTGTATAAATACTATACGTACCTATGTATGTGTATTTCTATGGTCCGTATGGTTATTTAATTTACTCAGTTCCAAGGTTTCGTCGAATTTATAAACCAGCCCTCATTCCACGAAAGCTTAAATATGCCTACATGTATGTATACATGTATGATCTAGTTATGGCCCCGAAATTAACCCGCACGAAGCCAACGTGATTTAAATGCGAAGGGTGACTGCCGGGCTGAAAAAAACTCAAACTAAAGTGAAATTTAATACATTTGAAAAAAGAGCTCATCCCCTAGTCTGGGGCACCGTTCGCTTTCACGAACTCCGCAAAGGCTCGACTAAGTTTCTCTCGCTTCCGCTGTCCGCTGGTCCTTTCCGGAACCTGTCAGAGCTGCAGGTCGTAGCTTTGCCGAGGTCAAAGGCCCACCTCCTCTAATCCACTATGAAATGATTTCGCTTCAAGGTACCTACATAGTCGAATTGAGAAGTTAACCGTCCGTGAATTTCGACCTTGACTGGATATCATTAAGGATGTAGATATACGTATATATGTTCCTGAGGGAAGGTTTATCCCCAATTTTGATCCTTCTTAGCGATAAACCAAAAAACAAAAAATAAAAAACAAAAAATAAAAAAACACTAAGATAATTCGTAAGAAGAAGTAGTTAGCGAAGTACTTAACGAGCGAGAAGAAAAACGATCACGAAATCTGCAGGGGTTATATTCATGTCGTAAACTTCACCCCGGATGGTCGAAACATTTTTTTTTTTTTTTCTTTTTTTTTTCTCCCAATTTACCCGATACTCGACGGTTGACTCTAAACTCTAAACCAACTTAAAATTGTCAGGTCTCGCTCGGTCGACTTTCCACAATCTTGGTCGGATACTTTGAGAGGGTTTCGAAGTTCAATTAATTCACTTTCTTTACGGTCCCAATTAATCAAATTACCGAGGGAAAAATCGACAGCCCCCTTCGGTCTAACGCTTAGAGAAAAAAGGGAAAAAAATTAATTTTTTTTTCTCATTCTTCTTCCTCTTCTTCTTCTTTTTCGTTTCTTATCCCCGGACGGTATTCTTCACCCGGCAGGTTTTTTTTTCACGCCTTCACGATTTAACGCCGATCGATGATCGATACCCACAACTACCTACGCTTTTCTTCTCCTCTCTTCTCTTTTCTTCTCTTCTCTTCTCTTCTCTTCTCTTCTCTTCTCTTCTCTTCTCTGCTCCAGCCTCTCAAAGTCCCGAAGAACCCGACGCGACGCCGACGCCCGCGCCGGGACGTCGCGTTGAGGCGCACGCGGCTACTCGTCTAAGTTCTTCTTTGGGTCTATTAACCCCAACGAACCTCGCCGATCTCTCGGGCAAAGAACACACCGGAGCCAGCGGATCCGGATGAATTATCAATGCGCCTTGAGTGCCCTGCTACGACCCAGTGAGCATTCCCGATGTCCTGCTCTTTGAGGAAGGTGGTCACCAGAGCTTCTCTCACCATGCCTCTTACTTTGTAAATTTCTATATGTGAATATATGGGATATACGTAGACAAAAATGAAAGGGAAAAAATTATTTCAAAGGCCGAAAAGACTCTCTATGAAACTCACGTTTCTTTGATTTTCTATTAAATGGATTACCCTGTATGAATAAGACAAGAACGTAAAATTAAAACGTGAAGGATGTGAAAGAATCATGAAATTGTTCGCATCTTTAAAATTTCTTCTTATATATTATGCAGGACGAATGACAATTGTTTATCGTTATTAAGGTTGATTGTCGTCCATGGCTGATCACATTTGATCGCGAGGTTGAAGGTACTACATATGCGAGTTGGAAGAGTGGCTCCAGCTGCGTCTGTTAAGTTCAGTCATTTTCTGGACTAAGCAAGATAATTATTTTCGGTGAACGAATCTCAAAGGAAGAACCTTACCCGAATTTCTGGGTTAACACTTAACTATGGCGATGCTGTGCCTCGCCGATCTCGTCCGCATTTATAGCCGCGGCGTCTAGCTTTATATTAACGAACCTGAAATTACTTTTTGAACGAAATTGCCGTTTAACTATTCCAAGAAATATTCGAACACAAACTCCAACCTAATGAGTATTTAATGACGCCCCCAGTAAATTAACTCCTCGTTTTACCTTCTTTTGAAGTTTGCACAAGTTCGCCCCGGATACCACCTATATACCCACCGACCCACCTACATCTACGTAACATTTACGCGAAAGCCGACCTCTTCGTGCAACCCGGGTTATCCAGGGGCCTAGCGAACGTTCGCTAATACAAGGACACGGTCGTGGTATGCCGCGTTGCATCGAGGTACCAGAGGACTTGGTGCACCGCCAAGTGAATTATGGCATGAACTGTGCACCTTGCAACCTACAGCGGCACTTTATCCCTTTAAATATTGTAGAGCTTTTTGCAAGAGTTAATCACCGCTACTCGCCACTTTTCCTGTCTCCAGCCAAGCTTAATTATTTAACCAAAAAGAGCCAGACACTGGTTCGAATAGTAGATGCTACCACATCTGTACATGTACGAATACCAGTTACGCAATTCAACCAGCTCTGGCTTCGTGGAATCAAATAAAACAATTATTTCCACCTCTACGTGGTCTATTTCCTTCTGGCTGACCAGGCAATGCCTACACTACTTCAAGTCTGGTTCCATAAGGTGAGGTTCGCTTAACAGCATACTGTGATTTATTAGGCAATTTTTTATAAAAATTTCTACCAATTTTACCACCAGGGTATAACTAACTGCAGTGTTATTAGCGAAAAGAAGAGATTGAGCGTAAATCGATGGGAATTTAATGGGGGTATATCGGAAGTAACGTGAGATCACAGTAGGTAGGTACAACCTAGCTTATACATTGGTGAATTATCTCTGTCTGAAGCCGGGTTAACTTCAATGAACAACGAATCGGAAGGGATCAAGTTTGCGAAAGGAGAGAAGGGTGGAATGAGAGAACCAAGTATTAGGGGTAGCGTTAGCTTGATGGCAATGATTGCAGTGATTGCTGCACTCTTTCGTGCTAAATCGTATCGGGGTGAAGAAAACAAGGGGGAATTCTGGCTCGCTTGCTTCCTGTTCGTCGACGGAAACGACGCCGAGGATTGGGATGGGGTGTAGTTAGAGAAAAGCTTCTTTACCAGACCTCTGAGAACCGAGCTCTGCTCCTGGCTCTCTAGGATCTCTACAGATTCATCATCGAATGCTTTCAGCTTCTGGTCCTCCCACGTTTTTCTCTCATATTTTTATTTTCATTTATTCATTTATTTATTTATCTTTCATCTCATTTCACATGACAGAATTAGTGCTCAAGCATTATTTGGAGTTGAAACTAAAAACTGAAGCTACTTGAGGGTGATTTACCTTGCAGAGAAAATTGCACACCATTTTTTATTTTCTCAACTGGAAACATGTGAGTCTTATAAATATTTGAATGGTCAATTTTCCTTAGGGTCTATCATTCAATTTTGATCAAATACTTTGATCGAATAAATAGTCCCTCCAAACGCTATGAGAATCTCCTTCCTTTTCTCTTCATTAGTTTCACTTTGCTATGCACTCTTTATGCTACAGTAAACCTGGCACAAATCGTTACATACCTTATCCCACCTACGACGACATGGTGGAAATACTCATTTTTCATTTTTCACCTCCCACATCGTTATGTATCAGTTTACAATGAGGAGGGTCACCTTTTCCCTCATACCATCGGTGTTGTATCACACTCACTTGTCCTGCAATTAACAGCTCCGATTTCAAGTACTCGATCATACGGTTTCTCCTGTTGAAATCTGCTGTATCTTCTTTCATTTATTGTTTTCTAGTTTATTTATCTCTTTTCTCTCTCCATCTCTCTGTGTTTTTTATTAGCTTCGTTCTTCTTTCCCTTGTATTCTCTATCTTGTATCCCCTATATGTTATTGTGTATCGCTTGTCCAACAGTGTCATGGACATTAATTGAACTTATCTATCTATCTATCTATCTATCTCTCGCTCTCTTTCTCTCAATTTACACTCAATCTCAACGTATAGATACTTCAATTCCAACAATTTCGATACTGTATTTCCCATCTACTGCCACGACTTTATCGGTTATTCACATAGCTATATGATTTTATTTCTGTTCCTTTATACGTAATATATTTACGTGTATGATATCCTGTCCTCAAGGGATCTCTTCCGTGACATTTACTAAGCATATCCTCTCAGATTTGTATTTTATTCCATCGCCAATATACGATACAATTATATTCAGAATAACTTTTCAATTTAACGATAAATGCAACCATTTTTCCAAGACCTTCATGTGACGATTGTGGAATTTCATCTCTGAAGAAACTGAGAAAGCATTTTCGAGTCACAAAGTCGAGAGTTCAGAGACCAAATGTAATGCAAAATGCAATTTTGTATTCAGCAAATTTCCAAAGCGTAGGATATAAAGGTGCAGGACTTCCATTCTATTACGTTGATTATGTATGATGCCTAGATTATACGTATATGAAACGGTGATCTCTATTTCACTTGTGTAACTCTGAAATTTTCGAGGGATCGGTCAACGCTGCTCAGGATTATATTAAGCACTATGATTGAGCTTTGAAGATCTACTCAATGCTGCATCATGTGATGAAAATATTAATAGACCGACTGTTATATTATCATTAATATAGAAAATCTCGGACCCGTGGCAAGGGCCACCAAAGTGAGCCATTTTTCCCAGCTTTTCATTGTGCAGCCAGACTAAAAGCCCTGTATCATTCATTGACAATGGCCCATTGTCCAACGCTATTGAATTTTCCGGCCGGATTTCGAAGACTGATGACCCTCCGGCTTGTGCTTGCGTTGCGCTGCACTGGATGGCTGGTTGTATCTCCTAGTAACTTGCTTCCTGAACATACAACAAATCTCGCTAAAAATACATTCGAGAAAACGTAATGCAAGCCAGTGATTAAGATGTTTAATATATGAGAAGTACCTACCTAGAATCACAAAAACAAAAGATTTCAAAGCTTTTCATCTCGATGGAGTTTTGACATTCGTGTGAACGTAAATTGCTCTGAATCTACGGGTCCGCTTAGTTTGAGTAAATTTCGTCACCAATTTCTAAGGAAGAGAGCATTGTCGCGCGAAGCTTAAACGGTAGGGAACTAAAACTTTCTTGTGAAAGGTAAGCTCCGTTTGGCTGGCACATCGCGTAACGCGAAAACTTCTCTGGGATTCCTACACATATAGCTACCTACTAGAGGAAAATACGCAAATAGACGAGGAGCTAAGTCTGAGTTGAGTTAGGTTGGGTTGGGTCAGCTTTTCCATATACCCTTACTGGATGCCAGGACTCTCGGAGGATACCCGGCATTAGTATTAATGTAAATTGCTCTCCGCAATGCAGTGCAGATACTGAAACAAGAAAGAGTGCCCCTAGTGGAACGGTGCCAAATGAGGATGAAAAAAACAATGTAAATTATTTAATGAAAACTGAAAATAGGGAGAAGTGCTTATATCAGCACGCTAATACACAAACACATTAAGAAGCAGCTTAAAACTCTGAAAGGAGCGAATATAACACCTTGCTAAAAATTTCACCCTTTATTTTTCATTGCAATTTGTTTTTTTGTTTTTTCTCCTTTTCCATCGTACCTTTGCGTAGTTGGCAACGAACAGTAATAAAATATCTATTGACACATGTACGAAAGAAGAGTTCATCAAGAAGCTGAGTCAGAGAAAAGATATTGGTGAAATCTAAAAGGTATAGATATATGGAAGCAGCCAGGGTAGATTGGCAATAGAACATGAGGTAAGTCTTTCAGTCTTTGGACTTATGCAACAAGCATTTTTCGTATGAAAGGTAATGAATATTGAAGAAGACAATCGGGTTCTCAGAGTAGGAAATAAAAGATGTATCGGAAATATTTCACGCGTTAGGTTTTTGCCAGAAAAGTCCCGGCGAGGGAAAGAAGGGTGGAGGAGGAATTGGAACGACGAAGCCGAACCTTGTCGCCGCTGGCTTTGACAAGCTGAAGATACTCAAGAACCGGGTGTAGTTAGATCCAAGCTGATCCAACGCCATGTGACTCAGATTACTTAGATCAAAGCGTATTTTACAGGCTGCAGGCATACAGTAGCTAATCTAAACTTTAATGAAACGTCCGAAAATCTCATACCCCAGAATTCTCTGCCTTCCTTCCTTCCTTCCTTCCTCCCTTACTGAGTCCCTTCCTTCCCATGCCATATCTCGACATTCACCCCATGAGACGACTCCTGCGTACGTAGGTAGGCACCCACTACCTACTATCTATACACTCAACGACAAATATGCATAGCTATTATACAAACCGGGGTGGGAAACTTCAGGTGTAAATTAGAAACAGATTCGATATCATCTAATCCTGAAGCTTCTAATGTCAGTGTAATCTTTACTAGCTAGAACGTTTGATAATATAGGTGATCTAGTTAGTCGAAACTCGTTGGTATAATGTGTAATCTGCAAACATTTCTAGATTGTACAAATAAAGGGTGTGGCAAATCTGGAACGAAATTGGCAATTAAAGATGAAGGAAAGTTTTGTGGTTTTTTTTTTTCTCTTTTTCCTCTACTTCTTTTCTTTTTTCTTTTTTATTCATAGAATTGTAAGGTGGGTAATGACAATGGGGTGAAAAGATATTTTCATAACCCGCGAGCCAGTTTTTGATATTAGGAAATGAGTGAAAGGGTGAAAAGAATTTTGGGGTTTGTGTTTGAAGCGACAACTTCGCTGAGAGAGGAGATTAAGGAAGATGCTCCTCATAATTTTCTGTGAACTGGAGAAGGTGTAGAGTTGGGGGAATTGCGGGGTGATGGACAAAGGGATGAAAGGGAGAAATAGATGAGGTAAAGAAAGAGGAAAAGGAGCGAACCGAGATTGCCGGCAATTTAGGTAAAATGTTTTTGCTTTTTGCGTATAGGACACCTTTACTAGAGTTTCTCAGAGTAGAACGGGGTTGGATTTCAGAGATCCATTTTTACTGCGGTTAGAGAGAAACGGAAACGTGAACGTGAACGTGAACGTGAACGTGAACGCGAACGTGAACGTGAACGCAAAAGTATTTGAAATTTTTGGCCGACCAGTGAACCGTGAGTGCCGAATCAAAGTAAAATGAAACTTCACAGGCGTCTCGTAACTTCGTGTGTCAACGAGCTCACTGGCGGCCCTCTGGATCCTCTGAAAGTGTTGGACTCTTTGCTTTATCCCAAACTCCCTCCGCCCGTTCCGACCCAAATCTAAAATATCCAGGATCTTGAGGGACGTCGCTTAGATGCAAATCCAAAGCGAGCTCACAAAACGTTGGGAAGAGAGATGGGTAAAAAATGTATACCTATAAAGAAAATAAAGAAAAAAGAAAGAGACGAAAAAAAATTTCTTGTTTGCCGTATACCCGGTTGCTGTATAGCGTCGCGTAAGAAATTGCTTATTTCCTCAAACAGCTGAAATGAGAAAGAAAGAATAAAAAAGAAACAAGTTTCCTTGATGGAATTTTAATCTACTTAACATTCCACGTGACGAGAGACATTTAATCGATGTGCAAATAACGGAGCTGGACAATAAATTGTCACTTAAAAATTGTTCTTAAATACCCAGTGTTAATTATACAGCCGAGTTAGCTGAAGTCCATAGGAATTGAAAACTTCGAATAGCTGATACTGGCTAATTTGTTTATTCCGAAAAATAAGAAAAGATGAATCTTACCTTTTCCAAAATTGAGGGTATGCAAATAAAACTTTGAATACTCGATCTCTTGAAACTCAAGTTATAATAAAACGAGTGAAGCGATCAAGAGCAAACAATGCTAACGAGCAAGCATAATGAGTAAACGAAATAAATCACTAAAAATTATACAAATTTTGAAAACTTACTAACGCCGACTTGAGGAAACCAATTAACTCGCTTGATACCTACATACTCTACTCCTCCGCAGAGGGAGGGAGGGGGGGCAAAAATTCCAACATAACTCTTCGGAATTAGAGTTTCACATCAGAAAACATAGTTTTAACTTATAAAGTTAATAGTAACAGAAACTGAAACAAAAACAGATTTCTACAACCGAACTTCCCGAGTTACCTAGTTCGTTAAAATCATTTCAAAGATCGAAGAATCGTACCCTGGTAATAGAAGTTGGAATTATTTTTCTGGTGAAAAAAAAAGTAACAAAAATATTCAGTTTTCAAATGATTATTACTACGTAGTATACTTACGTAGGGCTGTTCTGCTAATGGAATCAGAATTGATCGTATGGCTTATGTGGCGAGTGATGTCTGACAGAAGTCCTGATTCTTAAGGGAGTTAAATCCCCTCATATTTTTCAATGCTGTGAATTTCGGGGGAGCTTTTCTTCTTTCCCTATTCCTTCTTTTTTTCTTCTTTTTTTTTTCTTGGTGGGCTACTTTTATCATTTTGAAATGTTCTATTTTTTACGGATGAATAAATATTTACGAGAAAAGATATCACTTGAATTTTCCTTTAGAAAATTAAAGCAGTTTTTTGATTCATGGCTTTTGTTGACTCTCGCGCTATACTATGAGATTCACAAGCGCCGCGGCGCTACGAGAACGTTCCTTTGTTCGTCAAAAAAATATTCTATTCTTATGAAGCTTAAGACCGACTGGACTTTCTTTCGGGACTCGTTTCGATTGATTTTGGTATGAGAAAAAAAAAAAGAACATTCTCTCTTATTTGATCTTTCTCTTCTCTCTCCTTGTCTCCTGCATCTAAGCTGTCCTCCTATAGCTATAGCTATAACATAAACGCTAACTTGGAATAGAAGTTATAGTTACGAGTAAAACGGATGAGTCTTACTTAAGTTTGAAAAATTATAATTTAAAACAATGTTACCAGACCTTACATCTTTTATTATCCTCTCAAGGCAGGGATAATGTAGCAGGAAGCTCTTAGCCTGGAGAGGGAAAGAGAAGGGCGAAAGTAGAAGAGGCGTGCTTGTATATTATTAAACCTTTATGATGCTATAGTGAAAATTTTAATATAGCTTGGGTTTATATTATCCCATACCTACGTCCTACCGCGGAAGGATTCACTGTGAGTTTTCATAAAAGAAATATTGACGCAATAGTTTAACACTTCAAACTCTCAAGAGGTGTTCAATTTGAATACAATTTTACAGATTATTTTTTTCTTTTTTTTTTTTTCGAGCCTCTTCTACCCGTAATAAGCCATTTCTCATTATCATGCAAATTGATATTTTACATGCAAATTTACCCTTTCAAGTACACCCTGATAACCTCCAAGACTACAAGTAACCTTCTGCCCATATATTTGGAAGGTATACATCCAAAACTAATTAAAATCATTTTCCAAGGACTAAAATTAACAAACGCAATATCGCTGTCCACTTCTATTGCTCTCTTTTCTTAGTTTCTAAATATCAACTAATACATCATCATCGAAATTCATCCCTGATTAGAAATTCTGTCTGCACCCATCATTCTTCGACTATCGGATTTAGAATTTTTCCAAAATCACAAAACGTATAGAGAGAACTTAGTTATGATCCTCGTATTGCGGGGTACGACGGGGGGGGGGGGGAGGGAGGGGGCGATACTTCGTGTAAAATTTTAGCGTGAATTGGCCATTTCCTAGTAAACTTTGCCACAGTAACTAAAACGACGGTATCGATCGAAGCTGGTAACAAACCACTCTTATATCCCCTTAGCTAGCAAGGCTAGGGGCGTCGTTCTACAGATTTAATCAGTAATTTATAACTTCGTCTCGTGCCTCGATTCTAGGTACGGAATACATTTTACGTGATCTTCAGGTTGCGTGAAAATGAAATTTGAGCAAAAAAAAATTAATAATTTTGCCTTATTTAGCGAATGGCCAAAATTTCGTTCAGTTTCATTCGAGCAGGATAATTTCTATTACTATATACTACTTCGGCAAGGGTCTGCGTATCAAAAATACGTTCAGGTATTGGTAAACAAAGGGATTTTCTTTATCGAGTAAATTGGATCGTTATATAAATCCTTTTTTCTTCTTTTATATATATATATATATCTTTTATATCTCGTTTGAAATCACGTCGCGAATCTCCCCCCGGGCAGTTATCGACGAATCCGTGCTTTAAAAATCGCGTAACTTTTTGGTGAACGTAAAAATTTGTTTATCGCGTTGTTTGTTCGACCGTGAGGTTACCCACGCAGGTCTTGGTCTTGGAATATCACCGAAAGAGGAGACTTGCGGTCGCTCGTTGAGAAAGCGGGTGATAATAATTTATGCACGTCATGAGAAACCGCAAGAGACCGGGCGGGAGTCAAGTCGAGACATAAAAAGTCCCGTAAGAAAGAAAAGTGATAAAGTGTCAAATGCTAATGCAATGCTTCGAATACGAGGACTCGAGGTATAAATCCGTTTTCCTCCTCTAGGCACGCGAAACGGCGTGACAAAGTCATTAAGCAAATGTTACGACGTAACCGACTCCAAGTCACGAAGCTGCACGTCGAAAAGTTGAGCCCCAAAAATCCGTCCCCTAAAACTTTGATTATTTTTTCACCGACCACGACATGTGGATAAAAGATAAAGCGAGAAACACTTGATCAAAGGTCAAGCTTCAATTTATACCCTTCTATTTTCCGCTACTTTTTTGCCAAGAAAACCAGTTGCACGCCAAACATATTCTGGTACGTGAAGTATCGGAAAGCGATAGATAGCCTTCGTCTTATATACCAGGAATGTACTAGGTGGCAGAATGGCGACAAGAGTGGAAGTGAATCTCTCCGAAAGTTTTACGGTTCTCAAAATAGATCGCAGAACAATATATAAATGAAAACTTATTCATTTTTCTTTCTTTCTTAGTCTCTTTAGTTATTATAAAATTTCACAAACGGTTTTCAATCGATTTTTTTATCAAAAATATTGCATCAAACTTCGAGACGAACAACAACATCGAGTAATATGCTCCTATGTCAAGCCAGTTATGAAAAACTACGTTCAGAGTTCGAGCGATGATGCAGGTCTGACCAGTGAGCGACGTTACTACTGGCCGGGCGCTGCGGAATACTACTACTACTACTAAAGTCTAGACGGCTGTTTCTGGGAGGTAGAATTTGATGTTGGCGAAACATTTCGTTTTGAGTAAAAATAAATAGGTATATTATTAATATTATTATATTCTATATATTGAAGAAATACTATTGATTTTTATTTCCGAATAAAACACCCCGTGTGCCATGGTACCTTACGAAAGGTTCTATAGATCCAATAAGTTCGATACGTTTAATGGGTTTAATCTAGCGTAGCAGCTCCTTGGAGAAACTCTTAAAGTGCACCAAGTTCTCGTTGTAGTTTTATCAAAACTTAGTTCAGCAGGAAGACTTGATTCGTTGCGCCTTTCGATTGACCATCAATTTTCACGAAGGTACTCAGACGCTATAGAATTTCAAATGTTACGACCTAATTTAACCGATGGGACACTTTATATATCGCCATAAGTACAACACCGCCTCGTGCGCCGAATTCGTTATGGTTTTCGGCTCGATTCAACGTACTACTGTTATCAGTTTCACATAGAAAAAGAATCGACTCTTATAGCTCTATAAACTTTCATATGGGACTCCTCGCATTGTTATTATAAATTTATCAGTATTCAAGTTTTGACTTGTAAGACTTTATGAACAATGTTTCATTAATAAATTATAAAAAAAAATGTCAAATTTCCAAGTTTCAGGAACGATTTTGAAATATTTCTTTTTCTCCATCACTATTTGCTGCTTTAATTTGCGAAGTTGATTAATTATTAAGGGTCAGCGAACTAGAGGACGGAGCTGGTGAACATGCTATAAGTGCAGGAAGTAGCAAGTACTATACTGTAAAGTTCGAGTTAGCAAAGTTTCTAACAAGTTAGGGTCGGTACGTCTTAGTAAACAAAAAATGACAAACCGTGTTTTTGACCGAAAACTACGGGTGAATAAACAAAAGTATATAGCAAGCGAGTAAAGGAAAGCATCGAAAGCACTACCAAAGTTCAAACAATCGAAGTTTAGGCCAAGTTACATCCATCCGAAAAAAAAAGATAA
The DNA here is from genome assembly GCA_963992785.1 of Tenthredo livida. Taxonomy (NCBI): domain Eukaryota; kingdom Metazoa; phylum Arthropoda; class Insecta; order Hymenoptera; family Tenthredinidae; genus Tenthredo; species Tenthredo livida. The sequence continues at coordinate 5,084,120 of OZ023066.1, forward strand.
AAAGAAAAAAAAAACTACTTTATTTCATAGCTATAATAATAAGGTTCTGCCACGACAATTCGGAAGGGTCAAACCCTTTGTGAAAATCATCGGTATACAATTATTATTATTTCCGTAATTGGTGGGGAAAAGCCGTCTAAGACTTGGAATAGTCGTCGATTTCAAGTGGTAAATTATTTCAGTTATTTTTTCCCATATTTATGGGGACGTCATGGTGTAGAAAAAAAAAACCAAAAAGAAGAGATAAAAAATGAAAGATAAAAGTAAAAATGAAAATGAAAATAAAAAAAATGAACGTACTTCCTGCGACAGAGTTTCCCATTGAGAAACGCAGTTTTAAAGTTAACAGAAACAGATGTCCGCCCCCGCAGTTCTCCCGCGCGTTTCGTTTCAAGCTGATCGGTTTTTCATTTGTTTTCTTATTTATTGAGCCGCTTGTCTATAAGTTTCGGATAACCACAGCAGTTTAAAGTTTTCTCGCATCTCTCACGAGTTCCACGCCACTTATTTTCTTCCCACTCAGATAGAACTTCGATCCGATCTTCGCGTACCTACCTTATATCCTTATATCCTCATACCTTATACCTTATACCTTATACCTACCTAGTTTGGTTCCTGCCGTCAACCTACCCTCGGAAGACAAACGACACTGGGGCGATTAGGCCTAGATTATCCTCCATCGTAAACTTATACATATACCCATGTATATATTATATTATATACACATAGATATGATATATAACATATATATGCGCCCTTCTTTATTACCTATACGTCGCCATAGATCTATATTTTCGATCACGTTCATTTTTTAACCACCCAACCAATCCCTTACTTCTTTTTCACTATTTTCGTCATTTCGTCTTATATCTTCCGCATACATATATATATCGTAGGTACATAATATACGCACTCATGTTTACGATACCGAAGCGATATGACAGCTCAGATATTTATCTGAAATCGATATGAAAAAAAAAAAGGAGTAAAATGTAGTGCCTCTCATGTATCGTATCTCGCGATCATGATGGAAGAGAATGATAAAAAAGACCGAAATAAGGGTAGGTACCCTATAGTATAGTAACCGCGAAATAATTTTGAGCAAAACTCATTTCTATACCGAATCTGTAATACAGTTCACCCTTTCTGTTTACTTTTAGGGGCCAGAAATAACAGTGAATGGGTAAATATTCGTTGCCTTGGTTTGGTTGGACAAGTTACGCGTAGATGTTTGGTTCGAAACTCGGAACCCTTCTCATTAATACTATACACAAATGTTGGTTTACCTAGCCTAGCGTTTAATTTTCGAACCGGCTAACTCGGGTATAGGTAAACTTTTTGGATGATCAGTAAACTGGCGGAATCGTAGGAGAACTAGGAACCTTCATTTTTGCGATTTTGAAGCTATAATATGTGAATTTTTACCCGAAATACTGGAATTTGGAAATCGAAATAAATGTGTATATATAAACGATGGATTTTCGCGTATGAAAGCTAAACGCGAAAGCGAAAGTCCGATTCTCAGCTGGGTCTCAACTTTTGATAACAAATTATCCAAGGTTGACTGAAGCGACTAATGGAATTCGAGACTGAGATTGGACCGGGGACTCCATCTCGCTCTATCTAATCTAAAAGCTGTTTCCTAAGAACGGAAAAATTTTTCCAACAATTTTTAATGTACAGTTTTGTTCACATAGCATATCATACAACGGATATTATGCTTTTCGAAACTTTGCTATTTTCTCGTCGATTTCGAGTCACTATAGTTTCATTTTACTCAAATATTATATTTTTTCGCGAAAATAATGTCATTGAGACATAAATCCGTTTTAATCCTGCCACCTTTTCTACTATTTTATAATGAGGAAAATCTGCACGTATACATGGTACGTTATTCGTCAACCTTGTTATGGCTGGATTGAACAACATGTTTGAAAGTACTCCGCAATGAAAAATTTCCGATTATACCTAAATAAAATGAATACCGAATTTGGAAACATTTGAAAATTGTTGATATATGTACTATCGCGATGGATGGGGTTCAACAAAATCTCTCACTAGGCCTTATGGGAGGAATGCCGAAAAGCACTGCAGAGAGGAAACAACGCTACGAGGTATGTACAAGCTCTCCAACCTTATCTCACCAAGGGAGTGCTTTAGCGTTTGGCGTGATTCAAATGAGCCAGGGTCGTTGAAATCTCTCGGCACCCCGGATACTCGACGAGACTCGACGGCAGATTCCATGGGGTATTCTGCGTGTGGTTTTTCGCACAATGGTATTAACTCACGTGTAGCCGATTTGGGAGAATGAATTAGGGGTGGTTATTTTTTCTCTCTCTCTCTCTCCTTCCCTTTTTTATTGAGTGATTGAGTGATATCGGACGAATAACAAATTTAAAATACCCAATTTTCTGTCGCTCATATTATTCATAAACTAAAATACATTTTTAACTAAAAGGCAGCTATTCATCTTTCTCCGTTCACATGCAGAGGTTCAGTAAAGTTGAGTCTCTACCATCTGCGGTTCTGCAGCCTCCAAGTTCCCCCAAGCCGTTCTACAGCCGGAAAGAAAGGATAAGTACAAAAAAGCAGAGTACGGAGCCGCAGTTTCCTTCAATTTTTATATTACTTCTTTGCTTAATTAATTTTTGTTTTTATCTCAACTCAAATCAGCCATTTTTTTATGTTTTTTTTTTTACGAAATTAGCTATTAATCATTCTTTTATAAGCTCATATCGATGACAAATCAAAATCAGTGATAAATCACAGAGCTAAAATACGCTGGTACAAATCACCACTCATCGCATTGTTCGATGTCCGACTAGCCCATTGCAAAACACCCCGTAGCTACATGAGCTTTCGCGGAGTGCACTCGACTATTAAAGAGTGGACGCTAATGAATTGTGAAATTATAATGGCTATCTACATGTCAGGAAGTTTATGGAGCCGTTATATCTGCAAGGTCGTATAAACAGTACCAAGGCATTATCATAATGTAGATAATTAATGTGATAAAATAGACTAGGTGGACACAATGCCATTCAAAGTAGGTATATATGCGTAGGTAGAGTAACCTCATCGGTTATTGGATCGATGCATAAAATAGTCGCCCCAGAAATGAGCGATAAAGATTTTTCATGATCATCTGCAACTGCGCATTATCTTCCCGTGAATAATACCCTTGCAATGAAAACTTGAATAAATAGAAAAGTTTATAGAAACTCGAAAGGCGGGAAATAACTGGCTCAAGCTGCAGGGAGAAACTAAAGGAGACCACTAGAGCCAGAAATGAGTGAAGAATAGTAGTTTTCGATACTAGTGCGAAAGTGTTGATTCTCGAACGAGTGTGAAGTTTTTCGGCCAAGCGGAGCGAGGGTGACAATCACACGAGTCGAGAACTTTATTTTTTAACACAACTCGCGTTAAGTTGAATTTTATGCACACGAAGGGTGCGCAAAATCGAACTTTGCGCACACAGTGTGGAAAAGTAATTTGATACTCTATGTGAGTAGTGATTCGTTAAAATTTTCTAAAACCGATATCTGATCGTACTTTATACTGTATATTCCCTAAATACATGCAGGGTGGATCGTACTCGAACAAGCCCATGTACTTATACGGTGAACGCGAATCAATAATAACGTTTAATTACTGGTGACACGGTGCTCGATACCACTTCATTAACACCTGGTTGTAGTCGAGCGTGGTGGGTGGTGGAGACTTTTCGAGCGTTGCTAAACTCAATTAAACACAACTGCGGATGACCAGCTCTTCAAAACTAAATTCAGCCACGCGCACGTACTATTCTGATCCAAGTTTGCAGTGGGGAGATAATACACATTACATACCTATTTATTACGGTGGTCCTTAATCAGAACATTTTCGAATTCCAATGCTCCTATGGGCCAGGACGTCTCCAAATCTGTGATATATATAATTGAATAAAGCACAATTTGCGACGGACCTATGGGGTATTGACTACATTTTTTTGTATTATATATTCAGAGACGTTCTGGCATATGGGAACATTGGAATTCGAATATGACCGAATCAAGGACCACCCTAGTATTTATAGACGATTTAAGGAATCCGGATTAAAAAGAAACGTTTAATAAACTTAGGTTTTTGTCGTGTAATTAATAACTCAGGCGTCACATGCACGACTATACTATGAAACTTTGTAAAATGAAAGGAGCTTGAGAAACTCTAGACGTCTGAAACCGCGCCACTCCATTCCTTGTGCTAACAAAAGCTGAAATCCAGGATCATCATTAAATATGATAATCATATACATTCTAGAAGTTCGCTTGATCGCAGGTAGTTGGTACAGTTAGCTAGGTAGATGGGTGGGATATATATTATACATTATATCAAGAAATTGAAGATATCCATAAGGGTTTTTTAATTAATAAAACGTAGTGAAACGTCGAGGCTAGAGGCGTGCACGGATGCTATGGAAAGTCATAAAATGAAACGAGGTACGAGAAATTGCGGACATCTATAACGACCCCGCATTGTGTGACGCTGAAAGCCTGGAGGATGATCATTAATATTCATATCAATCTAGTTAACAGGTAGATAATGGTGAAGTGCAGACACCCGGTGCAACTACCAATTAAGTTATTTATTTATTGCTACTAAAGTTAACCATGCCTCGTAGTATCGGAGTTAACAGCTTTATCGTTAATCTTAATTCAAATAGAATGGAGGAATATGCAGCAGCACCAGCACCAGCAGCAGCAGCCTGCTGCTTACATACACAATAAATGATCATATAAGTACATCACGTTTCCCAGTTTCAGGGGATGTCTACACTTTGAATAGGTACATCTCTTTTTTTACTATTTTTTAATTTTCCAGTATAAGACTCAATGTATCAAAAAGTTGTCGGATCATCGGATGGAGGGTTGTTTTCTGAACAATTGGAGACCCGAATATCTAAAATCTATGCAGCAGTTGATCATGCAAGTCCTTGCGAACTTGCATTGGGCGTCTTTTTCTTTTAGATATATACCTCCTTGAAAAAGTTCGATTTTATTTATTGACTATCAGTTATCACTAACGGAACCGCTGTTCTTATTTTCGTCCTGAAACAAGAAGAATAAATAAATAAGATTTCAAATCTACTAAATAAACTCAATTTAACCATTGAGAGAAATAATAAATTGTTGTTTTTAAAAACCACAGATATACCTACTTTTTAACTATGGTGGAAAACTTTCATTCTATAGGTATAGTAGGGGGGGTAGGGTTCATTATAGCCGATAAATGGTACCCTGTACCAAATTTAATCTTATCTCGTAAAGTAATCAACGAAGTTTAGAAGTAATCTATTCTTCCGATGCCGTTTTACTTTTACCTCCTCGTTTCAAAAGCGCAAATCGAAGACCAGAAAGCGGGTCAAGCAGCATTTCGATTTTTTTCTACTACCTACTTGTTTTTTGCATTTTTGTTCTCTTCTTGCGACTCGGAGATTGAGAGAATGCGAGAGACAGATTAATTAGCAATAGTTAAATCTTGACGCGATTAAAACTTAGTATTTTACAAATCTGTAGATATATATTGTATAAGTGCGACAGGTCTGAGACCCAGTGACTTTGACGATCAGTATTTAAGTTAAGCCTTAAAGTTTTCTTAACCCAGGTAGGTACTCGTCGTGAAAAACAAAGGTAGGACTCTGGAGGCTCCTGGTTTTCTCAGGATAATTCTTTCTCCTCGTCCTGACCCTCGAAATTGTCCTTGATACTAAACAAAAAAAAAAAAAAGAAAGGGAAACTCGGTTCTGTCTTCAAGATCAAGCCACCATAATAACAGGGATGATTTTATTCAAACAACAATTACAACTTGTAATGGGATGAAGAACAAGAAAATCCCGCTTTTCAAAGAGACAAATATTTCTGTAGGTGGGCTGTAACGTAATATGGGTACATACATATCTGAAAGGAAATCTGAGAAAATCTTATAACATATATATATCTATATACAATATTCATTTACTCGAAAAGTAGTAGAGGGAATTTTCTTTCACGTTTTTACGTAATATAGTTTATAGAACAAAGGACCATCCAGAAACGTGAGATACAGACGGGACGGTATAAGCTTCGCACATATGTATACAAACTAGAATTAATCTCTCTTTGAAGAACGCGAAACTGGGAGAGAGGAGCCTAAGCTAACCGCGATACAAACTAATACCCCCGTATATATATACCTTCGGCAAGTATATGGGGGATGCGAATATCTAGCTATACGATAAAGATATATATGTTCATCGATCGAACGCAGGATTAATTAATCGACGCAAGATGGTATGAGTGAATCGAGGAAATATATCTTTCGCGAATACGTTGGTTTCATTTAATAATTGAGTAATTTAATTTCACGATCGAATAAACCGTCATTGCTCATCAAGAATGCACCCCGGTGTGTAAATTGATCGGGTACGTATATATATCTATATACCATTATAGGTATATACCCACCTCGGCCAGTGTCAGGATCCCGACGATAAATTTAAGAAGTTGAATTCATCGTCTTCGTACACCGTAGATAAATATTTTTCTTTCTCCCTCCATCCAACCCTCGTTCTAAAACTTCCATTTATATTCAAATTTCTTAATTAATATTTATTCAACGTCCTGTTTTTCTGCATTTAATGTAAACGTTTGATTTCAACTTTATAATATTGATTGATCGTACTCTCTGCGCCGCATGTACTCTACAATATCACCTTATTCTCTCTACTTTTGTAAAAAAAAAAACAAGTTCCGAACACGCCTACGCGCAGTCTTACACCTGTAGGCGCGTTGTCGAGATCCCTCTCTTTCTTTATTCCTCCCTTTGATCTATACAAAAAATAAAGAAAAAGAAAAAACGTGGGTGTTCTTCCTTTCAACACTTCGCCGAACTTAAGTTTGTCATACAAGATCTATGGCAGGTGGTAAATTTCCCAACAAACATCAGATCTTTTTGTCAACGAAGAGATTAAATTAAGACAATGCATCGCAGTTGCTTGGTACTGGCAAGTTTGGTACTGGTAGTACTGGTACTACTACCAGGTCGCAAACTCTGAGACTATCGTAGCTAGGAACTAGAATTTCTCGGACGAGAGACTCGTACTGTACTCGTATACAATTCAAGGAGATAATATAACGCAGAGACCTATTGTTTAACTACTCTATTTTGTTCCACCTTTTGTCCTTAGATTTTGGTTAGATGTTTAATAGGTACAGCGAGCGGCATCCAAGCAAGCCTGCAGAAATTATTTTCGCCCGGAAATCCAACTGATGAGAAAACGGCTGTTAGTCCCCATCATGTTGCTGTTATAAAAACTAGAAGCCCAAGTAGAAACTCCAGAGGTATGTCGGACCGCGACACAAACAGTTTTTCAAACCACCTGAGGCAACAGAACCGCAATTTTGAAATCTGAAAACTCGCTGAAAAACTTTTTGATTCAAATCATGTAAACGAAACTTTTCTCCGTTTGATACAGGCACAATGTACATGTAGCATGTGAGTAAGGAGCTACGAAAGAATCTCGAACAAATGGCAATTGGATATGGTTAATGTTCGAGTTAATGATGACATCGCATCAAACGGAGTTCATGGAATGACGCGGTGTTCATTTCCCGGGTAAAAGCACACGCGATGTTTCCCCGTGTCGTCACGAATTTCCGCTAAATTCCACCGTTGGTATTTCCCTTCGAAATCGAGGCAGTACTAGGCAGAAATTTACTCGGTCTGGGTGCCCAGTGACGCTCTAATTTCGCGCCCGCGCCAACAATTACGGTAAACACGGACCTCGTAGAACGGACGGTATGGCACTCTCCTGCAGGGCTAACCTGGGGTCATATTTACCCAAACTCAACATTTTGGTTTACCTTGAGGTGGCCGGCGTTGAATCCGTCGACAGAAAAGCTTCGGAAGACACCTACTGCCATAGTTCAACATGTGAAATAAAACGAGAGAGGAAAGAGGAAAAAGGAAAAAGAAAGAGAAATGAAGAAGACCCAAAAAAAAAACAGAATGGCTACCCTGAAACTACCAAATTACTGCATAACCCAAGGCTATCCTCAGCACTAGACTGACCGAGGTCAAAGAGAGTAAGCGACTGGGTAGATGGACTAGTGGTAATATCGTCTAGTGGCCGACCACAGACAACCCTAGATACTGCAGTTGGCTAACGCCTCATCCCTGCCCTGCAGATACACATGGAGTAGGTATATGTGCCTCTCTATCTGTTCGTCCAGTATGTCCATGTTTCTGTGTTTCTGTTACTCTGTTACCAAGTATACATTGAGTACGTAGACGAGCTTGTATCTGCCAGCGTGTATGTGCACCGATGTACCAACGCTCGAGGCGCTTTGCGTATGGGATGTGGGAGTAGGTACACCAGTGGCTAAAGTAATAATGAACGTGCTTTGCACTGGACTGCCATTATTACATTGCTAGTGTTAAATAAATTGACATTGCTGGTGCGACACTGGCTGTCACCTTTGACCCACTAGATCGTACGTATATGCCCCCATGCACCATAGATTGTGCCAAAGATCCATAGCAGTCAAGTTTCCTCAAATCTTTTGGATTCTCTTTCAATAAAAGTTCGTATTCTCTTTCTGATCTCTTGATCCAAATCTGTCACTTTGATATTGAACTCGTATGCCGAGTCTTCCAGCTCCACTTCGTACTTGATGCCCAAGCTGCCTTTTTTTCCTCTGCATCAGAGGTCCAAGGTATACGATAAGGGGATTATGGAAAGCGAGAAACCGCCGTAATAGAAACTATTTAGTACTTTCGCCGAACCACTATTGATGATCGTTGTTAACATGTAACAATTGCTAATGCTATTTTAGCGCTTCCAATAGTTCGTTTACATGTGGCTTACTTATGGCTCCCAAGAGAATTCCACCTGGGTCCCAATAGAAGGCCAACGCGAATCCTATAGCAGCCGAGCCAGGATCCCAGCTCAGAATCTAGGTGGTAACCCAGCTGGGATTCCAATTGAGTTTTTTCATTAAAGTAGACCTAGTGATCGGTGTTTAATCGTTCGAAGATACACCGTAGGATTCGGACAAATTGAACACTGCCAATAGTATTAAAAATTGACACAGAATGCCATTGAACATAATTTAACGAATGACTTTAGATTTTTATAGCGTAGTGCAAAATTTTTCGAAATGAACAACAACAATCTCCAACAAATCATAGGACCCTCGGAAAATAAAGCTTGTTATCATTCACCACCGCAGTTTTTCATCCCCGTGTGAAGCCAAGTTTATATCCTGTGGCAAGGACACTGCTGTCGTCTGTAGGACGATACACATGCATATATATTATATATATATACTGGGTAGTTGTAGAACAAGCAGTGTCGCCAACAGATAGGGCACTGAATAAATCACACGACGTGGCTTAGGTGTTGCTCTATACGTTTCTCCGAGGGGTAGGTAGCTGGGTGGGTGGGTATGGTATAGTATGGTATGGTATGGTATGGTGTGGCATGGTATGATATGGTATGGTATGGTATATAGGTAAGGTTTGCGGAAGGAAGTGAAAGTGGAAATGGAAGTGGAAACGGAAGTGTAAAGGAGAAGAGGGAGCGACAGAAGACATCTTACACTTCCACAGGGATTACACTCCTCACTTGTTCTCGGGAATGTGGAAAGGAGGTAGGGTAGGTTTCGGGGTATTTTAAGCCCAGGCGATGCTAAATGCGACAGTTAAGCCAGGCGGCTGTACAACTTGTTCAACTTGTCCAGTTCTATAAATAACATTTTAGCTACTTGTAGAAAGTTATTCCTTCCATTCAGGGTCTTAGCTATGGACTATACGGCTTAAAAGGGTCGTCGAAGCACACGTTAAACCCACCACTCCATGAGCATGGCTTTTACAAGCATTAACCAAAACTACACCTACTTAGCTACCTTTGGATAATTGAAAAACAACTCAATCTGCAAGTACATATATAGGTTCACCGCATAACAACCCGAAGGACATATACATCACTTCATCCACCGAACAGCGTTACGCCAAAGTTTACATACGACGCTTTCAAGTAGCGTAATGATTCCACAAAAAACAAAAACAGAAAAAAAAAGGTGGCGAAAAATGTCGTCCTTTCTTTTGTATTCAATTTAGCTGTGCGAATAATTATCCCTTCCGTTTTGTCGCTAGAGTTAGGAAATGGCCTGTGTGTCAATGTAGACGTGCGGGTAGTGCCATTGCGTCTCTGTCGGACGACTATAATCATTAATTTGGTGAAACTGTACGGGCTGAACTATCGACGCCCTCTGATAGAATTTAGTAACGAGCTTCCCCATACAGCGGTTCGATCCGGCCCGGTTGCTAACCTCACTCTCACTCTAGCCCTCACCCCCTGCACCCTCGACGTCGGCGTCGGGCTCGGCTTGTGCGTCCCTCGCTTGCAGGATTTCCCAAATCCCGGAATTAGCGGGTGGCCACCGGTCGAGCGAGTCGGGTAGAGATAAAAAGTCGATCTCGCGAAAAGCAGCGAGCTAACGGTAGGTCGAGAGCTCGGAGTTTCGAGGTTTTGACCTCCACGGATTCTCTTTGGTACCTATCCCGTTAAAACTGGTGATCCCTGCTAAAATCTTTTAGCCGAATTCCTCTATTTAGTTACCCTGCAGTAGACCGAAGGTCGGATGGTCAGAATGCGAGAAATAATAGATTCTGGCTAATAGTTTAAGCTAGAAGCAATTCAGGAGCTGATCAATCCCCCGGTCATCCTAAGTACGAGTAAAAAACCGAAATTATCTACCTCGAAGTTTGGCCTCACGTTATGAAACCAGACACGATTATTATATAAGTCTCGCCGAAATTGCGAACGGCTGATTCCTATAAAGTTTCAAATCATACGGAGATTGAACTTACGAAAGTCAAAGAGATCGGTTAGCTATTCGCTCTTCTTTAATCGACACCGAAAAGTAGACGTCGGTTTTTTCAGGGTAGTTTGAACAGCCCAACGATCGAAGTGGCATGAAGCTGCGAAAATTTCTAATTTAAAGGCGATAGACGCTCGTGCGAAGGTATCGAACTCTGTACGAATTCATCCGGGTGAAATTTTAGTTCCAACAATTTTTTTTTTTTTTTCAAATCATTGAATAGCATGAATCGTTGATTCGAATTGAATTCCGCAAGAAAAAAAAAATACTTGGTGCTCGAAGAAGGAGGTTTCAACCTAAGAAATGTCTTTGAAATCCTACGAACGATTGGAAAGATATTAGTACTTCTTTAAAAACACATTTTTATCCGCCCTTTCTAAACCCCTCAACCGATTTAGCTTAAACTCAATACCAGTTATGTAAGTTCTTCGAAGTAGTATGTGTACCGAATTTAGTTGAAATCAGTCGTTTCGTTCTAAAGTTAGTTGACGTACTGTTAAAATTAATTTTTAATTCGCAACGTATGGAAAACCAGACATCTCTATTATTCGAGAAATGATTCCATGAAATAAAGTCCAAAGATTAGATACCGTGGGATCATGATACGTCCGGTAAATCATCCCTTTATCCCACGTGGCTGAGATAAGTCACGTGACCAATTTGTCTCGGAGGGATTCCCGTCACTGAGCGATGTCTACTCTTTGTCTATCCGTCGGATTCAGTAATAAAAAAACAATACTAGAGAGGGAAAATGGACTCGGCAGTAGCCCTCTGTGTTATATTATACCCATAAGAGACACGTATCGAGTATAAGAGTTATGCAAATCGTGGATAATAATTGATTATTTATTTTATAGTATTACTAATGACTCTGACGATCGATTACAGATGTAGAAAACACACAGGGGTGAGTCGAGACTCAAGGCCTGTGTTTAAATAATATAAATCAGAAAATCGTTCCGGTCCAAAAAAAACTCTGACTTTGAGTACAGGGAAAGCACATTGAACGTTTACATGAGAGATCATATATTTAAGAAGAGTACAGGGTTTGAATGAAAAATGTATAAAAACACAATCCCTAAGGTCACTATGGTGTCCCTTATGGCCTAGCCCTAGCCTTCGAATGTTCATCGCTCTCGCCTCCTTCTCACTTATTCAGAGCATCTTCTCACCTCAGGACTCCTGGGGCTTTACCATCGACGGAACGAACACGTTTTAGAGGCCTCTGTGAAAGAACTAAACGTATATTTATTATACTCTCGGTGTTATACGTATTTCGGAATCCTTTTTTTCCAACACCTTACTATTCTTTTTTTTATTTATTTTTATTTCCTCCATTCGACACCCTTCTGTAGATATAGTCTTTCCGAAGAGGGATCTACGCGGGGTGAGGGCTTATACATGTATGCATGTGTGGACTGAGAAACCGGTGTCTACTACATCGTAGCACAAACAGCTTCAGCGAACATACGTCAACATCTGTTGACGCGTCCGCAAAGATTTCCTTGCGGTAACCAAGTACCTAGTTCCTTCTCGAGGAGACGTAGCTGTCTGTCGACACTCTAGCAAAGCACCCCCTTGAAACCAGGAGTACCCCAGTCTCGAAACGCACTCTTTTACCACCTACAGTATATCTCAGCCCCGGGGTTGTTTCTGGTGGGAAATCCCGCGGCTCTTTGTACAGGGGTGTTAGTTGCAGATGTCTAGATACCCTGGTGAAAATAATTTTACACATTTTTCCAAATTATCAAAGAAATCTGAACTTGTCATAGTTCTTCTCCCAAGAAACTGTACATTTCTTTCTAGTCTGATGGACAAAAGCGATGAATTTTTTTCCCGAAAATCTACAAAAATCAACAATTCTCTAAGGAAAACTGTATGGAATGTTTCCATTTCAGTTCGAAATTTCTACCAATCACTGAGACTTAGATGTTGCGCAAAACAGCTAGGGCATCATATGAATATTAAAAGATAATTAACGCAATTGAACAAAGTGCGGATGCCGTACGTATCATAGAAACATTTCATTGAGAGAAGATAAATTGAAGATTTTCAAGATAATGATTAAACCATCATTCTATACTATATGGCATAAAGTCGAAAGTTGGTAAACCGGCCCTTGCAGTAATTTGTCTCAACGAGAAAATAACCTTCGTCATGGTTCGCTCGGTGAAACATCTTGCGAGAAAAACTTTCTAGACTGCAGTAACACGCAAGAATTCTGACGCTTACGTGTTTCAACTCCTGGCTTAGTTGTATTGTTCAAAAGTTTATTGCGAACGTCTGACAAGGAGAAACAATCTTTAAGTGGATTGTTTCATTCTGAGCTCCGAGTCCATTGTTCGTTATACACTTTTGAATAACTTTGATAAAACTAATCACTTTTAAAATCGCTTTGAATTCATTTTGTTGAATAAAATAACAAAATTTTCATTCGACAAAGCCACCGCGTGACACTGTTTAAATTTTAAACCACCCATGGCGCTTCAAACGGTTCAATTTATCGTTCAATTCATTGTTTTATAAACGTTTAAAATAAAGCTTTATCATTTTATTTGTTTCGGCATTGATCATGTTTCTCTGATTATATTATTTCATAATTATTTTCACACCGTATTTCTATCTACGCTATGCCCGATATTCACAGTCATAAAAATAGAACTATGGTATGGCTTATTTATTTATTCGAAAACTCCTGCAGGCAGGACAAAAAACGAATCGTTTCATTCATATTTTCATTAAGCTTCCAGTTTTGTTTTAAACTATTCAAATTCACGTTGTTTGAATTATGGAAAAATGAAAAGAAAAAATGCTTTTTCAGTGATGCTTCTGCTGCTGCTGCTGCTGCTGTTGCAGGGCAACGAGTATAATGAGAAATACTCGACGGAACGATTCCGTGAAATTTCGTCGCAGTAGGTATACATGTATTATAAATTTCCCAGGGCGTATATATATACATATTACATATACGATATACATATACACACATTTACACACCTATATACGTCTAGCTGCGTAGCCTCGTGCCAACTGTCCCGCGTAATTGGAAAAGTCAATTCGTTACCGCTGCTTGGTAATAAGAGAGACAATTGCAAATAACATTTGACCGGAAATAATTCTGCTATAAAAACGGTATTGCCTCGTTAGAATTATAGTTATATATACTGCTGGATATTTTTTGTATATTAACAAAAAAAAAAATTAGTTGAACAAAAAAGAAAAAGAAAAACTTAAATCGAAAAAAAAAATTTCAGATGTATTCTAAGCTTTACGGTTTTTATATTTACATATAATTAATGATTATTATACATGGAAGAAAAGAAGACGGGAAAAATAACTGTAATTGTATCGTTCGCGTTGTCAATTCGATAAAATTCTAACTTATGATTCAGAAGAAAGAAAAAAAATTCAATGAATATTCGAAAATTTAAATACCAGCACAGAATCATTTTCTAGCTTTGATTAATTCCAACAACATTTTGTACATTCGGTTAAATATCTATACGGGATTGTATTCTGCGCATGTCGAATCAATTGGCGGATAGAGAAATTCAAAACGTGTCATGGGATAAAACTGCAGTGATGCATCGCGCCTCATTTATTCCATCACGCCAGAGCACTTCCTTCTTTTTTCAATATGTTTGATTTTATTTTTTGTTTCTTTTTCCATTCATTTTTGCCGTTTTAATGTATTGCGAAAAATGAACCAGTCGCCCAGTGTGGTCAAAGTCCAATGGGAATCAATACTTGCTCTAGCCTTCGAGATATGACGATAGAAAAACAATTTTTATACCATTTTTCTGTATATTGCGGTAGGCACGGACGACTTTTGATGATAGAAAAACCGCTCGAGGAACTCGGAAGTCTTTATGGGAACGAGAGAAAAAAAGAATACCACCTCGATGTGCACGGCAATAATTGCTTCACTCATTACCTCGCTGGTACAATACTGACTCCGATTAGCATAACGACTCTCTTCAGCTTCTCGACGAATTCCTATGGATTCGGAATGTCATCCCTTGTTCCACGAGGAAACATTTAGACTCGGTGAAAAAACGATAGATGATAAGTAGGAGAGATGGGGGCAGAACGGACAACAAGACGAAAAATAGAAATTGGGAGCAAAACTGCAGGCACTATCTCAACTTTCTTCAAAACTACTTATTTCAGTTTCCTGACGTTACCATGTATAGGAAAAGTTCGGAAAATGACGGTGATGGGAAAAAAACGGGCATCCCAATTTCTATTTTTCTTCGAGGTGCCACTTTTTGACCCTCATATATCTACCCTATACGAAAATTAGTTAGACATGCATGGCACAACATGTCTATTCTGAATTTGTTTACCGTGTATACCTACGTATAGATATTGAATCATACCGTACAGATAGGTTGCGAATTGTGATTGAAAAGTACGTTTTCAATTACACTACTCTGTGAAAGTGATAAACGCATGACATCGATGCAATTCCAATACCAATACCTACACACACGTGACAACAATCGATGCTAGGGGGATATATGTGTAAATATATACATATATATATGTACCTGAATAAATTCTCACTATTTTCACCAGCTATCTCCACATTCGAGTTCAAATTGGTTGAAAATTATTCGAATGAATGCCGCCCGGTTGAATTCGGTAGGTATATACTATATATATGTATATATTAATTAAAAAAATGTATAAAGGGGTTAAAAAAAAGGCGAGGATCGCTATCGTTCAAAAAATAATATTACTCTATTATGTATTCTGAGAGCCGCTTCTATGTCTGCTCTCCGTAGATAAATCTTTCGTTAGATATATTAACCGCCGTGAGGGCGTGTATAAGGGCTCGGAAAAGAGGGCTTAACATATAGGTATATATATATAGCTGCCCTTTTGAATATGAATTTTTAATTTTTGTATAACATATAGTATATATTCATTATCAGTTCAATAATCAACCATCAGATGTATATGGGTGCATTTTCAGATAGTGAAAGTCGACTGTTAATCATAAGCCCACGATTAAAACGACTTGATAATAACACATGAGACGTGGCTCTCCATGTCGTTAAATCGCTCCCATTTTACGTTGAATGGGAATGTTTTTCCTCTAATGTCGAAGCTCTTTATGGTCCAGAATATGAGGCAAATACATGACTGCAACGTAAGAGCTGTGTATAATGTATTGCATGAATGGCATTGCTGCGGTAATAACTGCTGCCTATTTACAACCACTACGTCATTCCCCTCGCATTCTAACACAATAGACTATGTATCCAAGTATTACACACGTTCTTGAAGAAGGAATTTTATCTCGCCAACGAAAAAAAATCCCGTGCAATCTCATTGTCAACGCTATAAGCTGCGCTACCCCTTTTCTTGAATTTTATTTTTGAATTTTTTCTTTTTCTTTCTCTTGTAACGGTACACACAACCGCCGGAATATTTCTCAAATGGTTAGTGTAGGTATGTTTAGGTACTTTAATCTGTCGAGGGGCGAAGTGGTTTTCAACATGGAAAAGAAGAATGAAAAAATAAAAAGGAAAAAAGTTAACTTCGACTTTACGACCTCAAGACTTGCTGCTTCGTTTATGACTTTTTAGGTATAGGTATATATACATGTTACGTTACGTACCTATACTATTTTACTGTATACTCGAATTTAGATCTCGAAATTCTTTTTTGTTACGCAATCTATTGGGGTCAGAAAATAAAAGCTCAGATGTCCAAGGCGGACAATGCCTCTGCACATGCCCTCTAAAACGTCTCGAAAAACTTGCCACGAACGATTTTTCAACTCTTTGCAAAGTCGTTCTTAACCAGCTCTCAACCGAAAAGTCAAACTTTATATGGTTACGTATAGGTAGAATTTCGTCGTAGAAACTCAAGTGGAAACTAAACGAAACCGAGAATCCGCGAGGAGCAGACACCAAGCACTTCAGTGTCCTTATTCAAACCGCGTAACATTCGGGGTGGTTTTTCTCCCTTATACAAAATTCAAAAATCTGACACTGCAGTATAAAAAAGGCCTGGTAGGATCAAAAGATGTAAATTCATTTCTTCCATCTAACTCACTCTTTCTGCATCAGAAGCTTTTGACTGACTCTAACTACCCCGAAACTCGTAAGACTTTTACCATAATTAAAACGGATGAGTGATTCGACGAGGCGGACGTTGTGCTGCTTATAATTAATTTTGAAATAAAATTATCAGAATTTTTTTAGCAGCTGAAATATACGAATTAATGACCACGGAATGGCAATTATCACATCCCCTTCTATAACTTTGCTATAATCGTAGTAGCTGACGTGCTTACATGCGTAGGTAGAAGGTAGAGGTGGCGTAGCTACCCTTGAAAATAGAAGCCAGTTTCTGGTATCTCAAAAGCATTGTATCAGCGAAGTGCGTAGGTCACGTACCTCTCGGCCACAATGATTTGAATCTGAAACGCGCATCGCGATCCTAAACGCTAGAAGGGTTTAGTTATGCGTAGAGGAGTACGAGAAATGGGGTGAAGAGAAAAGGGGATGGGGGCTAAATTACCCGATCCCTCGATATTATTTCGCTAGCTCCACAGTTATTAACGGCCATTTTGGTTACAGCAATAACCTGCACCGTTAGACACCCCTGCAGCTAGCTGTAAGAAGTCACATTGAAATCATTTTCGTTTTACTTATTTTTATTTTTTTTATTTTCTTCTCATTCAGAAAGAGACGAGGTAACGATAATTGAAGCCTTCCTTCGTCCTTCTTCCGTCTTTCTTATTTTATTTATTACTTCGAGGGGAAAAAAGAAACGATTGTGTATGTGGCGTCTCGAAATTCTCTTCTTTATTCTTTAAATTTCGTGTATTTTTGACTCCTTTGTCTTTTGATTTTTTCTTTTTTTTTAATTCTCATATTTTCTTGTATTTTGTTCTTTACTCGCGGTGATGAATAATGGGAGAGACGGGGATATTTTGAACTCCAATACATACCCTGCCTCGTCGTCGAATGGCCGCTACTTTGATTTGTAACAACGTCCCGGGAATGCTGCTCGTAATGTTTTGATCAAGATATATTGCTCCGAGCGAGAAACTAACGCAGCGTGTAGCTGTATATAGTATTAGCTTCGGACGCAATTCTAGACTACGCGATTTCCACGCCTATAAAAATCTACGGTTTATCTTTGCATCTTTATGTCCACCTAGAATAAGGGATAAAACCAGTTTATATGGTAACGGCGATGATCTAACCGTCGGAATGATCGATATATTATACATGGAAATTTGAAGAAAATGTATACAATTTATAAGCTGAAAATCCACTAGTCGATTTTCAACTCGATTTAAACAAAGTAGGTATACATTAAATTTCTTCCTTTTTTTTCTTCTTCTTCTTCTTACATCCAGGACAAGGATTCTTAGAATTTCTTCAAGGATTTCGATGAGACGTTAATGGAGCTAGGCTAACTTTATTCTGCGGTTACTATCTACCCCCGAGGGTCACTTGCAGGAAGGATAGTTAAAATTTAACGTTGAGATAAACCGTGGGGTCCGTCAGTAATGTTGTTTAATTTGCGGTTTAGCTGAACGTTAAATTTTACCTTTCTCCCAAGGAAGTAGGTAGGTACCCCTTGGTATTATTTGTTCAAAAATTTTGGGTCGAATCTACAACTAGGTATTTCACCTCTCGATCCATATACTAAAATTTTCTTCTATAAGTTTTCCTGGCATAAAATTCAGCCGTCTTATTATCGAGCCTGCTTTTATGTATATCTAAAATAATTCTTCTCTTTGTTATCGTATAGCGTGAAACGAACAATGTCATCTAGCTTGTCCTGTAAGGGTTTAAGTTTCCTTGATAACACAACGGCGGTATCCGCGCATGAATATGTTAATCATCGCGTGTCCATCAAGACACGGTAGGCCTTGAAGAATAAGGTTAATGCAGAGAAAATTTTCAAAGGAGTATGATATGCATATTGCATACATAGGCAGATATCTACATACCGAGAGTTTTCGGTGAAACTGGTGACCCGGTTGGTGTGTTGGTCTCGCCGCAGGGAGGGGGTCACCAGTTTCACCGAAAACTCTCGGTATGTACCTACATGTATGTTGGTATTGTAACTACGAGTATTGTATGAAATGTCGAAGAAACTAGGGTAGGTAAATCAAAAGCAAACTGTCAGAGACGATCTAACTTCTGATTTTCCTGAAATATGTAACACATATTTTACATATATATCATATAGTCGCGGTATACATATATCTACGCATTCAAATCTTGGTTATAGTTAGATATAAGATGTCAGTAAAACTTGACTCGACTACTATTGCAATGTAGGTTTGTAGGTAGGTACGTAGACAGGGATTTGTCGGATAAGTTCGAGGACCTCGATTTGGTATGAGGTAAAGAATAGTATAGGGAGTAAAATGGCTTACGAGCCAATAAATTTAAAAGTTGTAAAACCAGCTTCTTTCGCCCATGACAAACCTTAAATTGCAATTCACTTCTGACCCGGGATAAAATTACTTTTTCGTTCCACCTTTTTACTTCATTTTTATTTTATTTTTTATATTTCCAACTTCCTTATCCGGACCTTCTTCAACATCTATAAACGAATTGTTTCTTCGCCGAGGGTGTAGGTAGCGAAATTTGGCCCAGAAATCAAATCTTTCAAATAACAGACTCGATTATGTATTGGAGAATGAAAATCCATGATTTTTTTTCCAGATTTATGTATGTCTAGGCATACTAAAAATTTATTTAAAAAAAACACTCATCATCAAGCTCATATAACTTTTGTTAATTTTGTTTCTTCTTTTTCTCTTTTATTTCGTCGCATCTCCTGGCTGGGTTTCATTTTTGCAGAAGTTTCAAGAAAGCAATATTCCCTGTATTTTTAACAACATTTCGGTAAACAGCGCTGTATGCCACTTATTTCAAGACCCTGCCATTCATCTCTTGGCGAAAGGCGGAACCGCTGTGCGGTTGTGAAAATACAAAATGAGTAATAAAGGTGGTATAAGGGTGCAGAAAAGAGAGAAAAAAAAGGGACAAAAATACAACAAAAAAAAAGGAAACTCCAGCAAATCTCTGCAACTTTTATTAGAGTGGAGAGTAGCAATTCCATTACCAAGTTGATTTGTTGCTAGACATAAAATAACCAGGGAGAAACTAACGCGTAAAATGGGTCTTTGGATTAAGCGCGTCTTAAGCGAACGTCTTAAGCGTTAAGGATCCTGGATTTCTGTCCATTCGAGAGGAAGGATGACACCAATGAACGATATCCAAAGGATTTTGATAAATCTTTTGGAAAAAGAAAAGAAAAAAAAGTCCAATCGTCAATTTCATCCGCAAAAAAAAAATGAGATAAAATAAACCGTCGAAACCCAGCTGAAGCCAACAAACGAAATGTATGAGCAATATACACTTGTGCATGTACAGTACATAGCACTGACCTGTATTTTCCCAATTGTCGGTATGAAACAAAGTCCAATTTTATTCCGAGCTTTTAATTTCGTGTATCCACTATCTACGTCCAGTCCTACTACCCGATAGAATCAACTGCCGCTAATCAAGTGCTTTGACTATCGATATTTGAATACCTTTTTATTCCCGTGCAGTTTCGAGCTCATATTTGTTAAATACGAACGATTTCATATATTGGTACCTAGAACTATTTTACTACTCTAATAGTAACGACATTTGGAAAGAGAAACGAATTCTAAATGGACCTTGGCGAGATACGAGAGAGAAGAACAATGGTCTGTGCGGATACCCTGCAAGGCTGAGAATTAGGGTGGAAAATCATTAGCAATTCAACGAAACCAGGGGTGTTTTTCAATCCAGTAAGCTTATCAACTGCAACTGATTACCCAGGAGTCGAGCGGCTCGGCGGTGGTTAACCATAAAATAACGAAGCACAATTGTCGCGATAAAAATCTACGGTTTATTTTATGTTATACTGTATATAACCAGGCTGTTATACCGAGGTAATAAATCGTCGTTAACGTCAACGGAAAATTCAACTCTCTCGAGTTATTATAATTCGGAACTCGATTATACCTCCATTTGCGTTTTGACTTATACTTATTAGGTACTTTTATAAACCCAAAGTAGGATAGCTGAAGGAAAGATTCGAGAGCTTGATGACCTCTCGTAATTTTGGTCATTGCTCAATGAAAATTTCCAATGATGCAGATCGCGTCAAACGAAGTGAAGACGAAACCTCCGGGGTAATACTGCGCTACCACATGTTCTAATGTAAGACGAAACGCTATAGGTGTAATTAGCCGCATTAAAATAGCGAGGGGACCCGGTGAAACAGAACAAATCCTGGAGCTTGGCAAAGGTGGGGTTGCAACAGGGAGACTGGGCGGCCCGAGTTAAGAACCAGACCAAATTGGATTGTGCCGAGTTAAGCCATGGGAATGGGTGAAATTAGGTAGATATAAGCGTAGCTGGATGTCTCTAGGATTTCGAATCGCGGTTTCAGTCACAAGACTAGAAAATTAATGAGTCAACCTTAGAAGCACGTTGAACATTAAATTGAAACCTGCAGTCCAGGACTCGGTACGGTGAAAATCTCGCAGAATCTGAGAAGAAACCCTTCAGGATTTTCGACTTTTGTTAGTTTCAAACCCCCAATCCTTATTCTCGCACCTTAGTAAATCCGCGATTCACACGGCTTTACGGAGTCTGTTACTGACGCGAAAATCTGCAGACTAGGTTCTTCGCCGTTTCTTTCAACGCACACGATGCGTGTCGGAAGGGACTTTGGAAACTAGGGAGCGACAAGAAAGAAGAGGGGAAATGAGATAAAGAAGAGGTGAAAAAAAAAGAGAGGAACATTAACTCCGCAACTTTATTACGATCGGAAATGACGATGAGGAAAAAAAAAACAAAAAAATTTTGGAAAATAAAAATAAATAAGAAACTGCGAGGAGAATTGGGGGGGAGGAGAATATTGGCCAGTTCTGTTCGGAGGCACGACCTGCAGGTTTGAGAATAGGATGATAAAAGATGAAAAAATTAGGCCGTCTGGCCATCTGCAGACAGCGATTATATTCATTCTAGATTCTTTTGAGATCTCGGTGGCGATAACGAACTGTAATTAAAATTTAATTGGCTAGGATATGAAAAATGAAAAATGTTCAACTCGTGCCAATCTAATTATAATATAATTCCGTCAGATTTAGGTACCCTCGTAAATATTACCTAATGAGTTATCAGACTAGTAATTCTTAAAAACTAATTAGTATAGCTATCTACCAACCTACTCGCCTCGCTATACCCTCGTAATATCTCGATAACTCCACGTTTTTTTTTTGGTTTTTTATTTCTAATCAGAATTAATCCCAGACTAAATAACGACCTTCTCACTGTTACCTAGTCCAAAAATGTCTTCATACTGCATGAAATTATTACACAGTTGCTGTGTCATGCGTAAAATCATTAGATCTATCTTCGAAAAGTTGGTTCGAATTAGGGATGGAAAAGAAAGAGAAATAGAAAAACGGTATTCCTAGAATAGAAGTCCTATTTATGATAGCATCAAGTCTTTCCCATGTTCTGATTTTTCTGTTAGTCACCGTCTATACGTGATCACGTACGAATCGCATCGGTCAATCAAATGAACCACCCTATATTTAAATATACATATATATATATATTTATATGTACGAGTATATAGGTAGGTAGTGCACATGGATATAGAGATACTGTTAGCCTCTGCGATACAGAAGTGAACGTTTCGAGCAGAGAAAATTCTGTCGCACGATGCGAAATCGTATTACGGTAGCCGTATTGATATGCATGTCACGGGGAGATATATTTCGCATTCGATATTTCGCATTGTGATTCGTTTGCAAAACCGCCCCATCAATTTCGACGCTACGCGGTGGAGAGAGCGAGAGAGAAAGAGAAAGAGAGAGAGAGAGAGAGAGAGAAAAAAAAAAGAAAACGGTTAAAAATATTTGAAAACTTATCAGCAAACTTCGAAATCAAAATAGCACGCAAACAAAATTACTGTATACCGTTGTAACGTACGTCTATACGAATTTCAAAAAGTTCTTACGCTAGAGAATTATATGATTTGCCTGCAGTTTTTCGCAAAAAATTATACGTAGAAATATTCGCGCAGAGGTTGGATTTTGTTATTATATGGTATTAATAACACTTGGTGAGTGTACTGTGAATACCATAACTGGAAATTTGGACCCCTTGTATACCCGTGATAAAAATGGAAAAAAAGGGAAGAAAAAAAAATAAAAATGGTGTGAAGATAGGGATGACAATATGAAAAAAAAAATGCAAAAAACCTTATCTTCCCGCACGTCGTTTGCAATTGTGGTGGTATGCAGGAGAAAAGCCTGGGGATCTCGCCGATTTCCGATTTCCCCGATTTTTACGAGTTTTATTTCCATTCATATATTCCAAAGGGTGCTCTTCGCGGTCGTACGTATTTAAATCAACGTACAGATCGATCATTATCCCCAAGGAAAAAATGTTCACGCGAATCCAAAAGTCCCAGAATTTCTTACCGTATATATTGATCTAACCCGATATCGTTAAACGCGCCTAAACCACTCTCAGCTCTACCTCCAATTCCACCTCCACCTCCACCTCCACCACCCTTAGGCATTCAACAACTCCTGGGTACTCTGCAAGTCGAAGAACCTGACAAGTATTGGTCAGCTTTGTACGAGGAAGTGGTAACGGTGCAGGCGGAAAGTGTCTGGCAGCTAGTAGTTGCGGGTTTTACTATGGCTAGCCCGACGCGGACGCCCGACGCCCAACTCTCGACGCTCGACGCCTGGGGGTTTGCGACGCCTGGCATGGCCATGGCGCCGCGGTTCGAGAGGGTCGTTTGTAACTGTTATCGCAAGAGACTTACAAGCTCACTTACTAGCCCCACCATCTATTGTTCATCCAAAGGACCGCGAGCACGTTACTGTACGCTCTTTGTACGCTGTATATCGTCGACGATTTGTCTGAAACGGGAAATTCTTCCCCCCATGCTTCTGCACACCGACTAGATACCGCCAACCCGTCCTTCCACTCTGATCTACGCGAAATTGCGATCGCCAATTACCTACGACCGCATGCGTCGATCTTCGGTCCAAAGGGGTGTTTTTCTATTCAATTAAACCCCGAGTGAAATCGCGAGACTCGTTACACCGCACGATGTCTTTCGCTCTTCGTGAATTATACCCGAAATAAATTCGCCAAATATTTCGAAAAAATAATAAAATTCCCCCATGAAATACGAGGTGAAATTCACTTCCGAAGAAAGAGGGGAGTAGATATCTTCTAAAAGTGATTTAGAAACTAGATTCCCGAAAATACGTCACGACTTTAACGGCCGTTCGATACGTCAAAATCGAATAGAGACGAACTAGAACGGAAGTTGTAAAAAAAGGACTGCGGATATGATCTTAGGGTCAAGGATCAACTTTCAATGAAATTTTGTAACAACAAGTTGATCCAGAAAGCTACGTCATAGGAAGGTCCAGCGTGGGAGATGGACGGCAAGAAGAGGGCCGTGGGCAGCTGTTTGTCTCCCCAGAAGCTAATGAATTTAAATTTCATCAGGGTGGAACAAAAACTGACGACAAAAAAATTCACTTCCAGAGAAGGACGTGCGTTCCGGGGTTACGTTCATTTGGAGAGAATCAAGGCTGAAAATTCAGATGAAACAGATGAATATATAACAGGGAATTAACGAATCTTCGAAAAGGAATCCCAAGGCGAAATAGAAATTTCAGTATGTCCTGCGTACGGATTCACAGATGCAAATCAGGATCAGCGTCTGCACTTGAAATTCTGATTAGCATCTTGAAATCCTACTAAATTTTCAGGTTCTACTTACAGCCTCGAAAATCTGTGAAAAATGGATTCAATGATCGCTTTTATTTTGCACTTGGAATTCACAAAACGTTTCTTCATAAAGACCGAGCAGCTATAGGCCGAAGCCAGAATCACAAAGTTCCTGAATTCTGGGATCAAGAAGTACAAACTAAAATTTCGAAAGTCTAGACTGCGCCTAAGCTTACTGAAAACGAACAAAACTCTCGCTTTCAGTTATAAATCAGAATTTCATTACATGCACACTCCTACCCTCAAATTCTAGTTTGCAGCTCCATGTCCTCAGTGAGAACTTGTGGAATAAAATTCAAATTTCTATTTCGACTCGGGATAAGTTGCAAACAATTTGACACACTCGCTTGGCATTTGCTTGCGAAAAATAAAAATCTACTCGGCATTTGGACCGCGATTCACGAAGATCATTTTCTGTCGTCCGCCGCGATTCTGCAGCTTGTTCTTTCCCTTGCCTCGTTAGTTGATCCCTTTGAAATGGTATCAGCAACCGTATCAGGATACAACCAAGTCCGCGTGTAGCTTCTTGGTAGCGGATCCAAAAGTTCTCACGAAAGATCCATTACCGTGACTGGTACGTTCCGCCGAGGCGACCGTTCCTAGCACTTTGTATATCGTTTGCAAATTCGATTGGCCTTAGAACCTTTGAGGTAACCGTTATACCCGGCCTATGCTGTCGATCCTTTGGATCTTAAGACGTCGGATCAACCGATCTGTGATCAAACGAGAAAGAAGCATCGAAATGAATGCCAAAAAAAGATGCTAAAGAGATCACGGATCTATTCAAAGTAAAAAGAAGCAATCTGCTTGGAGAAAAAGCTTGGACGTATTTTTTCACATTACATGTACTAAAAACAGCGCAGAAAGCTTATCACAACTCATAGAGAACACGAATAGCGTATTTCCGTTGGGATTCTTATCTCGTGCTGTTAGACTAGAGTGAGAATACGCTGAGTGCAGTATTCAGTGCATCCGAATGATGTAAAACGTTATAAATAATATGAAACTTATTTATTTTCACCAAAAGTTGAACGTATGAAGATTTATCATGGGAATAGGTATTATATATGTATACCAGCCTCGTGCAGGTAGTTGAGAAACGCCAAATGCGGTCACACTCGTAGTGGAGTTTCGCATCGTGTTATTTATTGTAGCTATTATTCACCCTCGACTTGTTGTCCAGCTACCGACCCTAATCGATTATTGTTTCTTCCTTATCAGACGACATTTTCCCAACTCTAAATCTCGGGTAACATACACTGACAGGCGCCTACCCACGATGAGGGATTGGGACAGAGTGATAAGAAACAGGAATGAAGAGGGCGGAAATTCTGTGGACTAATTGAAAAGGAATAGTACATTGTGTATCAAGGGCGGAAAGAACTATACTGCGAGTGTGCTGCATGCACACTCGCCAAAATAGCCTTGCGCCCGTGATGCACACGATATTTTTCTTAACACCTGCTCTGCATAAATGCCTCTGTTGAGACCGAGGGAGCGGGCGCAAAGGGGCATTTTCGGAGCAGGTGTGAAGAAAATGTCAATTTTTAACTAAAATTTTATAAAATTATTCATAAACATTTCCGTCGAAGGTAGCTAGATACGATTCATCACTGATCGTCGGGATAAAATGTTAAATGAATTGACGGAAGTAGAGAGGGAGATAAATTGAGGAAATCCTGAGGGATGGAGAGGAAGAGTTTCATGTTTATCAAAGAAAAGGTGAAAATTGTGGATTTATGACTATCCTTTGGAGCCTTGGTCATATATATATATATATATATATATATATTATATACATATATATATATGTATATAGCCGCACCGTTTTGATCGGGTGACCCGGATGCTCGTCACGTCAGTTCATGGCATGTTCTCTACATTTTATCTCTCTGATATGAAGCAGTTCGTAAAAAGGTAATAAATGTTAAAACGGGAATCGAAGTGGGTAAAAGCGTGGACGCCACGCGCGCGTAAAACCCAGATTTTTTATAGGTTCTGCGTTTGATTTATGACGGAGACAGCTGCGCCCGTTGAACATCCCCGAGCAGCAAACATCCCATCCTAGTTTCACCCGATCCAGGAGGAGAGAAGTCGCCGTGAATCTAGTGAGGCTAGGGATGGGGTGAATCCCGACCCTTTTTATCGCCTGCATAAAGGTTCTAATAACCTCTATGAAAAACAACAACTTTTCTTCACGCGGATTTATGCTTTCTATGCATAATCCGTATAAATCCTTTCCTCTTCCTTTCTTTCTTGCTTTCTATATATATCTCTCTTTTTCGATCCCTATACCATATCAGCCGTATAAAAATGGCGCCTATAATGTACCAGGCATAAAAAAAACGTGCGAGCTATTCCCCCGCGGTAATATCTATCAGGAAGGAAAATCCTTCCCTATAGTCGTAAAAACTAAAGAACTGCCACGAAATAAGAATTATTTCTTTTCTCCTGCGGGATTTATTTCGCCCCATTTTTTTTTTTGCCCTCTCTCTTTTCTTTTCGTTTTTCCAATCATTTCTCCCGCCAATTACCACAAATCTCGTATTTATACATGTATATATATATATATATACATAGGTATGAATCTAAAGCCACCTTGCTGCGCCATCTCTTCGCTTCTTTGTTCCAATCTCACCCTCAACCCCCTCAGGTTAGTAATCAAATCTTTACCCCCAATTCCAAAGCGACATGCAAACACTGCTGAGAATCCCTTACCCATTCCTCTCTCACCCTGTACATACAGAGAACTGTTTATGTGTTTAAGGGTTGAAATTAAATAGCGAAGATTCAACTTAACTTTTTCGTACACGTAAAGTAGGCACTTTACGGACACGGACCAAAAACATACCGTTTGCTCCTCCGCCGTAAAGTCCGACTTTACGGCCTAGGACCGCAAAACTACTATTACTGTTCATTTGCACGAGCATTATACGTATATACAGTAGAAATACGCATAAAACCAATGCAATGTCACAAAGCTATCTGAGGTTAGCTATGAGCCGGTTGAATTCGAAAAATCTATTCGTTGTATGTGAATATAAAATTTGAATAAATTCACCCCGTCATCTCCAGATGTGGAATAAAAAAAAATAATGATATGGATCTTCATTATATAGGAAGAAAAAAAGAGCCAGTTCTACAATTCTAGATGTGCGAGAAATAGAAAAACTCTGTTGTCACTTTATTCAGACCCTACTCACTGAATTTTTTTTGAGTGAAAAGTTAAGCTTTGAGTTTCGAGTTGCTCGATTCCGACTCCGATCAGAATGAAATTTCACTCCATGAGAATGAATTTTCACTATAAAAAATTTAGAGAGTAAGTAACTATCTTCAATTCATAATATGCAGTGGGTATTGCGTTACTTCTCACGGTGCATAATTATCGTAACTAATTTCAATAATTTCAGTTATTATTTTTTCCCGCGCAATATGAGGAGGGCAATCTCCTCGAGTGAGTGATACAGGAGCCTCTAGTTATATTAATTGCAATACCTGCTCGATTTTCTAATTGCGATACGTAATCCTAGACCCTAGTGCATAATACTTACGAAGGAATAACAGACAGACTTCCAACACAAATTTCTATACGTTGTATAAAAAAACTTAAACTTTATTTACACACAGATAATGAATCGTACCTATACATGTGCTACACTGATCGATATAGATAAATTAATCCGGCATAAAAAAATATACGTTGATAAATAGATCAGAGTCGAAAAAAATCGTTTCGCAGTATTACACCGCGTAATCGAGTTAGTAGTGGTATCCTGGCTTGTTCGCACTACCAGAACCGATACCAACACCAACACCTCCACTTTGGTACCTGTTGTAACCCTGCTGGGACTCGCCACGGTACTGACCATCCTGATTTTCACCACGTGCTTCAGCTGCTAGAGAAAGCTCTACTCCACGACGAATTTCTTCTGAGATTGGTGGCGGTGTTGGAATGTGGGCACCTTCAGCATGGAAACCGTCTGGTCCAGCAGTGTAATGAATTGTGTATACAACACCGTCGGGTCCAGTGTAAGAGTAGGAGCCGGTAACGGACTGAGAATCACCTGGAAAAATGAATTTCATGATCATTTCAGAACGGTGGTGATAGTGTTCTCCAAAATCGAATCAAAAATCGATTCTTACCTTGAGCAACGCCGGTTTCTTGAGCGGAAATTCCATTTTGGGTTTCGTAGTTGTACTGGTAAGATCCGTCACCATTGTTCTGATTGTTGTATTGAGTAATGGCGTACTGTTGTCCACCGCTTCCACTCTGGCCTTGGTACGAACCACTCTGGCCTTGATAGGAACCGCTCTGGCCTTGGTAGGAACCGCTCTGGCCTTGGTAGGAACCGCTCTGGCCTTGGTAGGCTCCACTTGCTGAACCTGCACCGCCACGGTAACCAGAACTGGAACCTGACCCAGCGGTATTGTAGCTGCTACCGAATCCTGGGGCTTGGACGAAACCTGATCCTCCAGCAGAGGCTGCGGATCCTGGTGGTAGATAAGTGTTTTCTAGACGACCTGCCGCCGCGACGCCAATGGTCATCAACAAAGCTGCTGCGAACTGCAGGAAAGAAGGAAATATTGTATGATATTACTGGGTAAATCGAAGAAATTTCGAATCGAAGTTGGAAGAAAATGAATGATCGTTATATCGAAAATGTCGTTATTCATTTTAGTGAAATTAAATTTTCGGACGCAACTAACAGTTTATTGCGAATTTTCTAACGAATGTTATTTGGAAACACTTTGCTGTATAGAAGAAGACGTTATGCTGCAGTGTGCTGCAAGCGAACGAGTCGGGAAGTTACGATGAGCAATGCAACTTTTCTTAGTATAATAATTACATCACTTGCCTTCATATTGGTTGGTATGAGAGATGTTACGTTATCCGGAGTGTGCGAACCAGATGAGTCGAGTGATGAACGTTGCAAGATGGACTGCTTATATAGCGCGTCTCCCCCACCAGAGAAGAAGATTCAATTGTTAAGCAATACCTTGATACAGATCGCCGAAATATTCGACGCGAGGTCATTTCGCTAGGAATTTAGATTGCGAGTAAGGTTTGCCCATCAGTAATGTGCATATTGATGTGTACAATGTCTCTCTGTATAAATTATACACATGTCATAGATTCAACCTTTGTTAGATCTTATAGTTCACAAATTTTTATACATGATTATTACTGTCGTGAAAAATCATTAAAAATATTAATTGTACCTCTAATATATATGCCATAATAAACCAGAGTTATTAGACAGAAGAGCGGACAAATATATACGGACTATATAGGTATACGCGTACGTAGGTACCACAGAAAGTCCGCACTTTGTGGAGGACGACATGCTGTGCAGTGGTCGAGACTCGGAACACGCGAGGAATTTATTACACAGAAACTTACTGTCTGTAAAGTTTTCCAACAATTCGTTTGTTATACAGAAATAGCTTAAAAGATGAAGCATTATCACGGAATCTGTTTATTCACAAATGTATAGAGGGAGGCAAATTATAGTACAAGAGTTGAAGTTCTATGATGGATTGAATTCGATTAAAAAAATTTTTCCTACACTTTAATGATCCTGTAAAAATGTCAAGAAAAAAGTGCGTGGCTTCAAAATCCAAGCTTTTCAAATAATCGAATAATACCAACGTAATACCGATATACGAGTACATATATCTATCTATCCCTCAGGTAACACTCGATAACAGAATGTACAGTCTCGATAATATACAATACCTCTCAATAATACAATATCTCTCAATAGTCAGTACAATACCTCTCACCTCGTTTCACATGCACATTATCTTCTCTCCACGCCTACAAATCTTAGCCTTTTGTAAACGGGCTCGTTATCTTACAAGAATCGCAAATAGCCATGCCGATTTGGCTCGGATGACCCAACCTATGTACTATGGATAAAAATGTCAAATCAATCGAACACCCTGATTTCGAATTACTAACGCATGTTAGTACAACGGATAACCGTCAATCAGATTTTATACGGTTTATTAAGTGCGGCTGATGAGAATACATATTGAGGACAGATTATCCCTTCAGCATTGTTCAGCAAAAAAAAATCGGGTTTCAGGTCATTTTATTGTTAAAAATGACAAAAAAGCACACGGGTTGACGGTTTCTTTTTCTTTTTCTCATAAGTTTCATATTAGGATTGGAACTTTTGACCCCGATAGAGAATTGGATGATCATATCTATGGCTAATGATGTAATAATGTAAAATCGAAAGTGCCCGGAATTCCTGACCAAGTTGAATCACTGTAACCGTCTATAAGGAGCATGTGGCACGTCCGGAGTGAAGGTATTATATTAATACTGTATAGGTGTGTATATAAGGTTGTTCTCATCGCTGCCAGGGTGTTGCGCGATTATATATGGAAAAACAAACAAATCGAATAACATATTAACAAAAACGTATCTACTATACGCTTGTAATACCTGTCTTTATTCATACCCGCCTTTTACCTATGCCTATACTGTATACATACCTCCATGAGTATCCAGAGGCGCGTTATGATCGTTGCGTGAGTTTTTAATACGTATGTAGAAAAAAAAAAAGAATGATTCAAAGTGCCTCCTGGCCACTGGACTCTCACTTGGCGATACTGGAGCATCTTAAAGGTCACATCAACCGCAAGGTCCGTCATTTCTTACGTGCTCGTTTATTTCAGTTTATACATTTTTTAATTATACCTAAGAGCTACGTTTGAGCTACTTAAATTAATCAAGGTGAAAACGTATCGTAAATTGGTATTACGACATTTTCGAGCTTCTCTTAGTCTATAAGGACTTTTTATTTGGTTTATCAGATAACTAAAAAAGCATCTATTAATCGATCCAAGAATTTATTCTCCGATGATTGAGAGATTATACATTCTTAGAGAATCAAAGTCGGAGCATATTTCCCTTTATTTTTTTAATCGTGGTGTGCATAGTCAAACTGATCCGTTGATCGATATATATATATTGGGTAACCGATTTTTAAAAGGTCGTTTATTCGTCCAAAACAATATCGGAGAAGTCTGGGGATTGGAATACCCTCGAGGATTGGGTATGAAAAAAAAAGAAAAGAAAAAAAAATGTCAAGGAACGTCATTCGGCAGTCGGGGATTGCTCTAATTTACAGTAAAGTTCAAACAAATCAGTGGCGCGTGATAACATTTCAAAGGAGGCAAGAGAGAGAGAGAGAACAGGGAGTTGACAAGACTTTTGATGAAGAAGAAAGCCTCAATTTTCATGGTTGTATAAATATATGAATATAGAACCTCATACTGGAGAATATAACCAATTCCATACCCACATTGAAAATATGCGTATTTTCTTCTCATTTCTTATTACTTTTCTTTGAGGTCTGAATATAAATTAAGTTTATAGGGTAAGGTATGTAATCTTAGTGCTTCCTCGACTGTACTTTATGGTATATATATATATATATATATATATATTGTAACGTTTCGGCTGTGCTGGCTCGCCAGTACACACCAGCTAGTTTGAAAAACCGTTCACTAGATTGACAAAATTTTTTTTTTTGTAAAACCTATGACAACTTGCATCTCTTTAATTTCTTTCAATGCTTCATTAAATCAAATTGAATTTCCTTAAATTTAATATTGTATAAGACTGCATCTTTTTCTTTCAATTTCCTTTTCTTTCAGCTTTCAAGTTTATCATCATCGTTAGCTATCGACAGCTACAGTGCCTCTGGTATTCTGCAGGCTCGGTGAGCTGAAGCAAACCGCAGCTCTGCAAGGGCTGAAGCACACATAACGCCGTAAGGCATAAGCCATAAGCAGAATGCATATAGCCATATAGTATATAGATATAAGATCTGCAGTAAATGCGAAGTGATGCGCATGCGCTATGGCTTATGGCTTATGGCTTATGGGGTTCTGTGAGCTTCCACCTCAAGCCAGCTTCGGTTGACTTCACTGGCTGGCAAGTGCAGGCAAGTGGCAGCACTGGCTAAACACCCGTGCCTGTAGCAATTTTGCCAGTCAATTTTTACCCAAATCTGTGGGCAGGCTCGGCAAGCAAAGCATATCCCAGCTCTGCAGGGAGGCAGCTCTGGTCTGCTAACAACCGATCCGAGTCTATGTTGGGGTTTTCGTGGTTTTTTCACTTTTTCCACAGGAGGAGCTGCAAAATTTCACACCCGTGACACGCAACTCACGCAAACTGGCACCATATCGAGGGCTAAGGACCAGAAGGGCGTAACCCACATTTTTTCGACTTTGTTGAATTTGCTGCCATAAGGGCGTACGTCTAAAAATTTAACACGTGATCCCTTCTGGCAGCATTCACAGTTTTTTGTGGATTACGCCCTTCTGATCCTCAGCCCTCGATACCTTCAGCCTTCATCTGAGATATTGGTGCACACTAAGTTACTATATGATGTATGCATATTATTAATTTAGAATAATACATATTGTCGTTATTTTTTATTCTTCAAATTTTCTCCAATTTTCTTTTTCTCGCCAATTTAACGCAAATGGTGTGATAATATACCGATAAGTCACATCTTCTTTTATTTCATCTATTTTCCGCAAGGATTGTCCTCCTCTTACAAGGAGCCTTGCGATATATTCTCGACGTTTCACCTTTGTTCGTCTAACAGGCAGGTAACTGAATTACACCCAACAAAGTGCTGCTTCTGCTTCCTGACTAGTCGGATGGACGAACAGACATTGTACTGCACGACGTGAGGTGCAACCGTGCATTGTTCGTCGCATGCGCTAGCGCGACCCTAATTACCAAGGATAATTCAAAGGGTAAGGGCGAAGACTACCCTTATTATATAATGAACGGCTATTCGAGCAATTATTATACCTGCTATACCGTACAGGGGAGGAAATCAAAAAATCAATCACAATATATATTTACAAAACTACTCAAGCCATCTTTATTCTGTATTCACAGTTCATACACATATATTATATAGTTATGCGTTAATTCTATAATAAATTTTTTAATCCATGGAATATAGACGTTAAAATGTTGAAGAAAAAGTCTATTTTTACATCCTGACAAAAATTTGGTGTCTCAATTAACCGTATAAAAGATTAAGAGAGAATAATAATATGTAACAGAGCTGAGACATAATGAAACAAAAAAAATAAAAAAATTTGACAAGCCACAAAGCCTCGGTAGGTATGATTTAATTCCGCGGCCTTGATCCCAGGAGCAGGTCTGAAAAGTTTTTTTTTGTTGTTTTTTTCGGTTTGTCTCCCGTTGACTGATACGTATAGTTAAAAATTTGCATAATTTTGCAGTTCATATCCTTTTGGGGAAATATCTGTTATATTCCATTTAGGTCTCGTTAAAATTGTAAGTACAATATTTTCTTTTTTTATTCCTTTTTTAATGAACGGAATTGAGTCTAATAACTATAACCTCCGGTGCCAGTGCCGATATTGACTCCTCCACCAACACCTTGGTGCTTATTTAACACCTGGTTAAATCCTCCTTGGTTTTCTCCACGGGCTTCTGCAGCAAGGGACAATTCGACTCCACGACGAATTTCTTCCGGAATTGGAGGTGGCGTTGGTAGATGAGCACCTTCAGCATGGAAACCATTCTCATCAGCCGTATAATGAACTGTGTATTTAAGCCCATCGGTACCAGTGTAAGAATAAGACCCAGCTACGCCCTGGCCATTACCTGAAAATTAAAAAAAATAAAACGAAAATAAAATATAAGAGAAATGGAGGCAGCAGAGAATATTTTTTTTTTTTTCATACCCCTCGTTATAATTGTTAACATTGATATGCCGTTTTTTTTTTTCGCTTTTTTTTCATTTCTTTTTTTTTTCTATCATGAAGACTGCAACGACCAGCGGAATAAAAATATTTTTAAAACGTTGATATTCTTGGAGTTGTGATTCTTGTCGATGGAAATTATATGGAGGACAGAATTTAGGGCAATACGAGTTGGATCCATCTTTCCGACGTGTAGGCAGTCAGCCGAAACGACATTCGCCCGTTTATAGTGACTGTGGGGACTTCGCCAAGGACAGGAAGCTTATATCGTTGGGGCAACATCTTCGAGAGGAAGTCTATTGAAATATTTCTACGGACTTTGGCTACTGTTGTAGTCCATCTAGTCTGCAAACTGGTGCTGAAGCAGTTGGTTTTACAGTATGAACTTTGCGTCTCCACGCAGTCTTGAGCATCGAGGCTTCGCCAATCGTTCAGTCTCAGAGAGAAAAGAGTCGGAGTAAAGTGAAGAATAAATAAAATATCTCGCAGAATATATTCGATCGATCATATTTATGCACCAATTAACTATAAGCTCGCATTTTCATACTGATCGATGATCATGCACTAACCGTCACCTACTTTTATGAAAGTGTAATTTCAATGCTTGGAATACCTCGACGTCTTCTTGGCCCAAATATTTTTTATAATAGTATATCATGCGTACGCAACCACAGTACATAGTGTTCAAGACCGTTTCTAAACTGATCTGAATCACGATCTACATCCTGAAAGATGTCGAGACACCAAGGCCGCACAAGACCGTGAGATGTCTCGTAATATGTTTTTGCACCTCAGGCCAGTTCCTTGATTTTTTTTTTTCCAAGCGGACGTCACTGCCTCGTCCTTAATTGTCCGCAATACCAAATTGCACAAATCCAAAGAATAATATAATTGGCTGTTTATTTCATACGCGGATAAAAAGCGGTTCGATAAATTCTAGCTGTGAAAATCTGAACTCACCACGAGCTCCCCCGGTTTCTTCGACCGAAATTCCGTTCGCAGTTTCGTAGTTGTAACGGTAAGATCCATCCCCAATGTTCTGATTGTCGTACCGCGTAATGGCAATCGCTTGTCCACTCCGGCCAGTATAGTCTTGATAAGATCCTGCCCCCGCATTACCACCATGGGCATTGTAAGCTCCGTTGAATAATCCTGGAGCTTGAACGAACCCTGCGCCATCGGATGTGGCTGCCGAACCTGGAGGAAGGTAGGTCTTCTCTAAGCGAGCAGCGTTTGCCACTCCAAATACGAACAAAAGGATCACGATCTGTGAACAGAAGCAATCGCGGTCTCTGTGTACTACCAACGTTTGTCAATTTCTGATTGCCGATTGCCTAGCGTCTTTGTCTTCCTCTTATTGCAGCGAAGACACTTTACTAAAGACAAAGGGCTTCCGGACGCAACTCTTAGTTTAGAATTAGGAGAAAACTGGGCCGTTGAAATGGGCGTTTTGGGACACAATTAAAGTGATCGGAATTTGTTATCTACAATCGAAGATTCGCCTCCTTCGAGGAAACAGACAAAAAGAAGACTAAAAAATTGAGTTTGTTGTGCAGACTTGTGGCTAACGAGCAGCTTTCGGTTGGACTCATTCTACAAAGGAATGGGAAAACGTTGTGCTTGGATATTATATTGCTGGGATAGAAATTTGCGCCACGTTTTTAAAAACGAATCTTTTTCTCCTGCTTTGATACACATTGACAAATGGAGACGGGATTCAAAATTGAATAATGTATACGAGACGAGGAACAGCTAGCTAATTAAAACGACCTCAATGGTATTAATAATGTAACAGGGTTTTTCGTGGAAGAGTATTATCATCTTTGAAATGTTACGATGAAATAAAAACGATGTTCAAGTGTATTTTGGTTCAAATCTGACTTTCAAAGTGTGACAAAAACCATTCACTAATGATCATTATTCACGATCATTTATTTATTCATTAAATTACCTTCATTTTACTTGATCGAAGAGCGAGAACTTGGGCTTGAAGTAGAACTATGAATACTGCGACAATCAGACGAGTGATGTTCGGCTTAGGGGCGAACCGTTTATATATACTTCCCCCTGTGTATTACATGGGCATAGTAACAATTCTTAGGCAATGCAATACGTAGAGTTCTGATATGGATCATCGGAACGCTGAACATCCAGAATGACTTTGCGAGTCATTTAAAAGAAAGAAAGGCGTAGTGGAGAAAAATGATAAGTGAATATGATAAATAATGCATAAAATGTATTGCAAGGCTGTTAAATGCGAAGTAGGTATGGATGTAGATGTACCCTTTGGCAAAGTTGCGAGTTCATGTCCTAATTGTACAACGTATAGTCTTCTACATGCGGTAATCTTTCACGAAGATTATTCAAGGCTCGTTGCTGTACCAATAGACTATATGTACCTATGTATGTACCTACAGCCGATCAAAGGACTCGTCGAACTCTCGTAATTATAGAGCGGCAACTAATCGCTTGACGCAACGCGCTCTGGAATCCGACATGAACCGCGTGCTTCATAGGTGCGACGACAAGTATATTACGCATTTATGACACACCTCGTCATTTCATTTTCAATTTTAGAGCGAAGAAATAACAAAATAGAAATAGGATAGTAGATTACGAATTACGATACAAGCGCGCGAAGCAGGTGATTCTCGCACTTGTATCGTAATCTACTATTTTTAACAACAAATTCGGCTCTTCTACCAGCTATGCCTCGAAAATAATATCAAATTTTTTGAAGCTTGTACTCAATACCGCAATACGATACGCAATTAGTGCAGAATCACCAGCGTTACCAACGCTCTTGAAGGTCGCATTACCCGAGCTTATTAGACTCACAATCAGCTTACTCCGAAATTGACGCAGGGTTAATTATCCCATTGACGTCGAACGGGGAGGAGGTATAATTCAGATGGTATTTAGGTATATAGGTAGAGAATGAGCGGAGTGAGGGTAGTGAGAGTGCCTAAAGAGTCTAATGAAAATAATTATTATTTCCTCGGAATATTATTGCGGAAATAAGAATCTGTTAACTTTAGAATCGAATATTCATATCGTTTTTTATTTCATTTTATTTTTTTTTTTCTTTCAACATTTTTTCTTTTTGTCAACGCTGCAGTACCACGCCGTGTAATGAAACGGATTTAATTGACCGTCGGTATTACTCGCCGTGTATATTAATTGAATAATAGAATAATTAAGCCAACGAGATTTACCTACCCAGGAATTAAAAGAAATTCAAACTCTGGCTGCTACACGTCTGGCATAAGGAATGATTTAATTTTACAATTCATATTGTATAGAAAATCAAAGCGTTGAATATCTGTTCGTGACTTTTGCCTGATCTCCCAGATATATTATATATTGGAGTATCTTAAAGGTTACTCAGACCGCACAAGGCCTGAATATAATCCTCGTAATAGTCATCGTCGCAGTAATATCTTATTGTTCGATAGTTACAGCATCGGAGTTTCGTTAATTTTGCACTAAGATGATGACTTCACGATATATTCGGCGAATTAATTTTCAATCTAATCTCAATCTATACATCGTCGTTTATCCCAGTGATGCGAGCAGGTTCTAAAATTTGGTGAAAGTTTCTGTTAGCATTAAGATGATTAACGATGACTACACGGAATTGAGCAATTCCTAAGAAAAATTTTGCTCACCACCGTTTAGACCCCGAGGATCTGAATGACTAAAATCCTTACAGAATTATAGTAGGTACTAAATCTCGTCTATTTCTAACTTTATCATCCCGTTAATCGGACGGTTATAAAATTTATTGTTAACCATGCAGTGTTAGCATTGTCAACGCGATTGGATTTCACGTACTTGTAAGTGGAGTGGAGAGGTGAAAAAAAAACCAGGAAAAAAAACGTCCCTTTTTCCATACCTCGTTGAATAGAACATCCGTTGAGATAAAATTGAGTCCTTCTACTCAGCACGTTGTTCTCTACACTCTACTGCAGGCACGTATAATACACATAGGTATGTTATTATGCACCGGCTCAATATACCTTCGGGTAGGTACCTACTATGATGTTTTGTTATGGGGTTAATGTGTACCAGGTGAAAGATACCATGGGTTGAAGGTATACCTATATATGTACATAATATACCGAAGCATATGTGTAATATATAGAGCCAAGAACCAAAGACTCTGAAATAAAATGTGTCTCAAGTGCGAACGCGTAGGAAGGATATTAAGGTGAGTAAGGCGGCTATAGGCTCCGATCTTCGGTTCCCTTGATTCGAAGGACAAATCTTATAGCACGCAAGTGGGGTTTGTGCGATGGAACAAAGAGGAGAAAAACATCGGACCGACAATTATGGCATTCATAGCGATCTGCTCACGCGAAGAAGAACGGACGAACTTTTAACGGAAGGTCGCTCTCGGCTATGGAGAAAGTGTCTGGGGTCCATATACCTATATACTGGCTCGACGTTACCACCTTGTAGTTAATAGTTCAATTACCTACCAGAGTTGCGAAGCCTCGAGTTCGTTTTACGATCAAATTATATTACAGGTTAAAATATAACGTGGGGAAAATCGTGTGTAAGGAATTTGAATACGATTCTTATCACTGGAGAATCGATCAGTTTTTTATTTTTTATGTTATATCGGGTTATTTTTTAATCATCTTATCTCAAAATGACACCGCATGACTTTGCTGCAGAAATGGTGCAATGATTCATAGTATATGACCTACCTACGCCGAGGCCCACTTAGCTAGCCACAAATTACGTAACATGGTTGCCTCCCTTCTATAGGTAAGTAGAATGAGCTACAAAGCGCCTCTGGCCTTTAGAAAGAAGAGGATTGTTACACAGTGACAAGCTAAGCTAAGCTCTAGGTGGTCCTCAACGCGAACTCGTTATTACTGCACTAGTGACAAGTACTCAAGAGTGGGAAGGGAGCTCGGAAATTAGAAATAGAAATTCTGTTTTGTGATGTCATCATTTTTATTATGTAAGTAAATCGGTCAAGTAATCCACACTTCTTGCAGATCCCGAAGCTTCCCATAATAAGGCACGGGCGAAGAGACATGTCCTTTTAATGAGAACCTCGGATTCCTCAACGCAGACATCACTCGGTCACGATTTAACCGATTCTCATAATTCGGGTATCGACTGGTTTCGCAACAACTTTCGCAACAATTTTCATTCAATTTTTGTCATTCGTTAGAACATGATAA
The DNA here is from genome assembly GCA_963992785.1 of Tenthredo livida. Taxonomy (NCBI): domain Eukaryota; kingdom Metazoa; phylum Arthropoda; class Insecta; order Hymenoptera; family Tenthredinidae; genus Tenthredo; species Tenthredo livida. Next base: position 5,123,843 of record OZ023066.1, read on the forward strand.
ACTGATCGCGAAATTCCAATAGGTATACCAATTCGACCTGCAGGGTCCAGACTCATTTCTTTCCACTTTGCTCGGAATGGGGCATCTGGATGAGAAAATTGAATATGAAATTCCATCCAGATTGAGTCAGAGTCTACTCGAACTATTTTTACTATTCAGGTGAATAGGGCGCACAAACTTTCTGACCTGTGAACAAAAAAAATGTGGAAAATGAGTGTCCAATTGTTTGAGTATGGGCTGAACGAGGAAATTTCGCTCACATCTCGCGCCATCCTCTATTCTTTCATCACATAGGTGTGGTGTATTCTGCAGAGAAGCCTCAGAGTCGTATGGACGTATATAGGAATAGACTGAGATCCGGTTGGTACGGAAAACAGAAGCGCACGCGCCAGCCGAGAATTTGGAACGGGATTCGAGGCGAGGACAGAGAAAGATGGTCCAGGCGTCAGCCTCCCTCGTTACGGACGGGAAACCGCAGAAGGTCGAAAGAAAAATATAAAGCGAAAGGGGAGCAGCGAGAGGTAGCGAGTGAGATAAAGAGGGAAAAAAGAGGAAAAAACCGACAGCTAGGAGGGGGGCAATAAGCTCAATCAATGAGTGAAGCCTTGCGTAGCTTTGCGTCGTTTGATTGGAGTCTGGAAGTCGGTTCTCTTTCCGACTTTATACACATTTCTCTCTTTTTCTCTCCACAAGTCTCGATCTACCTTCCTCCCTCTCCCAACGCTATTTCATTCTTTCCTCGAACGCGTCCTGCAGAACCTCGACTAGTAATTTACCAAGCTATTTGTCTTTATCGTATGAATAATGCATCGCATCAAGTTAACTAACTGAATTACGATGTATAACTGGCTATAAATCAGACATTTGAATATCCGTTTAATATGCATTGAAAAGTGTAATTAATACAGACATTGAGACAAATTGTTTAATTCTACTACAACCACCTACAAGCCCCGCCAACGCAAAGTCCGTCTACCTGGACCCGGTTACAGATTCGTTAAACCCATTATTCCATCACAGGTTCGATTATATCGACCCTTCATCCTTTTTTCTTTACCTCTCTCCAACTCTTCACCTTCATACCTGCAGTTATATACCTGTATATATTCAATCCCTATGACTTAACCCTCACCCTTTATTCCAAGCGCTGCTCGCTTTTACGAGATGAGCAGCACCTCCTTCATATTCATTTATGATATTCGTTTATCGATCAAACCTATTGACCTGATAATAAACATTTCGTGTTACATACATATACCTAATATATTTGTGCGTGTGTATATTTCCAGCTTTCCAGATTCAATGATAGTTAAATATATAACTAGGACGAAAGGATGAGTATACCCAAGTGAATTATTATTATTATTTGTTAGATATCACCGCATAGCGTGCTGCGTGGGTGCTTGCGAACAGGCCGCCTTCCACCTTCCTAAGTACTTCACTGCGTGGGAAAGTATGCTACATGATATTGCTTCATACTTTAATCTCCATATTTTGCAAAAAAAAAACCATCGAACCATATAGTCGGAAAGAATTTCTGCTATTGGATATCCAAGACGGAGAGATCGACAATGTTCAATATCTCTCGAACGAGATCAGTGCGAAAAGATTTCACTGATATTTCTATTTGTTATAATTCTATGAATGTTGAAATTTCGTCACTTTCAGGGAATTCGTTTGTTGGTTTATTGAACTGAAAACTGATTCTAGCATACAATTTATACCCGTTTAGTTCAGGAATAAATTAATTAACATCTTTCGATCTCATTATATTTGAATTCAAGTTTTGTTTCTAATCGATTGAATTATACAAGCAAACATAATTCCATAATACGCGATTGAATTGAACTTCTGAACGGAAGAGTTATGCAAGTATATGATATCTCCCGTTTCTTTCTTATCCTGTTCTCCATCAGCATCTCACGCCCAGCAATATACATACATTTCTTTAGGGGTGACTGTGGCGCATAGTTTGCATATCTTAAACAGCTAGATAAAATGTTTTTACGGTTTGGAAATTCCGCGGTATCGAATCCTTTGTCTTCCCTTCTCTTCCCTTCCTTTTCCTTCCCTTTCCTTTCCTTTCCTTCCTTTCCTATCCTTTCCTTTCCTTCTATATTCCCTTCTCTTCTACCATTCTTCTCAACGGTCATGACTCGTGGCCCACAGCCGTCTGTCCGTCCCAAAGTCCGGCTGTGGCTTGGCACCAAGGATAACCGATCTGGGTTGGGTCGTTTGTAACCGCTATCACGAGAGTCGTAAGCTCACCCAGCCCGAGTCCCATTCTGGCAGACACCACGTCGACGTAGTCTTTTACCAAACGGATGTCCCCGCCCTGGGAGCTTTCGTTGCTGTGATGCAGCCAGAAGCAACCCCTAAAATAACACTCGAAACCCCATGCTAGTATAGCTTCTATAACTATATAGCCGAGCACAATCGCTAGGGGTTAACAAACGTCTCACTTTCTTCACTTCAACCGCAAAAGAATTCAATTTCTGCCCCTCAATTTTTATCACATACATATTATTTCTTCGAATTTTTCTTTTTTCATTTTTCATTTTTCTTCACAAACAAAACATAGAATTGATCAAATTTTCTTTCTCTTTCCCTTTTTTTGCCAATTCTAAAATCGACTTTGTGATTTTTAGCTCTACGTATGTATACGTATCTATATTCTATACGTTACGTATACGTATACGAGGAAAGGTCAACGCGACCCTCGCTAAGCGTGTTAAGCGGGCAATTTAGATTATTAATTGTTAACTATATATATTCCCACGTAGAAAGGCGAGCCGCGGGGGAATCCCCGCGTGGGTTTTGGCCATTAGTCAAATTAAACGAACCATAAGCAGCTCAAAGCCTCCTAGATGCCTCTGTAGGACAGATTACCAAACGATTTATATTCTTTCCTTGATTGACGTGACGGGTATCGAACCTTTCCTCAAATTGATACCCACCTTGGGGTAATTGCTCTCATCTATTTTCAACCTTAGCAGAATAAACGACAAAAAAGACAAGCCGCTAAAATTTACGGAAGTATAATGAATACACAGCTTCGCAAGTTTTACCACTGCAGTTCGTATACATCCAACTAAACCTTAGTTAACTGTGATTTAGAATGTTTGCGGTATACCTGCAGGTATAGAGATAAAACATAATTATTTCTTATAACATTTTTTTATTTTTTTATTCTTCTCGTATTGCGAAGGTGCAGCAGTACTGCACAGCTCAAGTACTTCTCCTGGAGCGGGATACCTGTAGCGAATTATTCTCCCGCTCGGTGCAGCAGTTCCGTGTCGCATTTTCCGGGAATTCAAACCCTTCCCTCGGTTCTTGGTTCTTGTTTATCCTTTACGTATACCACGGATGAGAGAGAAAATGAGAAAAGGAGAGAGGGAGAGAAATTGAGAGAGCGAGATCAAGGTGGAGAGAGAAGGACGAACGATACGCGAAGCACCAACCTCTAAGTGATAAGTGGTTGCTGAAGCTAAAGTTCTTCGTTTTAATCTCGTTAGCCGTTGATTTGCCGTTGCATATTGCATTATCATGGCCTACCGTTAGTTTCTCGTTCGTTAAGTTAGGTCCGCTCAACCCCTCGTAACTCGTTGCAGTCAGTTTATTACTCATATAACAGAATTATTACTAACTTGCAAGGGCCGGCCCGGTTAGCCAAAAATTTTCGCATCCATTTATCGAAGTCTGTAAAAAATCAATAAATATTCTATAATATTCAATGCTGGCTTGGAGAATCTGTTTTCTTTTTTGCCTCTCTCTTTTTTTTTGAAGAGTTTAGTCTGATTTTTTTCACGGAATAAAAACTTGTCGCATAAAACGAGTAACGGAAAACATAGAATAATAAAGACATTAAACAACATATTCTTCTCCTTTGCCAGAAGGATATACGAGTTTTGTGAAAATTTATAACAGCGTGCGGAATAACTTTGAATTATTACAGCGGCCTGAGCGAGAGAAAAAGAAAAAAAAAAAGAAAAAATTCCCAACCACGTCTTATAGCGTCGAACTTTTAATTTCGTTTGTTTAAGCTATACGGTATCGATTAATTAAAAAGGCTTGTCGTTCATCAGTTAATTAATTACCAAAGTACCAAGGTAACTCGCAACCTCCTTAATTGTCAATAAATCTTGAAGAGAAAAATAATAGGGCCATTTTTTTTTTTTTTTTTTTTTCATTTATTTAATCATTTTTTTGTTCACCCTTACGTAATCCCGTCACGTAACCAAAAATCCATAATTCATTGTACTATTCGAGAATACTACCTATACTATATGAAATCAATTGCAAGATTCAACCAGAAGAAGATTTCTTTCGTCATTTATACTGATCTGCGTATACAATATGTATGTATGTTGGAATTTATGGACCTTGAAACACGGTCTCGTTTGCTATGCGTAACCACGATTTTTTTTTCTTCTTTTTTGCTTCACACGTGGCCCAGGCTCCGTTACGATGACAAGGTAAAGATCAACCTATCGGTATACTTATACATACAAATAGAGTTTTTGAAATGAAAACAAACGTTGGACACGGTGAACTGAGTCGAACTACCTACTCTTCAACCGGAAGTTAAGGCTTGAGCTAGGCCCTCTCTAGAAATGCTTCGAGTTCATTCGAACAATCGAACAAAAGATTTCTTGCGAAACAAACCCGCAATACGATGCAACACGATCGTATTGACCTACCACCGGGCTCGTTCGACTCGTCGACCCCAACGAAACGGGATTCTAAGAAGGAAATAAAGAGAGAAGGACCGTGTATCACGTTCGTCTCAATTATTCTTCATCTTCCGCTTCATTGTTCGGTCGAAGCCAATTGAACAGAAAACGTTCGATGGTCGGTGCGCTTGAAACACATTCGGCACGGGGGGAATATCGGAGGGATAGAAAACGGAGAACGGAGGAAGAGCTGAAAGCGAAGACCGAGGAGCGAAAACCGAAGTTCGAAAACTGAAGAGCGAGGAGCGAAGAGCGAAGAGCGCGGAGCGAGGAGCGAAGAGCGAGGAGTGAGGAGCGAAGAGCGAGGAGCGAGGAGCGAAGAGCGGAGAGCGCGGAGCGAGGAGCGAAGAGCGAGGAGCGAGGAGCGAAGAGCGGAGAGCGTGAAGCAAGGAGCGAAGAGCGGAGAGCGTGGAGCGAGGAGCGAAGAGCGGAGAGCGTGGAGCGACGAGCGAAGAGCGGAGAGCGTGGAGCGAGGAGCGAAGAGCGGAGAGCGTGGAGCGAGGAGCGAAGAGCGGAGAGCGTGGAGCGAGGAGCGAAGAGCGGAGAGCGTGGAGCGAGGAGCGAAGAGCGGAGAGCGTGGAGCGAGGAGCGAAGAGCGGAGAGCGTGGAGCGAGGAGCGAAGAGCGGAGAGCGTGGAGCGAGGAGCGAAGAGCGGAGAGCGTGGAGCGAGGAGCGAAGAGCGGAGAGCGTGGAGCGAGGAGCGAAGAGCGGAGAGCGTGGAGCGAGGAGCGAAGAGCGGAGAGCGTGGAGCGAGGAGCGAAGAGCGGAGAGGGAGGAGCGAAGAGCGGAGAGCGTGGAGCGACGAGCGAAGAGCGGAGAGCGAGGAGCGAAGAGCGGAGAGCGAGGAGCGAGGAGCGAAAAGCGGCGAGCGAGAAGCGAGCAGCGAAGAGCGAAGAGCAAGGAGCGAAGAGCGAACTTGTCGGTTAAACACACCGAAACTTGGTAGTAGTACATCGTTAGCGTCTCAATTAGACGGTGTTCCGTCATTTCTAAGAGTTGTTCGACGGGTACCTCGCCCTTTACTTGATGCGAACCAACTATACGAGTGGTTAACGCGTTCAAGTACTTTGGAGTTGTTGAATAACCTGAAGTGCTACTTGCTTCCAGTATCGCAGTATCGCAGTACACGGTAACAAACTTTACCACCCTCAACCAGACTGCGATACTCTTCGAAATGAAACTCGAACGGATTCAAAGACGAGGTCCATCCATTTTTGATTCCCTATTTTCCCTTGATCAAACCACCGAGAATAATGACGATCAGTCGCTCGTCAAAATGCGAACTTAGAGTACTCTTATTTCAATAAATCTGGGAGTTTTTCATTCTTCAAAAAACGTTATCGAACTTGCGAAGCTCTGAGTAGGTAGGTATACCGAGCTACTAGATTCTTGTCCCAGTTTATTTTTTTCTTTTTTTTCTCAACTACATTTTGAACTTTTTTAAACCTCGTGAGGGCAGCTTCGTACGTAGTTGCCAAGTATCCCCTAACGATAATATATAACTTAGCCCAGTTGTGGGACAAGTGGCCCGTCGTCAGTGGAGTAGAGAGCATTAGCCTACACTCTCCTACGTTCCTACACCCTCTTGGCCTCCAAGTGTAAGCGTGGTCAAGTATTTCCATTAGGAACCCGAGGAGCCAACTCCGCCCTCTCGACTTGCTCGTTCAAATTTCGAACGCCGTTTGCTCCACTCTGTTCGCTTTCAGTTTTATACCAATGGGATAACTCCGTCCCCCTTTTTTTTTCTTCTTCTTTTTTCTCTTATTCCGAAAGAGTTGGTTGAGTGACCAAGAAAATGAAAAGAAACGTTACTTGCTATGCGAAAGCAGTTCGGTATACTTTTTTTTTCTCAAAAAAATAATTCATAGTCAAGAAGGGAATAAAAAAGAAGGAAAAAAAAATTCTCACGGAATCGAATTTATATTCTTAGATCTCTTCTTATTTAGAGAACAACGTATCTTTGAAACGCAGAGGTTTTGGCCGCGCGAGATCGATGCCCCTGCAGGTACAAGGACAGGTGTTCTTCTTGATTATAATCGAAACACCGAGTTCTATAGTAACGACGGGTCTCAGATGGCGGGTAATTGTAATTTATATAACCGTGATAACTAAGAATGGAGATTAGTGAGAAAGATTTTTATCAGATGGAACGATTATGCTTGTTCATATTGTGCATTTGGCCGATCTTAACAATCTTAACGTGGGAATTATCATTACAATTCTACCTATCAATCGGATTTATTTCTTCATCGGAAAGGTATCACGACCTCGAGAGGTACCTAAGTAATTGTATATTCACGTTTATGAATCCAATTATTTTCTGTATAGGTACCTATTCATTAATTCGATTCGTCAGCTTCGTTACAGTTATGTAATAACTTCTTCAATTAATATAACAATTAAGTTTGTTCTCGTAAAATATGAGGAGCTAAGAATAAAAGAATTCTCGAATTTTGACTGGCGTTAAAATCAGATCGTATTTCTTCGTAGCTCATTTTCTAAACGAGAATTATTTGCCCAAGTGCAGTTATCGTCAATCAAGGAAAAGTTCTATGCTGCAGCATAACCGGCTTCTTCTTTTTTTTTCTTTTTTTTTCTCCAAAACGTATGTTAGAGAAAGTTTTGGTAAAGTAATTCGTAACGGAGTGCAAAGAGTGATAGAATTATACGATATGGATATAAATTTGGGAAAAATAATCGAAACGGTGCAAACCGACTGACGTATCCTTTTTCTCGAACCGTAAGTCATATATCTTTTGACGTAACTGTATATATGTATATCCAAATTGGTTAGCTACTTGAAATTCTTCGGCAAAAGTGACGTCACGGTCGTCAATCTACGTCCGACAGAATTATGATTTTTCCACAAGCTATATACCAGAAGTTTATATCTACACGCGATACGTACGTTGCCCGCTATCTCATCCGGTTCAATAATTCAAGGCGATAAGATATCTGAAAAAAATAGATACTTATAAAATTGGAATTGAAAACAGGGAAGCAATTTCTCTCCGGGAAAGTCGATATCGTGATTTATCGAATATAAATTTGATATCAAAGACACGAAACGCGAAAATTCTTTACGATCTAAACACGTCTGACCAACGACTAGCCTGACTACTAATAATAGGAGAAAACGATTCATTTGCATACGAAAGAAGAAGAGAAAGAAGAAGAAGAAGAATTGATTTCAAGACGAATTACTTGTTTGCCTGTTACGCAAAGTCTTTTGCATGTTTTTTTTTTCTACTTATTTTTGATTGTGCGAATCAACTCGGCTTAAAAATGGAATAATAACACTTGAGGTAGAGAGGAGCAGAAAGGTTTTCGCTGACCCTTAAATCTTGACCTTTGTTGAACTCCCTCGGATTTCCTCGGTCAAGAATACTTGAGAATTGACACTGGTTGCGAACCTATGAATCGAAAGTGGTTACAGGATTCGATTGCAGTCGACAAAGGGGGCCTTTGTCGTCAGGTATACAAAAGAGGACATTAATTTTCCGGTACCATTAGCTATATATACTCAATTACGTCGGATTCATCTGACCGTCGGATTCTCGTGCTACTCGTGATCTCGAGCTGTGGAAGAAGACCGGTTGTTTTAAAACTCGTTTGATAAATCGCGAGTTAAAAAATAATCGCAAAAAAATGTCCCAAGGATCTCGCGATCAGCTCGACAGGATCCGCAATGATCATCTCATGCAACATCCCGACTGTAAACAACCAAACCTTCGGGCAAAACAGCCGAACCCCAGGGCTGACCAAGACGGAATGGCGCCACTTCGACGAGTGTCATGCAGAAGTTTCCTTCACGACCACAACTTTATTTATTATATTATTTCTTTCGACCGCGCTTCAACGAACTGGACTCTGGCGAACGTACGGCTTTGATTAATTTCTCTCTTGACTCTTGACTGGGGGGACTCTTCACTTCCTCGCCCTCGTCCTCGTCCTCATCCTCATCCTCGTCCTCGTCCTCGTCCTCGTCCGAGTTGTGGCGACGTATGGGTACATATATGTATAATATATAGATGTATATAGGCTTGACCCTAAGGGTCGACGCTTCCGCCGTGTATGACGTCGAGGGTGAGGAATTTCCGCGCTATGCGGGGGATGAAATAATATTTCTTTTATTCCAGCGATTAAATCTCTCGGCGAAACGAACTAACGCGGACGACAAAGAGAATATTACCGGAGGACTGACCAAAGTGAGACTTGATTTACAACCGCTTAATCAAGACCTAATTATCTTTTTACTTCCCTTTCTTATATTATTGTTAACGACTTTAGCCACACGTATAATTGGAATCTAGTCTCCCTTATAGCGGCTGTAAGTGACAAATAAATCAACCATCTTATTTCCAACCTGCACCTAAACCTTTACCAAACTTTAATTAATAATAAGAAAATGGAATTGAGCGGATTTCACGCCATGGAAATTAGAAATATGTATATTTTTATTTTTTTCAATCGTGGATTTAGGAAAGAGGAAAGAGTGAAGTTTAAACAAGTCAGAAGGGTTCAAAGCTCTATAGTAATGTTAGTTTAGTGCCAATTAAATTCGAACATAAAAAGGGCCTCTTCAAGGCCCTGTAATTTGGGATTCCATCGCCTCCTAAGAACATAGAATAGTATTTAAAATGTAAATTGAAAGTTTTAGCCCCACAAGCTTAAAGGCACTGTTTAGTGACGAGTACCTATATACCTACCTAGGTTCGCGGGGTAAAACCGTGCGACGCGCGCTCCGTGACGATGACAGCCTTCGCCTTGGCGGGCTAATTTCCCAAGCCTTCTCTGAGCCGGCAACTTGCTAATTACTTTTGTTCATAACCATCTCAGCCCGCCGACCCTTCACCTCGTAACCTAACCAAGGCACCTCGCCGAACTCTTTATTACTCTTCGTCGAACCATATTTTGCGCGTCTTCCGCGACCGGGGAGGCCAGGTATTACGCTTTGATTAATTTTATTGCGATGAGAAATTTTATGAAAATATTCTCTCCTATTACGACACTAAATATCTTCTTCACGGTATTCGATAACGGTATGAGGAATAGTATATTGTTTACCGAGCGAGAAAACAGTCGATTGCGCGCCGAGTATGAAGGTGAGCACCGAGGCGAAGCCGAGGTGTTCTCAACTTCATACGAGGCGCCAATGACTGTTTTCTCCGAGGTGAACATACTATTTTCTTCAACAGCGGAGCGGAATCAGCGAGTTTCCATCCGCAAACGAGGACCGGCAATCGACTGGTTTCCATCCTCATTTGCGGATGGAAACTCGCTGGTTTCCCTCCGCTGTTGAAGAAAAATTATTATACCAGTCTATGAGGGGCCTAAAAATTAGCCTTTTCAATTTGCATGCATTCGAGCTCTTCAATCACACAACACGATGATTTTAATCAGTGTCAATCACTCTTCTGTCCGTCAGAATTATTCTTATTTCACTTTCGATTGAGTATCTATAGGTAGGTAGGCATAATACAAGATCGTATAAGAATCGTTGAAAGTATCTCTGAACATTTTTCAACTTTGCGAAAAAAAGATCCAGAAAAAGAAACAATGAACACGAATTAAAAGTCACATCTCTCTGTCTCTTGTTGGATTGGAATCATCGTGCGAAAAAACTTCCGCCTCGTTTGTGTTAATTATTATTACTTTTTTTTTAAACAAATATACAGTTGAAAGAGTGTTCCTGGCTTTGAACGAATTCCGTAACTCTGTTGAACGGCTGCACGTTTTCCCGTTTCCTAAACGCACTCGAGTGTTAATAATTGAAAAAGAAAAATAAGAAACACGAAAGTTTGAAATCTTCTTAATTGCGAAAAGCGAGGAGGAACACTATGATATTTCTTTACTTACTCACCTTGAAAATCGCAGCTCGCAGATTCTCACTTCAAGAATTACGAAACTTCGCGTGATACCTGCAGTATAACTCCGTGCGCAGCCCCCAAAGACGAGTCGGATTATCCCGCGAAAAATAATGATCGATAGTATAACCAGATTCGGTATTCTCTGATAATTAATTGATCAAACCGCAAATTAATGATCAATTATATGCGTCCGGAAATAAAAAAAAAAACTAAAAAAAAAAACTATACTGCAGGTAATATAATTTACAGTTTATTGACGACCCTAGAGAGAACGTTGCGATCAACCTGACGCGGATTATTGTAATTATGATAGTAATTTCAAAGAGCTGATTAAAAATTCATCCACCAATTCCGTAATGACTCATTAGTGATAATTGATAAAACCCTCGAATTCTATTTGCACCTATCGTAATTAGACATGCATTAGACAAGTTATACTAATATCTAAATATAATGTAATTTAATTTAATTTAATTCAATTTAGTAATGAATTAATTAATGAACTCGTTATTTGTACGATTATCCAAAGTCCTCTGTATCTCGAACTATTATTTTGTCTCAATTCTGGTGGAAAAGAACCGACCTAAAGTCCGCGATATAATTCATTCCTATCTTGAAAGCTGGGCGGTGGATTAGCCGAGAGGCTATCTCCAGTTCCCGACCAAACGTCGCGGGTATCCCTATAGTCGAATACCCGGCTGTCTGTTTGGACGTATGTCGGTGCCCCAGGACTCTATTTGTCTGGATTTACCTCATCAGCGGTTGAGTAGCTTGGAAAACTTTTTACCAGCGCAATTCGTCTGGCGAACAATCGGATAGATCGAAAAATCCGGGTCTAGCGAGTAACTGGTTTGTTCTCCCTATCTAATTTCCTATTTTATTATTAATTACTTTTCTCGCGTTATACAGTCGCGTATTTATTTCAATTGTTATAATATATAAATATTCTGGATGAGATGGGGCTGAAGAGAATGTCTCCGCAGAAAAAAAAAGAAAAAATTTCATACGCGCTGCTGACTGAAGAGATATATGTCGTGAGAACGAATCAGAAAAGTAATTTTGAAGTTCTAAAGTTATCGCGTATCCTTCGATCCCAGAATGTCGTCCCGCGTCAACAGAAAACCGTGGAAAAAAAATGAAGAGAAAACCAGAAAAGTAAAGAAGAGAAGAAAGAAAAAAAGATAAAGAGATTGAGAAAAAAAGTCAGAAAGAATACGCGGTTTCCGAAGTAAAGGATCTACTATGAAAAAACTCCGCGTGCAGGCTTCGAACTGATTCGAGATATCTCTCACCGGGTCATTCAGGGCCACACAGAGTCGGGTTAACGAGTATTAATGGCACCCCGCTTTGCTCAGGTAATTATTTACCTGCTGCGAGATGCAGGTAGGGAAGGACCGGCGCTTTGGCTTCTGGCTCTAGTCTGTACAACCTGTAGTCTCTCTAGTCTCTAGTCTCTAGTCTCGTGTCTCTAGCATCTAGAGTCAGAAGACTCGACATGGTTCATCCGGAGGCTGAACAACGAACGTGAAGAAAAAGAGACAAAAGTTCTCTTCGCTTTGATCTGCAGCCCGTTTGAATTAATGGATACAGTTGTGAAGGGAAGCTGCAGGTAGATATATATTCGTAGATAGAGGATTACGCGTGCTCACATGTGTATGAATAGTGAATACTTCTATACACAATAGAGAACAGCGACTCTTTGTTATCCAGCCGCGTCCATCGTCAAATTGTTGTCTGATCTTGAGCGCTAGATGAACGGGTGTAACAGCTCGACTAATAATTACAACAAGCCAGGTTGATTAATTGCAGGAACATTCGTCATGTCAAGATGCAAACGGCTAGGCTCGTAAGGAAGCCGGCAGGATTCTACGAGTCAAAAGCGAGGGATGAAAACTTCAAAGGGATGCCGAAGGAGAGTGAATCCTTGAAGTGATTTTCAATTAAGATCCAAAATTCTCGGTCTCTCCCCCTTTTCTAGTTCGGTAAACTTTTTCTCGAATTCTCCCCGCTTCTTTACGCGTATAGACGAAATTTAGATCCTGCGTTTCAACCGGGGTGGACTAAAAAATTATTTTCTTACGTGATTCGAGTATTTCTCTTCATCATAATTTATTAGGGTTTAACTATGGTTTAACTATTCTCTAATTCCTGTCGCATCGTACGATACGACAACTTTTAATTGATCCTTCTCCATTCCGAATCCCATCTGTGTTGTTATAACAATGTTCGCTCATCTCCTCGTCGCAAATATACCCCTCGGACAGAGTGGACCCTTCTGGATATACATATACGTATGTGTGCGTATCGTATCTCGGAGGACGAAGCTTATTGTTAGTCCTTCCCATGTTTAACTTCAATTTTCCTACATTCTACGTTCGTCCCTTCCGCTAGATCATGCAGACAAACTCACGCCTGACGAGTATTTAGTTCAATTTAATCTCCCTTGTCTCTTCATGCAGAGTAGCGATCGATATACTACGCATAGGTATTTACGTACATTACTGGGCAGCAAAGCGGACAATTGTCTCCCCGTTTTTAATCCAATGTATTTCTCCATTTTTTATGCATTTTTCAAAGTCGCGAACCTCGTGACCCCGGATCGCGTTCAAGCTAACGCGAGATAATCGTCCTTCATTGATACCGGATAGAATTCATCGACCATGATCAGTGGGTGCTAAAAATTGAAATGTTCTCTACCCCCATCTGTATAATCACAGACACCTGCACCAGGAGTACAATTCATCACAATCATCCGTAATATGTGAATACTGAAAAACCCGGCTGTGTTCTCTCGAACTCTAAACTCCCTGTTCGTGTTTCGTCGCTGTCCGCGTCCGTGTCGGCCACAACTCGTGTCAAAGGGCTCTTACGGTTGAAATTTGTCCGAGCAAGTGAGTTTCCATCTGTCAACGCCCAAGCATGATTCATAACCGTGGTAAGCCGCCTGCAAATCAATGATTCCGAGGGTGAAGGCCTGCGGTTTGCCATTGCCCGTTCACGACCCGGCCATGCGGTCTTCCACCTCGGAATTGTGACGATTCTGACATTTTCGACGCCCTGCTCTATAGTCGAGGCGATTACCTGTCCGAATGAATCTTGTATGTATCACGACGACACAGGGGATTCGGACAAGATCGATTACCAAAGGGATAAAGGAACATGTCTCGATTCTATGATGTGTCCGAAAATTTTTACCTCAACTCCTAGAATTACGTGATTCCGATCATGTCATACATTACGATGTGATTCTCGTATGGAATAGTATTTCATCACACCCCTACATGAGAAAGGAATAGTTTGCACAAGTGTTATATCTGCGGTCATTCCAGAGAGTATTACCGTCATTGTGTTTGACCAGTTTGAAGTATTAACTACAGAATTCAAAGGTCCTTTTCAATCTAGTCGAAACCTCTATCCCAGTGTCGTGGTAGCTTTAAGACCGTTCTCAGTCAGCATTACCTAATTTCAAGGTATAATTGGATTACACTTTGAGGCAGAGGCGACAAGCTGCTTTTAATTGGCACCGTGCTTCGACGGGGTATGCCCATTTTTAAATAAACTCTAGATAACTGATATTGTATTGGCGGGTATGTATATTTAATCAATGAGTTTCTCGGGTTCGGAAACGGCATCTGTATAGACGACCTACGTCACATAGTTCAATACCCTGATACACGTGTACCTTTACGTATTAGCTATATATATCAGTTCGTAATTACGAAGAATTACACGCCCGGATCCTCTCGAATGATGAATGAATTCGACATACTTGACATTCAAACGCAAAATCTAACAGACAACCAGCTCCGTCGACGTATGTATATCGTTGCCTTTCAGTAGTCAATCACATCGTGCAATCTTATTAGTGTCACCAAGAGTCTCAAAGGATTGTTCGAAGGCTGGAGGAGGAATTGGTTTGCGGATAAAAGACTGCAGTATGTTAACCAGGTAGTTGTCAGGATCAACCTCGGTGGTCCCGTCTTTCGTATGGAGTTTTCAACGGGCCAGGAGCCTGGCGAATTTCTAATTGATCAGATATAAATCGGGAAGACAGCTCAGTAATTTACCGCAGAGGTATGGAAAGCCGAGGCTTCGATTCCCGGCTTGTTATCGTGCTGTGGTTATCTTGGAAATTGAAACGTGTGATTTAGGATACTTTTAAACTGAGATTACTACAGCCATGAAAGTTTAATTGAGAATTACTGATAGTCAATGTGCTGCCTCGTCTCGTCAGCAACCGATTCGCTTCAGCTGCTGCAGCTGCAGCACCGTATGCAAAAGTCAAATCCCGTTCGATCTTTAATTATCCAGTATTCTCTGTGCAGGGGGAATCAATGAACATTGAACCTGCTTGATTGTCGAACTCGTTGGGATTTCATTGTGTCGCAAAATTGAACACTCCTGTTGCAGAATACCTTATCGAAAACAGAACTAACTGCGCATAATATATCACGTTACAAATTGTTACCCATTCGATAAACTAATTAATTGGATTTGATAAACGCATATCACTGCAACGTATACATATATATATACCCGCTTATCGCAATCTGTAATTTCACTGTAGGTATTGGCAAGATTTGTTCTCCTCCGTTCGGAATATAATAATAAAGACGCGAACGACACGTCCTTTCGAGCTTTTAGTACTCTTCAAAAATTGATTCCGATCAAATCGCTCCACCTAATTGACCCATTAATTTTTCCCTGTTTCAAACGAATTTTATCTCTTCCAGATCCTTTTCGGCTTAAACCAATTACGCGTTTCCTCCTGTCTTATAATCCTCAACAGGCTTAGAATTATTATCCTTATTCCTTTGTCATGTTCTATTTTTGAAAAAGAACGAATAGGTACTACCGATGATGCTGTTTTTGGAAATTTCAATATAGTTTTCCGGCTTGATTGCAGACGGTAAATTTAACCATCCACTAATCATTCCATGGTACTATCTGTGCAGTTACGGAACTCTGACAATATATGCTACCTTACCAGCAGCAGTGAAACGCCAGAGTTTTACCGTTCAGAGAATATCTCTCGTGGTAAGCGGTAGCCTGATCACCTGCAAAAGATACTATATGTAAATAATTTTAAGTCAATAAATTGAATGATAATTCTGTTGTCTGAAAACATTGTTTTTATCTTTATACCACATTCCTTGCCACAGAATTTGAATCCCGTTTTTATCCGATGTCTCGCAAATCTTAATCCCGATGTATTTTTATAATGATTCAATTAATCAAGAAAGCGATGATTACGTTGCGATAATTCAATCTGCAAGCTGTCAAGATATCCATATAGGAGTACTGAAGTTACGAAACCGGTTACTATTTATCCTGCATGTGTCCACGGACATGTATTATAGATATGTATGTAACGGGTAATTACTCGATTAAGGTACACCGATTTGAATAGCATTTACGGCTTAATCGTCGTAGCTGCAGTGCATACCGTAACTTAGGTATGGGAGTAGGGTAAATACGTAATTGCAGGCTACCTGCATTCTCTTTCAATTAAATAATTTCTCGCATATTCTTGGTCGCTAATTTTTAGCGGGTTTTAAAGCAAAGAGTGTCAAAATTTGGCAACTCGAGTGGTTTAACAAAGTTACGGCAATTAGGGAACGAAGAAGAAGCACCGACCGACGCGGACGCGGACGCGGCTGTCTCGTCAGTTCTTTTGCATAATTAGCCATAAAACATCAACAGGAGTTGAAATTATTTGAGAGCTTATATTAACCTTTAGCTCCTTTACTCATCAAGCTCTAATTACTAAATGAATTTGATTGGCACTCCTCCGTTGCCCTCCAATTAATTATAAGTCCTTCTGTACTGGGAATGATGCGAAATTCTTGAAAAATAACTCATACCTACACCAAAGAGGTGTATCGTGCCATCGAAGTACTTTGAAGTATATTTTATTCAGAATTAAAATCACAGGTGCCGTAAGAAGAAAGTCAAATCGTTCATTATATTCGTTCTCACAAAGATTCGTAATTCTTGAACAATATTGGAGACGCATTTATTATCTAGACAGGTTGGTTGTAAGCTATATGTACGTTTTGCAGATAACTCATCTTCAGCTTGTCTACAATTAGCATGACCTGCAATTAGCACACTATAGAAGCGAACAGCGATATAAGTATGAGAAAATTGAATCGCATTACTGTAGGCAGTGGTTCCGTAATAAGAGAGCAAAATTGTTGACCCCCGGCGATCATGTGAGCTTTTACATCAGTTCTTTTGATCAACTGCCAATTTCGCAATAAATAACGTGACCGGAATTCATTTCGTTTTGGATATTCACAGAAATTCTACTGTCTTCGTCGTCGTATAAAGAGAAAACGGATAATCCGATTGTTTGATAGGTATTACATGTTTAATTTGTTGAATCCAGACTATTGCTTCCGCCTTTTCTTTACTTGAATTATTCATTTTTATATAAATTATTTATTTCTTTATTATCTATAATTTAATTGAAACTAACTGCAAATATGTGCAAATGTAGTTACGCATTATTATAATTTGGCCGTTTGTTCATCTCTATGACATTTAAGTATACGCATATCCTGTGATATAAATATGGGAGCGAAACTATTATTACGATCAGAGCGGTTTTACGAGCACTTTGATCTTTTCTCAGCATGCTAACTGCAAACGAAATGATCGTGCATGGCTAGCTACTATTGCAAGAGATTCACTGGCGCCGGGATGTAGGTATACATATGTAACATATGCAAATGTCCTTCCTAATAATGAAAAGTTCTCGATCAATTGCAACAGATGTTTATTTTCAACAAATAATTATAAATTGCACATAACTTCGACGACACAGGTAATATTGCGTATCCATACTTCAGCAATGAATGCTCAGACTCATGAACGCCCTTCTTCTCTTTTTGTCTCCTTATTTCAAGTATAAAATGAGTAAGAGATAAAGGGTTGGAAAATCAGAGTGAGTGCGTTTTTTTTTCTTCTCATTTTTAACTTCTTCAATCTTTCGGGTATAGGCACCTATGTATACTTCTGAGAATCGATTCCGACCTCACCAATTCTCAAATGCCAAAATTTTGCCCATTCAGAGATGGCAAAAATTGGGTCCTGCAATCAAGCATCACTAAACAAGAGAAGTAATATTATTAGAATAATGTTACATGTCAAAATTGGAAATATTGGATGCCAAAAATTTTTAAGAAAACTGTATAGTTGATGTAGTGCAGTTCGCCTCATTGTATGCAATCCCCATAGCACGAATAGCTACCAGAATACATACTACGTTGATTTCAGAGTCCTATGTAGGTATTACCTATACAAATGCATATTATTTGTTATTGATAGGTTCAGTTGTTAGAAATAAATCAGGATGGCGCCACCAATTGGTTCTGGACGTAATGCCATTCTTGTGACAATTTTACGAACTACTTTTGCCGCAAACAATCGAGCGGGAGTTAATTCGAATCCTTCGAATGAATGAATACAATATCTATTAAGTACTATAAGAAGATTTATTAAAAAATATATAATATTTCCACGGATTCTGCAGTGTCCATATATTTTATTATCCGTCTTAACTTGACAGGAACTTAAAAATTATATTGAAATAAATTTCATGGGACGTAGAAGAGAAAAAGGATGAAGGAAGGGACTCCTAATGGAAAAGTATTTTACTCCGAACTTGAAAAAGAAAATCGAGTTAATTTTTCACTTAAAAGTAATTATTATAATTTCTGCTATCATGTTGCACGAGCTGATAATCTGTACCGTATAAATACGTTCGTGCGTAACTTTGAGTGCGCGTAATACCTTGGCTAACTTATATATCACTGAAAGATCTGTATTGCGGTAACATTATATTATTATGTTCATTTGTCAGGACACGGCTTGAAGCACGTACTACATACACTGTTTGAAATCCTATTCGCTCGCCAAATAGTCTAGCGAAATTATACAAGCGGTGAGATATTACGCCTGTCAAACGGTATAACGCGAGTGAATAACAGTATATACCTATATACGAGGTGAGAAAACATGAATTTGTAATAATTGAGATATTAATCAACCTCAACAACTCCATGATTTCTCACTAACGAGCCGCACATAGCGATCTCGAGTCAAAGTTCGACAATATGATACCTGTGCAAGATTATATGAAGATTGAAAACGACCATTAACATTTTATTTCATTTGTTTTTTCTTTTTTTTCCTTCTGTTTGGCTCTAATATTTGTTAAGTCATAGTTAAACTCAGGAGAGAAGAACCATAATTCATCGACCTCTCACCTCCGTCAACTAGCGATTTTTCATTATACATATCTGATAAAGACTCGCAGGACTCTCGGCACGTATACAAGATATCGCAAACTGTTTTTAGATCGTACCGATCAACACTTACTTAGCCAACCTGCATCTTACTAGGACTATTTCCTCACTGCATTGCTGCTTCTTTTCACTCATTCATCCTCGATGTATTTACGACTTATATGATGGCTCTTAACGTGGGCGTGTAAACTAGGAGAAGAGAAGTGCGCAGCGTGCAGGTAAGATGGTCACAGGATTTGAGACGAATTGTAAATGAAAACGTTTGCTTCGAAACTTTTCGAAATCATTGAAATTAGTTCAAAGAAAATTTTCTTTGAATCAAACAAACTTTTCTATGAGTGGAGATTCTGTAAAAAAAAAAGCAAAGCATAGGTATGCATGTTTCTATATCAATATGTGATATCGATTCCAAGCTCCTATGCAGGAGTCGTAATACCTATAATAGAACGAAACAGGATGTAGAATGACTTTTCTCATTGTTAGTAGACCGAGTATCTCCATGTGAAAGAAAAAAGACCTCGAGACTACCGAACAACGCGCGGAAGAGGTTGAGGGTATCTTTCTGTATATCATGACCTTTAGACGACGCTCACATGTGAAGGAAAGTCTTGCAGTATTGCCGAGGCTTGATCCAATTCGAACTTCTCTAAAGAAGCCAAGTATAATTTAACCAGGAATGAAATGATTCCAGGCGTTTGAATAGATGCTAAAAAAATATATTGAACAGATTTTTACATCAATCGCATATGCACATGACCTTTGGACGTGCAATGTGCATAGAGGGCCCAGAGCGAAGGAAAGTGCCGCAGCATTACCGATGATGATCCATTTTCAAATGCACTCAATATATTTATATATTAAACCAGTTTGCCTTGGATTCAATAATTTATATACTACACTACCTACTTATGTATAAGGGAATAATTCAGAGAATCTTCACCATGTAGCGTTATGCGATGTGCGTCTAATGGACAAACGAACGCGACTCAGGTTGGTACAGCGAGTCAGAAGGAAAAAGGAAAATATATAACTCGGACGATCTGGGATGATAGCAATACCTAGACCGCTAGTTTCGCAACCCGTTAAGTCCTCCTTCTGTCATATTATATAACGCGATCGGTATAGTTCAGCGTTCACCGGTTCTTGTAAATTAAATATTAACGACTTCAGGTCTTCGAACGAGTGTCTACATTCTCTGCACGTCTTTCTCACAGGCCAAAAAGGACCCCGCAAAATTGCGCATCACCTCTTGCAATGAAAGATAGAAAAAAAATCTTCGCATATACTCCGGAAATAATTCTGCACGTCTAGATTAGCTTGTTGCAAATATTGGTCAAAAACTAACCGGGGTCGTGAAATTACTCTCGAGTAACGCGGTGAAAGTTCACCTACATCAACGGCGACTCTCCGTCAAAACACAGAATCTTACGTGAGATTTGTTCGTACATTTACGGATCATCGTCCCTCGGGGCAATCGGCCACATACCCACGCGACCTGCTATATACCCATATACACGTGAATTTATCTGATGCATACAGAGTGCAGATCATTGAGACTGGATAAGGATTAGAAGACGAGATATCGAAGCGGTGAAAGAAAGTAGGGAGGAATAATTTTGAAAAATAATCACCGAAATGGGGCCGTATCATGTTTTTCTTGATTAGTTTCATCAGCTTTATGTATCTCCGATAGCGAGTAATCGAGGTGTATGCAATGCAAATATTTTCTGCGACGCAATATCTCGATGAAATATGTTGGTATGCTGAGTATAATAGCTGCCGCAGGTGAATACATTAGGTCGTGTGAATAAACCTTTGAAAATAGTTTTACTTCGTTGAATATATAAGAAGATGCGATGCGTGGATTATGCGAATAACGAATTACCTATATGTATATAATCTAAGAATGAACACACTTCAGGCACGTCGCGTTTATGAAGAAATAAACGAATTCTACTATAATACATGATGTAATTAAGGATCACTGTCTTACGCAAATTGAAACTGTTTTTGAACAAAGTGCAGATGCATTATCTTCGTTCTCATGACCCCCGATGAACCTCACTACCGGTAACCATCCTTCGAACCTACTAAATCAAATGGTACTTTTTCTCCGTGCAGATTATCCTCCTGTTACTTCAACCTTTACCAAAGCCCAACCCGTTTAAACTGATTCCATTACACAAACAGAGGAAGGAATCACTTTTTACTATAAATAAGTACTTAGCCTTATTTGAGCATAACATATACCTACTATTATAGACAACAATACTCCATTCGAATTATATACATTTCGCACCAAACATGAAACTCGACAACCCTGAAAGCTCCTGCATTTGCTGGATTAAAGCTCAAAGTGCTGTATACGATTTTAGAAACGAGTCACACGCTTCTTTCGTCTTTTGGCGTCTCCTTTTCGACAGAAGCGTATGAAATGTTTCTAATTGGCCAGAGTAGAGCATGGATCAACGTATCTGGTCATTATGTTACGGGAGAGGAAATTTGGCAAGAGGGTATCAGCGCCTAAAGCTAAAAGCTAATAGCGATTATATATTATCGTCTTCTATATTACCGCAAATCTCGTATTATAATTATGATCCATTATTGCAGAGGCTAATATCCTAATCATAAGTGGCGTCATTGAACTCGTAAATCTCGTATGTCCCTCCGGCTATGAGTACCTGCGTATGTATACTTACCTACCTTACTTACCTGCGTACAAACTCTATAACTACTATACTGACGATGAGCAAAGATTCGATTGACACGTAACGCTCCCGTTCCTCAGAGAGCCTTAGTCTAACATCAATCGGCAATCTAATGTGATATACGAACGCTACCGATCAACGAGGTCAAATAAAGGTCACGTCACATCGAATGGCTCAGGTTAAGCCAGGTGAGATTAGGTACGTTTCGAGAGCTACATACCGCGGCGTATCCACTCATCACATGTGAAAAGTCTGCAACCATTTAAGTAACGGCTAATTGACAGCTGTTTATAAGCAAAAAAGGCGTCTGATCAGATGTTGGACATTTGGAAGTGTGCGAACTGTCCAAGTCCTTATTTTTTCATCGTGTCTTCTCAATCATTTTACGTCACCTCTAGACCTCCTGCTCATACATACGGCTGAGCATCGAGACAGTAACAGCAATCCGGAATTTTAAAGAGCGATCAAATCAGAGATGAAGAAGAATTTTGAAATTTCGTTGTTCCAGAAAAACTTAAAGAGGAGAGAAATTTTTTATTTTTGGAGACCATTTTTGGGAACGGTTATTTGGGCTGGGAGAATCAACCCAGATCTTGGCTTTACCTTTATAGCTTTTATTCTGATCTTTTGTTTTAATATATGAGAGTTACGATTAGATCGATCAGTGGTCTTCTCTCTATTCCTCTACTTCTCTCTTCATTGCGCAGATTACGAAACTTTAGACATTAGCTTTTGTTCATCGCGATAGCCAATCGATAACATTTGACACCAGCGGCATGACTATTCGTTACCATATCCGCGTGCCTTCGTCAACTCACGTTGCCTCGCCTTTATGGCATAACACGAGCAGATCTTTCGGTGACAAAAAAGGAACCGAAAGGATTAGGAAGACATGATCTAATCATGCATTGATTAATCTGATGCTATGAACCCGTACTTACCCTCATTACAGGAAATGATTTAGCTAAAACTGATCGACTCTTGCAGAATCAGACCCATAATGTAACAAGTTGTACGGATTTACCTGGAAATAGTTTTGCTAATGGACAAAAGATCATTATCTAATTGAAATGAGTAAACATGCAATAATGATGGTAAAATGCCTGGGGACGTTGGGTATACATACCTGATCGAAGCTATTAATTCATTAGCAACGCATCGTGGCGTAGTATCAGAGAACCGAAGCTGAAAGCATCGGTAATTACGGATATTGAATATAATATTTATTAATAAATCCCTACAGGAAATACCTGGTCGAACGTAAGTCGAATGATAATTGAAAATGAAGGGAAAGTAATCACGAGTGGTTACCTACTACGTACGAGATTCTTGAAATAACAAAGTAAACAGGCGCGATGTCGACCGTCTCTCAGGGTGCGCCAGATCCGCGTGTATCTTTGAAGGGGGATATAGAAATCAAAAATTTTTATGATATGATGATTCAATTTTATTAAAGTTTACCCAATATTAGATTGAATTTGGAATAATTTCAATCAGCAATCCCTAAGATTTTTCGGTCAATTGATAGTCAGAAACTCAGCCATGTCAGATTTCGAGGAGCTCTTGATATTTTATTGACAATATCAAATTTGTCGGTTTCAAATTCTGTTTCAGAACAGATTTAAGGGAACTATCTAAATTGGATCAATTTTGCCATACTAAGTTAGGTATAGCTACGTTAATCGTACATCTGTGAATGTCCAAAAAGCCTCGAATCAATCTGACTAAAATTGTAACGCGAGTAACTTTTTGAATCAGAGTAGGTAATAATGTAATTTTAAGAAAAGAGCACTATTTTGAAAATTGGTCAAGTATGGATGAAGGGTAACCACCGGAGTAAAGACAATCGCTCCAGAATCAGAAGATGCGATCCTGTTCAACGTATATAATATATAATATAGGTAGTACCTCGTCGTTGAAATCATCAATCCAAGTCTCACTTGTGTGATATTGAAAAATCTTGGTAAAGAATACCAAGGAGAGTATCTGCACCGTAAAATGGTAGGAAAAAAAGTATATGACGAAGTTCGTCAAAGCGAACCGCCGGTTTGATCGGCGATTAACCGTTTCATATAAGAGCTTGCATAACTTGGAGATGAACTGCATGCAGTATAGGTGGATAAATGTGACACGTTTGTCCATCGTTAGAAGACGGAATGGACCAATCGGGTAATTTCACATAATAGTAATTAAATACGCATCTCTTACCTCGCGCGAACTTTCTGGTACACTTTCAAGTGACCCGATTGAATGACCTTCAGTACGTAAGATATGCTCTCGACGAACCGCCACGATCTGTATCACGCCAATTACGCAATAACAGGCGCATCTTTGCCCTCCTCGGATCTTAGGATGCAGGTATAATGGGATGGGAACGTCACTTCGGGGGCTCATAGGTATATAAGTTCGTCTCGGATTACCACCAAAGCATCAGACATCGTTGAGATCACTCGTCTCCTGGTGCATCTCGCAGAAAGTGAAACTGCCTCCAAGTCACAGATCATCAAGTGCAATTTAGTGTAGGCGATTATTCCGCCACACCAATATAATCATGAAAACCGTACGTCACACACAGACTTTGTCCAGTGCATCGATTACCAGTCCAAGTTTTGAAAATAATTAATTCGCCCATTTGAATGTTGTTCAATTCGCCATTGATTAATCGACACTCATTAATTTTTTGGATATGCTCAAAAAATAAATCAATTTATTCGTCAACTAATCACGGACTATACTTTCCTAGATCACAATTGCGGTGTTGGCGTTAATCGGTACTTGCTACGCGGCACGTCTTGAAAACACTTACCTACCACCGGGTGGTGCAGGAGGGGCTGGTGGTGCAGGATTTATCCAAACACCAAACCAAGGCGGTCCTGGAGGAGCGGGTGGTCCAGGAGGTGGTGGAGGCGGCGGAGGCGGCGGAGGCGGTAATAAATTTGGTAACAACGGCGGTGGACGTCCAGGTGGAAACGGTGGAGGAAATGGAGGCGGCAGCGGCGGCGGGGGTGGATATGGCGGTGGTTAGTACAGTAAAGTTTTTGGCATAAAAATGAAGACCACCTGATCGGAAGATTCGTTGATTCCTTCTAATCAGAGAATCTCTGCGAAAGAAGACGTCGAAGAAATGAACCGGTGATAACGATTTCGTTAATTATTTTCGACAGGAGGTGGTGGGGGTAGCGGCGGAGGAGGTGGAAGCGGCGGAGGTCGAGGCAGTGGATCAGGAGGTGGAGGTGGGGGCGGAAATGGACAAGAAGTCGGGATTAATTCGTACCAGAACGAGAACAACGGGGATGGAAGCTATCAGTACAGCTACGAAACCGGAAATGGTATCTCGGTCCAAGAGTCTGGTCAACTGCAAGGTGAGTAACCGAATCGAGTGATCACACCAGTTAGTCATAAAACGGTGAAGATTGTACGTGGATAATTGGTCCCGAAAATTATCCGAAAATTTGCAAACTCGGTGCAATAAGGGATGACGCAAATAAGGGAAACTCTTATTCCAGGCGAGGCCGAGTCAGTAAGTGGCTCATTCTCTTTCACCGGAGATGACGGCGCTCAGTATACTGTGACATACACTGCTGATGCTGACGGTTTTCATCCTGAGGGTGCGCATCTCCCAACGGCACCACCAATCCCCCCAGAAATTCAGCGTGGTATCGAATTGTCCTTAGCCGCAGAAGCTCGAGGCGAGAATCAGGATGGCGGAGACGGAAACGGGAACGGAAACGGAAATGGCGGTGGTAAAGGCGGCGGAGGAGGTGGTGGTAAGAAAAATCCTCTAAATTATTAACAGACAATCGGTGCGAAAAAAAACGAGCGAAAAATCGCTAAACGATACAATTATTGCCACAATTCGAACTTCTCGTGCGAAAATAATTCCAGGACCAAATCAATGATCGCCCTGCGTTGTCGAAACAAAAAAAAATCATGAAACGAAGTTCTAAACATTTTTCGAACACCTATTTTTCACCGATTTCACGATATGCCGATTTCAGGCGGCGGCGGAGGTCGTGGAGGTGGAGGTGGATCTGGATCTGGTGGAGGCGGTGGAGGACCCAACTCCTTGTACCAAGGACCTAACTCGTACCAGACAAGCTCTAACGGCGGGAGCGGCTATAAATATTAGGATCGACTCATGTGACATTCAGCTACAACATAATATACAACTTATCAGTCATCGCGCCAATGTTCGTCTTGACTTTCCCTTACTGTAATCTTACTTAACGGCAGACTTATGTACATAATATAATATAACGTATTTGCTACATTTTTTATTTATACGAAACAATCATAGTTGTTATTCATCACGAAGCCTACCCTTCCTTTTGCTATTCATTTTTTTCCTGAATCTGAAAAAATTGTATATCGATGGACCATTACTCCTCAGGATATGGGGCCATGAAACTTTATCTACGACGTTCAGAAAATCTGATATGCTGTAATGTCAGACGCCTGCAGTAATCAAATAACAACTTTGCCAGAAAACTCGGATTCTATTTACTTGGAGAACTTCATCTCCGAGATAAGTAGATAACTTCCTTAGATCATCAAAGTCAGCTGCAGATCTAATTAGTTTTTAGCTTGCAGTTGCACGAGAAAGAAAGCCTCCCTTTATTCTGTTAGTAAAAACCTTTCCATTCTGGGTTCCGTGTAAATTCAATAAATTCCCTTCGCGACGATCTAACTTCTGAGTCCGCGTAGCGGTTCATATGTCGCTCGACTTTTTTTAGTATTCACAAAGACGAAGTGTCAAATGTGTTTTTAACGATTTTTCCTACTTTTGGTTCGTCTTGATTCAATACAGACATCTAACGACCTTTTGAAAGGTCTAATCTAATCTAATGAGAAATCTAATAGCAAAAATCTAATTAATCTAAGATTTACTTATGTTAGACGATTTCCAGACGGTCGAATACACATGGAAGAAAAACGTCTCTGATCGTAAATGTACTAACGCCAAGTTTCACAATTTCAAAGTCAGTATAAAAATAGATCGTATACACCAAGTGCTGAACGGATTAGAACAATTAATGCTCAAGCAGGTATCAGCTTGATTAGAAAACTAGGTATAACTCATATCTCGGAAGCTTTTCCTGGCATAATTACTTTGGGAAAATCTATTCACAGTCTATAGCCCTTAAATTATCCCAATATTTCACACCGAAATTCATAATTATAATAAAATATTATAGGAGCTGAATATGTTTTAGGTGCATGAAAGTACATCTGCAGTTTCACCTAACATCTCCATATGAGAAATTATTATCGATTTCTTTTTCATTGATTTCATATTTATACTGCCGTGGTGATTTATGTAGTATTTATTTATGCGGGTGTTAGTTTTGCACAATCAGTCAGATCTGACATGAATATAAATGAATTTCGAAGAAATACGTCCGTCAAATTACTTATAGTTCGGATACCAACCTTATTCAATATCGTATTTGAAAGTAATAAAGAAACTTTCAAACACAAATAATTACAAATAAATCAAAGTCAGAATCCCAACTATACACCTGTCTGTCAACGGCAATAAGCTGTATACCTACTATATACAAACCTTGATATTGTATAGGCATAATGTATGTAATATTCTCGCATAATTCAAGACCTATAGATTTACATAATCTCGATACGTTGCATGCATAATAAGATTCAGCTAGTCAATCGAACTAAAGATTGTTTTTGGCTCTAGGTATTACATCTACTAGCTCATTTTGATTACCTAATATCATTTTTTCGGCCTTCAATTTTCCTTTCTCGGGATCTCAGCAACAGCTTCTCATGTCATGCCATCATCAACTTTCTGACCGACGTGCGGTTAACAATTTGAAACATTTTAACTTTCGTACCGAAATTTAATAATAAGCCGCATAAGTCAGGAATGAAAAACGTAAGACGTGAATTCTTTATGTAATTAAATCCAGCAATTTTTTCAAATCATTACGAGAAAATTACTCATTTCCTTCAATATTCGACCTTACGGCTACTCGGCGGAGATCCGCTGCCGCGAATCTTGATGCACTGACTTTGCATATTCTGCTTCTTCTATGAGGTGTTGGATAATTATTTATAATTGAATCGATCCATGGTACAAACTGAGATGAGACACATCAGTGTAAAAATCAGATACTATAATTTTTCAGGCACATCCAATTCCCCAGGACGATAATATACACGTATCATATGGAAATAATTAGACAATCAAAGAGGTGAAATTTTTTTTCTAAAGAAATTATCAAACGGAGAAATAGAAAGCGCGGTTTATTACAGAAAAGGATATGAACCGCATGGTGAAAAAAAAACGAATTCAAAAAACAAATACTACTCAGTTTTCTTATATACGTATCCTTAGAGGCATTTAATGATGTATTGAAACGAAGTGAAAGTAGGACTATTGCTTCCTTTTAATCGTGAGACCCGATGAGCTAAGGTCTGCACCTTACTGCCATGAACTCGTAAACTATAATAACTTAGCTATTGTTATTCGACCGCCACTGTCCCCCTGACAAGCGTCTTTGCCTCCTTTCAAGTAGGCAGCACAAAATGTGTTTTGCTAAGGATTTAATATGGCAAAGTATGCGCAAGAAGATCTAGACAATTATCCCGATCCAGCACCGTGACAGATACCTGTTTTTAAATTATAGATATGTTCGCATCACCCTCTCCAATTGCACCGAAACCTGAAACACTTATAGCCTCGGCCAGTGACTCGGACGGCGTCGTGCTTACGCAAATTAGTTTAATGATCGGAGCAAATGCGATTTCCACATCTGTCATAAGGCGCGCGATATCGTGTGACTTTATTAATGAAAACGGACGTTCGAGTATTGACACCGGATCTCCGCCAACGATGCTGAACTATGAGTCTGACACTATTCAAAATCGGAGGTAGTAGCAGCAGCATTTCTGTTCAGTGTTATCAAGAAACATTGGAAAAAATAACTGCCCTAGAAAACCAACTGGTACTTTATAACGTGAACACATTTGGCGATTGATTTACAGCTGTGTTATCGTGCTTTTGTACCGTGTGCATTGACACTTTCAACCATAAGTGGTCCTGCCAGATATTGACTGAATCGTATGATCATAAAAATGCGTCCAGTATTTTATGATCACACATACATGTATCACACCTACAGCATGCAATGCTTTATTTCAATAACTTTTCTGCCAATCTTTGTGCTGCAAACTATTATTACTATACATAACCGGTGAATTCCGCAATTTTGAAAAATCGACCATATCTATATTTCCTGGAAATACCTAATAGCTCGATAATAGTTATCAAGCGTATAGCAATCGAGGGTAATTACTAATTAGTAACGACACGATGAAGATGACAACTACGCGACAATAACTTTGAAATTAATGCAATCGATCTAAATGGACTCTTAGATTGCTACCGGTCCACTACTAC
Source organism: Tenthredo livida (assembly GCA_963992785.1). NCBI lineage: Eukaryota > Metazoa > Arthropoda > Insecta > Hymenoptera > Tenthredinidae > Tenthredo > Tenthredo livida. The sequence goes on from OZ023066.1 coordinate 5,152,889, forward strand.
ATCTCCCTGGAAGGAATCCTTTCCTCCGTTTAAATTCCTAGCGCAGAAAGTGCCGTTTGATATTTTGATATGTGGGTCAACTTTTCTGAGTATCGATTTGCACTGATTCTTACCGATCACCTTTCCCTCAACGGGCATGATCACGTAATCTCGTCGTGTGCCTTAGATAGAACACGATTGAGGATAATCAGATTTTTTTCTAATGTTGTATTTTATACTACACTGATGAAAATACTTCTACAAATTTCAACGATTTATTAGGAAAATTGAAACCTGCTGTAGTTTTTCATAAGAAATTTTAGTTTTGAACTCATCGTTTCCATCGATACTGACTACATAATCAATTTTACTAATTTTTTTAATCCACTGCATCGCAAGTTCCTCTCCACATTAAGTTGCATAAAAATTGATTCCGCATATGACCATATTTTTCGAAATGCTAATACTCGAAGACCTCAAATACGACAGTTCTTTTGAAACTATTTCAAAGTTGTGCGTATAAATAAATAAATCTGAAAAAAATATTCATGACAAAAAATATGATATCACGTCTAATCTGTGACTCCTACATAAAACGGGCAGTCAGCAATCGATTTATTATACGAATCTTGCTTATCATCCTCTGCGATACGATGCAAATATGTTACAAATCGTTAGTCTAAAAGCAAAGCTAGACGTTATAGTGTATCGATTAATAACGTAATGACTATAACAGTAACATAATATTTAAAAACTATCAAGCTACTGACTGTAAGACTTCAAGCTCCAAAGATCATTACCTACAATAGTTGTTACCAAACTTTCGTCATATTGAATGTATGATAGCCAAGTCCAGTTCAATATCATAAAAGATGAACTAATTAGGCACCGCAGGCTTCACCTTCACGAATAGATTTCAGTCTTATGAAACCTCATAGTAGATGAGATGAAAATAGAATGTTGTATTATGATGGTTCAATTATAAATCAAAGTATAATAAATATGATTTATTTTCACCCTAGTATCATGCACTACATACTTGTATAAAGAAGCGTATTAGGTATCGGCGCATCAAGATCTTGGATCTTATGCGATAGTTTCATTTTATCAATAATAAAGCTTTTCATAAGCTCTATTCATTTCAATTCTTATATTCTATTTACAACTAATGAACAGCGGGATTCAATTCTTATTCAAAATCTGTAATATAAGACTATATTATTTACTCTTCGATTATCAATTCAACCTTTGATGAATGGATTGATTACTTCACCTCAATTAGAACTATAGCTGTTTATAACTGTCAGCTGTGAACACACACTGATTCTCATTTCTCACTTGGGTTTAGATACAATTTTAATGGCTGAATCATTTCATGGACTAGTCATACAGTATTAACTTAATACAAATATATATATATGTACGTCTGCACTTTCAGTTAAGAAGGCAGAATTCATATAGTCAAATATAATAATACTGAAATTGTAATTATTTAAACAGCTGTTATACACTCATTTCATTAGCTGTTCCGTTGGGCGTCGGCGTTACAGCAGTAAGTATCGTCCCCGGGCTAGTTCTAGCAAATTGAATAAATAATTGTTCTAATGTCGCTGAAGATACAGTGAAATCTTCAATGCAGCTGTGCTCAGACTTCAAATAGTTCATTGTACCAAACATCTTGACCCAAGTTGTTCGCGAATCAGTTATATGATACAATAAATACCCCTGTAAAAGATTATATACATTCTTCAATGGCATTTTCAAATTCAAAATTATTCGATTACCCAAATGAGATTAACAAAGTACAGAACTTACCGGATGCTCGTCTCGTAATTCACAATCCAAAGAGGCTTGGATTTTTCCTTTGATTGCCATATTTTCTTCTTCCGTTCTTTCAGGATTCAATTTTATAGTTATGTCGTAACCAGCTCCAAAACGCTGCTTTAGTTGCTGACTAGCTCCGACACATACTAATTGACCTTTCACCATTATTAACAATCTGTTACAAAGAGCTTCACATTCTTCCATGCTGCAAATAAAATGTACTTCTCAAGACAGGATTTTGTATGAAAATATGTTCTACAAATACATTTAAGTTTGTATGAGAATTAAGTCTGACTTGTTAAAATTTTTCAAATAGCTACAAGTGTCGATAATACTGTCTTTTTCTTTAAATTATGAATTATTCCAGAGACAATTATACCTGTGCGAAGTTAGTATAATTGCTTGCCCTGCTGTTTGGCAGTTCTGAAGAACGCTCCACAATAATCTTCTGGCTCTTGGATCGACTCCTGCCGTCGGTTCATCTAATAGAACCATTTCCGGACTTGCTATCAGTGCAATTGCAATATTTAAGCGTCTCTTGTTTCCACCACTATAGCTCTGGCTCGAATTTCTAGCGTATTTGTTCAGTCCTAAAGATCAAAAATAACGAATATCCTCAAATATATGAGTCAATAACAGTACTTCAAGACTTGAGATGGACAGAATTTGTACTTACGCAGCTTGTCGATCCATAATTGAATTTCTGCAGGTACTTCAGAGTCGGGTACACCTCGTAGACGGGCGAAAAGTGATAGATGTTGAAACGCATTGAACGAAGGAATCAAGGCATTCATTTGAGAGCAGTAACCGATTCCAGCCAAGTACTGGAATTACAATACAATATCAGAATGTGTAAATGTAATTCACTCTGTGATTCGTTTTCAGATACTGTTTGTTTATCGGTAATTTGTGCACAAGTTTCAATAATTGTAACTCAAGAAGAAAAAATTATTCCTTGACTTTACCTGTTTCCGATTGGATTTGATATTATCAACACCACGAATAAGAATACCACTGGTGGGAGAATCTTCGCCAACTAACATACGGAAGGTAGTACTTTTTCCAGCTCCATTGACACCCAACAAACCAAAGCATTCGTTATTCTTCACTCTGAAATTCACTTCTTTCACTGCTTCAATATTTCCGTAACGTTTGCTCAGCTCGTAAGCCAAAAAGACATTTTCATCTGTCAATCCTGAATCTCCTTCACCTGTTGAAGTGATTATATTTTAATATCTTTCACATAATAGTTGGCAATATGTTACCAAACTAAAAGCACTTATAGCGTCAACTGTAGCGTTGTATGAAAAGAAATGTATAATTTCCAGAGAAAAATATATCGCTTCATCATTAGACTATAGAATTTTTTGATCTTATTGCTTCAATTCATGAATAAAACTTAATATTGTAATGTGAATGAGATGATTCAACTCACGCTGGTTAATCCCTTGGCGTATGATGTCCTTTTCATTTGCGACGTCGCTATCTACAACTCCATCGTGACCTGAAGTTCCAGGTTTTTTGGATCTCAGTTTAGATGTTAGCTTATCAAACATCCCATGTTCTAGCAGATATAGAATAGCCAGTAAACCAATTGGTGTTAAGCCCAGATACAATACAAACTCCTCCAATCTGGCAGCTGTACTAAAGTCTTGGAAATATGGAATTGAATACTTGCAACTCCGATCCACACACTCTAAGTCTGGAATGCAGAAAAGCGGTGTTTAGGAATTGAAAGATAATGTCTCAGTTGTAATATGCACGGTGAAAAGTGATCCATATAAGATCACAGTTAAAGATTACAGTATAAAATTTTGTCAAAAGAGAAATACATACTGCAGCACGGATCACTGACGAAACAAGCTATTTGAGCATAGCCGTTCGGCAGTTCTCGGCATCTGGCATTATTACTGGCAACCTCTAAGAACCTCGAGAATGCAAAAGTGAAGCTGACATGAGGTAAGAAGGAAAATATTCTTCTCTGGACTATAAAACCTACATTATCAATCCCCATGTAATCCAAAGCCAAGTCAATAAAAACTTGTAATTGAGCTGAAAATATTGTGAAAGTTATTTATAAAATATACAATAAATGTATTTAGATACACGTAAATTATTTCAATAAAACTCACCCACTACGATGTTTCCGAGGCACAAGATTAGAAGAACTATATAAAGTGGCTTCTTGATAAAACTAAATACATAGGCCTCAAGTAAGATATTGATGCCAAAAAGTAGTAATAATAGCACAATAACTCCTGAAACATAGATAATGGTTCATCGTATTATTTACAAAAGACTCACATCTTCTCTCTCAAACTAGGAAGAATTCAATATTGTGTAAACTGGAGGTCTATAAGTACTGTGACTTACCAATTTCTGTACCATGGTACATGTTTGAATCAAAAATAAGATCCATTATCAAAAATGCAATCACTATGACTATTGTCGCTATAATATAAAGCGCATAGTCAAATACGAACATGGTTCCCCAGTACAAGATGGACGAGACACCAGTCATTCGTTGTAATTGTTTAACTGTAGTCGTAGCCTCCAGCAGTGGTTGAACAACAAACAACCCAATAACGAGGAATAAAATGCTTATAAATAACATCATTTGCAATAGATTCTCAGACTTTATCGAATACTCATCATAGATGTAGTCCACAAACGATCGCGGTAGGTTTTCAATGTTTGCAACAATCGAGTACTGATCACCTGCAAATATCTTCAACAGTGTGTTAGACATTGCGTTTACAGTTATCGGAGCACTCATTACTGCACCACCAGAGTAAAGGCCATTAGCCAAGACAGACTCGCCACTTGAATTGAATTCTGCAGAGATTATAATATTATTTCTGTAGTATACAAGTCCCTCAGCGGCTTTCTCAAGTAACGCTGAAAGACAACGTCGACGATATTAATAGAGTGTCGAAATGAACTTTTGTTAAAGTGATGATCCTTATACTGAAAGAATTAATCTATCAACCAACCGGTCGTAATGTCAACGTCAGTTCCTATCAGCGTTCCTATAGCCCCGTCACTTCCAATGACCTCTTGGTATGTGCTTGCAACGGTCTCGTTTTCAGCATAAATCAGTGCTTCTGAATTTGGGTATAAACTAAGATTGAGTGGTCGATTATTTATTGTGTTCGCCAAATTAATATCAAAAATAGGCATAAATATTATCGCTACCACCGTTCCAAAGACCTGCAAATAACCATTGTCGTTATAGAGTTATGCTACTTTCTGATATTTACACAACATCGTTAGCCTACAATCTGTTTTGAATTGATCATTCATGATAATCTACAGATAATAAACGTGAAATTTGTGCGTTTTTTTAATTCAATGATCACCGATGAAGCAAGTATGTTACTTGACACACAATTGAATTGTTTACAGTGATTATAACCCTTGATGGGCCGGTCCAACGATATTGTCGTTGGAAACGTGTTGAAGTGATTGGAATACGATTGGAGTCATATTGGGGTAATGTTGGGGGTGTTGGAATTGTGTTGGACGCGAGTTCACCGTTGACCTGTCGTTGGAAGCACGTTGGAGGGCAACTACCGACGAGTTGGGTGAGCGTTGAAATCAAGTTGGATAATCAATACCAACGACTACGTTGGCTTGGACTTGGAAGCGCGTTGGAGGGCAACTACGGACGGCTTGGGTAAACGTTGAAATCAAGTTGGATAATCAATACCGACGACTACGTTGGTTCGGAGTTGGAAGCGCGTTGGAGGGCAACTACCAGCGAGTTGGGTGAGCGTTGAAATCAAGTTGGATAATCAATACCAACGACTACGTTGGTTCGGAGTTGGAAGCGCGTTGGAGGGCAACTACCAACGAGTTGGGTGAGCGTTGAAATCAAGTTGGATAATCAATACCAACGACTCCGTTGGTTTGGAGTTGGAAGTGCGTTGGAGGGCAACTACCGACGAGTTGGGTGAGCGTTGAAATCAAGTTGGATAATCAATACCAACGACTACGTTGGCTTAGAGTTGGAAGCGCGTTGGAGGACAACTACCGACGAGTTGGGTGAGCGTTAAAATCTAGTTGGATGGTCAGTACTAACGACTACGTTGACCTGTCGTTGAAAGTGCTTTGAAAAGCTATTGGGCACCCCATATGGGAGGCTATGTTGGCCTATCGTTGGGAAAATGTTGTGGCGTTACCAATGAAGTGTTAGGCGCTGGACAAGGAGTTGTAGCGGTTAAGAAAGTAACAAAGCGACATGGATCGAAAACCTGTTGGGTATACAGAGTACTAGGCTAGTATAGAGACTGCACTGTTTTTCTGTGAAATATACGGGAATGACTGTTCGTATATTTTACAAAAAATACTCCGGAATCGGTACCAACGCGTACCCAACGCCCGTTCAACGCTTTCACAACACTTTCAACAGGTTGCCAATGCGTTGCCAACGGAATACCGACTCTGAAATCGGTACCAACGCGCACCCAACGCTCGTTCAACGCTTTCACACTACTTCCAACAGGTTGCCAAGGCGTTGCCAACGGAATACCGACTCCGGAATCGGTACCAACGCGCACCCAACGCCCGTTCAACGCTTTTACAACACTTCCAACAGGTTGCCAATGCGTTGCCAACGGAATACCGGCTGCGTAATTCGTACCAACGCGCACCCAACGCCTGTTCAACGCTTTCACAACACTTCCAACAAAATATCAATGCGTCTCCAAGGTTTCGCCCGAACTCTCAACATATTTCCAATGCATTCCCGACGAAATGGTTGTTGGAAAAATATATTGGATTTGAAACAAATCAAAGATTCTCCAACGTGCTTCCTTCGTTGAAATCCAATGATTGAACAACGGTATCTCAACAGTTGAAAACACATTGGTGTACCGTTGGACCGGCCCATCAGGGACTCTACTTGCATTTCTTTTCTGACCCTTCAATATTCTATCATAAAAAACGATGTGAAATATTATGTAAAATGGTAACTCACGATTGCAGTTGTTATACCCCAATGGTTCATAGCATAGGAAATTTTCTTGGCCATCAAAGCCAAGATCATTTGCTTCGTAAGTTGTAATCCGGTCAATTTAATATGCCGTTGGCCATCGGGTACTTTGTTATTTTCATTACTGTCAGGTATTATACTTTTTTCTTCTTCTTCTATTTCTTCTTCATTCTCAGCAGCCCTGTAACACACATAGTTGTATTGATATCGCCAGACGATGAATATAAGAATTCAGGATTCTCCTTACAAGTAGCTATAATTGATTATGTGCCAACAATATCATCTCTAATTTGTTGAATCTCAGCATTGATTGTCGACATTTGTACACAACAATTGGTGACATGAATAAGCACTTGCGACCTGATAAATAACTCAATAATTCATCTGAGGAATAATACACCGTAATTACGTACTTCAGAAAAACTTCTTCTAGCGTAATCGTTGATACGCTCACTCCAGTAATTCCCAGCTCTGCCTTCGATAATTCAATTTTATCTAAAATTTCTGGCAATGATTCTGATATTGGAATCCGTATGACTATTCTTCCGTGAGTGGTCGTATCTATTTTTGCTTCAGTTCCAACTATGGCTTGAATTTTACCTCGGTCGCACCATGGCTCTATTGATAGAGTCACCTCCTGACAGTTTCCACCTAAATTATTAAAGATGTAAGTTTTACTGCAACTCAGAAATGTTTGTATATTTGGCATTAACGTGAACACAATGAGAATGGCTATAATATTGATCATATGTGTTGAATCTAAGGTCTGAAATCCAATTCCAGAAATTGACTCGAACAGACCCCTGATGTATTACTTCTAAATTAATCCTAAACTCGATAAGGGTACATAATCACCGTAGAATTTTTTCAGGTACATCGAAGTACCATAGCATCTCATTTTTCCCTCATCCATAATTGCAATCCGGTCACCCAGAACATCTGCTTCCTCCATACTGTGTGTTGTAATTATAATTGTCTTCTGCCTTCGGAATTTCTATTTCGATTAATGAGAAACAAATGTTCAATTAAAGCACCATACAGTCATTCTTACTATTACGTGATCATCTGAGCATCGGAGATCCAAGCAATTCTATCAAGATCATATCGATACCTGCGCCGAATAACCGGCTATCTCGGAGTCCGGTTGAAGAAGCGGCTATCTCAGAGTCCGGTTGAAGAAGCGGCTATCTCAGAATCCATGTGAAAAAGCGGCCTGTGCCTATATTAATAACATAGGCAACAGTCGCTTTTTCGAATGGATTCCGAGATAGCCGCTTCTTCAACCGGACTGTGAGATAGCCGCTTCTTCAACCGGACTCTGAGATAGCCGGTTATTCCGCGCAGGTATCGATATGATGTTTGAAGATATTGTTGTAGTTTGTTTATTTGGAAAAAAGAAAAAGGTTGTACCCTTGAGAAGATTGGGATTATCATTTTTTGACTTCGATAAAAAGCTTCTTATTTTGAACCATTTAAACAAGAAATAAATAACAATATGATATCTTACCAATATAATATCCCATGTAACCCTGCTTGTCTCTGGATCCATACCTGATGTCGGTTCGTCTAAGATTAAAGTCTGAAAATTAGGTATATTTAAAATCCGATTACTTCCAGTGACAGTTATTACGCATATTGCCAAATGATCAATTCATCAATGAAAAAATGTGTTGATATCAAATTTTTACAACATGTGATTAAGTTCATCTAGTAAACCTAGCAGTCTGAATAAATTCACGACTCACGTGTATATTTAACAAAAGAACATAATTTAATCACTGGTAGTGAATTTGGCAGCTGAATGTAAATAGAACTTACAGATGCGTCGCCAATAAGGGCAATCCCTAGACACACTCTCCTCTTCTGACCACCAGACAGATTCTTTGGCAAGACATTCCTCTTTTCACTTATTTTTAACTTGATTAGTAATGCATCAACGTCCAGAAGCACCTGCTCCCTTGTTTTGTTCTTCTGTTTCAACTAGAAAAAAAGTGGACCGTTATTGCACAAACGAAATAATAATTGTTATCATAGAGTTACCGCAATACTATACTCAAATATTGGAGACAAGGTTGACTAGAATAATCGACGTACCAAACCGAATAATCGAAGATGCTCCAGTACTGTGAGGTCTGGAAACAATGTGTTTTCTTGTGGACACGTACCCAAGTTGTCTCTAATATCTTGCATATCATTGCTTATGTCTTTGCCATTGATGAATACTGTTCCCACTGTAGGTGCCGTCAAACCTTTATGAAATGAGTCCGAGTTACAATTGAGGAGAATATGCAAAAAAGCCACATGTATTCATAGCAATGAATTGTCCTAGGAATTACCAGTCAAGATTGATATTGTTGTAGTTTTTCCAGCACCATTATGTCCTAGTAGAGCTGTAATTTCCCCTTTGTAGAAATCTAGACTAACTCCTCGAATTGCTTCAACAGTCTATAAACAATAGAAGGAATCAATTTTCAGTAATCGTACAAGACTGCAATTATACAAGACTGCATTTTTTATTGCAAATATTAGAAATTCAACATTATAATTGCATGAAGGTGGCTCTTGACTAGTCTGAGCTTATCGAACATTGGAATAAATATAGGTTCCTCGAACGTACTCTCGGTTTGTAACATCCAATGGTGTAAGACTTTTCCAAGTTTCGTATCTGTATACCAGGAGTCAAGGCACCCTCGGTCACAGGTTCTAATATTTTAGGCCGGCCATCTGAGCCATCAGTATTGATTGCACTCTTGATGTTGCTCACCTTGTTTTTTCTGAAATACTATTAAACCATAATCTTTTCTCAATTCAACCAACACGACAATAGAGGAATCTAATATCTTGTTAGTTCATTATCAGAGTAGTAGACCTTCAGAAAATAGAACGGTGACTGGCTGACACCATATTTTCCTGGTAAAACAGCTTCAAGGTACAGCGCCATAATAAAGTGGAAAATTGCAGCCAATATACTGAATATCATTATAAAGCCAAGAGTCCCATCGAATCCTAATACTTCATGCTCTGTTTGAAACAGGGTTGACCATTGTACTCCAGTAACTATAAAGATAAGGACACTCGATCAATTGTTTTCTCTAATACTTCAGCTTCATCCCTGTAGATTATTGGAATAAAAAGTAAAAGATCCGAACACTAATGATGAAACTAATTATATTCCATTAATTCCACATCCATATTAAGACTTAAAACTCACGTAGATTATCATAATCGTTAAATTCCTCAAATATTCTGATAGCAGCTGCAGTTGGGAAAAAGAATCCCAGATATGGGAGGACGCTGTACATTTCATTGTTTTCCAGCTGGTTCACAATTTGCATTATAGCATAGACTATTATTACAGCGGCCCCTTGAGCAAGCCGAGCTAGAATATTGAAAATGAATCAATACTTCATTTTCATTTCAATTCCTAAAGGAAATATTACAGTCTATCAAGACAATGAAATATTTAGATATTAAAACGCTGATTGATAAAATTGATAAAATAAATTTTATGGTCACCATAATTTCTTCAGAGACCAGTTAAAAGAGGTACTTTATCTATTACACTCATATACATACATCATCTATTATACTTGTATCAAAACAATATAAATATAGTGATAAATCATAGTTCATCGTACTTACGTTGGGTGAAGTAAGACGCTACGTGCAAACAGAAAGCATAGGTGTGAATTAAGTTGACAAACAGTGCGAGCCAAAGTATGAAGCCATTGCTATAGTAGTAAAATGGTATCTGATCAGGTGTGAAATACACTTTCAGAACTATAACAATTAGAGCAGACGCTATAGTGCCCAATGCCATGCCACTTATGAGCCAGCTCAAAAAATTTTGATACGCTTTCACTCCACTCATCTTCACTAGAGCCTGGAAGAATAAAATATTTAGAACCATAACTGAAACTAGGTAATTTCTACCACCAATAATGATATCAGCAAAAGTTGATTACTTAAATTGTTTTTAATTTATTTAAATCGACTATTATATTTGATATTCGCACATAATACAAAAACTACAAATAACGATCAATAAATAACAGTACACGTTCTGTCTCCTGCTCAGAACCACCAATTTACTGCATATTCAGTATTCATGAATCTAATCCTAAAAACCATCTATAGTATTATTAAATATTAGGAGAGCATCCACGTTTTATGACTAGACAATTATTAAGCTACTACTGCTAGTCAAATCATGCTGTTATTACTCGAATATTTTACTGTGCATACTTTGATGATTTGCTATAATTTCGACATTTTTATTCGTTCATGGCACTGAAGATTTCATGCAACTCACGATATTGATAGATATGATAATTGAACTGATAATGCTTCTTATATTATGATCATACTTGTCAAGCTATGTCTGATTATTTGAAACTATTCACACAAATAAACCTCGCTACTTACATTTACTCCTATTTCTTTCTCTATGGTGATATACGATGGTATCATATATAATGTTACGATGAACATAATTGTTGCCCAGTTGCCAATTGTATCCCTAAAGAACAGTTGGCTGAAATCTGCAGTTTCATATGGCGGATACGGCATCTTTTGTATAACTCTCTGTACAAAAATTGATTTTATAAATATTTCTGCAGTGTAAAATGTAAGTGCGAGCAAAATATATACCCTCCCAATACCCTCCCAATATACTTCCAATAAAATATACAGCCTCCCAATACCAATTATCAAGTAACGTCTTATAGAAATTTCGAATCCTAGGTAAGCATTCCATGCTGACTCAGAAAATATTCAATGTAATTGACCTGGGAATTACTCAATGGATTACATTTTCAAGAATTTAACTGATAATTCACCCATTAATTGATGAGTCTGTCTCGATGTTGATTATCATGCTCGTAAACTTTGGATTACAATCAGTTTCGAAGCAATGATGTACCTTGACACATAAATATATATTTCCTCATTGAATTTTACCTCATTCATATTATAGGAGTTTTTAAGATGAAACAATTGAACGAAAAGTAGATAACAACTAACGAAAATAGCCTGGCTTTTGATCATTCTCTTCTCAGCTTTCGACTTTTTCTTGCCAAGCGAGTTTCTTCCCCCATTGGATTTCCGAATCAGTGACCATCCATTATGACTTAAGTTTACTATAGTAGTACATGAACTACTAGAACAATTTGTGAGTGTGACTACCCTTCCATGATTGATAAAAAAACCGAACAATGTCTCAACTCCTAAATGTTATCAGTCATTTTAGGAAACATGACTAATTGACTGGCCAAACTCTTATCTACGTAGTTAAACAATCTGCACCCATGTATAAGTTTTGAGATCACTATATGAAACTTGTAGATTGGCATTGTTACATCTAGAAGCTTACTTACGTATGAGATTTTTTTGGTGATGGATTTGATGAATTAGATGCCTCAAAAGTTACATGAACTGATTTATTACATGAAACATAGAAAGATGTGTCGAATGAGGAATTGCGTTAACAACCAAACTGACAAGAATCATTTAGTCTAAAATCAACTACTCGCTATGAATAATTACTGTACCATTGATGCCTGTTCAGCGGCGTAGTCAGGAGCGACTTCAATTATGAATGAATCATCCACACACATTTGTAAAGTTACAAATGGAATTTGATACACAAGAGAATCAGCAAGTGTGCTAGGTCCGCCATAATCACGATCAAGTAATCTGTTTCCAATGCGATATGATGTTTTCATTGTATATACTAAGTTTGTGGGCACAGATTCTCCATCAGTCCCTTCAAATACAACTGCCAAAACTGAGATTATCAGATCCTGAGCTTGTAATGCTTCGTAAGTTGTAACCATTTCGGCTTCAGTGTCAAATCCATACACCTCTGTAAAAATATGATAAAAATTTGAATCAACTTCTACCACAGTTAATTGAATGATAATTCATAAATTATTGATGTTATATTAGCTGGGTCTATTAAGGAAAAAATAAAAATTATTCTCTCTATCCTAGCCACCCTTCAAGTCTGTTATTTCTAATCTACAATTGATACTTTTAAATCTGATTAATTACTATTTTTTTCACTTGATTCGTCATTTTCAAATTGAAATAACGTGGAAAAAGACGATTTTTATTTCAAAAATCAACAAGTGGTTCAAACTGGATTTTTAAGCGATTACTGATTAGTTATCTTTTATACAATCATGTGAAGGTAGATAAATACTATAAAAATATTATTGCAACAGTTGTGTAAAAAGAAACCGTAAGTCTTAGAAAATTTGATTCTTTCATTTCCTCAACAATTTCACTCTCTTTGACAAGAATAACTTCAAGATGCAATGCCACTGCAGGCCTGTGTTGGATCTGAATCGTAATTACCTATTATTTTTAGTTCGCTAAAGCTCTATTTGCATGTTATATGAGAAGTGTGTACATCTATCGTTATATATAGCTCTTAATTAAGTGTAACAGTACAGAAATACATCGGAGCATAATGAGCCGAATAAAATGAGCCAATAATACTTACGAGTACTATTTACACCCATACAATCAGTGGCATTCCCCATTATTCTATCAGTAAAATTATTCTGCGGTTGGTAAAGTATACGAATAAGTTGTGCAGTGTAATTGGTCTGCAGAAATGCTTTATCAAGTATATCGTAGGTCGTAGTTGTGTTAACAATTGTAGTTCCGCTAGGTACGAGAGTTCTGAGTCCCATAATAACTGCAAAAATACATGCTGGTGCTGATATTTCAGCTATAGTTCCAATCCAGTGTCGTTTACGAATGATATAATTTTTTTGCAACAGAAGCAGCAGGATTCTCCACGCTTCACCCATCCTGGCGTTAATTGTTTGTTCAAATTTTCTTGCACTAAAAATGAACAAACTTATCCTTAAACTTTAGCGCACCAATGACCACTGGCAGTAAAAATAACTATGCCAATATACATACACCTATGTCGTTACAATGACTCAGTGGATATGATAGTGAACCAGACAGAGATCGTTAATAATTAATAGCTATTGACAATCACCTCTACTAGTCGATGCGACGAGCTAATTAACGTATTGCAAGAAGGTAGTATTGTTGATAATTACAATCACCCTCTTAGTAAAATGAAAAATAAATCAAAAATTTCTACTCAAAATATAGACTAGCTATCGTAATCGCTTAATTCTTTCTGCGATCAGTTATAGCTTCACTCGTATACTGTCACGCACTAAAAGACGTTATAACATTAGACCGAAGCATTTATGTGCTAATACCTTAAAAAACATTCATGATTGATTACTATCATATATTGATTTGGTGATAAGAAATATGCTGATAACAGTTGTACACCAATATGTACATTGGTTGTAACTTGTAATTGTTGAGAAATGTTTTCTAAGTAGTTGTGTGAGATAAAAGACCGGAATAGAGGAACCAGAACTTGAAATTTTAGAAAAAATCCTGAATATGAAGCTATAAATAATATTGAAAGAAAATGCTTCAGAAAAATGCTTCGAATTTTTATTTTCGAATGAATAATTGCCATAAAAAAAAAAGAAAAAAAAACCAGAAAACGTGTGGCAATATATTTACGAAATCTTTATACAGATCGGTGAATTCTTCAAACACTTATAAGATCTAAAATTATACCTCATCCATTTGGCTCCCATGACGAACTGAGAAAAGTTCGTTTCAAAATCGCGGGTTTTTGAATCCTATTATTCCCCGGTATTGAACAACGGCTTTTCATCCCTCAATTTCCCACAATATCATCCCGCGAAATCATGGCACTACGGTCATTTTTTGACATTCCATGAAAACCCAAACGACTGAAGAGTCCAGGATCTTTTAAGAATATGAGTCAGCACGCAATCCCAGTTACGACGAGCCTTGGGATTAGCTGTAGACGGGCTATACTTATGCAAAGGCGCGCGCTCCTGGTTTATTCGATAAGGGTGAAGGCCGGGTGTTCTAACGTAGGTCAAGGTCGACCTGTAATGAATGGGATGATGCGCGGGTCAGCGGGCTGTTTTCAGAACGAAATGCGGAAAATTCGCTACATAAAATTTGCATGATGTTGTGTGGCTTTATCTCGAAAAAAGCCCATCATAGGAGATTGTTATGTAGTCATATCTTTCAGCACACTTAGGAACCTGCTTGCCGCCGTTTCGATCGATTTGTTTATCAAACTTCAAACTTTAAAGCTGCGTAAAAACATGTTATAACATTCAGGTTCCAATTAAAAACATCTCGTATACGGCCAACAACGTTATCGCGACATGTCTGCAGTATAATACTTATTGTGACTGATAGTGTTATCGCGGAAGTCACGGTTATCATAATTGGATGAGAATACGAGCATTGCGGAAATGTTCTGATAATATATCGTAAAAAAAAAATTTGGCGATCTATTGTGTCACATTATGAAAGGTTCTGATGAGTCCGCGCGTCATATCAGAGAGTTCAAAATTCTGTTACATAATTCAGAATAACATCACAAATAACTTTGTTAATCGAATGAAGGTAATTAAAAAACGTAGATATGGTAAATTTATAATAAATACACTTCGTATACATACTATTTATACATACCCAATGCATTTCTTGCAAAGTTTACAATTTGTCATAGCAATTATGTATGTCGAATGAGCTTGAATTCATTGAAATAGAGAAAGTGCAGGGGTATAATTGCAAAATATATAACACGTATCATAAAACATGTATATATGCGTGGTAAGTGAGTCCCGGTATTGGCTTTTTTCATTAAATTGTGAAATATGATATCACTGCCCAGACAGCACAGGTTTTGATAGATGTTGATAGGATATCCATGAGACATCCAAATGTCCCCCATATATCCTATGGATATCCTGAATATCCCCCAAATATCCATGGGATATATGGGGGACATTTGGATGTCTCATGGATATGCTACGAATATCTATCAAAACCTGTGCTGTGTGGGTGTATTAGCACAGTATGAGAACTGTGCTATTACTCCTACATAAAGAAACAGATACTATATGCAGAAAATGTTTAAAAAAAGTCTTAATTCAGAATATTAAAAGTTCAATATTACTTCTTGCATCATAGTGTGCAAAAGTTAACATGACCTCATGATTGTTCAATATCATTTAAAAAATATATTATAAAAAGACTTGTAATTAAACTTAGGATCATAAGCGTTGATGCTAATTCCACTTTCTATCTACAATTGTAAAATATAACACAATATGAAAGACCACCCCTATAACATTATTCATCCATAGCAGGATATTGCGTTTGGCCACGTGTCTCAGGACAAACTCTAGTTCAAATAAAATAAGGGATATGTATTGAGACCCAAGAGAACGAGAATTGATGCCTGAATTGAATTTAAAAACAGTATGGCTTACCGAATGTTCATTTTTTAGCTCACAACCAAAAGCAGTTTGTATTTCATTTTTGATTTCACTAGAATCTTCCAGGATTAAGTGTGAGCATGATATTCAAACTTACCCCAAAACGTTCTTTCAACCGTTGACTGGCTTTGACAAACAATAGTCAACCTCGCACCATTCTTATCAGTTGGTTACAGAGAGCTTTACATTCTTTCAGACTAAAATCAGATAGCACGGTTTTTTGAACATCAGAAAGTACTTTCCAAACAAATTCTGAAGTCTTTGATCATTCTCAGATACTTAGACCAGTGACATATATCTCACACATTGAATATTTCCATATAGAGTGAAGCAGATTGTTAATTCTTATTGGGCTCGAAAATTCATCTAGATTTCCGGCAATTTATCAAACATCATTATTTTAGTGAATATACCTGTGAGAAGTCAGTACAATAGCTTAAATTATATATGCTTGGCAACTTTGAAAAACAGTCCACACTAATTTTCTTGTTACTGGATTAACTTCGGTTGTAGATCCATCAAACAAAATCATTCTATGATTGGAATTAACGTAATTGCAATAATAAGACACCTTTTATTTGCAACCTGCGGTGAAACTTTCCGTTGGTCTTTTCGTGTGTTTACTCAATCGGCAGCAAGGCGAATTAGTTTACTCTTTGAATGAATGGCGCAAAATCGTTAGAGAATCTAACAATCCTCAGCGATCCGTGCTTCAAACAAGCGAAAATGATCATGAAAGCACTTCTCAGAATTTATCCATGGGATGTATGGTATCATGCATTCCATAATTTATTCTATAGTAGCATTGGACTTGTAGACTTAATAGAAATTGTCTTTTTTTTGTAGCGACAGTGAGTAGATAGGAATGCATCATCATTGCCTGATCAGACAACCACAAACACCACTGCAGTAGAAATTTAAATTTGACTAGATGCTATGTTGAAAACTGGGGTGATATTTCGGTAATTAAATAAAGGATGTTTGAGTTATAAAACAGATGAATACTTTATTCAGAATACGTTGTGTTTTTATACAGAGAATACTGGTAGAGTACGAGTAGATCGTTCACACACATACATTCAAGCAAGCCTGCGCTGCGCTGCACATCTACTTTACATAATTCGGACTACGCGCAAGCGTGGTCATGATGGAATGAAGGCGTGTTGTATTTCACATACTTCAACATGCTACCGCTGTAGATGGTAGCAGAAAATTCCACTCATCCAATTTTCTACTGTAACGGCTGCGGCAATATGTGAGCATTTCAACATTTTGCCGTAAAGGAAAGGTGTACTTCATAGAGTGAAATACAGTATATGCTTTACTTGATAATACCTACCCAAACTTCAATGAAAATTAGTGCCGTTTGTAAAACAGCCATAAAAAATTTACACTGATATACTGACTCGCAGTAGGTCGTTTGAAATTGAAAAGTCATTTACTCCACGAGTCATATGGTATTACATTAAATAATTTAGGTACAATGTACATCTGCACTTTCGATTACAAAAGCAGAGTCAATAATATAATAATACTGGATTTGTAATTATTTCAACAGGCGTTAGGCACTCAGTTTATCAACTGTTCCGTTTGTTGTGGGTATAACAGCAGTGAATATTGATCCGGGTGTAGCCCGAGCAAATTGGATAAATAATTGTTCTAATGTCGCAGAAGATACAGTGAAATCTTCAATACAGCTGTGCTCAGACTTCAAATAGTTAATTGTACCAAACATCTTGACCCAAGTCGTTCGAGAATCATTTATATGATACAATAGATAGCCCTGTAAAAGATTATATACATTTTTCAATGGTATTTTTAAATTAAAAATTATCCGATTACAGAAATGAAATTAACAAGGTACAGAACTTACCGGATGCTCGTCTCGTAATTCACAGTCCAGAGTGGCCTGGATTTTTCCCTTGATTTCCATATTTTCTTCTTCTGTTCTTTCGGGATTCAATTTAATAGTTATGTCGTAACCGGCTCCGAAACGCTGCTTCAGTTGTTGACTAGCTCCAACACATACCAGTTGGCCCCTTACCATTATTAATAATCTGTTACAGAGAGCTTCGCATTCTTCCATGCTGTAAGAAAAACGTTCTTCTCAAGACAGAATTTCGTATGGGAATATGTTTCACATTTACATTCAAGTTACGTATGAGAATTACGTATAATTTGTAAAATTCTCTAAACTGTTACAAACGTTGACACTACCGTATACTTTTTTAATGCTATGAATTATTTAAGTGATAATACCTGTGCGAAGTTAGTATAATTGCTTGCCCTGCTGTTTGGCAGTTCTGGAGAACTCTCCACAATGATCTTCTGGCACCTGGATCCACTCCTGCGGTCGGTTCATCCAATAAAACCATTTCTGGACTTGCAATCAAAGAGATTGCAATATTCAAGCGTCTCTTGTTTCCTCCACTGTAGCTCTGACTCGAATTTTCAGCATATTTGTTAAGCCCTGATGATCATAAAAGATATCTTGAAATATATGAAACGATATGCTTCGATGCTGTTGAGCATCCGATAAGACTACACGTACTGGACCACAATATTGCGACAAATGGTACTTGTGAAATGCTTCGAAAGATGAATCATTGACGAAAACAACCCAAAATGACTGTATCCTTCATTCAATAGATTTTAAACAATACTTAAAGATTCAAGATGGACAGAATTGATACTTACGCAGCCTATCAATCCATAATTGAATTTCTGCCGGTAGTTCAGAAGTTGGTACACCACGTAGGCGGGCAAAAAGTGATAAATGTTCGTAGGCATTAAAAGAAGGAATCAAGGCGTCCATTTGAGGACAGTAACCAATTCCCGCCAAGTACTGAAATTATGATATAATGTCAGAATTGGTGAATTTCATGTCACTCCATTATTTCTAATTTCTTCTTGTTAACTCATCATTTACGCGCAAGCTCCTTCAATTGCTACTCAAGAGAAAATAATACTTTTCAACTTTACCTGTTTTCGATTATAGTTGATATTATCATTACCACGAATAAGAATACCACTCGTAGGAGAATCTTCGCCAACTAACATGCGGAAGGTAGTACTTTTTCCAGCTCCATTAACACCCAACAAACCAAAGCATTCGTTACTTTTCACTCTGAAATTCACTTCTTTCACTGCTTCAATATTTCCATAACGTTTGCTCAGCTCGTAAGCCAAAAAGACATTTTCATCTGTCAATCCTGAATCTCCCTCACCTGTTGAAGTGATTATATTTTAACATCTTTCACATAATAGTTGGCAATATGTTACCGAACAAAAAGCACTTATAGCGTCAACTGTAGCGTTGTATGAAAAGTAAAGTATAATTTCCAGAAGAAAGTATATCGCTTTATCATTAGACCATGAAATTTTTTGATCTTATTGCTTCAATTTATGAATAAAACTTAATATTGTGATATGAATGAAATGAATTCACTCACGCTGATTAATCCCTTGTCGTATGATGTCTTTTTCATTTGCGACGTCGCTATCTACTACTCCGTTATGACCTGAAGGTCTGAGTTTGTTAGGTCTCAATTTAGATCTAAGCTTTTCAAACACCCCATGTTCTAGGCAAAATAGAATAGCCAGAAAAACAATTGGCGTTAAAGCCAAATACAGCACAAACTCGTCTAATCTGCCAGGTGTACTAAAGCCTTCGAAATATGGAATTGAATCCTCACAACTCCCATCCATGCATCCTAAATCTGTAAGTTTTAGTTGCATAATGAAAAGTAAGCCATATGAGATAATAGTTATTTTGTTGAAACAGCAATACGTACTACAGCATGGATCATTCAGAGTACACGCTATTTGGAGATAGGTGTTTGGCAATTTCCGGCATCGGCCATTATTATTGGCTACCTCTAAGAATCTTGAGAGTCCAAGAGTAAAACTGATATGAGGTAAGAACGAAAATATTCTTCTTTGGATTATAATAATCGTTTCATAATTCACCATGGCCGCCATTGCCATAAGCACAAAAACTTGAATTTGAGCTGCAAATATTATAAAGAATGTCACTATTGGTCAAAATCGTCTGAATTTGAGAATTGCAATGATGATACGACAAATGTAATTTACTCACCTATTACCATATTTCCTAGGCACAAGAGTAAGAGAACTATATAAAGTGGCTTCTTGAGAAAACTAAATACGTAGACCTCCAGTAAGAGATTGATACCAAAAAGCAGTAATAATAGCATAAGAATTCCTGGAATATATATAATGGTGCGTTATATTATATTTGAATACACTCACCTGTTCTTTCTTAAATGAGAAAGAATGCAACATTGTAGACTCAACACGTAGTAGATTAAAAATCTAAATACTGTAACTTACCAATTTCTATACCATGGTAAGTCTTCGAATCGAAAATAGCATCCATTGTGACAAATCCAATTGTCATGAATATTGCGGCAATGATGTAAAGCCAATAGTCATATAGGAACATAGTTCCCCAATACATGAAAGACGAGACACCAGTCATTCGTTGTAATTGTTTAACTATAGACGTAGCCTCCATCAGTGGTTCAATGACAAAAAATCCAATGACGATGAATAAATTGATTATAAATAACAGCAGTGGTATTAGAGTTTCAGTCATTGCCGTATACTCATTATAAACGTAGCTAGCTAATGAATCTGGTAAATTCTCAATACTTGTAACAATCGAGTACTGATCACCACCAAATGTATTTAGCAGTGCGTTCGACATTGTGTTTACAGTTATGGGAGCACTCAATGTTGCACTTCCAGAATAAAGACCATTGGCTATGACAGAATCGCCACTTGAATCAAATTCTGCAGAGAGTATCATATTATTTCTGTAGTACACAAGTCCCTGTGTGGCTCTCTCTAGTAATACTGAAAAGTAATGTGAATGATTAACTCCCACAGCAGTTAGGTAATTAACTGAGTAATAAAGTGTTGCTACGCATTTTTGTTAGAGCAGCGATCGTTACACTGGAAGAAATACTCAATCAACCAACCGCTAATTATATCAACATCGGATCCTATAAGTGTTCCTGTACCCCCTTGACTCTCGATGACCATTTGGTAAGTATTTGCAAGGGTTTCGTTATCAGCATAGATCAGTGCTTCTGAATTTGGGTATAAACTAAGAGAGAGCAGCCGGTTGTTAACTTGGCTTACGTTATTAATAGCGAAAACGGGCATCAAAATTATCGATACCAATGTTCCAAGAACCTGCAAAGTTATTCTCGTTAGAGTTATCCTACTTTCTAAGGTTTACAGAAAATTCTTAGCGCGCAATCTATTTCAGAATAATCATTCGGAATAATTTAGAGACTATAAAAGTGCAACTTGCACATTCCTCAGTTCAATGGGGTCACTAATAAAACAGGTACGTTACATGACATATAATTGAGTTGTTTACACTAATTGCTGTAACTTTGGTTGTATTTTTGACTGACTCTTCGATATTCTATCCATAAGATATTCTGAAAAATGGAAACTTACGATGGCCGTTTTCATACCCCAATGCCGTAAACCATAGCAATATTTTTTGAGTATTAAAGCATAGAACATTTGCTTTCTAAGTTCTGATCCTGTCAATTTAATATACCGTTTGCAATCAGTTTGGTTGTTAACTGCATCTCTTTCACGAGTGATACTTTCTTGTTCTTGCTCTTCTACTGTGTCCTGTTCGTTTACAGCAGCCCTATAAATCACATAGTTATATAGATTCGTGTAGCCAGAAAGTAAATATTAATATCTTCTCTTTATTGATTCTCAGAATTGATGGTCGACATTTATGATAACAATAAGTGATATGATTAAGCGCTTGCGCACTGATTAATGACTAATTAATTTACTAGAAAAATAAAACATTGTAATTACGTACTTCAGAAAAACTTCTTCTAGCGTGATCGTCGATACGCTCATTCCAGTAATTCCTAGCTCTGCCTTCGAAGATTCAATTTTGTCCAAAATTTCTGGCAAAGATTCTGTTATCGGAATCCTTATGACTATTCTTCCGTGTGTAGTCGTATTTACATTTGCTTGAGCTCCAAAAATGGCTTGAATTTTTCCTCGGTCGCACCATGGCTCTATTGATAGAGTCACCTCCTGACAGTTTCCACCTAAATTATTAGAGATGTAAATTTTACTGCGACTCACAATTGTTCCTATATTTGGCATTAACGCAAATACAATGAGCATGGTTATAATATTGATCGTATGTGTTGAATCAACGGTCTGAAACCCTATTCCGAAAATTGACTTGAACAGACCCC
Organism: Tenthredo livida; assembly: GCA_963992785.1. Taxonomy (NCBI): domain Eukaryota; kingdom Metazoa; phylum Arthropoda; class Insecta; order Hymenoptera; family Tenthredinidae; genus Tenthredo; species Tenthredo livida. Next base: position 5,175,328 of record OZ023066.1, read on the forward strand.
TAATGTATAGTTCTAAATGAATCCTAAACTTGATAAGAGAACGTAATCACCGTAGAATTTTTTCAGGTACATCGAACTACCATAGCATTTCATTTTTCCCTCGTGCATAATTGCGATCCGGTCACCCAGAACATCTGCTTCCTCCATACTGTGTGTTGTAATTATAATTGTCTTCTGCTTTCGGAATTTCTATTTGAATAAATGACAGAGTAATTCCAATTAAAGCACATAATGCAATCATTTTGACTATTATTTGATGTCCTTAGCATCAGAGGTCTGCATGATGCGCAGTAACATATTATTATATCATCCGACTTTTTATCTCAACAATTGAATTTCGTTCATATTATTCTAGCTTATTATATAGTTCAGAAAAAAGTCACACTTTGAGTCTTTTGATTACAAAATCTCAATCATAAATACATAATCTTTGAAGATTAGTATAATCGTTTTTGTGGCCTCGATAAAAAGCTTTCTTATTTTAAACCGCATGTAAGTATAAAATAAGACGAATATTATATCATACCAATATGATATCCCACGTCACCCTGCTTGTCTCTGGATCCATACCTGATGTCGGCTCATCTAAGATTAGAGTCTGAAAATTAGCAATATTTTAGAATCCGATTATATCTGTTTACTTATTCGTATAGTTACTAACATATGGAGTATGTTACCAAATGGGGAACTTATATGAATGATTTCAAGATTGTCGGAACCGGAACCTCGTCTTTGACGCTTTTAAGAGATTGGAGTATGTATGTGTTGAAATAAAGTTTTTGTAACTTGTGATTCATTTCAGCTTCTATAGTTGATTGCAGATTCAAGAATGAGTTCACGGCTCATGTTTGTATTTAACAACAGAATCAAATTGAATCACTCATGTAGCAAATTCTGAAGCTGATCATACACAGTACTTACAGATGCGTCGCCAATGAGGGCAATCCCTAGACACACTCTCCTCTTCTGACCACCAGACAGATTCTTTGGCAATACATTTCGCTTTTCAGTTATTTTTAATTTGACTAGTAATGCATCAACGTCCTGTAACACTTGCTTTCTTGTTTTGTTATTTTGTTTCAACTGGAAAATAAAGAGATAGTTATTATACAATCGGAATAATCATTTTTATCACAGAGTTATCGCATTGCTGTTAACTGAAATATCAGAGACAATAAGGCCGACTAGGATAATCGACTCACCAAACCGAATAATTGAAGGTGTTCCACTACAGTGAGGTCTGGAAACAATGTGTTTTCTTGAGGACACATACCCAAGTTTTCTCTAATATCTTGCATATCATTACTTATGTCTCTGCCATTGATTAATACTGTTCCCGCTGTAGGTGCCGTCAAACCTTTATAAAACAAGTCCGAGTTATAATTGAGAAGAAAATGCACAAATATCACATGTATTGATAGTGAGAAATTGTTTGAGAAATTACCAGTCAAGATTGATATTGTTGTACTTTTTCCCGCACCATTGTGTCCGAGTAAAGCTGTGATTTCCCCTTCATAAAAATCCAAACTGATTCCTCGAACTGCTTCAACGGTCTAAACAACACGAGGAATTTAGTATACATAAAATTTCATACATTGAACAATTTTGTGAAAATAAATTCGTAGTCTCTGTTATATCTGTATCCACAATATCAGTCTTCATTCGCCGTGGTTTACCCTTGTAACAATTATGAGTGCTGCTTTTGACTATTTTAATCCTGCATATATGAAACATTGAAATAAATAGATTTCTCAAACCTACTCTTTGCTCGAAACACCCAAGGGTGAAAGTTTTTGCCAAATTTCGTAGCTGTATCCCAGGAGTCAAGACTCTGTCAGCCACAGGTTCTAATATTGTAGGTCGACCATCTGAGCCATCAGAACTGTTGATGTTGCTCACCTTGTTTTTCCTGAAATACTATCAAACCATCATCATTTTTTTTAATCCAACTAATATGACAATTGAGAAATCTTGTATTTTGGTAATTCGTTATTAAAGTAGTATACCTTCAAAAAAAATAACGGCGACTCGCTGACACCATATCTTCCAGGTAAAACAGCTTCGAGGTACAATGCCATGATAAAGTGGAAAACTATACCCAAAATACTCAATCCAAGCATGAAGCCAAGGGTCCCATCAAACCCGAGTACTTCGTGTTCTGTTTGGAAAAAATTTTTCCACTGTACTCCAGTAACTGCAACATTATAAGAACATACGATGAATTTGTTTTCCTTACCATGCCAGCTTCATCCACGTAGATTGAAATAAAACTAGATACATATTAAACTTAAAGCTCACATGTATTATCATGTCGATTAAATTCGTCGAATATTCTGATAGCAGCTGCAGTTGGAAGGAAGAAACCCAGATATGGGACAATCCTGTACATTCCATTGGTTTCGAGCTGGGCCACAATCTGCATCATGGCATAAACTATTATAATTGCTGTCCCTTGAGCAAACCGAGCTGAAATAGAGAATGAACAAATAATTAATCTTCATTTTAAACCCTGGATGAGCATCCATCACAGTCACATATTTGAAATCCTAAATGAGCGCAGCTGTTGGTAAACTTTGCAAAATGAACGTCACGCTGACCACAATTTTCTCAGAGGCCAGTTAAAAGAGATACATATTATCTGTTATGCTCATACACATAGATCAAATCTATTATACCTATATCAATACAATAGAAATAATATGTATTGAATCCAATTTCTGCGTACTTACGTGAGGAGAAGTAAGATGCTACGTGCAGACAAAAACCGTATGTGTGAATGAAGTTTATGTAAATTGCAATCCACAGTATTAAGCCGTTGCTATAGTGGTAAAATGGTACTTGATCAGGTGTGAAATACACTTTCAGAACTATGACAAGTAGAGCAGATGTTATACTTCCCAAAACTATGCCACTTATTAGCCAACTTAAAAAATTTTGATAAGCCTTTACTCCATTCATCTTCACTAAAGCCTGGAAGAATAAAATATTTAAAACCATAATTGGAAATAGGATTCTCACCACCATTAGTAATATCAGCAAAAGTTGATTATTTGAATTGTTTCTAATTCATTCAGATCGATTCCTATCTGATACGCATAATAAAAGAACTATAAATCTCAATCAATAATTGGTAGTGAATGTTGTCTGTCCCGCTTAGAATCGCCAATCTACTGCATATATCTAATCTTGAAAAACCATATATAGTATTATCAAATATATAAGGAGACCATATATATATACGCTGCACAATACCAGAAAATTAATAATCTACTACTGTTACCCAAATCATGTTGTTATTATTTGTATTTTTTATTGCGTGAATCTGAGATTTTTATTAAATGAATCGCTTTACTCACATTGACGCCTATTTCTTTCTCTACAGTGATATACGATGGTATCATATATAATGTTACGATAAACATAAGTGTTGCCCAATTAGCGATAAAATCGCGAAAAAATGTTGTACTCAGATCTGCAGTTATATATGGGGGATATGGCATCTTTTGTATGACCCGCTGTAAAGAATTCATTACATAAACATTATTTGATAAAAAATACAAGTCTGATGAAAAGATCACTGCGGATACTAATCAATCAACGTCTTGGGTATTTCGTATCTCAGTTGAGTATAATTCAATTATGAGACAGAAAATTTCCAAGATAATCGACCTAGGAAATACCTAATGTACTACATCACAATGTTTGAGCTGATACATCACGTACTAAGCGATAAAGCAGTGTCATTGTTGATCATAAAACTCATAAGTTTTAGATTATTGTCAGGTTCAAAGAAGGGATATTTCTGAGAAGTAACGTGACTAATTGACTGGCCAAACTCATATACAGGTTGAATTCCTATCGTTCGCCCACTAAGAGTCGTGTTGAGGCGGCTGCGAGTTGAAATCTGCAATTGTTTCAGTGGCTACCGAGTCCTTGATTGGCTGTGCAGTAGTAAATCTGGCTAATTTCGCGACTCTCAGCCACCCAAATACATCTCTTAGTGGGCGAGCGTTAGGAACTCACGTTGTATACAGTTAAATGAACTATACCCATGCATGCGTTTTGAAATCACTATACGATACTTGTAGATTGACACATCTATAAGCTTATACTTACAGACTATGTTGATGATGGATTGGATGAATTGGATGCCTCGAAAGTTAGATGACCTGATATTTGAAACGAAATTCGTTCGTTTTACACAAATCGTGCTACACTGGACTGCACTGGGAGTTTTCGATTGGTGAATACTGTCTAGGCTTCAAGGTGATTTGTTCAGTGCAGTCCAGTTCAGCCCGATTTGTGTAAAACGAACGGATCTATAGAAAGATGCGTGAGATGAGGAATTGCGTATTAAACAAATGCACAGAAATCATGTAGCTTAAAATCAACTACTCTGTACGATTAATTACTGTACCGTTGGTGCTTGTTCAGCGGCATATTCAGGAGCGACTTCAGCAATGAAGAAGTCATCCACACACATTTGTAAAGCAACAAGTGGAATTGAATCTACAAGAGTATCGGCTGATGAACCAGGTCCTCCATAATCAGTATCAATTAATGAGCTTCCTATCTGCTGTGAGGTTTTTATTGTATATACTAAGTTTGCGGGTATGGATCCTCCGTCAGTGCCTTCAAATGAAACCGTCAGAGCTGAGATGATCATACTTATTGCTTGTAATTCTGCATAACCCGTCATCATTTCAGACTCAGTGTCATAGCCATGAACTCCTGTGAAAACATGATGAGCATTTTAGAGAACTTTGGTAAATTGAACACCATACTCCGTATTCGTACCAGTGCAAAAATGAATTTCCTCTTACACCGTTTCTCAATTCAGCGTCAAAAATTTTAGTTCAAGCTGTGTATAAGCTCATAATGTGTACAATGGAATAAGATAAATACTTACGAGAAGTATTACCCTCATACAGTCCCATACAGGACGTGATATTCTCCATTATTCTGTCAGTAAATGCATTCTGAGGTTGATATAGTAGCTGAAGACGATCTGCCAAGGAATTGTTCTGCCAATAAGTTTTCTCAAGTTGCTCATAAGTTGTGTTCGAATTAATAAATGTAGTTCCGCTGGGTATGAGAGTCCTAAGTCCCATTAGCAATGCAAAAATGCACGCTGGCGTAACTATTTCAGCGATAGTTCCAATCCAGTGTCGTTTACGAATAATATAATTTTTTTTCAACAGTAGAAACAAGTTTCTGCACGTTTTACCCATCCTGGCTTGAATTATTTGGCTAAATTTTATTTCACTAGAAATAAACGAACTACTTGAACTTCACCGCACCAATTCCTAATGGAAACGAAATGAACTACTCATCAATAATTCACAGCTATTGACAATCTACTCTACTAGTCCTAGAAGGCCGCAGATAATCAATGTATTATAAGCGAGCAAGGTTTTAACTGAGCGATTACAATCGTCTAATTCTCTCTGCCATTGCTTGTCTTAACTTAAGTACTGTCACGTAAGAAGAGACATTGAAACACAACACTGCAAAAGTGGCGTGCCGATACCTGAAAAAAAACCCATATTCTACGCGACTATCATAATGATTAAGTGATAAGATATATGCCGATAACAGATACCCCAATGCGTAACACGGACACTTGTTTTACAGACATGAGTCACTCAGTGATTAGAATTTTTGAATGAATAATTTTTACAATGATATCCGCAGGGATATATTTACAAAATATTTCTACGGATGAGTGAAATTTTCCAAATGCTTATAAGATTTAAAATTATATCTGATCCATTTGGCTCCCATGACAAAACGCTGTGGCTTCAAAATCCCCCAATTTTCATCAATATTGTCACGCAAAAATATGTCACCACCGTCATCTTCGACATCATGCGTGAAAATTATACGTCTAAATAATTGCAGAAATTTAAAGAATATATTACTGGTAGAGCGGACCATTATAGTTGTATAAAAAGTCCTGCCATACTCAGAATAAGATGACGAACAGCTTAAATAATTGGACACAAACGTAATCGAGATATATGAATATAGTTTATTCTTCATAAATAAGCTCACATTACATATTCGACGGCAGTATGGAAGAACGTGCAATCTCGATGGAGGGATAAAATTCCATTGATACGGCACTGGTATTTGGAGTGTCAGGAGTATGAAAAACACTGTTTTTTAATACATCAATCAATTGTTTTAATTATTAACTTCCCGTATCTCTGTTTTGAGTTTTCAGAAAAAATAGTACATCACAATACGAGTCCGGTAAAACTTTTTTTGACGAGATCACCACGTTTTGAGGTCTAGAGAATGACCTCCAACTATTTTTAGATGGACGTATGTCATCAATTTTTGTGTCCGACGATATTTTGAGAACTAGTTACCGGATTTAATTGATTCTGGTCTCAATCGATGCGTATTTCCCAAACTTAGAACTGATTATATTTTGGTTTCTATCGATTCAGTACTTTTCTAATTATTCAAATAACAAAATTCTAGAAAATGAAATGAAAATGATGATATCTTGAGGAATGGATGAACGGATTCGAATAAAAATTTATACCATGAGGTTTTTTGTACTAGCATAATTTCTTCCATACTGCCGTCGATATATACTATAGATGCATACATAATCTATTCTTACAAATGTTGCAAATCGTCATTGCATAGTATGCAAAATAAGCTTAAATACATTGGAGAAGAGCAGCTGTAGTGGTATAATAAGATGTGAATATAATACACTGTGGAACATGTATACTTGATGAGTGATTATTAGTATTGTCTTTTTTCCATCAAATTAAGGAATATAATATTGGTATATTAGCACAGTATGAGATCTGTGTTATAAGTGTCTCAAGTGAAGATAGACGCTATAATCGCTATAGAGAATGTTTGAACAAGAATGGTCGTTTAAAATATTACAATTACAAAATAGCTTCTCGCATTGCATATAGTATAAAAAATTTAATTTGACCTCGCAATTGTTTAATATTATTTAAAAAAATATAGTGTAAAAAGACTTGTAAATTTTAGGAACATAAGCGTTAACGCTCATTCTACTTTCTAGCTGCAGTTATAAAAATATAACACTTTACTTTCAGTATGTGAAACTGAATGTGTATGTACTTTCATTCGATGTTAATTGAACACTCCGGACGATCCCGATTAGAATTTATTATACATAGAAGCATAATATAATATATAATATATAATACTCAGACAAACTCTAGTTAGATATAAATAAATACACATGGAGCTAACAGATCTGCTAAGCCTCAATAGAACGAGATTTTATCGCTAAATCATTGAACTCTTTGATGAAATCACGTGAAAGTTAATATAGATGATTCATCTCACCGTAGTAATGTGCGGTAACATCAAATTCTAGTACGTACATTTATAATTCTAGTTTGCGACTTGCAGTAGCATGTGATATTGAGTTTCAAATAATATTTAATTCCGGCCTATTTGCCTAAGCGGTTTGACTTGAAACATGAGATTTTGTGGCAGGTTCTGCAGAAGACCTAGCAAACTGCATGAATAGTTGTTCTAATGTTGACGTAGACACAGTGAAATCTTCGATGCATCCATGTTCAGATTTTAGCTCATTCATTGTCCCAAACATCTTCACCCAAGTTGCTTTTGAGTCGGTTATATGATAGAATAAATGCCCCTATGAATAAAGCAACATTTTTATTGTTATTCTGCAGTGGAAAGTTGAGGAAGAATTCAAGAAATTGTAAAGCTTACAGGATGCTCGTCTTTCAGCTCACAAACTAAAGCAGTTCGTATTTTATTCTTGATATCAATGGAATCCTGTTCGGATCTTCCAGGATTCAGTTTTATCGTGATATTGAAACCTGCTCCAAAACGTTCTTTCAACTCTTGACTAGCTCCGACACACAACAGCCGGCCTTGCACCATTATTACTAGCCGGTTACAGAGAGCTTCACATTCTTCCATACTAGAATCAATTGGCACGGTTTTTTTCACATGATAAAATACGTTTCAGACAAATTGTGAAGGCCTAAATCATACTACTATAGAGTAAAGCATAATGTTAACTCTCATTGAGCATCAAAATTCATCAAACACAGTTATTCTAATGAATATACCTGTGAGAAGTCAGTATAATAGCTTGGCCGGATGCTTGACAACTTTGGAGAACAGTCCACACTAATCTTCGTGCCGCTGGGTCGACTCCAGTTGTAGGTTCATCCAACAAAACCATTCTAGGATTGGCAATCAACGCAATGGCAATATTTAGGCGCCTTTTATTACCACCGCTGTAACTCCCGCTTGGATATTTCGCATATTCGTTCAATCCTGAGTGGTCAGAATTGGTTGATTAATTCTTTAGATGAGAGATTCTTCGCTCCTTACAGAATAAATGAAATAAGTGAACAAAATGAGACTCACGGAGTTTGTCGATCCATGAGTGAACCTCTGACGCAACTTCGGTCGTTGGTATACCTCGGAGACAAGCGAAAAGAGTCAAATGTTCAACGGCGTTGAAGTATGGTATCAAAGCGTCGGTTTGGGGACAGTAGCCAATTCCTGCCAAGTACTAATGTAATAAAATAATATCAGCAATTGTAAAATCGATATTACTAGTCAATGATGCAGACGTCAAAGATTGAATCTGACGTCTACTTTACATTCTTCGAAAATATTTATAAAACAACATTTGAAAGAGTAGTAGATGTAAAAATCTGCATATATTGTTTCCTCACAATATAGTATTTCAAACTCACCTCAGTTCGGTTAGTCTTGATGCTATATGGACCACGATGGAGAATTCCATGAGTCGGAACCTCTTCCCCTACCAGCATTCGAAAAGTAGTACTTTTTCCGGCACCATTTACACCCAACAAACCAAAGCATTCATTTTTCTTTACTCTGAAATTCACTTCCTTTACTGCTTCCAATTTTCCATAACATTTACTCAGCTCATAAGCCAAAAAGACATTTTCATCATCGCAATCCGGACTGCTTACACCTGAAACAATTTATTGATCTGAGACAGGGACATAACTTAATGAGTCCGTCGCTGACGGAAACCGTTCAGATTCACAGTACGATATTCAGGCTCCGACCACAATAACAGTAATTGTTTTTCTGCAAATATACAACGTACAAATGAATTCCCAGATTTTGTAAGTAGATCAGTACTAAAAGATTACTGAATCCGCTAAGCAGATAAAAACGACTTACGTTGATTAACTGCTTGGCGTACGATACTTTTTTCTTTTTCAACTTCGCCATCTATTACATTATCTTGACCGTTAGAGTTCGGTTTAATGATTTGGTACTTGGACAGTAATTTCGCGAACACCTGTTGCTCTAGTAAGCATAGGATACCCACCAAAATGATTGGTGTGATGAATAAATACGTTACAAACTCTTCAAATCCACCTCCTTCACGAAAGCCATTAAAATACGTCAGTGGATTAGCGCAGTGTCCATTAGAGCATTTCAAATCTGAAATACGAAGTTTTTTTCTATCGATATTACAATATAGAACGATATGAAAACATAAGGTGGAAACTATTCTTGTTTGAAAAATCACTGCGTACCACAACACAAGTCGCCGACGGCACAGGATGCCTCATTTAAACGATTGGACAATCCTCGACATCTAGCATTATCGGAAGCTATTTCTGCAAACTTTACATATCCAAATATGAAACTTATGTGAGGTACTAATGAAAATACCCTCCGCTGGATTATAATCACATTTTCATTATCGGTCAGATACGGCAGCAGCTCGTTCAGAGGAACAATGATGGATACTATGAAAAATAACGGAGCAAAATCTTTTGATTAGATAGTCATCTTATGAAAATATCAAATATCTGATCCAAGAAGTTATAGCGTGCGTATTTCCAACAAAAATCTATGGTGGTATCTGTTTCAGTGATTTGACTGATACTGAACAAGCACAAAATAAAATAATGCAAATCATGCAAATGAATAGCATTCGAATGTGTGAATTATCTCATCAAGTAATAAACTCACCTAACAACAGAGGTATACCACTTAAAATGGAATATACGGAATGAAATTTTTTCTTTATAAAACTATGTACGTAGGCCAACAGAAGAGCGTTAATACCAAAAAGTAGAAACAGTAGGAGAAGAATGCCTGTAAAAATGTTTTTCATTTTATGGCTAGTTTAAAGATTTCAATCGTCGAATGGAAAAAATTGTTCATATTTATGAAAATAGATTGACTAACCGATTTCTGTGATACAGATAGTGTTAGTTTTGGCTGATAAATCTATTACGAAAATTCCAAGCACAGTTATTACTATAATTATAATGTAGAATGCATAATCGATAACAAACATCGTGCCCCAATACAATAAAGACGAGACACCAGCCATTTGTTGAAGTTCTTTGATTTTAGTACTATTCTCCAATAGCGGATGCTTCACGAACATAGCGACAACATAAAAGAATATTGTCATGAAGAAGAAAATCTCTGCCATAATTTTAACTCTGTTATATGCTTTGTATTGTGGGGCGTATTCCAATGATCGAGGTAATTCACCGATACTTGTAACAATTGAGTACTGGTCACCCGCTAATGTCTTAAGTACTAAATTCGACATAGCGTTGAGAGTTATTGGAGCACTCAGTGTCGCTCCTCCTGAATAAAAACCGTTTACTAATGAACTAGAATTCAATTCTGCAGAAATGATCATTCGCGTTTTATAGTATGCCAAGTCCATTGATGCCCTTGATAGTAACTCTGAAATAAAATACAATCCATTAATCTTCCATTATTTATGCAGCTTTCTTCCACCTTACACAAATTTCAATCAACTAATTCACGTACCATTACTAAGGCTGACTTCAGCTTTTGTAAGGGTTCCTATACCGCCCTGGCTTTCAATGATTTTTCGATAAGTGTTTCCGAGCATTTGATTCTTTGAGTAGATCAGCGTCTCTGGTCTTTGATATAAGTGGAGATCAAGCAACAGACTCTTCGTCTCATCAGAATTATTGCTCCTGCCAAGTACCGGAAGGAGTAACGCTAGCAGAGTGGTGCATATCTGTATAGTTATGAAGATGGTTGTTTTGCCGATTTGTAAATATTTGTGTTGAATTTCAATCTATTTTAAATTATTGATCAAAGAATGAAAAGGATAAGCGAGCATGACTTGAGTTCACTTCTACTACGCCAAGAGAAGAAGGTCTCTTAAACATTTTATCATCACCTTGAAGAATAATATGGAAAAAAAAAAAAATTTATAGAACTTACGATTGCCAGAAAGAGATTCCTGTTAGTCTTAAAATAGGTGAATTTTTTTGTTAACAAAGCACTAATCTTTTGTCGAGTCAGTTCTAATCCCGTCAAATGTTTATATCCTTTTAAAGCTGGTTCTTCTATTCCGTCAATATCGTCTCTGGGTTCATTACTCTCTCCTTCATCAGCAGCCCTTTATTAGACATAACAATATCACTCGATATGATAAAACAAAGCATCAGATAATATAAGATAATTCTGCTCATCGAGCGCTAGTGTTGAACAGCGATATATCATGTATGCACTGCTGAAATCTGGATTTTCAATTCATAGGGAATATAATGTATCACGAGTTCACATACTTCAAGAAAACTTGTTCTAGTGTGATAGTTGATACGCTGACGCCAGTAATTCCAAGTTCTGCTTTCTGCTTTTCCATATTGTCCAAAATTTCTGGCAAGGAATTTGTAAATGGAATACTCATGACTATTCTACCATGATGTGTTACGCTCATCTTTGCCTCACTGCCAACCATGTCTTGAATCTTTCTTTCATTGCACCGTGTTGTTGTGGATAATGTCACTTCGTGATAATTGTGTCCTAGAATATTACCATGATCACGAATCATTGGAAAATCCTACCGTCTCGAACCTAGTATCTAAAAATATTTAATTCTATGGAATATAGTCACCGTAAAACTTTTTCAGGAACATAGACGTGCCGTAACATTTCATTTTCCCTGAATGCATAATCGCAATTCTATCACCCAGAATATCCGCTTCCTCCATACTATGTGTAGTGATTATAATCGTCTTTTGTTTACGGTATTTCTACGTGATTAAATCATAGGAATGAATTAAAGTAAAATTGAAGAATACATACAACGTATAAAGCAGATTTTTTTCAATAATAATAATCAGTCAATTCTTACCAATATGATATCCCAAGTCCCCCTGCTTGTCTCTGGATCCATTCCTGAGGTTGGCTCGTCTAAGAATAAAGTCTGCAAATCAAAATTCCATTGATTCTAATTCTACGCAGTTATAATTTCGCTTTTTTTATTTCATCTCGGTACTTTGTGGCAAGTATTAAAATCCTGAAAGCCTTTTCCCATTATAAATAAGTATATAACTTACAGAAGCATTACCAACGAGTGCCATTCCTAGACAAAGTCTTCTCTTCTGACCACCAGAAAGTTTATTTGGCATGACGTTACTCTTTTCACTTATATTTAGCTTGTTCAGGATATCATCAACGTCCTGTATTACCTGATCTCGAGTTCTTTTTTTTTGCTTCAACTAGAATGAAGTTATTTCATCGCATTAATAGTCTATTCAACTGTAATAAAACCCGTAATTTTATGACCTGCCTACAGTTACATGATTAACGTATAATATATCTAATAATTATTTGAGGAACGAGAACAAGCTCTCCTGTTAAAATAATGAAAAACTGTGAAAGAACAGAAATACGAACGCATCAACTCACCAAACCAACTAATCTGAGTTGTTCAAGCACAGTGAGATCTGGGAACATCATGTTTTCTTGTGGGCACACACCCAAATCAGCCCTAATTGTATCAAAATCCTCACTTATATCTTTGCCATTGATGTAGACTGTTCCTGTTGATGGTGCCGTTAAACCTAACGAAAATGACCATGCGTTACATCATAAAGTGAATAAGAAGTAGTTTAGTGAAATAAATATATTCAACTTGAATGTCGTTGTGATTTCCTTTCTTTTTTTTTTGCACTTCCAAGTAAAGGAGGAAAATTACCTGTTAGAATTGAGAGCGTTGTAGTTTTTCCAGCACCATTATGTCCCAGTAAAGCTGTGATCTGCCCTTTATAAAAATCCAGACTGATCCCTCGAACAGCATCAACGGTCTAAATAAAATCAGAAGTTGAGTTCAATTCAAGACTTTGTTAAAGTAGTTTTGGTTTGTTATGTAATTACGGAATAGGAGAAATGAATGGCATCTTACATGTGATTTAAATAATCCAAATGTAAAATTTTTAGTCAAGTTTCTCAACTGTATTCCAGGAATCAAAGTCCCATCATCTACAGGTTCTAATATCTTTGGCTGTTCTTCTGAACTATGAACATCTACAACTTCCCAATCGCTGCGTATCTTCTTTCGCTTGCAATACTATTAGAGTATAAAAAAAAAGAAATATTTTGAAGATGCAACTAAGTCAGAGTCGTTGTAAATTTCTCTATGCATATAATTTGAATTAGAAAATCATGGAATCAAACCTCCAGAAAAAATAACGCTGATTTCTGGACACCGTATTTACTCGGTAACACAGCATCAAAATATACAGCAAAAACAAAGTGCAAGATTATACCCAGAATACTGAAGAACAGTATGAAGCCAATACTGCCTGTAATGTTTAGTGCTGGATTTGCTGTTTCGAATAAATTGCTCCACCGAGCTCCAGTAACTGTAAAGATTATACAAACATATAAAATACAGTAGTACAATAAGTGTTATGCAGTACGCTTTACAAACATCCAATACTAACGTCCATTTGTACGCTGATTAAGCTCGTCAAATATTCTCGACGTAGCTACAGGTGGGCAAAATATTCCTATGTATGGTACATAGACAAGATACTCAGTTTTCTGAAGCTGTGACACAACGATGTTTATTAGTATAACTACAATTGTTGCGACCAGTTGAGAAAGCCATGCTGAAAATTTCCATCGAAATAGATCTAATTCGAATCCCTTGCATAATGATTACAATATGATCAAAGAATAACTTGAACTATTGACTTACCTTTGGAAAAATATGAGGCAATGTGGATACAGAAAGCATAAATATGAGAAACGTTGATGAAAAGTACGAGCCAAATTATACTAGAGTTACTGTTATAATAAAAGGGTTTCTGATCGTATGAATTTAATTTAAATAACATGGTGAGTACAGAAACGGGTATGATGCTAAACAGCATGCCGCATATTAGCCAACTGAGGAAATTCTGGTACGATTTCACTCCGTTAATTTTCAGTAGAGTCTGAAAAGTGGTAAAAATTTGTCTGTGAATATTGATGATATAACATAATGTGTTCATCGCATGAATCAAGCTGTTATTTATTTTCTCCAATAAATTTATATCATTCCACAATTGTGAATATCGCGAATATAGAACATCCCCCATTCCTTACATTAACACCGGTTGTTTTTTCCGCGCTAATATAAGTTGGTATGAGATATATTATGGCAAAAAATATCATCCCTCCAAGCATGGTGATAGCACTCTGAATTGACAATTCATGAGGATGAATGTTGTCATAAGGTGGACATGGCATCATCTGTATAAAAACCTGTAATAAATATGTTTCATATCATGAGATCAGTCTTTCCACTTTCCTGCATACTCAAATCAGTATGAAAAGATATCTAATCTCGACGCCCCCTAACGGAATCAGCTTATCTTAGCGCTGTCGACAGAAACAGGGTATCTCCTATACTTTTAACACACAGATATGCTGTTTCTGTCGACAGCGCTAAGATAAGCTGATTTCGATAGGGAGCGATGATCTGTCTCAGCTAGTATAAATCTAAATCTAATTGAAGAACCCCACCGTTGGTTTTATTGAACCATTAGGAGCAGCTCTATCGATGAAAGCATTATCCAAACAAGTTTGAAACCCAGTAATGGGAGTCCACTCAATCAGATCATCGGCCTTAGTGCTACAGCCTTGAATATCGGTATCAAATAAATTGTCTGGTACTAGTTTTGACGATCTTATAGTATAAGCTAGCTTCTTTGGCACAGATACATGGTCAGTTTTTTCAAAATCAATTGCAAAGACCGATGTCACCTGATCTTTACTTTGTTCTATCTCATAACTCTGTAGCATATCATCTTCGGTATTGAAACCGAATATTTCTGGAAATATGAGATAAAAGTATTTGAAATTTTCAAATTTTCAAATTTTCAAATTTTCAAATTTTCAAATCTTGGTGAATAATTTTTACATATACATATTATCATATCTTGTTGTAAATATCAATCTTCAGATTGAATATTAGAAGATTCTTACGATCATTTGGCAGTCTCGTACAGCGACTAACTGCGCGCATTATATCGTCTGTGAATTCATTTTTCGGTGTGTAATAAAGGTGAAGCATATGACTCGGGATACGAGTGACCAGATCCGCGCTAGTTTTCATTGGAAAATGCGTGTCATTATGAACGCGTGTAACTTCGAGATCGTAAACAGATCTGATAGCCAGGATTAGGGCGATTATATACGCGGGTAATGAAAGTTCGATTGAACTGCCTATGTAGTGACGTTTACGGACTATTATATTTTTGTGTAAAAGCAAATACAGGATTCTAAGCTCCTCGTACATCTTGTTTTATGTTTGTACGTAATATATCTGTCAAAGATTAGAAATTATTGGATTTCGGAACAACTATATCATATGCATGCGATTTTCGCAAATAAAGCAAGACTCGAGATCTCATATCTCGGTTTATATTTTCACCGTCACGTTTCACTGTATCAATGAACACGAACTTTTCTTTTCTTAGAAATCTCTCATCGCGTTGCAAATAGCGATAACGAATAAAATACTACACCACTTGCGCTGCAGCAGACAAATCAATATCGCACGTTTCGTTGCGAGGGTCAGCGCAATTTTAAATGGACAGATGACAGCAATATGTCGTGTATTTACTAGTTAGGGGTGAATTTTCGATCGGTATTATCATCCCCTGAAACACCGCTAACCACTGCCACTAAAGGAGAGCGAATACCTCTACTTTTTTTATCAATTTTCTTTTGGACACACTTTTTCTTTTTCATTACCAACAATCGGACGTTTTCATTTTTAGAAATTTTAACGCCGCATAGTTTTAGTTCTAGTTTTAGTTTTAGGATATGGAATTTTGCAATAATCTAACGACGCGGTGATACGTGGTAGACGGATGAAGACCATGCGTGTAGATACTCGTGAGTGCCAATAAACTAATTGACTTCTTCCGCTTAAATCGTAGTAGTAATTTAGTAGAATTTATCCATTTCATTATTATAACTTCGTTATTATTACTTTCAAAATCTCAAATTTTGTAAATCGTATTCAATAATATAAAAAAACGCGGGTCCATATTCAAGAATCCGTATTCTCCACATATTATAGAGACTTACATAACTGATCAAGGGTTTAAAATATTCGTAAAAAAATGAAATAAAATAAAATGAATGAATGTATGTTTCCTTAAAACTTCACCCTCCTCAAACACAAAAAAATAGTATATTGTATACCACGGAGGCAAAGAAGGTCTTTTAACGCCGAGCGTATTTGCAATACGAGTCGTAGACGAGTCGAAGACGAGTTCCTTCGCCTCCTTGGTACACACGATATTTTATACAACAAAAGTCTTTTTATCGGGTCATGAAAGAAAATCATAAAAATAACCGGAGTCACGGGAAAAAACGAAAATCTGGAAAAAGCTGCTCTACAGGATATTGCATATGGTATTCTGAATAGTCTATCTTATCTCTTGGGGAAAAAAAAATCAAGGCTGTACGGGATTTCCCGTCTACTTTATGTATCTCTGTCTGAATCTATTGATTTAGATTAAGAGCTATAAAAACTCTTATCTATCTTATCTTGAATGACTCGTCAGAATGAATTCGTAATGGGTATCGTGACTGGTCTGCGTGGAAATTCCTAGAACGTGCATAAGAGTTATTCATGCACACTACTCATATTCGAAATCCCAAAATCCCGCCCAACTGATTAATTGATCTAACAAATGAATTGATTGAATGTATACATACAGATAGAGAAGACTTTATTATTCCGATTATTATAGACGGGATTGAAATATCTGGTAATGGTTGTAATTGTACAATATATTGAATACGTGTGAAATACATTAAACCAAAATGTACATTTATGTGTAAATGCAATAACAGCTGCCAAAATATTATACCCTTTTACAGAAATGTGTTGATAACAATGAATAATTTCCGGCTTCTCTCAGGCTTCTCTTCTCTGATATTATCAGTCTTGTTAAAATCATTGACATTTCAATCAGTCAAGTAATTAAAAAAAAATATACTATATACATGTTCGTTTTGATGAAATAAACATTTAAGTGAACATAGGTATTCCGTTGAAGTAAATCTTAAAAAATACATTTATATATAAATATAACCATTAATTCGATACGTGATACTATACTATAAATATAATCATGTTTTCATATCGTCAGCTTTGATTGATTAAATATTCATTGCACACCGTGGATAACATCTATAACGTTTAGTCCGAAACAATTATACCATCTAATATACTGATTTGGCCCATAACGATAATTATAATTAGGTAGTCGTTTTCAGGACCAATTACACAAGTCCTGAAACTCAAGAAAATGAGATTCGATCTCTTAAACACAAGACTGCCGGAGTATGTGTCATATTGGGTGTTTATCTTTGATCATGTGATAAATATTTTAAAGATAAAGAGAACTTCGATGGCTTATGGGCTAGCTGGTTTCGAATTTCATATAAAAGTTTAGAAATTCAAACCAGCGGTCTAAAATAGTATAAAGAATCACATAAGGCTTATCATCTACGAGTTTTTGGGACATGGAGAACTTTTCTTCCAATAGATTTTCTCAAAATGAGAAATGTTTTCATTGTTAGAGTAAAAAAAATACTCTTCGATATATTTGGATCAATGTTAATAGAACAAAAATTTGTATACCATATATGTTCGAGGTACTTTATGATAGCATATATCATTTATATATATATTTCGAGAATTATTATTCCCAGGGCCGGCGAACCCCCTATGGTTTTGGTGGAGCACTCCATACCTCGAATTCGACTGGGTATGGAACTCCTTCCTCCTACTTCAGAATTCTCGCTCAATTTGTATAATAGAGAAAACACCTCGTTTGGTGGCGCGGCCCATCGCGACAAAAATAAAATATCGTGTGACTCTGCACACTTTTGAATTTTTTGCATTATGTAAAATACAGTAATTATAATGGATATGTTTATTAGGCCTGGAAAAAAAAATATTTGCCAGGCCTAATGTTTATTATTAGAATGAGATTGAGTAGAATGAGATTAAAAAGAACACGAAGTGATATCCTCCTCCTCCTCCCGCCCTCCCCCTCCTCTTGCCCTCCCCCTCCCTGAACATATGCCAGTACTCCACACTTTGGAAAATTTTACTTCGCCAGCCCTGATTATTCCCAATTGAAAATAGTCCGGCAGGGAATGTCTGACAAGAAGAAATGAATATTCAGATAACAGTCTATCTACCTATCGCAATGTGCGGTGACATCAAAGTCTCATACATGTATAACACACATATTACCTGGGAATAGCGGTAAATTACGATACCGCGTTGAGAATAATTAAATATTTAAACACATAACAGCTCGTTATTTCGGGCATGAGATTCAGCAAGAGATTCAGCGGGAGATTCTGCAGAAGACCTAGCAATCTGCATAAATAGTTGTTCCAATGTTGATGTAGACACAGTGAAATCCTCGATGCATTTATGCTCGGCTTTTAGTTCGTTCATTGTTTCAAACATCTTGACCCAAGTTGCTTCCGAGTCGGTTATATGATAGAGTAAATACCCCTGTGAATAAATCATTGTATTGATAAGTTATTTTGAAGTGTAGAGTTGAGCGAGAATTTGAGAAATAGTAAAACTTACAGGATGCTCGTCCTTCAGCTCACAAACTAAAGAATTTTGAATTTTTTTCTTGATTTCAATGAAATCATGATCGGATCTTCGGGGATCCAACTTAATTGTGATATTGTAGCCTGCTCCAAAACTCTTTTTCAACTCCTGGCTAGCTCCGATACACAAGAGCTTGCCCCGCGCCATTATTACTAATCGGTCACAAAGAGTTTCACATTCGTCCATACTAGAATGAAATAGCAACGTTATTTTATAATAAAAATGTACTTTTCGAACAAGATATGATGGTAATGCTTATTGGGCTTCAGAAACGACGTCGATTCTCGAATATTTATCAAGCATAATTATTTCAATGAATATACCTGTGAGAAGTGAGTATGATAGCTTGGCCAGCGGCTTGGCATCTTTGTATAATTGTCCACACCAATCTTCTTACGGCTGGATCGACTCCAGTCGTAGGTTCATCCAACAAGATCAAGCTAGGATTCCCAATTAATGCCATTGCGATATTCAATCGCCTCTTGTAACCACCACTGTAAAACCCGCTTGGATTTCCTGCTTGTTCTTTTAATTCTGAAGATCAATCAAAGATATTTCGTACTTTGAGTTATCAAAAAAATTTCATAATCTTCATTCCCACTAGATTACTACTTCAGCATGTATTAGATTCTTTACATTATCATGCGAACAGATCCAATAATTCGCAATCAGTGCTTCAAATGATCCAAAATTAACACAAAATCAGTTAACACTTATGAAAATTGTGGAATCACTATCAAGTCAAGCAATCTTCGAGTCATCCTACAAATCTTGATGTACATTAGTATATTGGAAGAGTATCCTTCTGGTTTGTAAGATACATATATGAGTAAGTTATCAATATTGTACTCACGGAGCTTGTTGATCCACGAATCAACCTCTGACTGAATTTCAGAGTTTGGTATGCCTCTGAGACTAGCGAGTAGAGATAAGTGAACTCTAGCATTGAAGTGTGGAATCAAAGCGTCACTTTGGGGACAGTAGCCTATTTCCGCCAAGTACTGCAATAATAAAGCAACATCAAGCAATGATAAAGGGAATAGATGTAAAACGCTGCGCATGAATATTGTTTCTTTACAATGTAGGTCTTCTACGCATAAAAATATCAAACTTTTAAGCTCACCTCTGATCGGTTGTTCTTTATGCTATATCGACCATGATGAAGGAATCCAGTAGATGGAACCTCTTCCCCTACCAACATTCGAAAAGTAGTACTTTTCCCTGCGCCGTTAACACCGAGCAAACCGAAGCATTCATTTTTCTTTACTCCAAAATTCACGTCCTTTACCGCTGTCAAATTTCCATAAGATTTACTCAGCTCGTAAGCCATGAAGACATTGTTGTCATTAAAATTTTGGTCGCTTGCGTCTGAAACAATTTTTATTTTTACGAATTAGAATTCAATTTAATAATAAGTCTATTTTACAGGCTTCATCGCATAATTAAATAAATCAATATAACTTACAATGATTAATTCCTTGCAACACGCTAATTTTTTCCTTTTCGACTTCAGTATCCATTGATTTATCTTGATCATCAGGCTTTGGTTTCAATTGCGATTTTGGAAACATCTGCGGTCGTTCCAGCAAGCATAATAAACCCACAAAAATTAGCGGTGTGAGGAGTAAATACATAAAAAACTCTTCAAGTCCACCGTCTTCTTTAAAGTCACCGAAATATGGGAGTGGATTTTCGCAGTATCCATCGGCACATTTCATATCTGAAATCAGAAGTTGTTCACATTGCTATTGATATATAAAACTAGACAAATGCATAGAGTGGAAGATATTTTATTGAAAAACCAATGCGTACCGCAACATATGTCATTGACGGCACAGGCAGCCTTATTCAGCCGATTAGACAACCCTCGACATCTGGCATTACCAGAAGCTATGTCTGCAAATTTCATGTACCCAAGGGTGAAACTAACGTGAGGTTGCAGTGTGAATATCCTCCGCTGTATTATGCCGGCTGATTTAGCATTTTCCACTTGTGGTAAGAGCATTTGTACACAAACCATGATAATTGCTATGAAAAATAATTGTATTTTAATCCGCCCTGAATTATTACATCAGCTTATAAGTTATAAATATTGTGATAGACTCACACAACATCAGCGGTATGCCACTCAAAATTCCGAATACCACGTGAAATGGTTTCTTTAGAAAACTATGTATATAGGCGAATAGTAGAACGTTGATACCAAAGAGTAAAAAGAGCAGCAGCAGAATACCTGAAAGCCCAAGTAATGTGATAAAGTACTTCATTTAGATATCGGAACTAAACTTTCTGTCTATTCTCAAAGAGAAGACAATCGCAATATCAGATTTGGGATCGGATTGGAACTGTTCAACTCACCAATTTCTTTTGAGCACATAGGGCTTGGGATATCAAGAAACTTCAGTTGGACCATCCCAAAGACTGTGCATACCGTGATAAAAATGTAAAACACATAATCGATGATAAACGTTGTGCCCCAGTATAGGAGACCGGACGCTCCAGCCATCTTTTGAAGTTGTTTGATTTTGGTGCTATCCTCCAAAAGCGGATGCTTTACGAACAATGCGACAACGTGAAAGAATATTGTTATGAATAGAATAGTCCGTGTTATAATGCTGATGCTGGTCAATGCTTTTTCATTCGCATCTTGTTTCAATGATCGAGGTAATTCACCGATACTTGCAACAATTGAGTACTCGTCACCAGCCAATGTCTTTAGTACTAAATTCGACATAGCGTTTAGAGTTATTGGAGCACTCAATGTCGCCCCTCCTGAATATAGACCGTTTGCTAAAGAGGTAGAATTAAATTCTGCAGAAATGATCATTCGAGTTTTATAGTACGTCAGTTCAGTTGAAGCGATTGATAGTAAATCTGAAAGGAAATATAATCCATTAATTTTGGGTACAAATTTTGACTATTTTTGTCACAGCAGTTGAATAAGAATAAGTTATCGGTATCAGGAATGATTCTTAAATTACCATGGCTCAGACTGTCTCTAGCTTTCGTCAGCGTTCCTATGGCACCCTGGCTTTCAATGATTTTTTTGTAAATATCTCCAAGCATTTGGCTTTTGGAGTAGATCAGCGCCTCTGGAGTTTTATACAAGCCAAGATCAAGGGATAAAGTGGTAGTATTCTGGGAAATATTGCGGTAGCTAAGTACAGGAAGTAGTACAGCTAACAGAGCGCCCAATATCTGTAATAAAAGTGGATAAGATAGTGATGGATAAACGACTTTAGAAATAAAAAGACAATACGGTGAATGAAAGCGAAGTAACTCACCATTGCATAAAACAGATAATTGTCGGATATAAAGTAGGTAAATTTCTTGTTCAACAAAGCCTTGATCTTCTGGCGCCTGAGTTCCTGTCCTTCCAGATATTTGAACTCTTTTGCAACGGGTTCTTTTGGTTCACCAACAGAACCTGGGGCTACTTTAGGCTCTTGTTCTTCGGCAGCCCTTCATTACACATAATAATATTACTCGATATAATAAAACAAGGCATTAGATAATATTAGATGATTCTGCTCATCAAGCACTAATGTTGAACAGCGATATATCATGTATGCAGTTTGCTGAAAACTGAATTTTCAATTCATAGGGAATGTAATGTATCACGAGTTCACATACTTCAAAAAAACTTGTTCTAGTGTGATAGTTGATACGCTGACACCGGTAATTCCAAGTTCTACTTTCTGCTTTTCCATATTGTCCAAAATTTCTGGTAAGGAATTTGTAAATGGAATGCTTATGACCATTCTGCCATTATGTGTTGCTTTCATCGTTGGCTCACTGCCGACAATGTCTCGAATCTTTCTTTCATTGCAACACATTGATGTGGATAACGTCACTTCGTGATAGTTGTGTCCTAGAATATTACCATGAATCATTGGCAAATGCTATGGTTTCGAGCCTAGTTTCTAAAAGTTTTATAGTGTCATAGGTCAGTAAAACGACTTCAGCAGATAAGTTCTCAGCAATGACTTTATCCTGGTAGAAGTGAGTCTAGTGGCATATCGTTCCGCTTGCTGATGTGGACTGCGTTTACTTATCGGTTCATGTCTGCTATTGCGATGCGTTCATCAATGAATAAACATTTCCTATTCTATTATATTCTATGAAATTTTGCTAAATATAATTACCAAAGTGCTTCTTTAGGTACATCGGTGTGCCGTAACATTTCATTTTTCCCGACTGCATAATTGCTATTCGATCGCCGAGAACGTCCGCTTCCTCCATGCTATGAGTCGTTATAATGATTGTCTTCTTATTGCGGTATTGCTGAATAAATAAAACATAAGAATAATTAAGATTAAAATTAAAATATCCTACGCCCGTTTTGCAATATAATTAGGTACCTAATTTCAAGAAGATCAGAATAATTATTCAATATTTACCAATAGAACATCCCACGTCCCTCTGCGTGTCTCTGGATCCATTCCAGAGGTTGGCTCGTCTAAGAATAGTGTCTGAAAATAAGAATTTTATTAACTCCATTCTATAATAAGGATTTAAAAGTAGTATTGAGTTACTAAAATATTGAAGAATTACGAATGAGTTAATCAATAGCTTACAGAAGCATCGCCAATAAGCGCCATCGCTAGACACAGCCTTCTTTTCTGACCACCGGAAAGTTTATTCGGCATAACGTCTCGTTTTTCGCGCATATTCAACTTGCTCAGCATTTCATCAACGTCGTGTATCACCTGTTTTCTTGTTTGATTCTTTTTCTTTAACTGAAATAACGTTAGTTCATCAAATTAATCGTCTGATGTAATTAATTATTTGTTCATCATCGGCACTGATCCTTGAAACAAAACGGACATAACTATGGATAGGAAAGTAAGTGCGTTTACTCACCAAACCGACTAATCTGAGTTGTTCCTCGACCGTAAGATCTGGAAATACTGTGTTTTCTTGCGGACAGACACCCAAATCGTTCCTAATTGTATCAAGATTTTCACTCATATCTTTCCCATTGATGGATACTGTTCCTGTCGATGGTGCCGTTGAACCTAACGAAAGTAGCCATACATTAAATCCTAAATTTCGAAAACAGCTTAGTTCTCCAAGTAGCTAACTCGATCTTAAGTAGAATAAAAGCTACCAGTCAACATTGAGAATGTTGTAGTTTTTCCAGCGCCGTTCTGTCCTAGTAAAGCTGTGATTTGCCCTTTGTAGAAAGTCAGACTAATGCCTTTGACTGCTTTAACCATCTAAACAATACGAGGAAGTGAATGAGTAAGAGTCTCACGAAGACTGTAAGGCTGATAAAATTAAGCCATAAGAAAGAAGAATCAAGTTAAAAGCAATTTTCAATTGTATCTGATCAATCTCAGCTGCAAAATTAGCAGGAATAAATTCCAGATCAGATTCATTGTGTCTTACGTTTGATTTGATACATCCACAGCTGAAACGTTTAGCCAAATTTTTAAGCACAATGCAAGGAGTAAATGCATCTTCAGCTGCAGGTTCTAATATCATTGGTTGTTCTGCTGAGATGTCATCGTTTGATACTTTGTTTGGCTTGGCACACTGTTAAAGGATAAAGAAAAATTATTGATACCTATGCATGTTGAGGATACGAATAAGGATACCGGATAGGCTTTATGTGTTCAAATAATTATAGTAGAAGTGTGTTAACGTACGTTATGAAAAAACTTCAAGCAAAAAAAAGGCGGCTTATGGACACCATATTTGCTTGGTAGCACAGCATCAAGATACACCGTAAGACCGAAGTGGACGATAATACCCAAAATGCTGGACAAAATTAGGAAGCCAAGACTGCCCATACAGTTTAATGCCGGATGTATAGTTTCGAAAACATTGGACCACTGTGCTCCAGTAACTATGAAGATAAAAGGGAACGTGAAAAAAAAAACAAAGAAACAAAACGCAGAATGTAGATAAATGTGGAAGTTGGTATCTTATCATGATATGTATGTGATATAGCATACAAAGCACTGATTCTTACGTTCGTTTTCACGCTTGTTGAGCTCGTCAAATATTCTTGTTGAAGCTACAGTTGGGAAGAGGATTCCCAGATATGGAACATAGACGAAATACTTAGTATCAGAAAGCTGTGCCGCAATGACGTTCACAGTTATAGCTACCGTTGTTGATACAATTTGGGCAAGCCATGCTGAAATTTTCAATAAAATATCTATATTTTTAGGCCGTTGAAATCAATGAAATAATCGATGATGTAGTATGGATTAACGACAACGTACTAAAATGCGTCTTATATGATAATTCGAAGACTTTACCTTTAGAAAAGTACGTTGCTATGTGTAGACAGAAGGCGTAAACGTGAGATATGTTCAGGAACAACGCTAACCAAATTATAATCCAGTTGCTGTGATAGTAAAAGGGTTTTTGACAATGAAAACTCAAGTAGAAGACCATAGTAAGCAGAAAAATAGGTATAATGCTAAACAGCATGCCGCTCAATAACCAGCTGAGAAAATTTTGGTACCCTTTAACTCCGTTTAATTTCAGTAGAGTCTAAAAA
The DNA here is from genome assembly GCA_963992785.1 of Tenthredo livida. Taxonomy (NCBI): domain Eukaryota; kingdom Metazoa; phylum Arthropoda; class Insecta; order Hymenoptera; family Tenthredinidae; genus Tenthredo; species Tenthredo livida. The sequence continues at coordinate 5,200,809 of OZ023066.1, forward strand.
GGCATAAAGTTTGTGTGTAAATATTGGTGACATGATAATAACATAAAGTTGAAGAATTTATTGCGTTAAATAAGATGATAGAATATTTCTTTTCAGATAAATCAGGCAATTGTTAACGCGTCTTTTATTCATTGATTGAATCAATTCATTTTTTAATTCACCAATCAAATATCTGCGGATTGTAAATATGTAGAGAAAAACCATTTGTCCCACACTACTACTTACATTAACTCCCGATGTTTTCTCAGCGCTAACATACATTGGTATCAGATAAATTGTAGCAGAAAACATCAGTCCACCAAATACGCACATAATATATTGAATTGAGAGTTCAGAAGGACTAATGTTGTCGTAAGGTGGATATGGCATCTTCTGTATAACAACCTGGGATAAATTTATTTCAAATGTTAATAATGTTTGTCGATGATACAAAATGAATATTGGAGAGTTATAAATTATCTTCAATCGAATAATCCCACCTTTGGTTTTGTCACCCCACTGGGAGCAGCTCTATCGATAAACGCATCATTTAAACACATTTGTAATGCAACGATTGGAATTTCTGAAATCAGTCTATCAGATGCGACGTTAACGTCGTCAAAATCGAATAAGTTTTCTTGAATTTGCTGCGACGATCTGATTGTGTAAATCAGTTTATTTGGATTAATGGATGCACCATCAAATTTGGTGCCCCTAAAATCAATCGCCAGCATTGAAATCAGCTCATCTTCGCCTTGCTGTATCTCATAACTCTGCAGCATTTCATCTTCCGTATCAAAACCAAAGAGGTCTGTGAAATAATGATATCATGTTGAAGGGAAGAGGATGTGTTTCCTGGTATTGTGTATCAGCCAGTTAAAAATAACTACAACTGTGCTCCAACTTTTTCAAGCTATAGTTATATGTAATTCATATCTGGCCATATGACCAACATGGATATGACTAATCCTCACTCAAAGACTAACTTCTTTGTTTGTCTCTCAGAGCGTCCAGACTCTTTTTTATCATGCATAAATATTTGAATAAGATCTTGTCCTGTTCATATTTATATATCTATACATTTCATTTGACTTTTATGTTATTATTAAAATTTGATCCTTGACATTACTATCTATAATTACAATTTAAGAGAATGTTCTATTTTATACGCTGCCAAATTATGTTCTTCATCTCGCAGTTGATTTTCCCAAAAGTTGGCTTAAAACAAAACAAAATAAATCAAACATTCATCATTTCTCTTCTCATAACTGGAATACTATCGTTTCAAAGATACAGATTTCTGATAGAAATCATTACACAGTCAAGCTTCTCAATAAGAGGCCTCGCTGAATTTCCGAGAAGTGTGTAGAACGTCATTGATAATCAGAGTTCACCGAACGCTCTTATTCAAAATCCTTGAAATGAATCCGTTGGAATTCAAAACAAGCGCGTTAGTGGGGGGTACTGGTCGATCACGAGTTAGAGCAAGCGTTCTTATCGAGATTACTATAATTATTAATTAACGAAAACAGCATGCATTGGTAAAGAGACAAGGAGGCAACTACGAGGCCTATAATCATCTATTAGCCAAAAGAACCTTAATCTTAATTTGTAAAAATGCTTACGCTGTTGTGGTAGTTCCGCGCACTGAGTGACATTCTTCATTAATTCATTGGTGAATTCATTGCGTGGTACGTAATAGAGATGGAGTAACGATTTTGATACATGATCATTGATCAATTCTGGTTTAGTTTGAATTGTAAAGTACGTATTTTCATTAACGTGTATAGGTTCTATATCGTAATTAGACCTGACCACAAGTAACGCGGTGACTACCAACGCGGGTAATATTACTTCAATAATAGAGCCGAACCAGTGTCGTTTACGGACTATGTAGTTTTTGTACAAAAGTAAATCCAACGTTCCCAATTTTTCAAACATCTTGTCAGTTTCTTTTTTTTCTTATTTCTTTATTTTTATTTTATTTTGTTTTATTTTATTTTATTTTATTTTATTTTATTTTATTTTATTTTTTTCTTTTCTTTTCTTTTTGTTTACGCGGTTTTTTCAACATCAATGCATAACTTTTTCAAATCTTATCAACTGCTAACGGTAAACAAATGTTATTAAACATTTTCGAAAGCTATACACTATGTCGTAAATTAGTATAAGAGCTGCATGATTATCGGGGAATTATTACTGCAAATTCCCTTCACGGATCGAATTCGAATTCTCTTCTTCTTCTTCTTATTCTTATTCTTATTCTCATCCTCCAATTTGCTTATACCCTATAAATCGACGGATCGAATGATCTTTAATTCACATCGGAACTACACCGCGAGCTAATAAGCTATGTGTTTATACTAAAACGAAAATGCAGTTGGGAGTTGGAATATGCGACGCACTCGTCTGTTCCCTCTCTTACTCTTGCCGTTTCATTTTTTCATACGGTACACCAACGCCCTTCACTTAACCCACTCGATTCTCTCAACCGCCTATCGCCTACCGCAACAGCTTACACATCCGCATGAAATGTCGCTCTCTGTGTGGTAAATATTATAACGCTTTTTGTAGAATTGAAAGAGACTCGTATACGCGTCTTTTGACTTCTGACAGCGGTAGGATGAATAATATCGTGTTATATTCGATATATATCGATACATACATATAGCTCGACGGCACATTCCCCTGGAGCAGACCGTTCATTGGTTAATAATGGCGGGATTTTCTCGGCCAGTTTGAATTACTCTTTATTGTAATGAACTGTTGAGTAATTTTTGTTAATTCACAACTGGTTTTCAATGAAAATTAATTTCGATATAAAGTTAGAAAATATCTTGAAATTAATATTGTTTATTATCGTTAAAAAAATATCCGCTAAATTCTTGGTGAAAAATCCGATGGCTAGGATTTAGTAATAAGAGAATGAAACCCACTGTTGGCTATCAAGTTACATTTCCACCTCATCATTATTAACGATAATGTTAAAATGCGATGGCTGAAATGCATAATATGCTGCGTATTTCCTTCTTCACGATTGCATACTCATGTCACCATGATACGAATTCTGTGAATTTCTATTTATAGATTCTGCAAATGATATATGCAGTCTGAATCAGTTGAGGACAAAGAATGTTTTTCATTAAACATTGAGTCGTCAGAGTATTGATATTCGCATATTATTATAATGCCAGTTGAGTTTGTTGCGTTGATTGTAATTATCGAAATACAGACTATCAACGTGGTCAATGAGGCATGCCACAATCAGCACTATAATTATAACAATATACTGATTGGAATGAAATGAATCGAGTTAACGTTCATTACAAGAAATATTTATTGTACACTAGTTAGAGACTTAATTATAATACGATAAATTAGGAAACCTCAACATTATTCTTTCCCTTGCATTCATTATCATTTTTTATCTTGTACAAAAGGTAAAGCACGACTGAATCACATTAGGCAATGCAGTATCAAATTATAACATCACACACACTTGTACTTCATCAATTCATCAATTAGTCTTAAAATTAGCCATCCGTTACCCAGAGTACATTTACACCAGACATTCCCAGATTAACTCTACCCAGCATTCCGTGATCTCGTGTCTTCACTATGTACAGAAACAACAAGAGAGTATGAAACATATTGTTTCGACCCTGAAACAAATAATTGAACATATAATTAATACAATTAATCTTTCTAATTGCTGAATTAGTCTTTTCATTTCCTCAAATATTCGTATTTTCTATTTACGATTAAATTACTGATTGTATATTAGCGTTACATACAAGAAATTTACTTCCTAGCATCAGAAAACATCATTTTATAGAAAGGAAAACTGAAAGTAAACTATTTGATTTAAGCTCATGATAACTACCCTTGGTATTTCCTCGTGATCGTTAGGCGCAGTATCTCCAGATAAAGCCAAACTATAATGCGGTGGGTTAACTGATTGGCAGACTATTATAGGACCTTTATTGCGCGGCAAATCTTTACCAGCTCTAGCCGTATACCTAGAGGTAAAGGCTCTGGCATCTGGTTGATCTAAAGGTGCTTCTAATTGAGTATCCATGTAGGAAGAAACCAAGTGCATCACTATCTGTAATATGATGAATAAATCCAGATTAAAAAAATACTTTGAGTCCCAGTTTCTGTTAGTGTTAAAAAAAAAAACAAAGAAAAAAAAACAATCAGCTAAGTATGCTGAAGATTTACCGCTGTATCCGTAGGCAAGGAATTGTCCCATTCTTTTCCATTATAAGAGCTACCACCATTCCATTTAAAGTCACTCATCGATCCCCCTTTAGCCAAGACCTTTATTCTTTTCACTAAATAGTCCTGGTTGTTAGATAGCTCCAGAAACGGTACTAATGTAGGTAAAGTTGGAACTCCAGCTACCAAAGTTGGAGATTGTGCCAATTTTCTGAGTCTGTCTAGTCCCACGTGACCTGGTTGGGAATCGCTCAAGCCATGCCTGACTAGGGCTACACAAACGTTCTCTATTTCGACGGCTACACGTTCTACTACAGTCTTACTGATCCACTGAAATCAAGCATTTGAAAATTTCGAAAAAGCTTGCTATTGAATGAAAATACGAAAACAGATACAAATGTCTACCATTCGAAGATTAGCCGTCCATTGATTAACTTTATTCGAATCTATTCTATATTTTCTCCATATATCTGGCGTCCCGAAAATTCCTCTTGGTGAGTTTCCTTCCTCAGCCCCTGGGCTCGTTGATTTTGATTTGTCTGAAAATTAAAATGACACCAGAGCATGAAGGAAAATCAATTGAGCCTAAATTTAAGAAAGAACAACTGCGGTAGCATACCAATAGTCGGTGCCAATTGATAAACGCATCGTCTTAACATAGGTGAAACTTCACCAGGACTTCTAGTTGCTGGATGTGACCAGAAAGAACTTAACAAGTTCGATGGCTGATCTACGCTTGTTACAGACGTTGTTTTTCTCTCTCGTTGTTCAAGCTCCTTCAAATAGCTTTGCAATTGTACCTCATCATATATAAGACCTTCTCCAGTTAAACTTCCATCCAATGAGTTATTCAGAGATTTATTCCACGAACTATTAGGGCTCAATGCCAACTTGTGAGCCGATGAAGGGCTGTTGCACTTGTAGCCAGGAGTCGACGAAGCATCATCCTCTGCGGAAAAAATTTTTGTAAATTCAGTTCATGGCCTTTAAATTAATTTCATGTAAAATAAAACGATGTTATGCAGCTTTAATTGTCTTTCAATACTTTGGTACGCACTGCTTCCGTTTAAGCCAGAAGAATTGAGCGTATTTGATCGCCAGCTAAGATTCATGGTAGAAAAATGTTGCGGAGAGCTTGGCTTTGAGAGTTCTTGCGGCGGTGGTATTTCGTTTCTGAATAATGGATCGTTGTCCGTTACTCCAAGTAGTTTTCTTTGCCTTGGGCTCAGAGTTACCGGCTTAATACTCAACGTAGCCACTGTGTAACTTATGATATGATAGAGCGCATTCAAAGCCAATATCGATGCCAAACACCATTCGATCCAAGAAAAGGGCTTGTACGCTATTCCGCCGTACAGTCTATAACAGTAATTGAATTCTTAGCTGGATTTATCAGATAAATATACACAATAATATATTGCCTATATATTAACTTATGGATAAAATTGGACTTTCTTACATGTCGTAAATGACCACAGCGAGCAAAGTAGAGTTTATAAAAAACCAAGTTAGGCTGTTTTTTGCTTTAGTCTGCGTCTGCCTTAGATCTAAAGTTTGTTGAACCTGTGGCTTGGGCGTAAGGACTCTGAAAATGGTTAAAAAATCTTAAATAATCCCAGTTTTAATTAGAATTTTACATAATATAATTCATACATATAGAATATTCAGAATACCCATTGTTACAGTCCGTAAACAAAAACGCATATTCAAGTTACGAAAATTAGGCGAATAGCAGTCCCGATTATTGCATACTTCGAAAAGCATATCGAAATTTCGTTTGATTATTTTACACCGCTAGGTTTTATGCATTCTAAAATCTACCAAGTATAATTTAGGGAAAAGCCGGCGTCTGTGATATCGGCGTTCCTAACCTATTTTTTAACCCCAAAATATTCGAATTTCAATTCAAACTTACCTCGCATTAGGTGATATGCATCGCATAGGAGAGTGAAAGTTGCTCATTATAGCCTATAATTTATATGGGAAAGAAAAACTAAATTTTTGATTTCCTGAAACGAATTTTGGTTATTATATTACTACACAAAAAACACCCCAACAATTCTTCTCACTGTACGGCCATGCTTCGTCGATGAGTTTTTGAGGTTCGTGTTCGCGCCGATAGGTGTCACTCCTGTGAATAAATGATGATATACAAGTAACCTAAAAACTGTGTGAATGTGTTGACGTAAGGAATAATATTGTATATTTATATATTACAATTTCACGATACATTTATCGCGGAAACATTTCGTTATAATTAAATATGAAGGTATGGCCTTCGAATTACGGGTACATTAACTTATCCAATTGAATAATAAACAAGTTTGATGTACGTTTTCTGTGCTATGATGAAATAGATGAAACGTCAGTGTTACACAAACACAACATAACCTAATACAACCTAACCTAACCAAAATTAAAACGTAAGTGAATAACGACGTCTAAAGACTGTTTAAAAACCATAAAAGAATTCATAAAAAACGTTCGAGTAATCGAGTAAATAGGATAATAAAAAAATCATTATGGGAAAGCACGAAGTTGGAACTCCAAAATACATCGCTAATAAGATAAAAGCGAAGGGTCTACAGAAGCTAAGATGGTATTGTCAAATGTGTCAGAAACAATGCCGAGACGAAAATGGTTTCAAATGTCATACAATGTCGGAGTCTCATCAGCGTCAGCTATTGCTATTTGCCGATAACGCTGGGAGATACATGGACGAATTTTCGCGTGAATTTTCCCAAGGATATTTACACTTACTAAAACGTCAATTTGGTACTAAACGAGTACCGGCTAATAGAGTTTACCAAGATTACATAGCAGACAGAGACCACATACACATGAACGCAACAAAGTGGTTGAGTCTCACGGGCTTTGTCAAATGGTTGGGAAGATCTGGTCAATGCGTTGTTGACGAGACGGAGAAGGGGTGGTTCGTTACTTACATTGATAGAGACCCAGAAACGCTTGCTGCGCAAGAAAAGAAAGAGAAGAAAGAAAAAATGGACAAAGATGATCAAGAACGAATGATGGACTTCATCGACAAACAAGTAGAACGCGGTCGTCAAGAGACTGCCGAAGATTCTGGTGAATTTAAGAAGCCTCTCGAAAGACCGGAGCAAGATAAACCTCTGGTTCTTGAATTGAAGCTAAAACCTAAGCCCGTACCGATAGTCGGTCCCAGCGTTAGTTTCTCTTTGGATAATAAGACCAGAAAGAAACGGGGAAATTCTGGAGCCGATGAACAGCTTTCGGAGTTTGAATATCCATTGGATAAAAAAATAAAGAGAGAATATCGCGATGAGAGAAAAAAAGATTCCAATGGTTCGGTTAAGATTGAAAAAGAAGAGGGATGGCTGAGGGATGGACTGGTGGTCAAAGTAGTCACCAGATCATTGGGAGAAAAATATCACAAAGCTAAAGGCATCGTACAATTACAGGGACAGAAAAGTCCTTGTTGTATTGCCAAAGTCAAACTTACAACTCCTAGCGATGTTGCGGACCATGTATTGCGATTGGATCAAGAGCATGTTGAGACCGTTATTCCCGCTATTGGAAAGTCTGTTTTAATTTTACGGGGAAAACACGAGGGAGCTATGGCTGTGCTCAAAAAAGTCCGTCTAGAAGAGTTCAGCGTAGATGTAGAATTAGTTGATAACGATAAGGGGCTAGTTGTTAAAAAATTACCATATGAGCATGTATGTAAAGTTAATAATTCTTCGAGTTAATTTAACTCGACGATTTAGGAACTACTGGTATTCGTCCATTTATTGATACAAATAGTTTTTTAACTCATCAATTTACTCTCATTTATACTGAGTTTTTGTAATTACTTGCTCGACGAGGTACACTTGATTTAGACTACTGCCATCCACCTTGGAGATTGTATATATTTGTAATTACCGAACTTTTGAATAATAAATGTTTCTGCTCCGTATCGAACTGGTTACTTAAGCGCAAAACCAAATCACCTTTGTATCATACAGATACGCAAAATTGCAGCCGACTTCCTAACTCGCCTCAATAATCCAATTCATACGACTGGTTGATACAATAATTTTCAATTGTAAAGATCACATTGGAATTACATCGAATCAAAATATGGGCTTTATTAACAGTATCTTTTCGGAGCTCCGTCATCTGTTAGTCAAGGATACTTCACTACCTCAGCAATATGGTTCTGTGAAAGAAAAATTGGGTTTCAATCATTATAATCTTATCAATCGAGCTTTTGCAGCTGTTATCCTGACTAGGGTACACACTGCCAGATATCCACTACATTTGGTAACGCTTTATTGCCTACATTTGCAGCAATCAACCCTAAGCCAGGATTGATGAAAAGAGGAAGTCTTGCTTAAGTTTAGCAAGAAAATCTCGCAGTTAGGAAGAAAAAAGTACTTGGGTAACATGGGAGAGGTGAGCAAGGTGGACAACACGAAGGCTCGATGGGCGGTCGAGGACACGCTTGCTGCAACCTGGGTCGTGGCAATGGACATGGACAACAAGGACCTGGGAAGATAGGTGGGCAACATGGCTTAGGTGGGCGACAAACTGGTCTCTGAGGTGGTAGAATACACGGTACTTCTTCTATTCGAGGAGGTAACATAATTGAACAGGATGGTGGTGGAGGTGCATGCTTACATTTGCTAGAAATTAAATATTCTTGTTAATTCGATTTGTATGTGAGATGAGGATTCCCCAGATGAAATATTTGCAGAATTGGCGTACCAACAGTCAATTGCGACAATCAAGTGCTTCAGTTCTTCCATTTCATTCCAACAGGCTGCCTGGCGGGTTTGATTTTTATTACACATTGTAAAGATTCAAATTGGAAGGAGGAGAATTTAAATTTTTCAAAGATTGAAGCCGAAATCAAAATTTGTTTACTATGGTCTGATGAAGAAGAGAAATGAGTCAATTGTGGATAAAAAATGAACACGGAGCACTTGTTTTTCTGATCCTTGATTGTCTTTCTATAGCTTCGAGAGTATACACATGCTGGAAGCTGGAAGACAATGAACCAAATCATTGTGACTTTGCAATAAATAATGAAAACATTTCGAGCGAGTGTAGGTATAATGTTTTGTAATTCCATAAGTTTGAAGTATAATTTGATATTTTCATATATATAATATAAATCGTATGTGAATGTTAGTTATGTATATCAAGCAGCTGAATCCAGATTCTGCAGCCCGTACTATGGACTGCTGGATTGAGTTGAACGACCGCTATATAATCAATCCACAGGATACTTGACGCCTATCTGTCTCCGTATCTCATCCTGTATTCCAGCAATAAGTAATGAGTCGTGGTGAGTTACTCGAGAGCTCTCCTTTAGACCTGTAAAAAGATGAACTTTCATCTCTTTATATGCTATAGTTATAAGTAAGATATAATTAGGAAGAATTTTGATGAGACCCGGAGCTACAGCTCAACGTATGAAGAGTTCCTTATACCAAGATTCATTAGAATATATATTACGTGAGCATATTGTATAAATATATATGCATTATACCAGCTTGTAGACATTTCCTCACTTCCGCTGCTTCGAATCTGAGAGCTGCAGAATTGACGTAATTGAATGGAATCGCACTTTCAGGCAAAGTGATCGATCGTATCTCACCAGATGGCAATATCATCTGTGTCGGACACCAGAAATTAGGAACCCGTAAAGTACCCTTTGTGCCAACAATGATAGCTTCGTTAGGTAACTGCACTAGACAATGAGTTAAAATCGTTGCGGCACGACCATCTTTGTATAAAAGTGTTGCAGAAATGGAGTTATCGATGCCCTCTGCATCTAGTTGGCCTGAGGCTTGTACTGAAATCGGTTTCTCTCCATTGTACACGAGTAACGCCAATTGTATCGTGTAAACTCCCAAATCTAATACAGTGCCTCCCCCAAGATTTTTTTTACTGAAACAATTCAATTTTCCAACTTTTAAACAGGAAAGGTGTTACAAAGAGAATTGCAAAAGTAATATGTTGAACCAGTAACTAATGTGTCGTCATTGTAAATGCCTTACCGAAAGCTATCAACTCCAGTCAGTTGGAGTCCGAGAGATACGATAACTTGCTTAATGTCCCCCAGATTCCCAGATTCTATTTCGTTCTTTATCCAGTCGTAAATTGGGAAGCTACGGCTCCAGATAGCTTCCATCAAGAATAGATCCTTTTCCTTAGCAAGATCAATGAGCTCAGTCGTTTGCTTCAAGTTCATAGTTAACGGTTTCTCGCAGACAACATGTTTGCCTTTATTCAACATAAGCTTGGCCACCTCCAGATGGTGAGGGTTCACAGTTCCGATGTATACCACTTCTGTAACATATCAAATCGAGAAAATTTCCAGATAAGCCTTGCCATCATTCGTCGTTCTCTCATGAAACTCCCAACTATCTTAATACATCGTTTTTTTGATTGATATCAGAGTATCGCGCGGGTATAATATTCACGCTGATGATGAGAAAAAGTTTATTACAGATCATAAAATATATTGTTTATCTTGCAATAACAGCCGAAATTGATTTCAACGGTTCAACAAAATCTCAAACTTATATGATTTATAGGGTACATTTGAGTAAAAAATGTCTATTACTCTACGAAGGAGCAAAAAATGTCTGTTATTCTACTTAGGGGCCTTTTCTCTCCGACGAAAGCTTTGCATCTAGCTGAAAATTGCTGCTACTCCCGTATGCTAAATGATTTATTACATGATATTCAATCATTAAACAGTCATGACTCATGCTGTTTAGACTTTTCTGTCTCTGAACTTCTTACTAAACGCATTTGGAAAATCTACATTTTTTATTAGCAAATACAAAGAATCTGAATAGAGGAGACCGACACTCCTCTGGTAGAAAAATAGCAGAGAACGCGTTAGAGGGTGCGTGTTTTCATGGAAAGTCTTAAGTAAGTCATTTTTTCAGTGCGTCTTCTTCTTTTACCAGAATTATAAGATCTCTCAATATAGTGTGTTGGTATAAGCGCTAATAATCAACTCACCGATGTCGCTATCATTTGCAAGGTCTTCATAGTTTCCATAAGCCTTTCCAGCATTATGGAGCTTGGCAAAGTCTTTAGCACGTGAAAGATTCCGCGCGGCTACTGCAACGACGATGTGCTCTCCCACGGGTAAAGTAGCCAAAGCTGTTACAAAGTCGTGAGATATATTCCCTGCGCTTGCTATCCCCCACCGTGTTGCCATCGTTTGTTATACCTGTAAGTGCGTGTCAATATATTTGGATACATATGTTATTAACTACCGTTACACGATGCTGTCCTTATTAGATCATAAGTATATTCATTCTTATCCGTTTCGATCTGAGCCAATTAATACAAGTATAGAAAATTACGATTCCTTTTAGAATTTCTGCATATTTCCAATCGTTCGTTGTAGCTCGTAAATAAAAACTATTACACATCGAGCGATCGCAGTATATTATATTGAATATCTTGAAACATTGCTGCTTTATGTACATACATACCTGCTTACCGAACTAGTTGAAATGGCACTAAGCTCTGACTAACAAGACAACGCGCTTGATTCTTGCCTTATATAGGCAGATGTATGCATCGTAAACTGGGTATTTATGTGAATTTAATCTTGTACCCGAAATTGTTTCGAGATAATTCTCCACACTCATAGGCTGAGTTTGGTAAATACAGATCTCACCACTCCGAATGCTCCGGCTCTATCGCATTTCTTCTAATATTCATAGGTAGAAAAGAGACGTAAGAAAAAAAAAACAGAAAAACTTTATGGTCGTCTGAATGCTTAATATTTTTATCTATATGAACTTACGGCCTTTGTCAGATAAGCAATGACCCCCAGATCAGACTAGTAGCAACTCAAGCATTATGCTATTTATTGTATATAGGTATAATGTATGTATATAGATGATACTGATCGAAACGGACATTATCTGTCTGCTGAAAGCCTTGTTCGCAGGTCCAGAAGCATACCACGCAACGAAGATCCTCCCATTTGAAAAGAAAACTCTTACGCTAATTCTTCTACAGACAGTGTTTATATTGATTGCACGTTGATAATTTCTTTCTATCTGATGTAGCCTCAGGAGTGTACCTATATAGCTTTTGGACACTGGTTGATAAAAATCGAGTGCTTATTGTAACGTTATGTTATTGCGTAAGTTAAAAAACAACAGATGACTCAGAATTTGTTATGAATACACTGTGATAACAGTATAGCTTTATTGTATATGGGTATAATGTATGTTACATTATGTATGGATATCATACAGATTGACATAGCTGCAGAAATGAGAATATGCATCACCCAGTGAGGACCACCGTGCCATGTCAAATAACTCGTCAATCCTCTGGAAAGACAACACCTATCTGTCTCCTTATCTCATCCTGTATCTCAGCAATGAGTAATGAGTCCTGGTGGGTTACTAGAGGGCTTTCCTTCAGACCTGCAAGAGTGAGAAACAACTTTAATCTCTTTTCATGTTCTTAGTGCGCAAACATTATTGCAAATATGTTTCTCAGAAGCCATAGGCTCAACCTTGTCTTTATACTATTCAATTATTTCATTTGTCATTTACTGCCGGGATCAGCCATCAGAATATACATATAGTAAACATTTTCTAAATGTAGGTTTATCAGTAATTACCAGCTTGAATACATTTCCGGGCTTCCATCGCTTCGAATCTGAGACCTACGGAGTTTGTGAAAAAAGCTGGAACCGGACCCTCTGGTAAAGTGAAAGACCGGTGTCCTGATGGTCCAGAAATTTCAACGGGGCACCAAAATGTAGGGAGCTTCAGAGTACCCTTTGTGCCGATTATAACAGCTTCGTTGGGTAAATCGACACCACCGTGTGTCAACATTGTTGCAGTACCGCCATTTTTATAAAGAAGTGTCACAGACGTAGAAGTGTCTACGCCGTCTGCGTTGACATGTCCAGAGGCCTTTATCGAAGTTGGCTTCTCACCGTTGTATACAAGTGACGCAAATTGTATCGTATACACTCCCAAGTCTAATACGGTGCCTCCTCCGAGAGATTTCTTGCTGAAACAATGATTTCCAGTATCATTTTACTATCAGAGAATATTAGCTATTATATTAGATTAGTTAATTCTGCTGCCTTTCATAAATACACAGTATTTATTGAAAAGATGCGTAAGGCTTAACTTATGTTTAGAATTTGTTTATTTTATTATACCTGAGTCGTTCAACCTCACCCAATGCAAATCCAAAGGGTACAATAACTTGCTTAATATCTCCCAGACTTCCAGATGCTAACTCTTGTCTCATCCATTCATAAGTTGGAAAACAACGGCTCCAGATAGCTTCCATCAAAAACAGACCCTTTTCTTTTGCGAAATTGATCAGTTCAGTGGTTTGCTTCAAATTTAAAGTAAAAGGTTTTTCGCAAAGGACATTTTTTCCATGGCTTAACATCAGCTTAGCAATTTCCAGATGCTGGGGATTCAGAGCTCCGATATATACCACTTCTGTGAAATAGAACAACACATGATTAGATTATGTCCCATTAAAAAATGGGAAGTATGGGAAATCGCCAATGATTTTCTCCATGATTTTGCTTCTTGAATAATAACAGAATATCGCACTGGTCTAAGTAATTATATGATGCGAACCTAAGTCACTGGACTTTATCAGATAATGTATTACCAAACGCACCAAGTCAACTTACCGATATTGCTGTCATTAGCAAGATCTTGATAGCTTCCATAAGCTTTTTGAGCTTTATGAAGCTTGGCGAAGTCTTGCGCTCGTGAAAGATCACGCGCCGCTACTGCAACGAGGGTGTGCTCTTCGGCAGGTAAGGTAGCTAAACCCACAGCAAAATCATGAGATATTTTTCCAGCACTGACTATCCCCCAACGAGTTGCCATTGCCAATATCTGCGTATAAATATAGTTGTATAGATATACTGTATTGTTTCGTAATATCACCATCATGATATCCCATTTATTTCTAATCAATTGCAATTTGTGTCAAGAACTAGGGGTTGTGGCAAACAATGTTATTCTATTTGAGAATAATGTCAATAGAGCCCATCGGGTGCCCGATAGTACCATTACAAACATTTATCTGGAAAATACTTCATAGATCTGCACACTATTGAATCTTTGAGTCCCCGATTTTTTTCTAACTACAAAAGTGTTATTACATACTTGATAACATATTAATAAATATAAGATAAAAGAGAGAAAAGTAATTAATAAATAATACCCTCAAAGTGTATCTCAAATAGACTATAAGTGTTATTCGTTGAACAATACTGAGATAGGGTATAAGAAATGCGTAGTATTTGGAGTAAACGACTGGCTGTGAAATGGGAGACTTGCGAGGGGTTGAGCACTCTTGAAGTCACATGTACATCTGGCTGAGGGTCAGTTGAAGTCAGTTTAAGTCAGTTTAAGTCAGTTTAAGTCAGTTGAAGTCAGTTGAAGTCAGTTTAAGTCAGGTGAAGTCAGTTTAAGTCAGGTGAAGTCAGTTTAAGTCAGGTGAAGTCAGATTAAGTCAGGTGAAGTCAGTTAGTCAGTTGAAGTCAGTCCACAAGTCTTGAAGTCAGGTGTACGGTCAATCGACGAGTGGTTAAAGCTCAACGCGCACTATGGCGAAGCGATCGGAAGTTTCATTAACATGCTTTTCTTATGTTTTTTATGGAAGTATGCACACACGCTCCTAAGAATTCATGTTCATGAAAACTTCCAATCGCTTCGCTTCGGCATAGTGCGCGTTGAGCTTAACCCCTCGGAGACTTGCCTATAAAAGTAGAGGCATATAAATATTCCAAGCAACTGATTAACACTGCGTTAATACTCTGAGGTCGCAAAAAATGAACTTTCCATATCCTCTCAATTTAATCATATATAGATGAATTGCTACTGAACTACTCAATAAATATAAATTGTTACATTAATCAACGATTTTAAGTCTGTCGTAGTGTAAAACCTCACGTTTTACCAGAGAAAAATTTAATTATATTAAAAAATCACTACACAAACTATCGATGATAAATCTGCAATTGTGTATTGAAAAATATGTGAAAAAAAAAAAAAAAAATGGTTTTACGTTGTGGACCCCAAGGTCTCACAGCATACAGGTTTATAAAGAAATATCCATAAAGAAATATATATCTTCCTTGCATGTTCCTCTATTACCAGAACAAGGATTAATTTTATATCTATTCAATGAGTTGTGTCCTGATACACAAGAATACTTCACACATCAGCAAAATACAAACGTTCTCTTGAAAAACCAAAAAAATTTGTGCCAAACTAATTTTGAATATACTAGGTATATTAAGAAGTGTCTGCGAGACATATTATTATGTACGTAGTATAAAAATGATAAAAGTATACATATTTTGAATTCTTTACTATAAATATCGGAAGAATATGTAGTTTTAAATACAAAACAAATATGATATTATATTATTAGAAAAATTTCAAAGCATTGCTATTTATACTTACATTTCTATTATAACGGGTATGTCTACCAATTTACTTTGTGTACTGTTAAGTTTTTACTAAGTAGACAACGAGCTTACCATTCTCCTTATATATATAGATATGCAGATATATAAAAAGATTATCGATGTTATGCAATAAATGATTATAGTTTATCTGTGAAGAAGATAAGACAGCGTATAATATAGAACTATTCCAATGATTGATTGAAGTTCATGCAATATCAAAGGAATTATCTGTTTATTGGTTTACCAATGAGTTTATATTATAATTTGAATCGACAAATTATGAAGAGTGAAGAATACAACAATTAATTCGACAAAATATATAGAATCATGCTAATATTATGATGAAAATTGTTATATTCTATTTCGCACACATTATGGCGATTGAAATTGAAATAATCGTTGATTTTCACCTTTCAAGCTTATCTATAGCACAAGGTGTGTATAAAGTATGTACATAATCACATATTACTTGAAATGAGATTATCCCTTGCAGCTGTTTAAACTATTTGATAACAGTGTTGCAGATTTCGTCTTATATATTATAATGATTATAAATCGTGATCTATAAGTATGATATTATCGATATTAATAAGTGACAACATTAGAAACCTACATAATAATAGTATTCATCGTGAATAGTAGTTATTTCTGGCTGAAGGTCGATTGCGGTCAAAGATACGAAATGATGAATGTTTTTTAAACGATATAAATTATTGAATAATTTGTAATTGACACATGTCAGAAATCACGTGTTGCATGCTGAAGGTCAAATATTAGTTTCCAAATTTCTTTTTATTAATTATACATTCATATAAGTACAGAGGTATTAATCTCACCTGAATATTAAACCTGAATAACGGTAACAGACACAATTATTGTTAACCAGTATGAATACGATAAACAATCATAAATTATAAGAAAAATAAATACATCGTATAAACAATTATCCAGAGTTTGGTGTCGATTGGTGTTAACTAGCGGCCAATCGTCATCGTGGTGCAAGCTGCAAGCACTAATTTTCTCCGGTTTATTGTCAGAGCCATGCGAACCTGGTGGTGAAAACTCGAATCATGAAAATGACAGATACAACCGAGCTGTCAACGACGGTTATTAATTCACGTGTAGTTGAATGAGGAGACAAATTTTCACACCAAGATCGATCTTTATCAACAATTTTATGAAAAACAATGATTATATTTAATGAAAATAACAGATGTCTCGCTATCCGTTGTTCCAACCACCGCCATTGTTTATTCGTAGATTAAAAATATCCGTCTTTCATTGTCGAGTGTCGCATCTATATTAGTTATCTTGGGTTGTGTATCCGGTGACATCTATACAAAGTTGTTCGTTATCAAAGTCATTTAAAACGGTCGTGATAACCGTTAAGTATAAATAACAACCTTCCCGCATTTAGTAAATTTATATAATTCATATATTTATCTTTAATACCGCTCCAAAAATAGATGCAAAAAGCATCAACTCTTCAATCCTCGTACTTAGTTCAAAGTTTTAGGTTCATCGTCAGTTTTTGTCAATTTTTTTTTTTATTTTTTTCTATTCAAATGACTTCAATCTAACCGTGAATATTCAATTAATCAAAGTATAAAAAAAATGTTACGAAATGTTTACAACTTGCTACGAGCAACGGTATGTATTATAAACTAAACCCATAATTTATTCGACGCTAAATTATCTTTAAACTAAAATTTAACCTCACTCTTCTATTCTATTCTATTTATTTTTTTATTTTTTTTTCTCTCAACCACAGAACGGGACTCAGGCAGTGGTCAAACGGACCTTGAATCTAGTTCCCATTGTCGTTGAACAAACGGGACGCGGCGAACGAGCCTATGATATTTATTCCCGGCTTTTAAAAGAGCGGATTATTTGTCTAATGGGACCGGTATATTGTTTATCATATTTTTCGCGATCATTTTTATACAGGATGAAATATATAAAAAAAAAAAAAGGATTTGCGTATAATTTTTTTTTTTTTTTTTTTTCCCACGATATTTTCTTTAGTGTCTATAAAAATGATCTTAATGAATTATAGATAACAGATGATGTCTCTTCGCTGGTAGTTGCGCAGTTGTTGTTCCTCCAGTCAGAAAGTAGTAAAAAACCAATTCATATGTACATAAATTCACCTGGGGGAAGCGTCACCGCAGGTCTTGGAATTTATGATACTATGCAGTACGTACTACCACCTGTAGCTACGTGGTGCGTTGGGCAAGCTTGCTCAATGGCTAGTTTACTTCTGGCTGCGGGAGCCCATGGGATGCGACATTCGTTGCCCAATGCTAGAATAATGATTCACCAACCTTCTGGAGGGGTCCAGGGCCAGGCAACAGACATCCAAATTCAAGCTGAAGAGATAATCAAACTGAAGAAGCAGATCAATAGACTCTATGTTAAACACACTGGGCTTGAACTGCTTCGGATAGGTAAGTCCTGCTTTAATTTCAGGTAATATAAAACAGCGTGAAGATTTGAATTCCGGGATTTAATGCTCTGAGATGATAATCAATGAAAGATATTCATATGATATTGAATGAATAATTATTGTGGTTTTAATCTGGAGATATAAGAAAAGAAGTAGTGAAGGAACTGCATTAATATTCTTGAATTTTAATTCGAGATCAATGAAAGTGGTGTAAAGATATTCATTACAATTAGATTTATATTGACAATCATAGAAAACAGCATGGAAAGAGACAAGTTTATGTCGCCAACGGATGCTAAGGAGTTTGGAATAATAGACAAAGTGTTAGAACATCCCCTGCAAGAGAAGGACATTAACAATTCTTCGTCTCAATTGTTAGAAAAATCTGTAACTAGTGCCCCAACACCTTGAGTTTGATTGATATGTATTCGGTTGTAAATAGCAGAGACTATTATAAAACGTTTTTATTAATAATATAATATTTAATAAACATAATTATAAAACTGTGTCTGTTTATTGTAGCTAAGCAGAGTACGGGTAAGGGTGTGATTACATTTGTCGTTTTTACTTTGCCATCAATTGAGTATAGTCTAGGTTTTTTAATTTTTAATTTTTAATTTTCAATTTTCGGAATGAAAAGGTCATTTGAAATATTAGAAAAATGTAAACATACTCCAAACACAGACGCTAAGCGATTTACCATCATAATGTTAAGTTTTATTGTCTCATATTAAACGACGATCTATTATAAAAAGTATAAAATATTATCACGTAACGCTATGTTTAGTAGTGAAACAATGCTCAACAATGTAAAAATTAGTAGCAAAGATATATACATAAATAAATTTCATATAATATTCGGTCTTAGATTAATTGAGTACATCACTGGCAGTGTGGAATCATAAATTTTTATATAAAGAATAAAAAAAGAAAAAAATGTTGAAATGTTTGTTTGAAGCACTGCTAAATGTCGTCTGAGTATATTTTGATTCCGTTTAGCTTCTTATCGATTAAAAAATAGATTCTGATCCTTTGTCATACTCAGGCTTTAATTTATAATTCAAAGCCCGGACTAAGTTACATTATCAAATACTTTCTCTATCAATTAAATGAGTTAAAAATGAACCATATTAACGTAATCAAATTTCTTAATCACATAAACAGTTTTTGCAATACTACTATATATACGATTAATAAAATGAAGTAATGCAACATAACGATTCAAGAAATAGATATCTAGAAATGCAATCGTTGTCAACAAAATCATTAAAAAAATGTTAAAATGGAAGGCAAATGAAATCACAATGAGTAATAACATTGAAGAAAATAAGCTACTGGCAAAGATGGAAATTGAAAACAAAAAATATAAAATGTAACAGAAGCGAAAAATATGCGAGATTGTTTCATATTTTTAATTATTCAATTTATCAAATCTAGTAATTTCACCCTGTAAGTATTCAATCTGAGAAAATGATCGGTTTAGTCCAGTAGCTTTTCTTCTCCGTAATAATCGTGGAATTTATTTTACTGGGGACAGACCTGAGCATGTGCAAGCATCAGAATGTCCTTTTTCTCTTTAGGGAATCTCAATTCGCGACCAGCTAATCGAGCCGTTTCTAATTCCCTCTCAGCCAGAGCTAACTCCATGGCAACAATCCCTCCTCCGCTTTCATGTTCTCTAGCAACCCAATCGAGAGCCATCTGGCTGCGCATGTCATCGTCGAGTGCTCGGTGGCTATAATGTGCGACAACTTCCTGTCTGCTGCACTGTCTTTCTCGCATAGCTTTTAACGATCCATTCCAGTGCAAAAGCTGAAAGACAGTCATCAGTTCTTGGAATTCTAGCATCGTTCGACCGCGATTACATTCCAGCATGAATCTAAAAGCTCCGATTCCTGTGTTTGGGTCTTCTTTCTCATCCCCACTTCCCTGGAAAAGAAAAATTTCATTCAACACTTTATACTTAAAATATGCATCATTCATTACAAAGGTGATACATTTCATGATCTGGCACACCTTTTACCCTCTCCTCTCTACCCCACAAGCCTGTAAATATATCATTCATTGTGTACTGGTAAGTGGGTGTTATTTGATTAAAAAATGAAAAAAAAATGCATAAAGAATCTAATGCAACGAAAATAATCTTTCTAAATAATTTCTATTCATGATGTTCTCGAATTTAACAAATCTTTAGCTAAAACCTATGAATTATGGAGAAGAACCAAATTACTATATCATATAATGTATCGAAAATGGTGAAAATAAAATGAGGAAAGTACCTGCGACTGACCGCCGACCCCGTTAGGTGTAGACGATGGTTTGGCAAAGCTAGCTCTAGCTTCTGCAACAGCCTTTTCAATAAAATCATCCGTAATACGTCTAGAGGGATGTTCATTGAACACAGAGTTCATGAGCGCGATTTTAGCCGCTGATCGACGTGCTTCAGCTTTAGTTGGACAATTTTGAAAGCTACCAAAACATGAACCACCTGGGAGAGTGACGTAGCAGACATAGGGTGGACTGGCACCAGGAACCGACTCGTAAATCACTAACGCTCCGTTCCGTAATTCTGTTCCTCGACTCTGTTTCATTTGCCAAAACTCTTGCAGGGCCTCAACGACGTTAACTATTTTTTGAAATTGGAACAAAGGTTTTAATTTTTGGACGGAAAAAATGTATTTTTTCTTAGTTTTGTTGTTTTTAGCAAGAAGTAGCTTTATCGAATAGTTTTAACAACAAACAAATTAATTGTGATACTCATACATGAGACAATACATATAAGGTGTTGAATTTTTGTTTTTATCTTTAGTATTGTTATGTTTTTATAAAATATAAATAAAAATATACTATATTCTCACCTCTCCCATATCCCTGAGTGTGCTTAGCAAAACTGTTCACCACAGCGTCAACAGCTTCGCGCAAGACTTGCTTGGCTCTGGCGTCAACCAGACCACTTCCGACCCCCATACTTTCTGGAACACGAGGCTTTGTCTTGGCCGGCATCACGCCTTGCATTAAATCT
Source organism: Tenthredo livida (assembly GCA_963992785.1). NCBI lineage: Eukaryota > Metazoa > Arthropoda > Insecta > Hymenoptera > Tenthredinidae > Tenthredo > Tenthredo livida. The sequence continues at coordinate 5,221,947 of OZ023066.1, forward strand.
TCAGCAGATCCCAATCATTTACTCTGTAAAAAAAAAAACAAAAAAAAAAATTGAAAAGGGAGTAGTTTCAAAAATTTCCAATATTAAAAATTCAATTTGGAATTTTTTTTTTAAAGTGAGTTTAAAAAAACTATAAATTATTCGTATATTCTTTTGTTTTCCGAATAATACGCGGATATGAATTCCTTTGTTTTCTGTTTTTTTTCAATGATTCGCAGATTACAGAGTAGCCAAAAATTTTGCACTGATCGATGTAATATAACAAAAATTGTAAATTAATTTCCTATTTTTAATTCACCCAAACTATTTCAATTGTTTTATCAACATTACCAATTTGGAAAATCGTAAAGATTAATAGCGAATTATTTCAGATTGCAAATATCCAGCGTGAGTTGATCTGACTCAACTTGAGAATACATATATTAAAAATGGCCTTTTATATAGTTTACTGTCATATCCTCTGGCGAAAATTGTATACGGGGTCAATAAACTACGCAAAGGTAAAAGAAAAAGGAAAAGAAAAAAAAATTGATGTATCATCATAAAATACATGTATATATATTCGACTATAGGTGAGCTCTAGCAGATATTAATACGGTTATTTATTTATTAACGAGTACTTTGATATCACCACCCGGTTTGTCTGCAGGTGCTTTGAACTATAATACATACGAACAATAATAAATCGTGTATATTGTATGTAAAAAATAACACTCGACCTTTTCCGCGCGGTATAAATTATCACTAAAATTTATTTTCCGAACTTTAGGCTCTCCCGAGTCCCGTAGGTTCCGCAAATTTCATAGAAAGGATTCCGCGTGAATTATTTCTCGTTTATCACCGGAGCAGCTACCTATGTGGTATTAAAATTGCGAGACATGTATGTATGTATAACGCGTATAATGGCTCCTGGACCACTAGCCACTGATCATTTCCAGAAAGCCAGTGGTTCTCTTTCTCCTCAATACATACAAGCAAGAAATTTTTGATCTTATACTACACTACCTCCTTACCTACCGTTCTTAAATGCAGGTTTACATACAATTATGGGAAGCCATTTGTAGGACGAAACCAAGAAGAGGTGACATGAACGAGTGGGTAAGCAACTATACCCCATTGACTTTCACATTGCAGATGGACAATCGTTCGTTCATTCGTTGTCCTTTCCTTTACCCTCCCCCCAACTTCACTTACCTCCCCCATTACCCCGCCCAGTAGTCATCTTTGGGCCTCATAACACAGCGCCACTATTTCTGGGTGGCTAATGCAACAACTATGTAATAAATGTACAGTTTTACACGTGGAGAATGAATATCGTATTCGGTAGCGATCAAGAGATCGGTACAGATTATTTTTAAGTACAGTTCACTATCCTATAAGGTGACCGCTCGAGATCAAGGATCTCTCTATCTCTCAAAAGTAAACTCCCCCCTCAATTCCCTACTCTTCGATGCACGCGATCGCGATTGCGAATATCTGAGGATGACATAACCTTGAATGTATGATGTGCGCGAAAGAGTACGGGGACGGGGATAACCAGAAGAGGGGAAGTAGCCAACTTTTGAGGGACTGCAGATTAGGGTCTCAAGGGGGTCAACTTGTAAGGGGCCTTGGCTGTAACGGTTATTTAAGGATGAGGATATAGGCTAAAAATTACAACAGTATTTATTTCAGAAGTTCGATTTCATTATTAAACTACTTATAATTCTACTCTGTTTTTTTTTTTCATTTCTCCGCTTTTTTTTTCCTGATGGAAATATCCTCGAAATTTTTACCGCCTCCAAGCTTCGAGTTTTAGCAGCTGGACCGCACTTGAGAGCCTATTGTGATAAGAGAAAAAACGTTAAGAAAAAAGTTGTACATGTACATAATATACTTCGCCTGCGAACGAACATCGGTCGCAATCACTGTATAATTACTACAATTTGTAATTTTACCTGTTAGATAATAAACATGCATAATAAAGTTTCTTATTTTGTAAAATTGTGAGCAATTTTAATAAATTTTATTGCACATTGTAAAATACAGAGACGAGTATCGCGACTTCTGATATATCACTTTTCCCGTTCAACTAGATTAAGATAGACTATAATATAATAATCGAGGAATTTATTGCGCTATAAGGTGCTGCTAAATGCTGATGTCGACAAATATTACAGAAGAGAAAACTCTAATCGATGAATGCAAGAAAAAAAAAAACAAAAGACGGTTAAATTCCATACCGGCAAAAATAACAATACGACTCTACAAAATTGGCGCGTGATTTATTATTGTAAACATGAAGTTTAATGTAATTTTAATTTACATCAATGATTCGATGATTTATTTATTGTTTCAATACCAGTAGTTTTACCTAGTGTAATTATGGTAAGGAGTAATCATAAGACCCCACCTAGCGAATTAGGGTACGTGGCAATGTATCCTTTGACATATCTCGTTGGCGGGCCGGAGGCATTGCAAGCTAAGTTTACGCGCGATATTTCCCGCGCCGTTTCCTATGTGTTCGCATATGCGTAGTAAGAGGTCGCGTATGTGTGTGGCTTAGAATCAGCTGAGCGCCAGCTGTCTGCCATATATCGGCCAATCGGGTTGCTCCGAGCGATGCACTCGCGGGTAAGCGCGTCACACAACCGGTCATTATCCCGCTAAACGTGCGATGTTGTAACCGTTGCAATTCGACGAATAAATTGCAATTAGACAATTTTCATAAAACTGTTCGAAGTTTCGTGCGTTTATTGTACTAAGGTTAAGTGAATTGTGTGAAGATTTGTTGGTTAAAACAATTGATAATATTGTGCGCGTCGTGAGCGATGAATGTCTTCACCATCGGGTTCATCGGGTTCGATTTTACGCAGTATTCCAGCTAAAGACCTGCTGTTTTTTCGATTAAATAATAACGCCGATGTTTTCGAGGTGTTATATTAAACGAGGTTGAATTTTAATACATTTTTGAGGTTATGTTATGTGTACAGAGGGCGTGACAGTACCGGGCCGCAACTAGGGGTTGGCCACCGTTTCGCGCGCTACTCTCCCGCGCTTAGAGAAGAAAACCTCCTTGATTTTTATTGAAAATAAATATATCACCCTGTTGCTAGTAGCTCTAACAAATCGTGTCAAGTTTAAATAATATTATAAACCATTCTGAGTTCTGGTAAATAATATTTTTTCATTTATTTACCAGAGTCAACGTAGAGACTGTGCATTATGGCGAGTGTGTAAATCGAGCTCTGTCTACGCGGATCTCGTAACAATTTTCCATTTTACTCTGGTTATTATACATTAAATTTATCAAAACCGAGCTAGAAATATTCGTCAATATACACCCGATACGGTGAAAAAATAAAATTTCATCTACCACTTTCTCATTTCGTAAAATACCTCAACAAACTACGAACAAGATGCCACAAACCAGGTAGGTAGTATGACCGCCACATTTACCGTCCGATAAATATATTTTATTTCGACTATTAATTTTATATAATTACACATCCAACCACGTTTCAATAAACAAGGAAGATTTTTTTAATTTTTCATTTATTTGTACTTAAAAAATTATTACACTCTAAAACAACAGCTTGACTTTTTGGTAAAAACCCATTAATCGATGGATACCTTAGTTTATAATTTTTATAAAAATATATAAACTATTCGGTGATGTTTAACGTTAAATTTGGTCAATTTTCTGATATATTAACAACGTGGAAGTCACGGAAATTTCGTCCCACCAGATTTCTTCCACTCCTTTGCAAATGGCTGCCATTAAGTGTTGTGGGTTTTTGGGGTAAAAAAACAGTTTTAGGTCGTCAAATAATAACCCAAATCACTTTTCCCCTTACCCAGACATCCCGTGTTAAACTTTATCTTTGTTTCATTAAATTCTGATCATTTTTCGATACTTTCAGACTCTTGTAACCGAGCCTTTGACGTCTCTTGCCACAGTTCACTTTTTACAATATTTAAACAAATCTAATGAGAATTATATCATCTAGCAGCAATATTTCTGCTTCGATTTGTCTACGCGCTAGTTAAACCAAGAAATCCAAAACTTCACACTTCAATTTTGGCTAAAATTCAACTAAGAATGTGCGTCGTGTTCGTAGCTCAGAGTTCGTAAGGTCGACAGATCTCAAAACATCGGATTATATCTTAATTCTGAAATTATTCGATCAATATTTTATGGCATTTGACATACAGACTCATATCCTTATCTCTCATCGTCACATCTTCAAATTTTCAAAAGTAAACCAATTTTTATCATTTTTATAACTCGACTCTGTCCAGCTTCAATCGTCTGGCTTTGAAAGGCTTTGAATTTAGTTACTTGTTACTTTGGAACATATTCAACGTTGATAACTCAAAAGGGATCGATCGTAAGCTGAACGACTGTAGAATAACAAATTTTAGTGTCTAACTACACGCAAAGTATTTGGGAATGAATTTTTATAGAAAATTTGATGTTTAGCTTGCAGGAGAAGCAGCCGTCGCAAATTCATCTGCCAACTAATAAGCCAATAACTCTAAAACGCAAACGTCGTAACACGGAGATATCTGAAGATGCAGAGAACATTTACCCACCTAAAAAAGTAGCCGCTTTATCTTCGGCTCACACACCATCCAGCGAAACTACTTGTCATTCGACACTGGCTGCAGACGGTCTTCGTACTCCTCAGCAGCAGCAGCAGCAGCAACCACAACAACAGCAGCAAACCTCGCCTCTGAAGGAACAGCAGGAACCAGCAAGCTGGTCAGAATTCCGAAGCGCAACCTGCTTTCTTACTCCGTCAGCTTCTAATGGCGGATCCAACAGACCCAGTCCACTTCCATCCTTCCCATGGGCGGACGGGTCTCAAGTATGGTCATTAATGTGCCTAGGAGATCAGAAGACTTTGACTCAAAGAGATCCCCAAATGTTTCAAAGGCATCCTACACTACAACCTAGAATGAGAGCTATCCTTTTAGATTGGCTCATCGAGGTTTGCGAGGTATACAAATTACACAGGGAGACATATTATCTGGCCATGGATTATATCGATAGATATCTATCTACTCATCAAAATGTCCCAAAAAATCAGCTGCAACTTATCGGCATTACATGCTTATTCATTGCTGCTAAGGTGAGTTTGTATAATCGCAAGCTATAGATTCCATGTTTTATATTACAGCTATAGAAGGCCGGTTTTCTATTATCTGATTTTCTAGATTCATTCGATCGAGGTAGAAGCATTTTCTCAGTTTTATTTTTACTGGGAATCTCAAGCTTTCAGATGCTCTCTCTTCAATGTCTTTACAATTTATCATCACAGAGTTATCAAAGATTAAAAAATAATATCAATTGACAAAAAAAAACAAAAAAAACAAATTCTAGGTGATTGAGATACCTCAGAGAAATTTTAGCCCAACTTTTGAGACTTCAGGAAGTTCAAGGACAAGAGATTTTAAAACTAGAAAGTGAAAAAAAAAATGTCAATAATACGTATTCACCATTTCAGATTCAAGTAATGTTATTATTGCTATTGAAAAGCAGAATGAAACTTATTGAACTTAATATCTGATTTGGATACAAGAACGCAAACTATGCTTTATACTTAGAATTTTAATACCAATTTCAATTTGTTATCAACTATTAACTAGTAAACTAATTGGATTATAATTTTCTACACAGGTTGAAGAGATCTACCCGCCTAAAATAGCAGAATTTGCTTACGTCACGGACGGTGCATGCACAGAGAATGAAATACTTGGAAAAGAGTTAATTGTTCTAAAAGGGCTGGGATGGAATCTTTCCCCAGTAACTGCTCCTGGCTGGCTAAATATCTACATGCAAGTAGAATGTGGAGATTGGTCTCGACCGAACGCTTTTGTTTATCCGCAGTACGGAGGGCTTCAATATTCCCAGGCAGCACAGCTTCTTGACTTGTCGACTTTGGACGAAAGTTGCCTTAAATTTCCCTATAGTCATATAGCCGCTGCGGCTATTTATCATACGCAAGGAAGAGAGTGTGCTTTGAGAGTCTCTGGCTTGACTTGGGAACAATTATCACCCTGCGCGAGATGGTTGAGTGCATTTGCAACCACGGTGGCCGAAGAAGTTCCACAACATCTTTTGAAGACTGCCATACCACCTATAGAATCACATGCAGGGTCTGGCCTCAGAGCCGCAGTACCTAATATAGTTATGGACGAATCCCATCGTATTCAAACACACGTAGTAGATTTGAATATGTTGGAACGAGCCCAGCAACGATTGGTAACTGAACTACCTCGCATAGAATCTAATCACCCGCAAACAGAGTTTGATTCTAATAGTAGCCTTAATCGAAGTGGTATTTTAACTCCGCCTTCAAGTAGCCAAAAGAATACACCAACTCCACCTCGTCTCCCTCCCCCAATGCACCCTTATACTTAGGTCTTAGGTCATTCACTTCATAATTTGATCGAGTAAAATGAAGAAAAAACATATTTTTATAGATAAGTGATCATTAACAGCAACCATCATATTTAAAGCATCGTGATAAATATCTCTTTTTCAATATTCGCTGAGCTATTTTTTCTTTATTTGTCTAAAGTGAATAGACTTGTCAGGATATTGAAGAGATACAAATATTTCAAGCCTTGGAATTCTAAGAAATATAACTCTGAAATGAAATAAAACGAAATTGAATGCAATTGGGTTCATTCAGAACATCTCTCATTATGCTTTCTTCCAAAAAAGAAGAGTCGCTTAAAAGTTTCCGACTCCTTACTTCTATGGCAATGTATCAGACCAATATAAACAATGCTTCTTCTTCGTGCTATAACAATAATTATTTTACGCAATCAAGATTCATATAAAAATTTAATATTTATCAAAGTATGTTAAAATTCTGTATATATCTTCGAAAATCCAAAATATTTCAATAGCACAGAAAAAAAGTGCATTATTTTTATTAGTCAAACATATCCATAGATACTTTAGAAAATTACTTTAGAAAGCTATATGAAACAGCCTCTACACACTCAGATTTCAAACATAGAAAAAAAATTATTTCTTGTTTGAAAACCTGATTAAAAATTAGCTGAATGAACTGAATTTCATTCAAATTCGTTTTTTCATGTATGAGTTATATTTTTTGTAATTTTAAGCCGGAATTTAACAGCATGAAACATGTGTGTCTTCTCAAATAATCCGAAACAATTTTCCAAAAATTGCCTAGCGAATCTCATAGACAATTAGTTGAATTATTAAGATTGATTTTAATGGCTTTTGCACGTGAGCTACTCTTAGTCTCTTAGTATTCATCTTGTCTCCTCTTCAGATCGAACATCAGTTTAATATAATTTTCACAGATATTCCTAACAATTTGTAATCCTAATCATCGTTGAGTAAGGTCATCATTTTATCTATTAGCATTCTTAGTTTCTTATCACATGCTGACATGTCGGGTGCTTCTAAGGCTTGGCTAATAGTTATCAAAATCTCGATACCGTTGATTTGAAAATGTATAATTAATTTTCTATTGACTGTAATTTTGTAGGGATGAATTTACTCCGACGATTTAAAAATTTGTCTAGATAAAATTTTAATTAACAATTATTATTAAATAATGATAATATTACGATTTTTCAATTATAAATATATAGAGTCTATTAAACAACTAACATCTGTTACTCTCAGATAAGACTGATCAGACCCAGTCGCCTAAGTAATTCTCACTGGATCGTTTAACTACTGGCTGTAATAAAACTTTGGGAATAGTGAATACAATCTATCATATATATTTAACGTATTTAAAACTAAAACTAAAACTAGATACAAAATAAAAAAAATACAAAATACAAAATACAAAATACAAAATTCATTCTTTCGTAAGTGCTTCTTGTATATAATATTCTTTATTGTGTCTATTATGTTAGAAATCAGAAATATATGGTCTTGTATTTTGATATTGACTGACCGGCTCTGTGTAAATAACTTAAGACCTGAATATTTGAAAAAAAAAGAAAAAAAAAAACAATTTACATACATATTACAATAATTCAAGTTTTAAGTTCCGTTATATATTTATTCTACATAATAGACTCGATTTATTTTTCACTTTATGGCTGTACTAATTTTTAAGTACCTATATAGCTACAAGGACATATTAATATAGAAGAAAAACTAAAATTTCGTTTCCAATGATTCATTTTTTATACTTTATTATTGTATACAGGGTATAAACCATTACCCTTTTCAAATTTTATGTCCTTGATGTTAAACGCCGTTATAGAATATTAAAATAATTAGAGAATAACTTAGGTCTATCCAAAAGTTGCTAGCATTTTGTTTTTTGTCTTTTTTTTTCCTTTTTTTTTTTATCCATATCAAAAGAGTATAGATTAATTTAGTGAATTATATACATATATATACATATATCGAAAAATCAACATATCTAATACAAAAGAAAGAAAGAAAGAAAAGAAAAATAATAATAATAAATTTACGCACGACTACGCTAGACCATATATAGCTAATTTTCTGAGTTTAGGGATTGTTCTATTATATAAACTGTATAGAATATATATTATACATAGATATATATATATATTTTTTTTTTTTTTTTTTCACGTTTAAGTTGGTATAATCTGAAGCTTTAGTTGTTAAATTTATACATTGAGAGAAGAACAAAAAAAAAAGAAAACTTAAAAAAAAAAAACAGAAAGCAAAGGGGAGTCGAGAGAATGAGAGAAAAAAAAATTGCAATTCACAATACAGGCAATATATTATAAAAGTGCAGTTTTTTTTTTTTTTATTTAATATTGCACCAAATAAATCTTTTTCTCAAAATATTATTACCTGTCGAGGGAGGGGAAAAAAAAAAATTTATGAATTTTCTGTCGTTATTATGAAATAAACGACATATTCACACTTATAGTGCCTGTAAATTGTAATAAGTGCCTTTGAATCTATTGCCGATTTTTATCTCTCGAATAAAGCATGTGAATATAGTATTCTTTTATACCGTATGCTTATTATTACATTATTATTATTATTATTATTAATATTATTATTATTCGTTATTATTAGACAGAATGAACATTATTATTGTGTACATAAAAAGGTGATCTATGTGTCCCACTCCCCATCCCCTCCGCGCAATTCCCTCCCTTTCCCAGTCCTGAGCCTGTAGCCTGTAGCCTCCAGTGAGCCAACAGAAGTAAACAGAAGTTTTACGCGTTGTGTCACCTTTTGCGCTTTTTTTTTTTTTTTGTATGAAGAGTACAATATTGAATAAATAAAGACTTACTTTACTAAGACGATGAGGAGCTAGTTATTCATAACCTTTTTTAATCCTTCCGTTGTTGGTTTTTTTTTTCTTCCATGTATTGTTTTTTTTATTTTTCATCCTTTGATTTGCTAATTTTTTAACTTTCCTTTTATCAATGAAAACATGGCGACGACATGACAGCTGATGTCTGATCATGCGAAAAATATTTACTATACAACACTATACAGTGTTGTATCGATGGAACTATTTTTTTTTTCAATGTATTATACTATACTTATTTATACAGCTTAGTTTTGATACAATGGTTTTTGAATTGATTAGGTATTTGTTAATGGTGGTATAATACTATTACACACCAATGAAAAGTTCGCACTTTATAATATACGATATATGATTGGTACAGACAACCTTATCCTACTATACCTACTGGATTTTTCTAAACAATATACTATATATTTAATATAATTTACAAATACTTGTGGGGTTAGACTTTGAGAAATAAAATTTTCAAACTACTTAATTATGTATATTATTTATTAACAAACAAAGATTATTTTACATTCAACAATAATAATTTATTGATGAAAAATTATTTCGATGAATCTGTTTTATCGACCGAGATCAAGTGCTCGGAACTCAGCGCCACCTATTAAACCGGAAATCATACCAGATATGAGTCCTTGTTCTCTGATTGGTTCTTGGGTTTATATTCAAGTTGTCAAAATAGCGTGAAGCCGTTACAAGCGTTCCTTCGAAGTAGACGATGTTTGCATGATATTTTCGCGGATTATTAGTGTTGTAGTAAACTTTTTGTTGATTAGTAATTAATACGAAGTGATAACTATGGTCTGTGTTCGTTATTGATGTGAAATATCATAATTCTCGTTGATATTCCTTTGTTCTCGGTTCTTCCGAAATCTTTGTCCTACACGAGTGCAGGGACCCACCGCTTATTGACAGCCAGTTTATTTTGAAATTAGTCAAAATGTCAAATCCCGGTAATACAAACGGAATTATTAACAATTCTAACAATCTAGGTGCACGTGATGGTACACGTGTTGTCCTCAGAGAGATTACGGCTACTTTACAAAACTCACCACCGATGCAACCTGGACTTCGTAAGGTAAAAAACATGCTGCAATTCTCCTACATAAGAAAGAAAAAAACAAAAAAATTGAACAAAAAAAAAACGGTCAAATTTCAAACCCAATTATTTCATTTTTAATGACAATCCAAACTGCTAACCTCCTTATTGGACTCTAAGCATAGGAAAAGTTTTGAAGGTTACTAAAAGAAAAAAAAAAAAAAACACGAGTGTGTATTCCAAGTAAAAAAAAATTCGGCCTCATGTTAGAGGCTGATTAAAATAATGCTAAGATACATAGAAAGCTTACATTCACGGTAATGACACGTAAAATGATAGTAGGCGTGATGTATAGGTGTATTCAGGTTTATGTAAAAATTTTTTTTTCTATCGTTAAATTTTATAAGGAGAGCAAGGCTGTAGTTTTAAAATTCTTGGTGCACAACTATAGGTACACGCGTATGTATATAGGTATGTATATATCTGACAGTTTCGTTCGAGCATATGGGTCTATAAATAGCGTTCGTATCTGCCGGAGTTTTAACTAAATAAAAATAAACACTTTACTTTATGCATTTTGTTTATATGTATACCGGTGCGAGGAATGCATGCACGACGAAACTCTAACTCTCTATTCATCCGGATACCGTTTAATATTAATCGTCTCAACTCTGAACGAACGTGGCAGACTATGTCTGCCTCATGCAATGCATTACAATTATTTACGCACCATTTACGGAACCGTATAATACACAATTGATCGTGACAAATTATGCGGCTTACCTTATCACTTATAGTTACGCCAACATCGTAATAGAATTATCATATCGCGACACATTCATTCGCAAATATATTCAAATTCATCGCCTTATCGCCTCGCAATTTTTACTAAGAAAATAACTAAATGCATTAAAAAAAAAACTTCGTATTCGTATTCAATTACAATAATTGAATAATCATTTGTATCTCTAGAATTGTTTTGATAAGAACGAAATAAACTGATTTTCGTATATTTTCTACATCTGTGTGAGGAGACTAATCTTTCAGAAATTGCCCGCTGAAAAAAATGTTCTCGTACTCGTGTTTTTGATTATCCTAGTAAAAGTTTGTGTATTATGCTTTTTAAGGGCATGTATCGGCTGAGATAAAAGGTGGATTGTAATTTTAACCATTTCTTAGCGTAAATTTCCATAGATAGCGCCACCAAACCCATTTTCTAACTCTACCACTTGTATGCCCAGTGCCCAGTGCCCAGTAACTTATATGGTGTGTTAGTACTGTACCGTCTACCGTGACACGGTGTGGCAATGGCTCTAAAACCTATCGTACCCTCAATATTATTTGAAATCTACTCATCCTCCGCTCCTATTTAACCACATAATTCTCGATATTTAACATCTCTATAATTGAGTATTGAAAGAAGTTGGATATTGCGAAATAAAGGTGAGAACATCAACCTCAGACCCTCGTATACTCGGCTGTGGCGATCCCACCAACTCGCAATTTATTGACTAGAAAGACTTAACAAATCTAATATTAGCATTTCTCAGTCTCTCGCAGGTCTAATCAAGACACATTAGCTCTAAGATCGTGATGTTACATATTATCTCATGTTAGATCAAGAGTCACACCCCAAATGCCACTGCTACGAGCAGCGATGATTTTAAACGAAATTTAAACAGATGCGAATGAATGAGTCACACACACACAACTATCACTTCTCTTATCTATAATGCATTCTCACACTCACACATATCCTATTTCGCTTCATCGAACGCGAGCACTCTCTTACCATTTATGGAACATCATCTGCTGCTGCGGTCGCATTAACATAATTACTAGAAGAAATAAATCCGTATCTAATTTCCGAACAATCTTACTACTGCCTCTATTATTCGATAGGGTTATTGTCATTCGTAACGTACGTATACTATAAAGCCATAAATCTATATATTGAGTAATGATATTCACGTTTGTTACAAATCTCAGTTTACGCTCAGGCAAATAACAATTCGTATGAAAGCATCTGTTCAATGGATGGAAACAGCTGTTCTTTTTTTTTTTTTCTCTATTTATTATTATTGTTGGAAAAGAAACTAACGTTTCGTATGTTACTCAATATTGTTATAGTTGATATTGTTGTGAAATAATTGCTCGGTAAATGAGTTACGGTAATAATTTAGTAATGTAATAACCGCGCGCTGTTTCGAATCGATGAACCGTTCGTTTAGTTTTGATGGGAGGTAATCGAACGGTATCATTTTATTCGGAATTTTTATTCAGTATGAGACGACGGTTGTGCGATACTTGTTCATCGACTAAAGGGTAGAATGAGAACTGAAATTTAACTGAAACTGAACACTGGAGGATAAAAGAGAAAGAAAAATACCTTTTTTCGGTATAGTGTCTTTCTCGCTCCGTGGGGTTCCACATATAAACACGATAAATATGGACGCAGCTAGCACGTGCTAGTGACAGCGGTGTTACTTTCTACGATCTTGAATATATAAGAGTTGTGCGAACAAAAATCATGGGTAATCGATTTCATAAGGTAAATTCATCCGCCCCTTTAATTTTTAATTCATTTCTTTTATTTTATTTTATTTTATTTTTATCAACTATATAGTATACGAATCCGTTTCTATACGCCATCATCACTTCGTACATTTATCTCATGGTGGAAAATAAACTGACGAAACAAAACCCAAGACAAACTACGCGAGGTATATCGTTCACACACACATACATACATGTTCAACACTTCCGGTGCGTTTAAAATTCTACGACTTTACATACACTCCATTCGTTATTCGTCGTTGTATTTTCCGTGGAAATATTCAAAACGCCATGTATCTATCAGGTAATTAAATGCGCTTTTTTTTTGTAGAATTTTATTTTAAAACACGTGTTTTCATTCTGCGTGTGCTAAACTTAAATTCACTCACGTTTCGCTCTTCGTAATCTGACACAGATGAACATAAATGTATTTTTGATTTTATTTACTGATCGTGAGCCAATAGGTTTTACATTCTTAAAAATTGAAAGAAGGAACGAAAAAGAAAAAGAAAAAACACTCTCAATCGAATTATCACAACAACTGTTTTAGCAAATTTAAATTTGACGAACGCTGAAAATGATGGAATTGCCAGAAACGCGCGATTTTTCTTCTTCACGAACTAATTAGCCGCGTTAATAATGGGAGAAGAATATCTTACGTATTTGATACTAACTCGTTCATCGAAACTGTACAATTCTCTTGGAATATAAGATTTTTATTTCTAAATAATGATAATAAATCTATCGACCGGAATCCGTATACATTCATTTATAAATCTATAGACTGGCAACATTTCCACACGTGTGGCACTGATGTTATATCAAAATAGATTTGTTTATAAAAGCACACAATATGTTACTGAGATACCTGAGATATAATTTGTTATATGATCACATACGAAAGATGTGTGTCTCTGATGTGAACGACAGTAGGTACGTTGAAAAATGAATCGAAATCGAATCTATGTCAAACAATGTAATAGATATATATATATATAGTAAACGAACACACTGCAACGTTTCGTTGAGTACATCAACAGAACCCTGCAATTATCGGTTTTAAATTAACGACGACATTGCAATCGGGCAGCTATAATGCTCCAAAGAGAGTTTATCGCACTGATGAGTTCTAGGCTAGACTGAGGACAGGAAAAACTGGGGCGAATTGATTACGTGCCAGTTTTTCGAGGACTTTAACGCTTTAGACCTCGTCTGCTCGTCGATGTATTTTGCTAGTGTTTTTCTTCTGGTCTTATAATAGCCAGAGCTACTCTGTTATGTTGCGCAATACCAATGAAACCATCCCCATTCGCATCAGCTGGCTATACCAAATTTAAATGCGATTCAGTATTCGTCTGACAAAGACCGGGAAAGTCCGAGAGGGACCTACTGTCAATCGTCATGGAATTCATCAACAAACTACTTCACCGCGGATCCGCATCCCCTGTTGCAGTGGAGGTAGAAAGAGTGTTTTTCGCGAAATGTATTTTTCCGTGATTCGTTTTCTTCTCATTATACAAATTTACAAATTTTTAATTTTTTTCTATTTTCCGAAATAATTGTCTATCATTTTTTTTTCTTTTTTTTTCTCCCAACATTTAAATCGCCATGATGATGACAAGTCATTTTGCGCATCATGGATTATGCGTCAATTTAATTTTAGCATTAGTTACAGCGCAGAAAAAATTTTGAAAATGTTTTACACGTTTCGTAATTTTTTTTCATTTATTCTTCAATCTCCGATTTCACCATATCGAATAAAAAAATCTAATCGATCCTTTCTTCCAACTTTTTTTTTTTTTTTTTTGATCACTCAAATTTCTCCTACTTGATATTTCATATTACAATTTATCTCCAATTTGTTTTTAGACTTATCCAATTATTACAATTTTCTATACGAAATTCAAAAAAGGGAATCTCATACCTTTTGCGTTTGATAGAACAATTGTGTTTAAATTCTAACTGAATTACCTAGGAATCCTCTTTTCGCGATAAGAAAAGAGTCTGTAAAATGACTGTAAAATGTTATGAAAATTGAAATTGTATCAATTTGATTAGTTCATTTTCATCTGCCCAGTGCATAGAAGGGTCGAAATTATTGACAAAAGTTTGAAATACGTGTAACGGATTACTAATTGCACAAGTGAAGTTAGATCAGTCTTGGTATACCATCCGATCGAAATATTTCTTACATTCTTACAATTCTATACTTAAGATTATTTTTCATTTCCCTTTTCAGGTCGTAAACAACACTCAACCAGGAAAGACAGAACACGAAGTAAAAGTACAGTTCACACGTGAATTCGTGGATGCGGGAGCTCCAAATTCCAGGCCAGAGAGCCTGTCTTCAGCCAGCAGTTTCCAGAGTCTAGCGAGTACAATAAGTAACAGAAGCGGCGTTCAATCGGCACCTATAACTCCCCATAGAGCGGCAAATACTTCTTATGTAAATACGGATATTCCTGGATTGGATGACTTGATAGCAGCCTGTGGGAATATACAGCTAAACGACAAATTCAATCCCGAAGATACAGGGACATTTCAAAGTCTCGCTGATAGTACACTGACCGTTACTGCCAGCGATAATTCCTTCCAGTTACAAAATACTGGACAGAATTTGAGCCAAGAAGAAGTGTTCTCTTCTGCGATAAACGACTCGAACCATCTTAACGGAACGCACGATTTATCCGTTGATTATAAAGAGGCAGTTGAAAACAGTATCAATTTAAATGATACGAGAGAAGTGAGGCTCGACGATAAGCTTGGAGTTTCTAATTCTGAACCAGTAAACGATCTTCAGCTGCAGCAAACGGAGGAAAATTCGATTATAAATCACACTAAGGATTCGCCAGACATTCCACAACCTACTAACGATAATTCTCTGCTGCATGAAACCAGAGATTTATCTATAAATTCTGATATCGCTGATGAATCTACTCTGAATAAAACTGTGGACTTAGCACCTGCTCCAAAACAACTAGACCACAATTTGCCTGAAGAACAGGACTGCTCGACGAGCTCAAATTCATTGGAAAATCAGCAACCCTTGAATCAAACTATCGAAACGGTCGCCATCTGTAACTCAACTTTCAATAATCTAGATTCGAGCAAATCAGACGTGCTAAATCTAACTCACGATGTATCAAATGATAACAAATCTTCATCGCTAGATTGCGGTTCACAGAACACAACTGATACTAGGACCAATCAGTCATCGAATGAATTATCAGCAACTGAAGCAGATGAAAATGTCTCTTCGTTAAACGACCCCTTAAATTTACCTCCAGAATCAAATGTGGATATTTCTACATCAAATTTTCAAATTCCTGATACTCCAGAGGATGTAGTAACTGGATCTTTCAGTGTCGACGAGCGCTTGAGCAAAGAATCTGATTTTGCAATTGTCAGAGCTGTTGAACAAGAAAGTATTGAAAATTTTGGAGAACAGAGTGTGCCAAAATTACCAATTATAACGGATCAATGCATACCTGATTCTTCGACGGATCATTTGACCGAAGTAATACAGGAATATAGAAATCACGGTGAAACAGCAACTTCGACAAGTCCTTTTCCCGAAACACAACAAAATATAAGCAGAGAATTTTTGGAGGAGAGTATAGCTCAAGAGGAAGCTCAACAATCGTCAGATAGTCACAACGTTTCAACTACAGCAAATGTTTTTGAAGATAAAATCGAAGCAGAAGAGCAGTTGAATTCGATAGAGCCACCTCAGTCTCAAGAGATACTAGAAGCTCCAGAACCCGTTGAACCCAAGGCTTTAAACTCAACAACGCCTGAGTTAGAATTGGAGAAATCTGAAGAGTTTCTATGTGAGAATCTAGCTGAACAGCCGACACAAACACCGGAAAAAGCGGAGAGTATTGAAGCCGTATTACCAGTTCCAGAGAAAATTGTGCCATGTGTTTCAGCGCAGGATTCGTTGAACGAATTTCAAAAATTGGGAGAACCTAAGCGAGAGGAAGAATCGCCTCAAATATTATTCAACGACACACCGTTCCCAGGACATAATCCTGAAAGTTATCAAAATTCGACATTAAATTTAGAAGAAGGTAGTCAAACCAGGGACAGTTCTGCTGAACAAGATTCAAACCATACAGTCACTATCAAGGAAGAATCTTTCCACAGTATTGGTTCGGAAGGTGCGAGCGAAACTTACAACGCTTTTCAGCCCGAAAAGCAAAGTACCAGTCTTAACATCGATCATAATTTCAAAAAGTTAGAACTGGCTGCTCAAGGTATCGCCGAAGAAATTCGCAACAAGTCTTTAGAGCTCACTGAAGATTCTGATCAATTTTTCAACGCTGAGTCAGACAGTGAGTCCGAGTTTCAGATAACTAAATGAAATTTCAATCCCTGGATGATGATATATTATCATAAATATTTTACATTTACAGTATTCTTGGATACGGCATCACTGGATTTCTTTCTAACGAGAAATAACAGTAAGAATTCAATTCGTGACCTGAGAGCTGAGTCACTTTATGTAAAATTCGACCCACTGGTTAGCAACGTAAAAATGCTGCCACAAGGACCTCCGCAAGTAGTAGATGGGGATGAGAATTCTAAGAACAGCATCCCACAGCCAACACTTGATACTCCAAAGCGGAATCCTGCTTTAGCGGCTATCGACAGACTCCTGTTTTATAGCCCAGCAACTGGAACACCGAACAAAGTTGAAGAGCCACCAAAAATAGAAGAGGTAATCATCTGGCGATATGCTCGGTATTATTTTCTGCCAATTTCTCCTCACTTTTCTTCTTATATATTTCAATCATGCTTTATCATTTCCAGAAGATAGTTCAAGACGTAAAACCAATTGTCGACGAAACAATGGCCAAAGAATTAGAATTGGTAAGGTCAACGGTTTTACAACTTGATTCACAGCTTGAAAAACAAAGAAAGGAACACGAGGACGAACTAGAAAAGGAGAGATTCAAATATAGAGAGCTTGAACTGGAACTGGCGCGGGAAGTCCAAAAGAAAAATGAGATGACGTACGGTTTCCTTTTTATTTGTCCTGGATATATATATTATCTGTTTATGAAGGAAGAGATTGATAATATGTTTACGCGTCTGTTTTTATAGGATGGTAATGGATGAATATGAGAAATCGTTAAGTCGGCACATGACTGATCGCGAAAGGGAAAGAGCAAGTTTTGAACAAGAGAGGGCTAAGCTGCAGGAAGAATTGCAGGCGGCTAATCATCATTTGTGTAATACAGAAGCAGCCTTTAACGACGTTCACTCAAAATACGAACGAGTTAAAAATGTTGTTTCTGCCTATAAAAGCAACGAAGAAATTCTCAAAGAAAGTGTTCATGAGAATGTTGAAACGATTAAATCACTCGAAGCTAAATACGAACAACTTAAAAGCCACGCCATGACCCAACTCGAAAAGTATACTTATTATTTGTTTAGTTTTGAAATTGCCTTTATTTATAAAAGAAGTTTCAAACTTTGTGCCTAATTATTATAATTAATTGAACGAACATTTCTTTCAGGGCAAATCTCGAACTGGAAGCGATACGAAAACAACATGAAACAGAGACTGTAAGATTACAGGCAATGATAAGAAAAGCTGAATTAAAAAGCAATTCTTTAGCCGAAATGGTAGAGCAAAAGTCAAAGGAGAATAAAGAGCTTGCAGAAATACTTGATGAAGTTATTGCCAGGGTCGGTCGACATCCTGAGTGAATATCGATATCAGTCATTATTTTTTTACTTGATATGATAATTATAGGTACACAATAACATAATATATTACCTTAATTATTAATGATAATAATATTTCGTTGTGTTTTTATGAATAGTACTTTTTATTGAATTTTTATTTATAGATTGTAAAATATATTTCAATGCTAATAAAGTAGGCTTACAGATTATTCAGAAACATGTGTATGTGGTTTTATTGTGTAATAATTACATTCTCAAATCACTACCAAGTATCGATCATCGTACACAACGCTGAAAATTATTTTTTCTTGTTCACAATAAATTAAATTTCATCTACTATATTTCATAATTCACAACACTATTTTACTGTGCAAGAGTCTCTGGCTAATAAAGTTCCTTAGAAAAATGAACTGATTTAAGAGTTAAAACGTTTAGCAATTATTGATTTGCCGATATTTATTATAAAAGCATTAAAGTTTTTTGATTTATTAATAATTAAACCCGTTTATCAAAAAAAATCCGACTACATTTTTTTAAGTTAATGTTTGATTAATTATTAGTTCTTTCTATTTCTTTGATGATTATTTCTAATTATCGGTTGTTAAACTCTGTGCCTAATATTGTAAAAATATATTCCGAATCTAAATTCAAGTATTATCATTTATTTATAAATATAGAATTGAGATAGCGCCCATTATCGACTGGCCACATCCATGCCTTTAGTAATCATTATACATACTGCATATCTAATTGTTATTAAATTAAAGTATTAGACGAAATAATTCAGTCGATGCACAGCGCATTTGAGAGTAAATAGAAAGTTTAACAAATAGAGGTACCTTATTTCAATTCGTTAATCTATTACAAACTAAATAATTATTTAAATAATTTATAAAAATAACAGTCACTTTGATAAATCGAGTGTTCATTTTTCTGAATAAATAAGTATCAATTAATTATTGAAAACTTTTAAGCTAACTCTTTTCAGATTTTAAACAACGAGTCTTTATTTATCATGTAATTGAAGTTTCTTCATTTTCGACCACTCATCTTATTCGCAAATTTTTCAACTTATTCATTCCACACTACCAATAGCTCCTAACATAGTATACAAATTTAGTAATAATTAAACGAAACAAAAAATTACGAGATAACTTGTATATAGAATTTTTTGTTTTGTTTTGCAAATACTAATAAAGACATAATATGGCTTTTGACCTTTTTACGAATGAATTGAAATTAGACTACAAATGTAGATCGACAATGTCATTCAGTTTTTTTTCTTCTTCCAAAATCAAGCAATTTACAAGTCCTTATAACAACTGTACAAAGTTTCTTATCGCCTAATGATTCGATCGAAGTTTTCAATAAAAAGTAAATTTTTATGATAAAAATAAACACTCGATACTGTCTTATATCAATTAACAATTTGTGGACTTTGCGTCGACAATTGTAAGCACGTACTGCTTAGCAAATTTCAGCATCCGATCACTGGTACTTCCAGGCTTTCGAGGAATATTTCGATTCTCTAAGTCTGGCATAAATTTCTTTACTGTACGGGCTAGGAGCGATCCATATTGCTTAAACTGAGGGTGAGTTATACCAATTCCTTTTCCCCTCAACGCCTCGGCAACAGCCCACAGCAATTTCTGTAGAAATAAACATATCGTAAAACAAAGAGTGTCGATAATATCTTTCAGATTCATTTCTATAAAATTATTATCAGATTTTTACCTTTTTATGAGTCTCAGTCAGCTCTCCTTTTCCATATCTCATACCACCTTCACTTTTGGAAAGGACACTCCCGGTAGAATGTCTTTCAATTTTACATGAATCGGGTATTGGTTTTTTCTCCAAATCCCTAGGGCAGTCGAACGACAAACTCTTTGCCCATTTCAGTCTCGGACCCTCTAAGTCATCTTCGTTTTTCCGCTTTTTACTGTCTTCAAAACTGACCCTTTTCTCCACTTCCTCTTTTTTACTCGGCGTTCTGAACAAATCACGCTTTATCTTCTGCGGATTCAAAGACGGATTACTTGGTACCGTGTTTATCCTACTAGGACCAGCCCGATCTCCAGGTGGACTCTGGAACAAAGCTCTCTTCGATGTTTCTAGCTTAGATTTTCTAGGGCTTGGACCTTCCATCAACAGTCTTCTAGCAGCTCGTTTTTTTGCTGAACTGCGTGGGCTCTTACCCCGAGGACTTTTTCCTCTAACGCCTTTACCTCGCGGACTTTTACCTTTCTTTAGCAAGGGCTTCCTGAAATTATAGCAAACAAATAAAGAATTATTCATCTTGAATATCCATTATTGAATTTTTACAAGCACAATAAAAAAATAAATAAACATTCCAGACTTACTTAACGTCGAGGACCAGTTGTCTTTTATCGGAGAGTCCTAGTCCTTGTAAATTCGCACTGGAAAATGCTTTTCTTCTTCTAGCGAGGTGGCTAAGTCTTCTCCCTGGACTCTGTCCGACGTTCCTTCTCCCCAGCATCTTACGTTTAGCTGCGCTTCCAGGGGCTTGTTTAGCGAACCAAACATTACACGTTGATTGTGTTTCCGCTCCTAAATATCGTTCGCATAACTTGATAGTTAAATACTCAAAGTCTTCAACAGCAGTGCTGCGGTTGTAGCTGAAATATAAAACGGAATATTTGAGATACTAAAAATGATGTGTTTCAAATTGGGTTGTGTAAAATTGTGAAAATCAATCTTACTGTATCCCATGACTTTTATGCGTATAAACTTCGGGCCATTCCATAGTCGCCACATCACATTGTCTAATTGTTCTGTAATTTAACAGTAACGATTTATCTTCGATCGGTGTTTCATTAACTGATACAGTGGTCTTGCTCTCCCTGCTATCATTAAGTAAACTAAAATTTGAATTAGAATATAGAAAATTGCTCAAAGTACTGCTATCGACAACGTCAACAGACTGAGAATGACAAAAATCACTTTTTTTTAACAAATTTTTTTCACAGTTATCACTATTACTTGTCTCACAGCACTGCTGTTCGTTTTTTTCTGAGCTAGATGAATCGCATGCATCGAAAGCGTTCATTAAATTTTTAATAGAACCACTTTTAATTTGCTGATAAAAAGTATTGCCGCTTCCTCCACTTTCCCCTAAATTCGTTAATAAAGAATTAAACGATTTTTGGCTGGTGCTAGGATTCCCTTGGCTTTCACTTTCCCCCGATGTTTTATTCTCGCAGAAATCACTCGGCCAATATAAGTGACCGTTCTGTTTAATACATCTCAAAAAGTCGGTGCAATCCATCTGTGAAATGGTAACAGAAGGAGGAGGGGGAACGCCGCTTAACGCATCATGAATTCTGCTGAGCAATTGATTGTCTGATTTCAATACCAATTCCGATTGAGATACCTCAACGTATGCTTCCTTTATATTCATCTGGTCATTGTCTGTAACTAATGAAGCTAAATTACCACTTGAATACATTCTTTAAAAAGTTTTTAAATCCTTACTGGTATAATCATAATTGAACAATGAACTCGAAGACTAGTACCTGAATTGCTTTTCGGCGCGTCCTCAGTATCGCTTCCAAACATATCAGGGCTCGGAGCTTCGTCAATGACTTCAGAATCTTTGAGAGTCTCATTGGACTCGGTATATACACAATCCATAGCGTCTTCGCTCATGTATACTACTTTAGTTTCTGTTACAAAGGTGCTGTTAGTAGTCAATAAATCGCTAGAGCTTTTCGACATTCCTGAAATTTGATATCATACAATAAGAGTTGTTCTAAGCTAGCTAAAATACGCATAAGACAAATATGAAGTATGAAATTTTTCTCTAAACTAAGACTGGATGAAGTTATAATATAGAGAGAAATCGGTGTACATATTGAATATGACGTTAATGACGTTATCTCAGAGTTGAAATACATTTTTTTTATAAATTTCTGTTCTTCTGACGCATATTGCTGCGTATATACACCCTTGACCTTGAAATGCGTTGCTTACTATCGCAGCTTTCGTTTGTTTTATCGTATGCTTGTTGATTTCTTAGTTATCACTACGTTAAATGAATAAATAAATATGTTAAGTATATTTTAAAATAAGATAAGGTCCAATATCTGAACTAATAACTTCTCTTTCTATTTCCCTTACCCAAAGTTGACGAACTCAACGCAAGGTCATCTTCAAGTACCGAAGTACCATTGCAGGGAGTTTGGTTCTCGTTATCTCCCATTATCTGTTCTAACGCTGCAGCATGCATGTTATAATTTATAACCAATTAATTAACCATTAGCGCACGTTCGTCGATGAATTTTCTTCCATCTCATCAAAATCACAGATAATAATGATAATAATAATATACGTATGTTAATATTGATCCGAACTCTGGTATCACCTGCAAGATTTATTACGATGATAATTATAAGACTGATTAGACACAAACGCCTCGTGACAGTGAACTTCCTATTCTTATATGTATGACTGTGTGTGTGAAAAATAAAAAGAAAGGAATATACCGCGTTCTCACACAGAGATAACTACCTTCAATAATCTTGATAAGCGAGAAGATTTTTTGAGCTAAAAATATTTATCGAAAAATATTGTCTATCTATAGCATAGCCACGTTTTATGCATATGATTTTTATATTTCTTGATATAATATATATCTGCGTATAAATTGTTGAGAATTTAATTTTTAAACAGTGGTGATAAAAAAAAAATCATAGATCGCTTGTTGTTGAATAATGAATTATTACATTATTAACCGCTTTACTCACTCGATTAGTATCTCTCATTGTATTTCATTCTGGTGTGCGAATCGAACGTGCGAATAGCTACAGATTGTGATGAAGATTGAATACTACTTACTAGACAATGAAATTTAATCGTATCAAATCAGAGATTAGAGTCTAGTTTATATATTATTTATTTTATAAACTAGAATGTTATTATCTTGAGGTGATAATAACAAACGAACACGCACGTACAATGTTTAAAAACTAAAAGGGTTGTTGACTCGCGAAGGCTACAACGTACGGAGGCATTTCATTTTCATATTTTTATTTTTATTTTTATTTTTAGTGGACGTTTAGTAAGATCACATTTTTTTATTTTTGTTGTCGGTTTTTATTTTTAATATTTAGATTGCAGTAGACTGACAATTATCTACGCATTGTTACACGCAGTGTCTTAAAACAGGCTTAAAAACTTATTATTATTTTCCACTGAATTCGAGTGAACGTTACAGTGTACAGTAACACTCTAACTTTCGTAACAGCATTCTACAACTCCGTCATATTGGGCCAACACCAAATCCATTTTAACATATAACGGCGTAAAAATATGCGTGTTTAAAAGAGGAATCACGTATGTGTGTATTGCATATAAACTCGACATCACAAAACATACGCATTTTAAACCACGAACTCTAACCTATAAAGTAAAGAAACTCTACCTATAGTCACACGCCCAAATAGGTATATACACATACACGTTATAGTGCGATATTTGACAGCTCCATATACTTAGCCCCTCATCTACCCCGATTGAATTGATTTTTTTTTAAATCGATTGTAGGTCGTTCGTAGGTGATTGATATTCTATCCGCGACGTTTGATAGTTAATAGTTTATCTATAAAATAGAAAACAAATTCGTCTAGGGAATTAATTTAAGTTGGCCCCTCACTAATCATAAATGGTTATCAAATATAATTTTTATCACACGCAATCGTTTGTAGGTCGTTTGTAGGTGCTGAATATCGCATTCCCGAAGTTAAATAACCAAAGGATCATTCGTAAATTAATTTAAAATTATAAATCATAGAGTAGTCCCAAGGAATTTCCCTAGGATAGTTTCCCCCAGATAACTACTGACCAGAAATCGTGACCTTATTTGTTGTTTCGAACGGAAATCTCCTTCTCCTAACATGCAATCGTTTGAAGGTCGTTCGTAGGTGTTTGATAACGCATTCCCGCTGTTTGATAGTCATTAATATATTCATACGGAATCAAAAATCATCGGTTTCGGAAACTTGTCCAGTCCTAGGGAATTTGATCAACCCTAGCTCCTCAATAACTGCATATACCATTCGAATTTGACTTTTCTCACCTGCAATCGTTTGTAGGTCGTTCGTAGGTGTTTGATAACGCATTCCCGCTGTTTGATAGTCATTAATATATTCATACGGAATCAAAAATCATCGGTTTCGGAAACTTGTCCAGTCCTAGGGAATTACATCCACCGTAGCGCCTCAATAACTGCATATACCATTCGAATTTGACTTTTATCGCCTGCAATCGTTTGAAGGTCGTTCGTAGGTGTTTGATAACGCATTCCCGCTGTTTGATAGTCATTAATATATTCATACGGAATCAAAAATCATCGGTTTCGGAAACTTGTCCAGTCCTAGGGAATTACATCCACCATAGCGCCCCAATAACTGCATATACCATTCGAACACCTACGAACGACCTTCAAACGATTGCAGGCGATAAAAGTCAAATTCGAATGGTATATGCAGTTATTGGGGCGCTACGGTGGATGTAATTCCCTAGGACTGGACAAGTTTCCGAAACCGATGATTTTTGATTCCGTATGAATATATTAATGACTATCAAACAGCGGGAATGCGTTATCAAACACCTACGAACGACCTTCAAACGATTGCAGGCGATAAAAGTCAAATTCGAATGGTATATGCAGTTATTGAGGCGCTACGGTGGATGTAATTCCCTAGGACTGGACAAGTTTCCGAAACCGATGATTTTTGATTCCGTATGAATATATTAATGACTATCAAACAGCGGGAATGCGTTATCAAACACCTACGAACGACCTTCAAACGATTGCAGGCGATAAAAGTCAAATTCGAATGGTATATGCAGTTATTGAGGCGCTACGGTGGATGTAATTCCCTAGGACTGGACAAGTTTCCGAAACCGATGATTTTTGATTCCGTATGAATATATTAATGACTATCAAACAGCGGGAATGCGTTATCAAACACCTACGAACGACCTTCAAACGATTGCATGTTAGGAGAAGGAGATTTCCGTTCGAAACAACAAATAAGGTCACGATTTCTGGTCAGTAGTTATCTGGGGGAAACTATCCTAGGGAAATTCCTTTGGACTACTCTATGATTTATAATTTTAAATTAATTTACGAATGATCCTGTGGTTATTTAACTTCGGGAATGCGATATTCAGCACCTACAAACGACCTACAAACGATTGCGTGTGATAAAAATTATATTTGATAACCATTTATGATTAGTGAGGGGCCAACTTAAATTAATTCCCTAGACGAATTTGTTTTCTATTTTATAGATAAACTATTAACTATCAAACGTCGCGGATAGAATATCAATCACCTACGAACGACCTACAATCGATTTAAAAAAAAATCAATTCAATCGGGGTAGATGAGGGGCTAAGTATATGGAGCTATATTTGACACAGGCAATACGTGCGCACTGCGAGTTGCCTCTCTAAAAACTATATAATTCGAGATAATTCAGGTTACAGTCGATAAAAACGATTTCTATACACACATATGCATATCTGATATTCTGAGACCGACCGCCCACATTATCCTAACCATGAAATGTTTGACAGATCAAACTCGCCAACGTAGTACTACGAAAGTCTGATAACTGACTTAAAGCGTAATTTAAATTTTTCGTTCTCGTTAAATCGCGATGGGCCCTCCGCCAGTAGTTACAGGAATATCTCCGAAGGAGGGACCGCCAGGAACGCGAGTGACATTAAGGGGCGAATTTTTAGGAGCTAAAACACAGGAGCTTATAGGTTAGAGTACAAACTGTCACTGTCACAATATTATAATAGTTAAATGAATGTTAGATCAATAAAAAAATCTTGATTTTCGTCTCAGGCTTAACGATTTGTGGATGCGATTGCCTCTTATCGGCAGAATGGAAATCTCCCAATAAAATAATCGCCCGTTCAGGACCCTGCAAAGGTCGGGGCGATATAATAGTAACGACTAAAAATGGTGGTCAAGGATCGTCGACGGTTCAATTTCGCGGTTATCACGAGACGATCGGTCCGATGAAAGAATCTGCTGTATGGGTCGAAGAAGCACCAATGCAAAGTTTGGTATGGGGAAGACGGGCTTTGTCGCCAACAAATTACCAGCAAGAAGATCCCCTAGGTCTCAGCGTTGAGGGAAATGAGTGAGCGATTATTTTTCATATCGTAATCATTATAAAGCTAAGTAGGTATGTATAACAGATTTTATTAATTTTTAGCAAGAAATTTCCCGAGGATGAATTGATGGAATTATTTGGCGACGGTAGCGGCGAATTAGCTAGTGAAAAATTCCATCCTGGATGGTTTTTACTGCAACATCATCATGCCACTACTTTAGATGATCTTAAAGCTGGATTGGCGTATCTTAGACGCAAGGTTCACTCTCAGAAAGAAGGACAATTGTCGTTCTTGAAGGTGAGATGATGGAAGTGAGAGAGTGAACATTCATTTGATATTAACTTTTCATTTTTTTATTTACAGGCCAACGTTGGATCGGTAATGGAGCAATTGGATACTATAATGGTATTGAAAGACCAGTTTGAATCTGACGTACAAAAGAACGGTAAAGATCCTACGGCGAAGCTTGAGAAAGCGATAAAGGAATCTATGGCGGAAGCGGATAAATTATTCCACGATGTATTGGCTAGAAGGGATAAAGCCGACGCGACTAGAAACGCTCTGGCTTTAATGCAGAGATATCGTTTCTTATTTTGCTTGCCTGTCAATATTGAGAAGAATATAAACAGGGGAAACTATGATTTAGTTATAAACGATTATGCCAGAGTTAAAAATTTATTCGGTAACACAGAACTTGAGGTATTTAAAAGCGTCTTAAACGAAATAGAGGCAAGGATTGGTAGACTTCGTATCGTATTGAGGAAAAAACTTGAAGAAATGCCTGTGACTTTGGATGAACAAAAGAAAATTATTAGAAATTTAGTAAACCTTGAGGCCGAGGGAGATCCGGCTTGGGATGCCATAGGTATGATTTTTTATGGCATAAGTTAAAAACTAATCATTTTTGCACTTTCAGACTTGAATTAAGTTTTCGTGAGGATATTGCGACGATTTCTTTACTAAAAACTTACAATTTTCAGCCTCACATGCTCGTTACTTAGAGAAAAGTGTAACGGCCTGTATAAACGAGTATTTAGAATCGGAGAATGGCGGCAGCGATGATTCCAACAAAACGCCAAAGTCCAATGGCTTGACGCCTACGTCAATGTCCGTAAAACAATTACGCCTGATTCAAAACGAAGAGAATAGTATACCGCCTAGAGTTCTTTGCGTTGAAGCTATTTGCGACGTTGTTACTGAACAATTACCAGACTTATGGCGACTTGGACAGAGCTATTTCACTGGACAGTTACACGTAACTGTTGATATAGAAAAACAGAGCCCGTTCAAAGTGAGCATCGAGAGAATAATAATGCTGATAAATTTCAAACAATTTCAACAAACATTATATCAAATTATATCGATTTTAGAATCTGGTTCTTTCAAGTATGCAGCACGCGGTTGATGCGATGAAAGCTGCTTGCGGTACAAATTTAGATGCTTCATGGCTTCTCCACAATTTGAGATGTATCAGACAGACCTACGCCTCTTTAATTCACTTAGATTTGCCTAGCGAAGCGTTAGATATATTTGGCAAATACCTATTCGACCTCAGGCAGGTGTTTAGATAAATAATTAATGGCCTCTATAGAATTTAGTTTATACTTTAGGCATTAATATAAAAAAATTCATATTTTACTTAGACTACAATGTCTGGTGGCATTGTTTAAGCAAACTGCAGATAAGATAACTGCCTTACATCGTAGAGAAATTTGGCAAATTGAATATCTAAATGAACATGGGGGAGTAACCAGATTGGTAAATACATTCATGCCAATATCTATCCCAAGTGCGATACTTAGCTTGTGTATTAACATTTTATTTATTTTTCTTAGCCAGCTCTTTTTGAGGAAATGGTAATGGAAGTATCAAAACTAGCTAGAGAAACAGTCGTAGCTTGTGGCCCGAGGGAAGTTCCTCTGTTAGCGAGCATCAATCATCAAACGCTGTTTCATAACGCAGTAAAGACACTCTTTACAGCCTTTGCTAAGTGTCTACAACAACTGGCGTTCAGCGGAAGTGAAGAAGCTATGGAAGAAGACGAATCTTCGGTTTCTCAATTGATCGGTTCTCCAGCTGGCTATAGAACCAGAGATAAGCAGCAAGGACCAGTAAATAATTACTATCAATGATTTTCGTCAAAACAAAAATGACTGCTTTCATTTTTACAATATTATACTGATGAATCACAACTTGCAGACATGGGAGCAGTGCCTGCTTATATCATTGAGTAATATTCGTTATACTCTAAACACAATAATACCACGTGTTAATGAGGCTCTGAATCTGCATGGTTACCCACCGCTATCTTTAACCATGAGTTCAAACACGGACTGGACCCAATTGGAAACATTAGATAGCGCGGTATTAGATGCATACTTGGAACGCCGGTGTGACCCGCTTGTAGGTACCATTGAACCAAGTATGTATCTGGGCGGTCTTGAATGGCATCTAGACGTGGAACCTACGCATGTAAGGCCTTATGTACAAGAGGCTTTGACCAATCTGGTCGCTGTTCATGCAGAGGTATAAATATCATTCCTTGAAATTCATTTCTTTGGATCTTGAACTACTAAATTCACAGTTTTGCAGCTTTTTGTGTATTATCACTTCCGACGCAGACGTTTTGATGTTTTGCTTATTGAAAACAGGTGCGACGAGTATCACCAGGCTTATTGAAAAGGGTTTTATCACACATAGTTGAAACCGTCGCTGAGGAATTAGCAAGGCTTATGTCTTGCGTTACTCGTTTCAGCAATTCAGGTGCTGTTCAAGCCAGGGCTGATATTACATTGTTGAGAAGTGCTGTACGTGCTTACACGACCCCAAGGGCTGGGTAATTATTGTTTTTTTTTTCTGCATTTAAAACTTGTTTTTATATTTATGCTCACACTCCATTTCGATGTACCGCGTTGATAGAAAAGTCGAATATTAATAGAGATATTCCAACAGGAGTTTCTTCGAAGAAGCGTTAGATGCAATTTCACAACCGATCCGCAAAGAAGACTTGCAACAAGTCGACGCGCTATTAGCTAAAGTAGCCTCTTCTATGAGTCTACAACTTTCCTGTCTGGCTGATCAATCGGTAGACACTGTTATCTTGAAGGGATCGAATCAAGATCGTGCGACAACAGTTTAACTCCAGTTTCGTTGTCCAAGGAACAAATCTTCTTTGGATTGTGATTTCGTTTCTTATCAACTTACACGACTACAAATAATCCTATCGTGATAATGCATAACTGAGAAATATTATTATACAAATATTTCATTTCATCGAGTATTACAACTTTTTATGCATTGAGTAAAGTACCAAGCAAACAACTGTTAGGTGTATATAATTTGTTCAAACTTTATCATTTATCAGTTTCCTATAATAGACACTGAACACATAATATGTATGATTTGTAGATTTAATTTGTTTTTATGGAAAGAATATGTCTACTTGGTCTCTTCAATAGCTTGAACAACTCCGGTGATGCCGTCTAATAATACTGTAGAGCCTGTAATGAAGGAGATCAGTGGAGTTAGAGTTATTTCAATACATCCGAACAAAACGAAGCGTTACAACTCCAACTTTGATTATTTTTGTTGAGTTAAAGACGACAAGTACATATTGTAAATAGATGTCAAGATCACTGATGAGTATTAGTAAAAAGTATTGAATAAAAGGGATCAAACTTATCATTCGCTTCTTGAACTACCCTTAAATTTTGTTCCGACACAAAACATTGTACGACTTGATCAATGGACTGAACTTTAGTAATGATATAGTTTTCAACGTCGTTAACTAATTGTGTATACCTGTGGAAAATATTTGCGTAGCTCCTTCGGCACCGACGATACAAGGTAGACCATATTCTCTGGCTACAACGGCTCCGTGACTGATAAGACCTCCAAGTTCTGTGACTACACCACCCAGCATAGGGAAATATGGACTCCACCCAATATCGGTGCAATGAGTTATTAAAATGTCTCCAGGTTTCAACTCGACGGCGTCATCTAAGTTGGTGATAACACAGGCACGGCCAAGAACCGATCCACCGCAAACTGGAGTTCCTGATACCCGGCCACCTCCCTCGCGAACTTTAGTTTTAGATTCCACCTGGAGGAAAAAGAAATGCTCGCTTAGCAAACCAGAAGATCTCATGTACGAATTAGTTCTCCTTGAATGGTAGAATCTCATTTCAATTGAGAAGTATGAAAGAATTTTCGTGAATTATTTCTGATAAGCAATTTACTCACTACTAATGGTTTGAATCCGCCTGTATTCACCTCTGGGAATTGGACTTTGTCGCAGATAGGATAAACTCTGCGCCTTCTTATCGCCCTAAGAAAAATTGATTGTTTGATTAAAACCGTGGATCATGATGAACGGTGGAACTTAGAGCTTACTTTTGCACCAATGTAGGATCTTGCTTGAGGAGTAGCAACCCGAGTTCCTGATGCGTTAAAAAGAATACTAAATTCGAATCGGGTAGTCTGCCTTCTTCAACCATCAGTTTACCGAGTCTTCTGTATCCTAATCTCAGGGAATTTATAATAGAGACCAGAATAGACTTGGTCATTTCTCTGCGGTTGACGGCACTTCTGCTAAGAGGAACTAGCTTTTTCAGGATCCATCTGGTCGCAGATTTCTTTGGGGTACGCAAGCGGTCCACTGTTTCCGACGCAGACAGTTCCTCGGTAGTTGACGCCTTTTCTGACGATCCTATAGTTACCTGTTTTGTGTGAACGAGGAGATTAAATAACTACAAGATATTTAATTCTTAAGATGAAAGTGTGGTGAGCTCATGATCGTGCCCACCTGGAGTGTTGCCAGAAGTTTTTCGGGTCTCATTTCCCATGTTTCTGTCATCAAATCTAACTCCCTTATACACCTGTTTCCATGTTGTTTTAAGAAGTTATCAAACATGAACGCGGCTGATGTGCAATTAACCTTGAGCCAATCTCCGGCTTCTTTTGGGTCTAGCTTGGTGAATTCCTCTACTTTACCGCTGTGCTTTATCACTTGCGCCAGCTCACGTAAGGCAGTGGGAACTTGAGCGCTAACTACATCGCTGCAGGAACTCAGAAGCAGAGCCACATCTGAGTAATGTTCTGTAGTGAAATTCTCATCACCTTCTGTCAGCACAGACATTGCAAATACTTGGCAAAATACACTCACCCGAGATGTGTGAGAATGGCATATCGCAATCTATATGGAATAAAATATACAATCATTATTATTACTCTTTGAACCAGTTACGCTTTTTATTATCAGATGAGCATAAACATTAATGAAATATCGAACATACCTGAAATAATGTGTGTAAACTTTCATCTATCCTTTTGTAGAGATGCTCAGCCCTCACAAAGCCTGGAGCATCGAGCTTGAAATTCTTATACAATTCCTTGGCTTGTTCTACAACGCTCTCATTGTCCCAAGTATCCTTTATCATGTTTTTAAACAGTCTTAATTTGGACTTGACTTGCATAAGTCCATTCCTTCTCACGGCAGCAGCATGCAACTCTGGCGTTGTAACAATATGACCGCAAACTGCGATGTCTATTACCTTGTTACCCAAATTAATCTTGCTCTCCACATCGCGCAGTATTGTCTATTTAAAAATAGGTGAAACATGTTTAAAACAAAGTCGTTCATACTTCATCAAGTTTATGAAAAGTTGAGAAAGTATTGAAATCATTGAGCTACTGTATTGTATCGCGCGCATGCTTACATTGATGTAACTGATACAGCATCTGAATCTGATAGAACAAATACAATTCTCATAATACGGATTGGCAGGTTTGTTCATGGCGCTAACTTCGATTGCATTATTCAACAAACGAATTACTGTACTCAATGTGAGTGGAGAAGTAGCACCAGGAAAAACCTCTCCGGCGTTCGAAAAAATCATAGTATCTATCTCGCTGGGTACAGGTGAATCTAATTCGTGGATTATCTCAAAATCAGTCCATGTATCTAAAGCAGTAACTGGGCGGGCTTGCAGTAGAAATATTTCATCCTGGACAACGGCCCATTCTATGTCACGAGCAGCACCGAATAATGCTTCCAAATATACGCCCACTTCGCTCAATCGTAAAGCGACTTCTTCCGAAATACAGATTTCCTTATTTTTTGAGTCTTTGAGCTCCTCCGTTATCGTACCTTCGTCTAACGTCATCGAAATCTTGTGAGTTTTCTTTCCTAATTTTACGTCCTTTATTGCTAAAGCGTTTTTCCAGCTTCGTTGAATAATTACAGTATCCGGTTCAATCATTGCAGAGACAACGCTCTGTGATGAGAATTATTCAATATTAGTATAATTATCATTCTCGTCACTATAAGACATCGTCAATTGCTTCTGTACGAACCTCTCCTAGGCCGTAGTTTCCTGTTATCAGAATTTGTCTGGGATCTCCGGAAGTTGGATGTCTCGTAAACATTACACCAGCTGCCTCTGCGTTCACCATTTGTTGAACACACACGCCCATTTGTGCTATTATCGGTTGACCACGTTGTCTCCTGATAAAGAATATCGTTAGACATTCCATGCTCTTATATATCAATGAAAAGTGTTTCGCCAGAATATACTCATGCCAAATGAACAACCAGCAGCCTGTAGTACCTGTATTCCACACTCTGAAATGCATACAAGCTGCCCCAGCATTTTGCAACAGCTTTGATGACATTATCGATGCCCCTAAGTCCAAGATAAGTTGCGTTTTGACCAGCAGCAGAAGTGTCCTCGCTGTCTTCCCCGACGGCGCTTGATCTCACTGCAAATCTATCAGCCTTTTCTAGTCTCATACTATTGGCTTGCATCTTTGCATCAAGATTGAATAAAGATTCTCTTATCGCAGCTTGAATGGATTCTAGTAACGGAGTATTTTCAAAATGTGCAACAGTTCTGAAAGTGGAAATACACTGATGTGAAATTTATCCAACGGATAAAAAAATGATGAAAGAACGAGGCCGAAAAGAAATTCTAAATTAACATCGCCTGTGAATGTGAGATAACAGATAAGCCAAGTAGAGTTCAGCGACTTACTGCTGACAAGCCAGTTTCAGATCTGTATCTAATAACTTTCCTGAGCTAATATCTTCAATGTAGGTGACGAATTTTGACAATGTTTCGTTTTTTTCTATCTGTAAGTTCAGGGCGGCCACCGTAATACAAAAGCCCTGAGGTACGACGAACTGCAACATTAATAAGAAACGTATTTTTAGTGTAAAAAAACATCGTCAATCACCCATCAGATTAGAGCGGAGGCTCGATTGAAATTACCTCTTTGTTTGCAACGGTCGTTAGTAATGCTAAAGAAGAGCCTTTACCACCAACAGCTGCCTCGCTTTGGCAGATTTTGTCTTCGAATGAAACTGTGTACAAATTGGCTTCTGGCTTAACGTCTGTTGGTGATAAATGAAATATTCTTGGTACTGGTCTCAGGGGACTTGGCCCACCATAATTGTACCATAAGTAAGCAATCCCAAAGCCTATGACAGAGAATTTATCAGTAGTTATGACCTTTCTCTTCGTTTTATCAGTGTTCAAGAACAGGGCAGCTACCTTCATCATCATTGAGCTTTGTCTGGATGTTAAAGACTCTCGCTTCCCAATCCCATGGACGACCACCGAACAAAGTAGCACCAGATTCCATTATACGAGTGATCTCGGTCTTGTATTTTTTTCCACCGGCTAAAAGAACAGGTCTTAATATTCAGTTTCTCAATAGTTATTCAATTCAATGTCGGAGAATGGTTTCTAATGACGAATGCCAAATCCTTATCAAATGCCGAGCATAAATGATAATGAACAAATTCTAAATTTTTAGTCATTTTTGAATATTATTCACGACAGACGTTGTGTTTCATTAACAAGAATCAAACCACCTCTGAAATTGACCACGTATCGGGTGGGAATATTTTCTCTTTGTTCAGCGTATGAAGCTAAATCGAAATCCATCCAATCGATAGGGTACAGCAATTCATTAGCTTGTCTAACGTGACCAAATTGCATACTAAAACATAAGAAAATTTTCACACAATATCACAGAGAAAACATCTACGTCTAAGAGATCGCTTTCCTTCTGTAGCATATCCTATACACTCACTGTGTTAAACCTTCCTTCGAACTGTTCGCGCCAAAGCAATACATGGCTCCGTCGTGTGTCATACCAACAATATTAACAGTTCTGTGTAAATGAGCCGGCTTATGTGTGCCCCAACGCCTTTGTCGGAGACCACGAAGATACAAATCATTGGATGAGGAATCTTCGAAAATTATTTGACCAGTCAAAGATCCCCACTGATCAAACCCACCGGTTTGATCGGTTTTACTGTAATTTTTACCAAATGTAATAGATTAATGTTGATAAAGTATAGAACGTTCTTACATCATGTCTATCCATTGAGGATTTTTCCAAGGCTCTCTGGCAAGAGCGTCCGCTTGTAAGGTGGGACTCCAGTCTTTCAGCCATAGTAATGGCCTGTCGTTAGCGATATATCTGAAATATTGATAATCATAGAAAATCATAGCTTTGTGTTAGTCATATGAGTGATGGGTAGCAAATTCGTATACTTCGCATCCCCCAAACTTACATGAAGTTAAATCTAACGTGTTCTATAGTTCCATCGTCCTGGTGTTGATGGCGTCTAATTCCATTTCGTAATAAGCCATTGAAAGTGATTCTCCAACGTCTCCATGACTCCAAAGGCGTTATTTTCAACCCTGCCGCAGACCAACCAGGGTTCGCATTGTTCGCAACCACACTGTCAGGATGATCTGAAACCAGATTGATTAAGAAATATAATCTCGAGTAGGAAGTCTCATTGTAAGAAACCATAATATGAAATACAAGAAATTGAAAAGTTATAGAAGGCAACAAGAAATTATATCGGCAAAAGATTTTTCAGCTCGGAGACAATAGGTGGAAGGAATCCTTCGATGCCAACTCACTTGGAAGTTGATACGTGCGCCCATCAGCTAAATGCAGTTGAATTATCAGTTCAACGGTTCGATGTCTCCTTCGAGTCATATTTATGAATATAAAATTTCCCTTCTGGTCAGCTGCGTAAAACAGTGAGCTATCCGAGCTCTGAAATCAGAGAAACCCAATTAAAATTGAAATCATAATGCGAAAATGTTTTTAACTTTCACACCAAATTTTCAAAATGTTTCATAAAATATATTACATCTTCATTCTTGAATGGCCTAAGTCCTTCCAGTTCGCTTGGCAATTTTGACATGTATTTCAGTTCCTTTGGAGCTTTCTTGAATAAAGCCGCGGACCTCTCAGCCCTTTTCTTCTGTACATTTCTCAAACAATGTGCGGCCCACCATCGTTTTAAAGGAAAATTCCATTCTGTAAGGAAAATGAAGAATTTATTCAGAAACATAACATAAAATAAATCATATAGCCGCGAGCTTTCTTGTTACCTGGAACAGTGTAGTGGCCTGCAATTGGATTCACAGCCAATTTTTTTCTAGCCGATTTGGACAGCCACAAGTAAAGCCATATCGGACACGCAATAGCTGTTATTAGTTGAATCGTCACTGTGATCAACTCCATTTTCTACAACTTTTCGCACTGTGTCATATGTAGTAGATGTGATTAAAATAAATATCAGCTGAATGGTTTTTTTTTGTCGAGATAAGAAGTACGCTAAAAAGCTTATTCAGTATAAATATCTTTCGCCGCTCTAGCAATATGTACAACGAGATGTATTCCCATGTGAGCGTTCTCAGACACAAAATTTATACTATCCCAAATTATTACAAAAACCTGTTCATCAAATTTGTAACTTAGATCGCACAAATTACTATGAACTAGTATGAGCATATAATAGTTAGCAGATACATGATAATGACCGTCACGTGATTGCATAATTCATTATTTTTACAACGATAAAATAAGCAATTATTAATCGCAATATAGATAGTGCTCTGAATAGTTGGAAATTAATCAATGGTGATCGTTACAGTGAGAGCAGAACGTGAAGATTTATTGTCATTCTCAAGGACAATTCAATTTTATCTGAGATATTTGCAAGTCATTAAAGTACATAATTCTAAGTTATTCAATCAAGAAGAAGAATAGTTAAAAATGACTAAAAGTATGTAAGAAGACATTAATTCTGATTTCAATAAGACACTTGGTAATCAATAGAAATAAAAATAATTTTATTAATTAATGTAATTGGATGATTATAGAATTAATTAATTTACTTACAAGGATAGTCGAAATTATTTTATATCACGACCTGCATACTCACTCAGCTACAGCTGAAGCGTCAGTATGTAGTAATGTATAAACGTTATCAGATCACAGGTGTCCAGTCCAATATCTTAAGATATAAAGTATTAAGAAGAGGCGTGCTTAGCACAATGTGTTCTATTCAATTACTGATTAACGTTTATTTTATGGACACATGTTTATCTCACGATCAGAGACATACTCATATCTGATTTTTAAGGGATACGGTAGTCTAAGCCTTGTGTATCGGGTTTTATAATACATAATCTATTTTCCAGCAGTATTTTTTAGAATTTTATTCATTTCCACTGTCATTCTCTCACTTTTTTTTCTTTCATCATAACAGGTCTGTAGATTTCGAATGCGTTAGCTGATCATCGTCAAACATTTGATAATGTGTTTGACCAGAGTCAGTCGCTACAAACGAATTGTTATTAGTACATACCGTCATTCGATAACATAATTATTAGACGCCATAATCTAATGGATTTTTAATAGTTTTTCTAATTGTTACACTAGATATCAGAGTCAATTGACTTTTACATCACGAATATTTTTCTCTAAGTTAGAGTTCAAATAAAGTTATGTGCTCTATGCATATATGCATTTATGTAGCAGATCCAGTCAGGAAAAAATATTTTACATATTAGTCTATATGGTCTCAGTTACATTGTGTCACATACATTGCGTGTGGCCGAGGCCAAAAATTAGAGAGTAATATACTCTTCATCCGACAATCAATTAGGCCTCTATACTTGAGCATCAACATTCGATCTAAGAACAAGCATCGTACTTATGTCTATATCTGTACATTCGATTTGACCTTGACGACTTTCTCAATTTAGATGTTCGACGGTGTGATTTTATACATATTTGTGCACGTGTGGAATTCACTCCACTACAATTTTTTTATGTATGAATATCTATATCAAAGACACTTGAGTTATAGCTATCTTTCTCCCTTCAAAATTTAGGATAGAGATTTATCATTGTGTCCTCGAAAAAAAAAAAAAAAATTGATGAATTAGAACCATGAATATTGCTATTTTAATCATCTAATTGCGGAATGTAACTATGTGCCATAGTTTATATCATAGTATCACACATTGTGGTAATATCGTAAGTCGTATTGTCGATAAAATAATGTTGCTATGATTCTCATAGAATTTAATCAACATTCTAAAGTCAATTTATTATGATGAGAAGATTAGAATAAGTTAATAATAATAATTAATACGATATTTGTAAATGAAATGGCTAAATCTTGTACTAATTTTTCTTCTTGTCGTACATTTTATACTCTGTGGGTGTTTCGTCCATTGAAACTGCATCGTCTCTGCGAGATTTGTCCACTGGATAAAGCCTGAAAATTGTAATAATGTTTTATTCCATTCTAAAGAAAAAAAAAAAAGAAAATGTAATTTAAATTAATATCGAACTCACCATCTTTGGTAAAGGTATACAAGGAATACAGCGTCATCACGGAAACATGCAACCCTGTGCGCAGTCGGCATTGTTATTATAAATGCGAATATATCATCGATGAACGTATTAAATGCCTTGTACATAAATGCTCGCCATGGTAAATGAGCAACTGACTTGAGCTTGTAATTAACAAATAATTGTGGGAGCATAAATAGGAAGCCAAACGCATACACTCCGTTCACCAAGGAATTTATACTCCAGGAATACCAGCTGCAACAACAATCGAAAAGTTAATATTACCTGTGCAAACAATATCTAATAACTTTCCATGTTTTAGCAAAACGTGAAACTTGATGATATCTCACCTTTTATGAGGCTGATACAATAGGGAATACACTGCCCCTCCAGCGACTAAAGGGTATAACAGATAGGACAAGTACTTCATACTTTCAGCGTCAAATTTACGTGTTCTTTCTTCAGCAGAGCTAGACTCAAGTTTTTCAAACTTGATACGTGGTAGCCAGCCTTGGCCAGTTACAAATTCTGCCCTTAAAATTTTTTTCGATTTCCAAAACTGTGAAATTAAAACTGTTATTATATACCCAGGTATGAGAGAAGTTACTAAACAAGGTAGAATAGATTTGAGAACTAGCGTCGGAATTAATCAATTGGAGTTGCGTGAAAGTCTCCACGAGACAAAAAGTTCATATAGTTACCTCGATGATCGTGCCAATGCCTGCAGGAATTAGAACAAGCATTGATGACTGCTCGTCAAGAAGATAAAGAAATACAATGGCCTGACTAAAAGCCCGCCAAACTACTGTGCGAACACTCAACCCTGCGAGATTGTTCTTGCCACGCCAGAAACTGACGTCATTTTTGAAAGCGAGAAAGTCGAACAAGAGCTGGAATAAGACAATGTTAGATCGATGCAAGTTGGTACACGGGCAGAACGAATGAACTCACATGTATTGCAGCTATAAAAATGGTTCCTCCTAAAAGGTACACATTGGTATCAGCGAAAATGCCTTTTACTTCGTCTACATCTTTATCTGAGAAACCGAGACTCTTTAGTCCCTGCATGGCTGCTTCTACATGCAATATTAATCTCAATTTTCCAATTGAAATTGGGGTATAATAAACGGTAACATTCATCGTCTCATTATGTTTTGAGATTTTTACCAAGTCTCTATGACGAGTTTGGAGAAAATCGTAGTTTACAATTGGCAGGAACATTCCATCTCGTGTTATACTGTGAATTTATAGAAACTGTTTACTCCATCATATTCAATTTCATTGGTATTTTATTTTTTTACTCGCAGTTATAGAGACTCTATTCATATTCCAGTTAACGCTTATCGTAATAAGATATCAATATGCACCTTATATCTCGTGCAAGTTCTAATGGTAAATTATGAGCAGGTAATTGGATATCGTCTGTTATCATTGTGAAAGTAACTTGACTTTTCAAGTGCGAAACTGGTTTTACCAAACGCTCTTTACTTTTACTAGCTTTTTCATCACCCAGTAAATTGAAGGCTGCAATTTCCGGAATTATATACTGAGTCATCTTTATCCTAGTATAAACGGTCGTTGGATCCTTAAGTAAAAGAAATTTCAGTTAGGAATATGAAGTTAGAAAAGAATTTTTTTAGCCAAGCGATGTTCCTAAATCTCTACAACTAAAGTCTACAAATTTTCCCAATCCTGGT
Source organism: Tenthredo livida (assembly GCA_963992785.1). NCBI lineage: Eukaryota > Metazoa > Arthropoda > Insecta > Hymenoptera > Tenthredinidae > Tenthredo > Tenthredo livida. The sequence goes on from OZ023066.1 coordinate 5,262,056, forward strand.
GGATAGAACTTCTACTTGCCTTAATAACTTTGGCATATGCATCGCCATGCCTTTCGGCATGCGGTGTAACGAGTAGATGTAGAAAAAGTGTTCCGTTTTCTCGAGTTTTACGAGGTATCGGTAGCGTTACTTGTCTGTAACATATTTTTTATGTTTACCCAGTGAAGAACCGCATCATGGACCATACGGTGATCAGCAAACAATTTTTAGTAATTTATTGAATGATTTATGATATTTTTTTTCACGAATTGCATGAAGAAAAGGGGTCGTGGATTAATCTTTATGCTTTTTCAATCAAACAACTGACATTTTCTCTGAATAATCATCGCGACAGGATGTAAATAACTCAGAAATATTCAGGCCAACAGTTACGAGTTAGGAAAAAAATATTACGGTAGTATTTAAATGCAAAACTAGTACTAGTGAATAGATAAGCCTAAAACTACCCTGAATACAAATTACAAATTAGAAAAATAATCATCTTATCAAAAGGTAGAATTAGAATAAGTGGAACCGGAAGATATAAACAGCTCCAAGTGTTCAAAAATCATGAAATATTCATGCGTTATGAGATAAGCTTATTACGCTACCATCAAAGCAGATTATATTGCTTGTGAAATATTTGGGCTCATTAGGCTGCATCGAATTTCCCTAAATAATCAACGAATGAAATAAAGGTCGTATCATCTCAGAGAATTTTCTCCCATACTCACATATCATGAGGTTCTTCATAATTGAACACCCTCTCTGAATGCACATGGGTAAGTTCTTTATGGATCGGACGACTCATCGTCGAAACATAAATATGCAGCCCTAGCTGTGGCCTGGTTTTTAAAAATGATGTAAGACATGGTCTGTCTTCAATACATGGAGGCGGTACAAATAATAGCGACAATGTGTATATGGAGTATGTTATATAGGCCAGAAAAACTCCTGATAGAAGCAAGCTCAGAGATGGCCATTTCATGGCGATGCTGTGGATGATTAAAATACGCTAATGTGAAATAGTGTGAAGAAAGTGCATTCATCATTTTCTAATTGTAATTCAAAATTCGAATACGACCGAATTGAGGCCCTAGTGTATAGTATGGTTAGTTCTGAATGTCTGTATTCCGCGTGTGTGATGAACACAGAGTAATACTGGTAATGAAAATAACATGGAATATTGATTGATATATATTAGCCTAGATAATATGCATTAACTCTTCAGTATTGATGTGTTCTATCATAATACATCATAAAGAAATCGGCAAAACATATGTGTTATTTGAACAAGTGTTGTTTACCTAACCTAAAAAAAAATGTTACTCATTTTTTTTTAACCGAATTAGTTGGTTTATCAATACGACATATACTTACGTGGGTGTATTTTAATGATCTAGTTTAATAACTAAAAGACAAACTGTAAACCGTATAGATTCAATCTCAATATCCGTCCATAGTTTTCTTCAAATAATAACGGTGCAGTTAGCAGACAATATCTGTCATAGCTGTGCCATGATGATAGTTGTACCGCTTCTGTTTTTTTTTTTTTTTTTTTTCATTTTTTACCGTTTTTAACACGTGTCAATTGGCGTTTACTGATTATTTTCATACTACTTGTATAATATATGTTTTATTTCAGCCCACTAGCTAATCATAATTATTTATACAAGATAACGAAATAAAATGATATATTGTATGAAGAATGTGGACATTATATCCGATCTTGTTAATTCTTTGCCCCATTATCCCATAATTTAATGATATGAATATTTATTGATTTCGTATACGTTTATCGCAGTTATGACGAATATTAGTAAAGAAGAACATTTCTGAAAGTAGATTTTGATCTTAAAAATGTAAAACGTGGTATAGGGTGCATAGGTAACGCAAGAATAAATACTGTAACAATTTTCATATTATGTCATTTTTGTTTGTTTTCATTTTCATTTATTTTTTTATTTAAACAGTGCGACAGGCCAACATTTAACAAAAGAGAAGAATAAAACAAGTCTTTATATCACACACACGATTTTGATTAGAAGATTTTTCATAGCTATATTATCGTCAGCCAAAAATGAAAAGTATAATTGGTGAATATAGATAAAAAAAAATCTATACATCTAGGTATACCTATATAAAGAAAATCGCCTATACGTTAATAGTATCGATTTGGTTTGTTTTTTGTTTTTTTTTTCGTTTTTTTTTCAACAAATATATGGGGTTTTACAATCAATATATTTATAAACTTAACCAGATAACTTATTGAACGCGATATTATATTTAGATATAGTATAGACAGTTATAGATATCTCTACTATATGTATATCTAAATAGGAAAAACTCTCTACACAATATATTTATTAAGAAAAGAAGGAATAAAATAAATAGGATAACTCCTAGATAATAATAATTATATGATCATGGAATAGATGATTCTTTTTTTCTTTCTTATATGTATAAAGAAAAATAATTCTATGCCAAAAATGATATAAGAATTGATTTGAAAATCTTTTATAATATCGTTATTGAAATCGTGAAAATTGACTAATTTATTTAATTTATTTATAATTTATTTATAATTTATAATTCATAAATATTCTTAAAATTTTTGTTTAATTCATATATAATATAGGAATGAAGTAACAGTTATAACGAATAGGGACTGTTACTTTATAAAAATTGCATACAAAGGTAGATAATTAATATAGACTATATCAGTTTTGGGTATGGTATAGTATAACAAAAAACTTAACACGCATAAGGTAACATGATATTTGACTTAGGGTGAATAAGTTATTATAACTTAACTTTGCTATAATATATATAGTATATGTATACCTATACATATATCTTTCATCTTAAAATTGTAATTAGGATATAGTATATTATAATTATGTTTCATATGTAGCTGAAGAATATTGCAATTATACAGATCAGAGATTTGAAAAATTGAACTGATATATAGATTTCTTGTATTAAAAATTAAGAAATCGTATGAATATGAATTTGAGCAAACACAAGCTACCACAGAGCAGGTGTATATATATATATATACATATATATATATATATATATATACATATATATATATATATATATATATATATATAAATAATTGATAGAACAATATATAGATTAGCAAAATTTTTTTTTTTTCTTTTACAATTATATAGTTATACCAAATTAAATATCAGATATTATATATAATTTCACGCAAATATATAATATATAGCCGATCGTATTATTATATAATAAAAAATTTTTTTTTACTTATTGTCAATTATAACGTATAATTGCGGATTTTACAAAAGTTAACGATTTTTAATAATATTATTCCAAGAGCGTGTGTACATGCAGTTGGGAGAATTTTCAATTGATTTTTTTTTTTTTTAAGCATATTTGCAGTCACACATAGACAGCTAAATGATATAATACGTTGAAAAAATGGTCCCATGAAAATGTTAGAATAAAATATCTAGATCTGACGAAAGTACATTGACCCTGCACGGGCTTTTCATAAATATATATATATATACTCATAGGCACTTATAACGTGAACTATTCGTTGTGAATAAATTTCATGTTATATACATATAACAGAAAAGCACAAGTAGTGCGCTTTGTATTAGAATTTTTCTCTGAATTAATTAATTAATGCAAAAAAAAAAAAAAAAACAACAACTCTCAATCTGTAAACATATACATATCCTTGCCAACACTCAACACAATTATTATGATATTAAAATACACTGTAGTCTAATTAAACAATAACTAATATATACAATTTAAGCCTCAAAATATAACGTTATAACATTATTTATAAATATTTTGTTTCTTAAATAATTATATATATATATATATATATATATATATATATATGTATGTATATATATAATAGTATTTCATTATTTCATAATTAATATACCTATATGCACTTTATATATATTATGCTCTTGAATAAATCTCTTTATTTTTTTTCTTCTTTCTTTTTAACGTACTACGCAATGGTACGCAATAATGATCCAACAGTTGTTAGACACATGTTACAATTGTTTGACAAATTGTTCAGAAATATACAAATCAATAATATGACTTTTTTTTTTTCATGTTATATGAATATAGTGTATACTTTTATCAATGAATATATATATAATTTTTATCTGAAATTTTAGGCACATAGAACACAGAACGCGATATACAATATATATAGTATTATGTGTTGATATTGTAATCATACACATATAATACATTGTATATTTTAACATGATGACAAATACTGTTGGGTGTATATTTAAGGCACTCGTGCGAGTCAAACAGTGTAAATTAAGACGTTATCCATAAATTTATAAGTGCAAGCAAAATACATCCAAGATCAAGTCCGTCCCTTGGGGGTTTGAAATAAAAATATATAAAAATGAAACCTAGTTAAATTGTTAAAAAGTTATTATGCCGGTAATTCCTTAATTTTACCATCAATGATAGAATCTTATCTAGGATTGTGAATTTAAATTACTGGGCTAAATTTCGCTTTCTAAGTATTTCTATCCATGAATATGAAGTGAAATTTGCTGATTTTCTGACTTTAATATCTGCAGATTGTGTCGATATACCCAATTATCAATGCATATCATATTATCTATGCATAAAGCCTTTCCCGTATTGGAAAACATAAAAAATAAATATATATAATATATATACGATAATATGTATGAATATTAAATAGAAAACAAAACGAATATAAACCCTGTAAGACCTCAACACCATAGTTTTATAACATTATTTTATATTATATACCAGGAACTAATGTCTTATTTGATATTACCTAGAATTACTTATTAATAAACCTATATATGTATTTCTATTTTCTGTTGTGTTATAGATTTAATGATTGTAAAATATAATATATTTACGAGATGAGATCACATGCAACTCAAATATCGACTGTTCCTAAGAGAAAGAACGTAACTCGTGAGTCGCGCTAGTAAGAACCTATCCCGCGAGGCTCTATAGTCTGTGAATACAAATTTCTATTGTCGGACTATAGAGCCTCGCGAGATAGGTTCTTACTAGCGCGACTCACGAGTTACGTTCTTTCTCTTAGGAGCAGTCGATATGTTTTTTTTTCTTTCTTTCTTCTTTTTTTTTTCCTACTTCTTTAAATTCCAACGATAAACTTATCATCGGTGTTGTAATTTCGAAATCAATCAAATAATAGGCCATTGATTATTATGATATTACTTTCTGTACATTTTATTTATATAGTTAAAGATAATGTATCAAATACGAATTCCTCGACGCTAAGAATTGAGCGTTTATATATGGTATGTAAAGATAAAAAAAAAAAAAAAAAACCACAACAAACTTATCATGAAAACTATTTTTCTGCAATGACTAAAAGAAAATGTTTCACTAGAATATTACTGAAGTAGAGCGCATATGTAGCTTTACCTAAACTTTGTTATATTTTATGTGAAACTTTTCTTCATTAAACAAGAAATTCGGACAAAAGCTGTTACATATCTATTGTTTATATACCTTTAACGATAATTGAATAAAAATTTAAAGAATATTTTGCTTAACTGAGTTTATATTATAGTATGTGTATAGGATCGTTTCAATATAACATCATTTGTACATCTAGAGACTATGTTGCCACAAATAAAATATAAATGTTTGCTTTGCTAATATCTTTGGCTAATAAACTAAATATATATTTAACGTTGACTAATATTCTAAGGAATCGATTAAAACCAGTCATACAGTATATCAGTATCAGTAAAACTTGTATTATTTAAATGTATAGTACCTAGCATATATGTATTAGGGAATTATACTGTGTTTAATATTAATAACTTCTACTAATGCCCCGGTAATTGAACTAATTTTTTTTATAAAATTCACTTATCTTTTATAGTTGGCTCTTTAATATTACCATCAACTTTATTCGACTCCTTTGTGACTCCCTGAAAAAAGAAACTCATTTTTATGATTGTAATATGTTTAAAAAAAAAAATAATAATAATAATAATAATTCTATAAACCCAACAGAGTCATAATCTCAAACATTAAAATTATATTTTAGTAGACGTTGTAATAATATTACGATAAAAATTCTATCTTGAGTTGGATGGCATTGGTGATAATGAGAGATAATCAAATTTCGTAGAATGTTTTTATCTGAATGTATAGGTATATCGGCGAATAACGTATCGCAGTATATACCACACACGGTAAAATGATCAATAAAGGGTGGAATACTGACACAAATACTCCTACACAATGTGTTCATGAATTTTATATGCATCCTCAAATCAATATGTTAGAGCTTTGATATATATATATATATATATTTTTTTTTATCATACCAAGAATTTATTTCCCATTACCATAATCATGGCATATGATATCCGTAAAACTAGTTCGCTTCTGGGTGTGCAATTTTTACTAATATTTTCAAACAAATCAAGTGTCTCTATGGGTGTCAATATGCTCCTAATTGAAGACATAAGTTAAAGAATAAAAGATGATTGAACTCACCTGTACAGCTATTTGCAGTGGCGTTAGTTCTCCTGGTTCACAGTCGATTCTTACTGCCTCAGGTGGCTGTAATCTTGGACACGGTCTTCCAGTGAACAGAGTAAACAATGCATGAATTGTTCTTCTCTGTGTTAACTCCGTATGCCGATGTTGATATCCACTTAAATGTCGTCTGTATTTTGCAACAGTAGGGAACCACCTTTCGCATAATGTGCAATATCGTCTATGCCTTATTGTCGCCTAAAAATAAAATGCATTACCTTGACCACAGCGCTTAATTATTCAATGGATAACAGGAATTTGATAAAATTGTGTAGAAGACGTAAGCAAAAGAGGGTATAAAAATATTTGAAAAAATTATAGTTGATGCCTCATTTATTAAACAGACGCAAATTTCACCCTCCTTGGATAGTAAACAAGTTTATTTCTTTGAAGCTAAGTTGGCATGATATGAAAAAGTAATTTTCTATAGAAAATGTTCACTTCACGATTCCTTAAAATTTGTTTAATTTAATTTTCATCGCCTAATTCAAACACGTTTTACTTTTATGAATGAAATAGCAATCCATATTGTTTGCATACACAAAAGTAGTTTGAGATGGAGAAAATTCAACCAAGGCGTCAAACTTAATTACACGTTTGATAAGTTTGAGGAAATAGTTGAATACAGTATTTATTTGAATCTAGGAAAGTAAAAAACAAATGTATTGCAGAATGAAAGCTATTCACTTACTTTTTCGTGATAAGCCATATCGTTTACAATTTCAGCAACTGTAGTTTCTTTGCCAGAGGAAGGGACGCCCTCTGGTACCTCATTTTCAAGAACCGTTCTCCCTTGTTCTGGTGAGACGCTACTTTCCGTGGTCAACGATACTTGAAATTCGGAACCTCGAACTCGAATTTTATAATCAGCTCTGGTTTCTTGATTTGTTATCACAGGTGGGGATCTTGTGGTCTCGCGTTCGGAACAAGAGAACTCTGATAGTTCCAAGCTCCTGTTCAAATCAACTTGAGATTCCAAAATCGGCATCCTAGCTTCTTTACTCTGTGATTCCCCAAGTTCTTCAGTTAATCTTTCATTTTCAGGATGAGTGGATTTTGGAATTTTCGGTATTTTGTACAATTTGAATTTCGATTTATCAGTCGTAGATTTCACATTCTGGCCCAACGAGGTTTCTGTTGATTTGTACTTATGTTTAGCTGCGTCAGATACTGATTTCTCTTCAGATTTACCAAAATCTAAGCTCGAATCTTGTACCACAGTATTTGAAAGTGCACTCTTTGACTTTCCAACATACTTTGAATTACCGTCATGCCTTGATGACTTAGATCTATGTTTACTATCTTTGGAATTTATAAGTTCTCGCATCTTATTCCGTACATCGGAATAAGAATGATTTTTAATCAAGTATTTAGAATTTTTAAGGGATATGGTCGTCTCTCCTTTAGTAAATTCAACTCTGTCTTTAATATCTATTGAACTATACTCAGGAATTAAACGTCCTTCGACTTGTGTAAGGTTCGTATATTTTTCAATATTTTTAGGCAAGCTGGAATATTTTTTTTGCATTAAATTATTCTTGCTACCTTTGGAATGTTTTCTCTCTGATTTTAGTTTGTTTACTTTATATTCAGTCTTTGTTTGTTTGTGAAATAGTTTTTCACTGTTACTCGCACTACTGAAATTTTCAACAATTTTTTCTGACCTATTTGCTTCAGTTATAAAATTAATTGAGGAATGATTTTCTAACTTTGTCAAACTTTCTTCAGAACTTTCAAGTCTATTCAGATTAAAACTCGAGCCCTGTTTTTTTTCAGCAGCAGTTTTTGGTCTAGCTTTCAATTTGACTCTACTTTCATTTTTAGTTTTCATAAGGCATTTTCTCAATCTCTCCTTTGCAGCCAGAACTTCTTTTATCAATGAGTCTGAACAACCAAAAGATTTTTCAAATTCCGCACTAGTTTTTATATGCGAATTGCTAGTTGAGTTTCGTTTATCGATATCATCTTCTTTGTCGGAATACGCAAAGACTTCTCTTTGATATGTACTTATGGAGCAAACTTGCGAATTATTTTCGTCAGAATTTGAATCATCAAGATTCCCACTATCCTCTGATTGATTAAAAATTTCACTGCCTTCGTTCAGTTCATCTTCACAATAAGCTCGAAATTCCTCAACAGGTTGATCATTTTGAGGCAAGGGTACTTCCAGAGGATCAGGTACTATATTATCCATAATCTCCAGTTCCAATTCAAATTGCGTTGGAATTGCATCCTCATGATATAAACACATACCATTTTCTTCAATTACATCCGGACACAATTGAACTTCCACTTGACTGTGACTAACGCTTGGTGAGTCTGATAATATATCTATTATTTTTTGGCTCTCCTCATAAGCTTCAAGGTCTTCCACAGAATTACTATCACCGTCAATTGCCTTGTCTGATCTGTTGTTCGGATCATTAAAAATCTTCGTATCCTGGAGATCCTTGGCATCTGATTCTATCCATTTTCTATTATTATTCACAGATGTGATAAGTACGTTTCCATTAAGCGTAGAAGTATCTTCCTCTGCTACTGTATTAATATATGATATCGATTTTTGACTGAAAGTGTTATTATCATCGGCATTTTTTACATTATCATCCGAATTATCATTGATATCTAATTTACATATATTATTTTTGCAATTAGTAGTCTCAACATTATCCACCATATTTAAGGTGCCGGAAGAGTAGATTTCAGAGCAAATTTCGGGGATATTGATATCTGGTCTCATTGATATTGGTGATTGAGAGATTACTGATCTATTAGGTGCTTTCTTATCATCGGTAACAGTTTCAACCTGCTCGATTCGATCATGAGACACGATTGGTGTAGATGAAATTTTACGAGCTCTTTTTTCGTCGATATAATTGGTAGAAATATTTTTTACAGCTGATGTACTATTATTTTCAAACTCTACAGTTTTGTCCTGATTGGTATCTTGATTATCGACTTCCTTTGCATGTCTTCTACCCGACTTTGTATGTCTCTTAACAGCGCCAACAATAGTATTCTTCACTATGACGGAATCTTTTGAAACTTCCAATCCATCTCTACACTTAGTAGCTGAATAGTGTGAATGACTGTCATTCCCTTGGTGTATTTCATCAATCTTTGAAATGTTGCCGAAAATATTATTAGTTTTGTTGCTATTCTCAAAGTTTTCAAATACAGATTTTGAATCATTTGCTGAGGCAGATGGTGTTTTTGAATCCAAATCCAAATCAGCAAAAGATCTTTCTTCAGTTTCACTATTTGGTAGTAAGCTATTGATTTTTCGTGTAGAAATTTTCATTTTTGAATTCGAATTCTGACCTACAGTCTCATGTTCATTTCTCATAGATGTTTCCGTAAGATGTACCTCTCCGTTTTTGCTTTGTGTTTCCTTGAAATTTGAACTAATTTTTAATTCCTTTACCAACGTATATTTTTCAGCTATGATGTCATCTTCTTCTAGGGACCGAATGCTTGAAGAATTTGCACTTCTATTTGTATAACTAATCGTAGGCTTCGACATCGGTTGCATTGTAGTTGAATGATTGTTGTGCCTCAGCTTCTTCCTGCGTTCAGAATTCTCTGAATAATTCGAAAAGGTACTGCCTAAATCACTCTTGCATCTCTTAGGAGTATTCAACTTTCTTTGTAAGTCTGTATCGCTTCTTTCATTCGGCTGTTTAATGTCATTCTCGCCAAGTTCCCTGATGCTTCCATACATAGGTACCAATTCGGATGTTGACTTAGATCTGATTAATTTCTTTTCACTTTGATAGGTATTCGCATTACCATTTTTCACCTGGGTCTCCACAACTTCTAGTTTATTTGGTGATGAACACTTTTTCAAGATGCTATCAGGAGTTGCGAGTTTTAGTCTCAATTTATCAAGATTTAAATCCTTTGCCATACAATCCAGCACCCACGAGCGTTGAAGTTTCACCTCTGGTTGCCACCTTTTATTCTTTATTATCGCATCTCTTTTTACCTTGCTTAATTCACATTTGAATTCAGCGCTTGGTGACGCTCTCTTGATAATTACTTTGGGAATTTCCTCTGGAGTTCCTGGAATATTTACGACTGTAGATTTCGCCTGTTCGCCTCTAACAGATTCACTAGACTGAGCTACGGTTGTATGCTTAACGTTTTCAGAACTGCCCATCTGGTAAGATTGTTTAACGCTGAAATTATCAAGTTTCTTGAGGCTGTCCTGATGCTCCGAGCCCATAGATAATTTGATGAGCTGTTTTTTATCATTTGATTCCGCCAGTTTCGAAGATTTTTTAACTTTCTTAAGCTCTGACTGAACAGGACTCACATTATGTCTTTTTCTATTCATTTCTACAGAACATCCTGAGCTTTGCCTTTTTATTTTAAGGATCGGAATTTTCTTAACATCAAAATCTTTCCCTATCTTTAGGTCTTCTTCAATTGAATTAGGTACAACGGAATCCGAATTTTTATCAGATGTACTAACTTCTTTTTCAGTTAGAACTTGAGTAGCTGTTTTCGTTTCGTTTTCAAGCTCTGTATAAATGAACATTCTGGGAATAGAAACAGGTAATATTTGTGTCTCAACGATCTGTCTGAGTGCACCTTTGAATTTTTTTATTTTCATCTTCGGAATGGTTTTTGGGACTTCTTTGTTTGATCTAGAAGATTCCGTCTCAATATTTTTAATAAATACTTTAGGGAGCCTGTCTTCCAGCTTGATTTTAATTTTAGGTATCTTAGTTTCCGTAGCATCGGTTTTTAAAATATTCTCGTTGGATGGTACGGTGGGACTTCTTAGTTTCTTTTCCTCGAATCGTATTTTTACTTTAGGAATCTTACTCTCCTCTTTGGTGGTTACAGAAAATATCTTCTCCTCTGTGATTTCTTCTATTGACGGTGTACTAGGTCGCGATTTTGCATTCCTGATCAATATTTTTGGTATCTTAGGATGGACAGAAGCTTTTGAGCCATGTTCTTCTTTGTCCGATACTTTTTCAAGAAATGTATCGTGCGATAAACCTAGACATACATTTTTACAATTTGTACTGTCTGTTTTCTTTATCACAAGTTTTGGAATTGCTTTCATATCTTCTGGGTTTTCATCAGACGGAGAATACGCGATGTAGTTTTCAAATTGAGACTGAGGTTCCACTGTATCCTCAAATTCCGATATCATTTTGAGAGAGAGGCTGTTGTTAGTTGCTTGCTGTACATTGTTCACTGATGTTCCATTTTTATTGTCTGCTTTAATTTTAGAGGATTTCATTTTCAGTTCTTCTCTCTCTAGTTCTTCAGGTTCCTGTATGTTGTATAGGTCTTCCGAAGTGTGCAAAATCTCATCATTTGATTTCAGAGCTACCAGATTCTCTTGTACATCACTGATCTCAATTTGAGTTGCGACCTCATCTTGTTTGTCCGTATGAATTTCATTCTCTACCCCGTCTTTATGCCCAATATTTTTTACTTCCGAAATACAGTCTTCTGTACATTCCAGAAGCTCATCCAATTTATCTTCTTCTGCGGTTTCTTCTGCTCCTCGATTTAAACTTGACTCGGACACACTCTTATTCGCTGGTTCTGATATTTCGGTAATCTCCTGTTCGTCAGCATCTTTGTCTGTTAGAATTGGCTCGGCTGGTATCGAAGATACTGCATCTTCATTCTCTGTAATATTAATAGTTGATTCATCTTTGTCAATATTCAATACTTTCGGGCTGCAGCCAAGCTCTTCAAATCTTTCATTCCTGATTGGAGATTCAACTGAGTTTGAAGGTGTTACACACTTATTATTTGAAAGATCTGTATCATCCAATTTCGTTTCATTTATATTTGTTGTTTTGCTTTGGCAGACATCATCGACTTCGTCATACAGCTCGTTCACTTCAGATTTTTTATTGCAGACTTCTTTGATTTCATCCAGCAAAGGTTCAGTAGGTATCTGCATCTCGCATAGGCTTTTTCGGTGTATAGTTAAATCTTCACAGCTGTCTTCCCATTCTGAGGAAAATAATCCTTGCTTTATTGTTAAATCTTCATTTGTCACGGGCTTTGAAATCCCTAGCAAAGTCTGGTCATTTGAACGCTTATTTTCTCTTTTTGTAAATGACGATTCAAATTCTTCAAATTTTGAATCTGGAATTTCTCTTCCCACGAATAGTGTATCACTGGATGTACTCTGTTCTGTGTTTATTTGTAAAATTTTTGTACTAGATTCAGTTACATGTTTATCTTCATCGGATGTGAAGGTGAACTTTTCTTTCTGTCGGAAATCTTTTGATCTATTGCCATTTTTAGAGGTGTTAATATCTTTGTCAGAGCTAATACTTCTTTCAAAACTTTCATGTTTCATTTTATTTGCGATCCTGTTTGCTTCTGGTCTCGATAAGGCAGTTTCTAAGGAATTTCGCTTACTGCCAGACGACATAGAATTGGAGGTCGATTCTTCTTTTGACTGTTTGTACTGTTTTTTGTTGATGCATTTAAAACTATCAGAAGTACCATTTTTCCTTTTGTTATGTTCATTGAAGACAGTATATCCTTCCCGATGTACAGAAGCTCTTTCTTGTGCACTGTTTTCAGTGGTACGCTTTTTTTCTCCCTCACTAGTGTGGGCTGTAAAATGATGCGAATTTCTATCTCTTGGTCGTTGACTGTATTTATCATAATTGAAATAGCTCCTATTCCATGGCTCGGGTGAATTCTTCATTGACGATTCGCCATGTTCTCTTGGCTCAAAATAATCAAAATAATTTTTTTTTCCATGCCTCCCGGAGTAGCTGTGTGTATCGCTGTTCTTCCTCTTACGAAATGAAGCCTGATCTTGACTATAATTCAAGGGTTCTTGAGTCCTCAAGTTTCCGCAGTACGATTTTCTCAGGGCTGGATACCCTTCCCTTTCTCTAGCCTCCATAATCAATGCTCTGTAAGTGTATTTTGGATTGGGGCTATATGTGATTTTGCCATCTTTAGTTGTATAAACAGGAACTGTATTTAAATTATCCAGAGTTTCTAAGCTTGGTAGAATCGGGTTAACAAAATTATCAGGATTTTTATACCGCTCGCAATCTTCAAAACGAGCATATGCCTTTGAATATTTCCAATTATTGCTTTGATCAGTATCTTCAGTATGACTGGAATTCGGTGCTACGTCAAAATTGCTGAAGTCATTGAATGAATTTTCTATTTCAAACGCTTCAATGGACGCGTCAACTGTACTCAAACTTTGATGAGTTCCTGGAACCAGTTCCAAATCTCTATTCGGCAAGCATTCAGTTTTCGCACACTCTTCTAAATGCGTTTCAAGAGATTCATTTGCAATTTGAGGTTCCTCGATAATTTCGAGATCGTTATGGATGGTTTTTGATTCCACATGAATTTCTGTCGTCACTTTCGAATCTTGTAGAGTCTTTTGGATGCTTATTGAACAGTCATTGTCAATCATCGGCTCGGCTTCCCCCAAATTACTGATATTTCTCTCTTGATCAAATTCTGAAGTTATTTCACGACAATTCTTCACAGATTCAGGAACCTTTTCTTCTGAAACGCTGCCCACACTCTCCAACAAATTATCAATACTTTTGATGAATATTCCTTTTTCCGAAGACTGATTTGGCAAAGGTGTTTGTTCACTATCATCTAAACTCTTGATCAATTCAATTGCTTCTTTCTCGTTCACTGTGGATGTTCCGCCAACATCGTTCCGTATATTCTCTTTATGACAAGTCACCTCAGAATCTTGAGTCACGTCCGCAGGTTTCTGATTTTCCTTCTCATCAACAGCTCCCAACTCCATCCAGATTGATTTTGGATATCCAGTTTGCTTCAATGCAAATGTATTCATTTCATCGTCTTTATTTTCACAAACATCGGTAGAATTCTTGCAGTTTTCATGAATAGTATCAACAATTTTCTCTGGTTCTTTACAAGATTTGGTTGAATCTTCGACTTCTTTTAGACTATCCATAAATTTTTCAGATGCGTCATGATCAGCAATTCCTTTTGATTCTTGATTTATTACCTGCTTGGTATTTTCGTTCACGATACATTCTTCAGCTGAAATCATACATGCTGAAGCTAAACTACTTTCAGGATCACTTTCCGTGACATTTTTTAGTTCAATGCCAAGATCAACTTCTAGAATTTTATCGTCCTTTTCTACCATCTCAGTGCTTAAGAGACTATCGTCTGGGCACAAGGACTGTGATAGAACAGGCTTATCATCCTTCGATTCTGTACAAATTGTCTCTTCGGTTTTAGTCTCAATCTCTGTAGGTTCTTCAATTTTCATATTTTCTGATGTGTGAGAATCATGACTATCATTTGTGACACAACCTTTCTCACTTAACGATTCAAGTAAATCAAAATCATTTGATGACTTTGATAAATTTATTGCACACTCATTAATATCTTCCTCAATAGGCCTTACATCCTTTATATCGAAACAATGATTTACATTATTATCGTCTTCGATTGTGATGCTGTCTTCCATATTTACAAAACTACAACTTTCTCTTGATGTGCCTTCATTTCTCAAAGTTGCTTTGCCATCATCTATTATTTGTCTCGGTTTCTCGCCAGGCATTCCAATATCTGAAGGTATTGCGCGTAATGCATTTTCTCTCGTATCTACATTCAGTTTCTCGATCACCCGAGAATCGACATTACTTATAGGGATCATTATCATGGAATCAGACTTTTGCAGAACGTTGTTTATTGTGCCTATGAAAGCACTATGATGTTTAATAATTTTGTTATTTACTTCCATTGTCTCTGCATCGACCTTCTTGTATTCTTCTGTAATTTCCATCGATGACACTGCATCATTCTCCACAGCACCCTCCTGATATTTAACTGACTCAATTCCCGGTCTCTCTATATTTATTTTATTTTTAACTTTTCTGAATTCTTTCAAAAGTTTTATACGTTTTTTACTACCATCTGTGCTATTCTCGCTACAACTTGATTCCTTTCTTTGTATCTCTATTTTTCTCAGCTCAGGCTCAAAATGGCGAGCATTTTCCCAAAGCTTTGTGGCAATATCATTTATATGATTTGCTTTTTCTTTACATTTCGAAACTTCTGTAGCATTATTTTCCAAACATGTATCCCGAACCTGTTTACCATCTTTACGCATAGAACTATTGTTCTTTATTTCTGGAATGATTGGTATAGTTAAGTTATCCTTATCTTGTAATATAGCCGTATTATTATCAGGTCCACTAACTATTGCACTTTGGAACTCTTCGTCGAAAAGCTCCGATTCGTTTTGGGCTATTTCCAAACTAGTGGATTTATGTAATTGCGAATTTTTTCGAACAGTACTGGTACTCTCGAAACATCTTTCTGGACTGTTATCATATACTTTTCCATATAATTTGCTGGGATCTTTAGGTTTTATTGAATTTTTGAGACACTTCCAATCATTTTTTTGCACCTTACGCGGCTTATTCCTCGAAGACGTACTCTTCTCCCGATCCGAAGCGTCGGTGGACTCTGTGTAAGATTCAATATTTACATCTGTTACTTTATCCACTGTTTCTACGCTGCTGACTTCCATCCAAATCTCATCCATTTTATCTAATTTTTCATCGTCCGATCCAAGTACATCTAAATCAGTGATGGGTGATGTATTTTTTATTATCTTCGTCAAACAGTTCCCTTCCATTGGTAAGACCGGCATTTTCGGTTCTTCAAAATCTTCACCCGGGATCAACGGAATATTCAATGAGCCAGTAAAATTCGATTGACCTTCTACTCTTTCTCTATAGATCTTACTATCCTCTGATGATGCTGCATATCGGTCTGAGTGTTCCCTCGGTGTAAATATTTCTTTGCTTTCTATCGAGGAATTACAATCATTCTGATTCAAGTCTTTAGGATCTGTTCTTTCATTGGAATCAGATGTACGATTTCTGCTTGTCTGTGTAACAATTTCTGAATTTGCTGTTTCATCAGTAATCTTTATGGAATTTGACTTCATTTTATTCTCATCTTTTACCAAATTCAATGCAGTCATATTATCGGTTGATTCAAGTTTCTCATTTTCCATTTCACATTTGGTTTCCCATCTGTTTGTGCTCTGATAATTTTTAGCGCTGGATATATGTGTGATATCATTTTTTAAATCATCATTATTAACTTCTGACATTATTGATAATTTATCTTTCATTTCTGATAAAGTTTTGAAATTATCAATGTCAGTCTTTACATTTGGATGCTCAATATTATTAGATATCTGATGCTTGTGTTCCCTGACAGTAACTGATGACCATGGTTGATGGTCTGCATTGGTCGTAGTGTTTGCCTTATCTGTTGTTATAACAGTACTTTCATTAAAGGCAAATCGTTTTTGATCATCAGTAACTTTATCTGTGACGTCATCATTGGCCTCTACTTCGCAGGTATTAACTTCAATATTTGGTTCTGAATTTTCAGACAATATTTCAATGCAATCAGAATCGAAGGTATCTTCCTCGTTCTGCTGAATATTATATTTTTCCGTTGTGTTACTGCTTGCATCAGTTAGTTCTTCATAATCATTCTCACAACTACTACTTCCCTGAAATTCAAAGTCCAATGCGTTGTGCGATACCTTGTCTGTTAAATCATTCTCATCTAAATGTTCATACGGTTCCATTTTTATAGGCGAATGCGTGAAACTCAACATTGGACTATTTTGAATTATTTCTATTGGATTAGCTGGAGTGCTCAAGTCAATAACTGGCTCCGAAGATTCTTCGCTGTCAGAATGAATCGGTGTATTTAGCGTAGTTGAAATTGGTGTACACTCAGATGTTGGCAAGTCTGGTAAACTTATATCATCCGGATTATGTGATTCTTCGCTTGCAAAGCTGTTCTGTTTCTGTAAATTTGTACTGTCCAAAATCTCAGAGTTACTCGTTGGTGGAACAGTAGTGACAGATAATTCTTGCGCATCAACGTGTATTTCCGTGCCTCTAATTGTTCTTGGTGATTTTATGTAACTTGAAATCGAATTAGTATCCATACTATCACTGTCGCTCGATTCAGACCAATCTTCATCGCTGTCAGAGTGATGTTTCTTATCTTCAGAAGAGTCTTTCCCTGAGCCAGATCTGCTGTCCTCATTATTTTCAATTGTTTCCTCAATACTCGAACAAACTTTCGTGTTAGCCTCCTGGTTATAAGCCTTGATGTGCTCTTTAAGAGATGTTATCGTCCCTTCTTCCACCGATGATTCCTTCTTTACAATAATTTTATCTTCTACTGGATCCGTTAGTTCTTGACTTCCATCATTATTCAAAGATTCTGTCTCTCGACGAGCTAATTTTTCACTCTCTTGTGCAGCCGGGCCATTTTCTAAATTTTCCATAATGTGTAACGTCATTTCATTTTTGCGCTCTGTGTAAGTAGGTTGTATGACTGACCCAGTTCTGACTGGTTTGTTTCCAGGATCAGAAGTATGTGAATTTTGTTTTGTGGACTTAGCATTTTCACCAGGTGGCGGCAAATTGCATTCATAAATTTTATTATCCGTAGAATTAGAAGGTTTTGTTTCATTCTGAGTATTCTCAAACATTCCACAGCCATTTCTGTCGCGGCAGTCTTCTGTTTCTGAGCAATTTTCGGATTCTTCAAGGTTTTCTGGAACTGATTTCGTGTCTTCATATTCAGCAACAGCAGATGTTGAATTGCTCAACACAACGTCAGGCAAATTGGTATTAGTTCCATCTTCATCCTCCGATTCGTCCCAATTAGCCAAAAATTGGCGTACATCAAGTTCTGGTTTATCAGCAAAATCTCTTGAATTTCTCTGATGCAATGACGGAATTTTCCTATCGTCAGAATTTGGTACGTTGCGACTTTCGCTTTCGTACTTCTCCATATGCAACTGATCTCTTTCCGTGGAATAATGCTGTTCGTTTTTATGTGGCAACTCAGTATGGGACAATGAAGACGAGTTCTGAAATTGGACACGATTGACGATGATCGCTTGAGTTTTAAATTGCTGGGAGTGTTGCAAATTCAATGGTCCAACTTCGCTGGCTTGAGCTTTGAATTGCTGAGAGTGTTGCAAGTTCAATGGTACAACTTCACTCGTTTGAGTCTTATATTGGTCGGAATGTTGCAAATTTAATGGTCCGGCTTCACTTGCTTGAGTTTTATATTGCTCGGGGTGTTGCAAATTCAACGGTCCAACTTCGTTATTACTTATACTTTGTGAATTCTTGGAATTTTGTAGATTCATCGGGGTTTGTAAGTTAGAAAACCCAGGAGCTACAAAGTTCGAATTAATCAAGTGCCCGTTCTGATCAAATTGCAGATTGATCGGTGGTATTTCTTCGTTAATCTGTGAAGTAAGAACCTTGGGTGAATCCTGTACAGTACTTTGATAGTCAACAGTTTGTTGTAGCCTCAACAATTCTCTATACCTCAATACGGATTCTTGATATTTTGGATGTGACTGATATCCTGGAATTCGAGTTAGCTCTCGCAAATGATTCTCCATTGAGAACCTTTGCATAGCAATTTTCTGCTGATACATTTGATATTTTGGATAAGCTGCATGTATCGAATTTGTAGTCTGTAACCCCCTATTGGCCAAGGGAGTGGTGTCTGAATAATTCCGAGGAAAATCCCTAGCCAATTGTGGGTTGAAATACGGATTTTGTGCCCTTGATATTACACTACCTCCCATATTATTGGGCACAATGTTCTTTGGTATAACTCCGTTTTGATATTGTATTTGTTTAGTAAAGTATTTTTGCTGCACAATAACACTTTGTTCTTGATATTTTAGTAAGGCAGGATTCTGAGGATTTGTTATAGAACTCTCTCTGGGATATTCCTTGATAGGATATGCAGGGTACTTTTGATAATCTGGTGGAAAATTGTAGTTCTGGATAGGATAATTTTGTATTACTCCTGTAGGATGAGCATATGGTCTTGGAATGATTGAATCTTTACGGTATTTGTAATCGGGAAAGTTTCTTCTTGGATCTATGTTATACGCCCCAGTACCCAACTGCTCTCTATTCTCAAAGTCGTTGCTGAACCTCCTATTGTCAACCGGATAACCAGCATCACGATAAGGCACGTTTGGTGGATAAGGCCCAAACTTTTCCCAGCTCTGGTAGCTGATATTTGAATCTGGATTACAGCACGGAAGTTTACATGGTATATAAGGCCCCAGTCCTTGCCCTCTACTCGTTGGAATTGGGCCTTGAAGACTAGTAGTTGTATTTTTCTGGCCCATTGGTCCCATCGATCCATTTGTAGTAGAGCAGTTCAAATGTGCAGCTGGTCTGCTCATTGTTATTTGATGATTTCGCTGGCCCATTGATTCGTTTAAAGAACTGCTGGGTATATTTCTGGAATCCAAAGAAGTGCTTGTACCTTCAATCATCGTATTCCTAGGGCTAGGCGCCCCGTAGGGTCCATGGCAGCCTGACATTTGCGCTGCGGACCCCATGGGAGAATTTTCAGGTGGGACATTGGGTCCGTTCAATGTGGTGGGAGATTGTTGAAAATTTCTGGGATTAAAATTCGCCTCATTTTGCGGTTTGCTTAGTCCCTCGGGGCTGAAAGTGGGTCCATTCAATCTCCTGGGACTAATATTGGGTCCAAAAATCGGACTATGGTTTGCATTTTGACTAACGGGTGGCACTTCGGACCCGATTGCTTGGGTAGAATTATATTGATGCCAGTCTGGCATGTTTCCACCGTAGTTCATTGTACATTGTCTTGCTTCAATTTCCTTATGTATTTAACCGTGCATTTTTCAAACTGCCATTGATGAATTCACATGTAGTGTAAGCCTATAAAAATAGACAGAGCTTGTACTTACCTGACATATCTTTTAATTATTTATGTAATTTTGAGCTACTAATGAAAAAAAAACTTCAAAGATCAAAATACAAAATGTAGTCTTGAAAGAACATACATTTTTTAAATTAACTTGGATGACTCCAACAAAATTTGTTTCAAGTATGATATGCCATTGTAGTGTGTAAACTTATGATAACAATTTATTACAATATATAGGCAAGACGCATCCATTTATCCAGGACGTAATGAAATTGTTTCTATCATATTATACACGGTAGACTTTCTAGAGCTGTTTGTATATTAGCTTTAGCTATACATCAGAAATTCATTAATATTCGTGTATAATCAATGATGTATGAAAGTCCTGAAATGACATTAATTTTATTCACGAAGTATCCCATTTTGAATAATTCAATCTATGAGTAGTACATCATTAATATATTCTAATAATATGCATTGGCTTGTAATCGTTCGATCACAAATTATGTCAGTAGAAATTAATTCTCATAATTGAAGATAATTTGCTACATGAAGCGAGTTCGATTTGAAAATTGCAAATATATCTACAACTAGACTTTCTGTGAAACGATTTTGATAATAAATAAATAAATAAATGGATTAAAATGCACTGCCTATTCGCACGACGTTGAACCAATCAGGAGGATAGGACTGAAATAAGGTTTAATGAAATGCAGGAAAATAGCGATAGCTGATATCATTTGTCAACTTAAGTTCCACACTGTGCATACTAATACCGAGTAATCATAATGATATTTCATTGTACATACAAAAATGCAATCACGACCTATCTGAAGAATAAGGAAGTGTTATTTCCTCCCAGTTAATTTCTCAAAAGTTTTAAGTACACAATAAAGTGATATATCTTAAAAGCTTTGCTACGTATTTATTATCATCGTGCCAATGATATGAAAGACAAGTGCCGGAGGTCATGGGGCTAAAAATAAGCTATCAAAGATCAAGATCCAAGTCTGTACGTAGATAAGGAAACCCATCAAAATCCTTGATAATATAGAATAATCATGAAACTGCCTCGGTATATCCCAATTCAAACAAATTCAACAGTCTTAATATACAATACATGATTGAACTAGATTAAATTTGATTTTTGACCAACAGCAGCTTGTTTTCTGGCAATAAATATATAAGTACCGCAAAGTTATTACACTGATAAGCAACTTGTGCTGTGCTAAGTTTCAAGATAAGAAAAATTAACGGCACAAATAACAATTTCATTTAAGAAGAATTTCCATGTCAGTCGTACGACATTACAGTAACAGAAAAGTCTACAAGTTTATTGGCGATTAGAGGTAAACACGACCCATAGCTGAGCTGTGGCTATAATAGGTACATAACAATGAAAAGGTGCGTGACATGAATTTCTTTCAAACAATTTATACATGTATGTACATCACTTTGAGAAGAAATATATTAAAACAATCAAACTCTCAGGCATTATATAGCTTAGAAAAATGTTTACAGCTACCTATATGTAGGTATATATATGTATATATATAGAACAAGTCTACTTCCGAAGTAAAATTTCATCAAGATGTTTACAAATTCCAACTCCATTTATTTGCTAAGCAAGCATATCAAATCGAGTTCTTCGACTGCAATTCATAGAAAGATTGTGCTAAATCGGTTTAATACTTTGCATTGGATATACGTATATGGATATAATGCAAAATTAATATACTACTCGTGTAATATAGTGTGATTTAGTATAATCAATTTAACCATCATTGTAAGTGGTAATAATTTACAGATTTATTTATCCCATAAATATAGTTGATTGAATGTTATTCCCAGAATTATTTTTAGCTACTATGTCAATTTATTTACAATATATATAAAGAGGGTAGATAAAATAAATAATATACAGTTATACAGAGTACGATGTGAGATATCTACTTTTTCCTTAGTAATCAACATTTCGTAAGCCGTACTTGAATAATACAGAATAATTAGTGGAATATGTTATAGTAGTGCAAAAACAAAATACGACTGAAAATTACAAATAAGTGTACTTTGGCGGAATAATAATGTTAACAATAATATTATAACAATATAATAATGAGTTACTCGTGTTAATGTTATTATATAGAATTTCAAAAAAGAAAAAAAAAAGTCAAAGAACGTTATACCACTATACAATAAATTGATTTATTCATAAAAGCAATAATATAATTGAAAATTATATTTAGAGATGAAATGTGACGAGATTTATTTGAAAAATTGTGTAATATTAGTGAGATAACAATATTAGAGTGGAAAATTTCAAGATGATATTGTAATCCGCGAAAGGCATTGACTCCGCAATAATGATACGTACGTATGTATGTGAATAATAAACGATATTATAATTTAGTCCGTAAAGCCTATCGTGAAATAGTATAATAATAATTGTAGCAATAGATAGAGCGTAGGCTAGGGCTTCGTAAATTAATAATAAATTTAGTCGTAATAATGTTTATTAAATATATATATTAACTCTATACGAGATGAGGAAAAATAATATGGTAAACATTGATAATAATTAAAATTAATTGTGTGATATTAATTAATATCGTGACACGCAATCGTATTGGTGATTATAAACTAGGTAAAGAAAGAAAGAAAAAAGGCTTTTAAATTTACGTCGTGTGTACCTGTATAGTGTGTAAAACACTGTATATTCTACTACCTGCGAATGGATGCACCTTGCCAGGTATACACCGTCTGCCCGAACTAGTTTTTCGTTGACATATTTAACATATAATAAACAATACTTACGAATTTATCATTAGTTTAACATTTATATTCGTAATATAATATCACAATCATTCACTGATTTCATACATTTTTAAACAACTATTTACGCTTTTAACCATTAAATTATAGATAAAAAAACGCGAGCTCACCTGGCTATCAAAATCACTTGTGACAACACACGAGCCATGTTGAACACAAATACGACAACTAACGCCATCTGATGAAATCGCTTTGAACTATTGATTAGACTTACACTGTACAGGCATTATGTATACGCATTACTACTTTTGGCCAGATTTCAGACTATTCAAAAATTTCGAATTACCTTAGGTGGTACGAAATTCTTTTTAGGGGACATAAAAAAAAAACATTATTCAAATAAGAACACCGCAATTATTTCGAAAATCAATTAATCAATCAATCATCTCTTTATTAATATTGAGCTAATTAACGATGACAATATAAATTTTAATAATACATTTAGCAAGTATACTTACACGACGGCTAGCGAAATTCATTTTTTTTTTTTTACAAAACGTAAAACTACTCGTTCTATTATTATAAACAATTTATATTCTAATCCTATTCTCGTACTTATTTTCTAAGACTTTACAGAACTTTTATTATTAGAATTAGAATTATTATTATTATTATTATTATTATTATTACGTAACGTCGAAATTCGAATCAGACACGGAGATCTTTATCAATTCAATCACTTTGATAATTTCAAGCTTCGAGCCTTTGAAATTTTCCAATTTATTCTTTTAGTTTAAAAATAATAAACTAGCATTAATCATCGGGAAAAGTTGACATAGTTTAGTGTCAATTCGTTTGGCATATGAAAAAGAAAATTCAATAAGAAATTTTATTTCTTAAAATTCTTTCACATTTGAAATATTCTTTTTTGTTTTTTTCACACCCAAATCACTTCATGGATTTAAATTCAATTTTGCAGCTTCTTGGCGGATCACTGATATCAATTCCTGGTTTATTAAGAATATAAAGCGCAATCCTGCGATCTGAAATTTTTTTTTATTAAACATAATTAATAAGGAGATCATAAAAGGAAATAAGTTTTATACTTGAATACTACGTTTGGCAATTTCTATACAATTTATGTTTTAAGGAGAGAAATTATTTCAAATTTTTCAATTTTCAGGATTAAATCATCGTCCTCATCTGATAGACAAGAAGTAATAAAACATATTTTGTCAAAAGACGAAAACCTCACCTCTACAACGCTGTTGTTATTAAGTTTCATTTTATTTCCAGCTAAGATAGGTCTGCTGTCTACAAAAATAGGCCTCTTTCCTTCAGAAGATAGAAAGAAATCACCGTTGTTTCTTAATCGTATCGTACCCTGACGTCTAGATACTTTCCATGCAGGACCTTCGAGAGTTAAATCAACATCAACGCTGTGATCCTTGGTTGAACGGCCAACAGTAATCTGGGAAAAGAAAATTTGCCGGACAATTATAATCTACAAACATGACCGATGATTTTGATAGCGTTGAATATTAGATAATCTCGTTTCTCACCTCGCGAGATCTCATGAGATATCTGACCAGCCTTCCTCTGAGTATTGCTAAAGTTTGATTATCAAAATCTGGGGGATTAATGCCTGTGACACTGTCGACAAGAACTTGCCACCGGCCAAGTTCATTCTCCAACATGCGTATCTCCTTTTTGTTTTTTCTATCCGCCATGGCTAATTCGGCATCAATCATTTCGTCCTTTTGTTCAACTAGTTCAGCGTCATTAATCATATCTTCAGCGTCTGAGAAGCTTAAAACGTGCTCGCCGCGAGGCAAGCCTTGAACGGTTTGATCCGGCAATAAATGGTACTGTTTCATCAACTGCCAGTGTGCCATCAACGCCTTGGCTGTTCTGGCAGGATAAAACGTCTGGGCATTTACTTCCAGAAGTTCTTGAAAGGTTTCCACCGTTGGCTGAGAACTCTGCAGCAAAATAGTGGCCGTGAAAAATCTGAATCGAACAGAAATATCCAAGAATAGAAAAGCGGTTTAAATTTTACCGATTTCACAGTTCCCAGCAGGTCTTCTTCCGCTTTACTATAAAGTGTTCTAGCTTGAACAGTGGCTATTAATTCCGGATGTAAATTGCGCATTGCTTGAACGGCGACTCTAGACACTGCGCTATCGTATAACAGCGCGTACCATCGCTGTTGTATTTCTTGTAGCGTAAATCTGCAGGAAAATTTTGTTCCTCGATGTACCTGTGCGAGAATAAATCGAAAAAATATATCATAAACGTGTTTTTGGGTTCTCCCTCTTATTTCTATGTAAAAAATCCACGCCTCTCTACGTTCTGATAACTCTAACAAAATTATAACAACCATTCTCAAGTCATTTGTCTGTTGTACGCCGGTAATGAGAGCCAAATCATCCGTTGGTTTCCATCTGCCAAGATCTTTGGTTGCGTTAACAGAATGCGGGTGGTTTTTATTCTTTTTATTCTTTCTACCAGGTCCTGTAGAACCGCTAGGTCTACTGGGTCTTCGATTACATCGATCCGACTGCGTTATTGTAGCCGGTATTTGAATCGGACTCGGTAACGTTGGAGCTGGTAAAAGATCTAGGGGTCCACCGGACATTGAAACTGTTCTTGATCTCGAATTAGATTTAGCAGTTGCGGTAGGAGGTTGTAAGTTGAATGTGGTTTCCACCAATTCGTCGTCAAATTTACGACGTTTTATTGTGCGCGACGAACTGCGATGAATTATAAAATAGAAAAAAACAAAATACGTATATTATTGAAACTAAGGTTGATAACGAATTGTTAAAACTTCGAATAAAACTGAGAAATGGATTATAATATTGATTCACAGCTAACAGTGATGTGCGAGAACATAATTAAAGAATTTTATTTTTTAGGTTAGGTTAGGTTAGGAAAATTGAATATTACCTTCTTCGTTTTATTCCAAGCGCATCTGAGTTCGGAGATTCGACAGGGAGTGTTAAAAAACCGTCATTATCATGGGAAAGTCCTCCAACATTAATATTTGAGGAAGATGAGATGTCCATAATTGATTTATTGAAAAATCAAAAAAAAAAAACTCGACTAATTTTTCGTGCTATGTTATAATAGACGTAAGTGATTATGTTTTTTGTTTTTGTTTTTATTTCGACGAACTAGATTTATATCAGTTGTAGTATATTGAATTTTGAAAAACCGACTTGACGAACTTTTTTAATCCACAATACTACGTTTCTTTATTTAATTTAACTTAATTAATTAAATCGACAGACAGCGATAACCCATTGTTATTGTGTTTCTTCCTCACCTATGTATGTATCAGTTATCACATACTATATCATATAAACTATGAAAATATATTGTAGAAAGACGCGCATGTATAATTTTATTACGGCGATGCGAGTGCCCTCTATGACGTCATCCGGATTTAAAGACACGAGTAGAGTGTGTCTCGCTATTGGTAATGAAAGAAAAAAAAAAAAAAAAAAAATCCCTAGAATTGATTACAGTATAGTATAGGTATACTATTTTTTTGCTATGGAGTCAGCAGCTATTTTTGCACACGTGAAACATTACGTTATTAATTTGTATAAGACAAAGGATCTGTCAGCGAATAATCAACGTGTTAATAATGAATATTTAATATGTTATCCGTGGTGAGTTATAAAAGAATAGTTAATTGATCTCTCGTAATCTGTGTGAAATAATATAAAGTATAAAAGAAGAAGAAAAAAAAACAAGTCGGAAATTGATGAGTGACAGCTAGAGCCGCAGCGGCATATAGTCGAATCATTCGCCCCGTGGATCGAGAAGGAGGCCCTTGTGGCTCGTTGATTTTTATTACGTGCACGTTTTTTTTTTGCCAACTAAATTGAGTGATATTACCGTAAAAATATCACCATGGATGACGAGTGGGGTATGTATTATAACAATATAAATATTGTCTTTAAATTCGGTATATCAAGCCGAAAATAAATATCATAAATTATTAAACATTTTTGACAACTGAACACCCCCCGTATATACCTACTATCGTATCGTATTCCAGACGCGGATAATGTTGAGGCCAAATTCGACCTCGCAATGCGGTCCAATAAATGGGAAGGCGAAGATGAAGAAGAAGAAGTCAAGGTATTTAACTTCGAATTATTAACGCATTAATATTTATTCAAAAAACTATTCACATCACTTTTTATTTATCCATATGTTTCACCACCGAACGTTCATAACCTTGCCCCCATTCTTACACGTGATTTTTTTTTTCCAACACGTTGAAACTATTTTTTTTTTTTTTTTTCATATTTTTCAAAAGTAACGCATTTCAATTTCTTTTCCCCCTCCTTTTTTTTTTGTTTTTAGTTTTCAAAATTTATCATTTTTTTTTTTTTTTTTTCAAATTTTGTTCATTAAATTTTCACCAACCTTTTTGCCTAATTATTTCACATTTATTAATGTTATCAGGATAGTTGGGAAGATGTAGAAGAGGAAAAAAAAGACGTAGAAAAGGCTGCTGAGGTGCCAAAAGCCAAGGCAAAACCAAAAAAAACATTGGCCGATAAAATTGAAGAGCGTGAGGTCAGCGTCGTCTCAATTATTAAACGAAAAATATTCTAAATTGAAGAAAATAAAAATTTTCATTCATAAATTCATACATTAAGCGTTTTATAATCAAATTTTACACAATATTCGCACCAAGGATACCCAAAATTTGGAAAATGCCATTTGAATGAAATTTTTTTTCTATTTCTTATCAATTTTCGGTGTTTATAATCACTGTTAAAACTAATGAAATTAATTTTTGAAATTTTTAGTATAATTAATATGAACCTTTCTTAAAATAATCTAGAAAAAGACGCGGGAAGAGGTGGAGAGAAAGGCTAAGGAAAAGGAAGAGGCATTAACACCGGAGGAGAGGAGAGCCGAGATGTTAAAACGTCAGAGGCTTCAAGAAGAAGCAGATCTTCGACTAGCCATGGAAACCTTTGGTTTGTCAAACCTTGTTGACTTTAGCCCCCGTAAACCACAAAAAAGTGAAAAAAAATAACACTTCTCTTTCTCGCTCTCAATATATTCACTGAATAATAATAATAATAATAATATTCATAATAATAATAATAATAGTAATAATAATAATTAATAAATTATTATTAATCCACTCGTACTATCTAATATGCCACATTTTTATTTCCTATTTGTATCCAAGTCTGTTATACCTAAGAATATTCACAGATTTGTTGATTTCATTATTTATTTATTTTTTTTCAATTTTTTAATCTTTTTTTCGAATTTTATTTATTTTGTTTAATTTTTTTTTTTTTTTTTTTTTTGGTCAAACATTTTACAACAACCCCCCCCCCTGATAAACACGGAACACGGTATAAAAAAAAAGAAAAAAAGATAATATTAACCCTGGGATGATTGCGGATAATAATTGAAAGTTCTTTGTTACTCAAATTAGACTTACGCACAGAGGTCTTTTTTTTTTATTTTTATTTCATTTTTTTAAATATTTTTATGTCACTGAGATGTTGGCGCGATATTAAGAATTAAGAAAGCTGAGTTACATTGGAAATGGATTTTTTAAGCGATATAGATACTCAGAGTGAATGAATTTGACTAAATTGTATGAAATCAGTCTGTAGAAGCTTTGTTAGAATCCGCAAGTTGATTGATATTTTTTGAAAAGAAAAAAAAAAAGAACAAATTTAAGATCATATTATGAAGATTGAATGTCTGATGTATTCTCATTTATTTCTTTGCCTAAATTCTGCCTGAAAATAAAAAAAACGAAGAAAACATAAAAGAAGAAGACAAAAAGAAACGTAAAAAGTTGCAGTATTACGAATGAAATATAAGACGGATACATTTCCATCTAAGACTAATGAAATAATAAGTGAAAGTAATATTAATTATTTTTTATTTAACGATATTAAGTTTATAAATGATAAATTTAATGAAATCTATTATGATTGTCAGGAACTGTACCAGAGATAAATGAAAATCCATATGATCTATTACCAATTTTAATACAATTAAATTTAATAATGTTATGTATTTTAATAAAATTGCTATTTTGCACAAACAAAATATTGTTGTCTATACGTCAGTCTATCTTTTTATATACATCCTTGCATACTGTTTTCAATCTCCTGTATTGTTCCTGATGAGATCTTCTTTCGATATCATTATACTCCAGTTTGTTGTTGTTTAACTTAAGTTGTCTTAAATATTTAATATAAAATCATTTTAATTTGATACTATTGTTTTAAAGATTTACTACTTGTGTAATACGACAATTTATTACATTCATTAATTAAAAAACTTCAAAGTTGTTATAGAAAACTTTAACAATTTATCAGCGATGAATTTTTCTCATTAAGATTAATCAATGATCTCATGTTTTACTCAAGGTGTGACGCCAGATGCTGCTGTAGGAATCGACGCTATGACGCCTGACACAAAAGAGGAATTTGACCAATTCAGCGACGCGCTTCTCAAGAAAATTAATCAATTCAACAAGCATGCTGAGTTTACCGCGTTTGCTGAAGAACTTATTAAAAATATCGCCGTTAATTGTTAGTATATGTGAAATTATTTGAAAATTATTTTAAGTTTTGGAAATATGATGTTGATTCAATCTTTGAATAATTGACTTCCATCAGTTTCCTATAATATTCGAATATATCAAAATTGAAATTGTTTCAGTATCGTCAATATCTTTGAAGAAGGTCAAAACGACGATGGAAAATTTAGCAATTGAAAAACAAAAGATTGAAAAGGGCGATAAGGGCAAAAAGAAGGGAAAAGGGAAAGCAAAACTTCGAGTTGAAGGGGATAACACACATCTAAATGAGTATGGAGATTATGCTTTCGATGATGAGTTCAATGATTTTATGTAGCGCCAAGATTTAAGTAAAATTTAATTACCTAAATAATAGCAACACAATCTTTGCTAAAATCAAATAAAAAGAAAAAAAAAAACAAAAACACACACACACACACGACAAATAGATTTATTATACATACAGAATGTAATAAAATAACAACAGAAACGAAATGAATTATTAATTAAGCCAAGAATAATGTACCTACTACCTTATACATTACTATTGTAAGGCATTTAGATTCAACACCGTTATTATACATATTAAATATTATTATTAAACCATATCCAAGTCAGAGTTTGATTATTTATAATAACTGCTTTTTTCTTTTTTGTCTCCTTGCGCTTACATGCGTTCTATACAATATACATGTAGAACAAATGAATAAATCGAATAATTATTCGGTTGTATGTATATTGAATTGCTCAACATTAGTAAGTTGAATTTTGAATTTTTTTTTCTTTTTCTACTTGCATAGGAATGATAATCAATGTTATAAGATAATTATTGTATTATTAATCATCATTGCTTCCACATGCATGTTAGTATCTATTCCGTTGATGGACAAAAAAAGTTGATTTTTAAAAGAATAAAGATTCATACAAATGCGAATTGTAGATTATGTAGAACATAGTTTTATTATACCCAAATACATGTTAACAACATCATACATCATACATAATAACATGTTATTAATTTTTTATTATTTTTTTCAAATATACATTCGAAAATCACGCATACCTAGTGTGTTTGCATTTTACATATTATCATATCTTATCAACGTTATTTAGATGAACCTGATGAACTCCGTTACCAAAACAAAACTATCTATGCATAACTAAAATAGATAAACTTCAATGCACTCTCGTATCTCGTTTTCATATGATCATTCAAATTTCAATATTAAAGTAGCGCAGCTCGTATCGCCTATCGACGAATATTTTTGTCTGAACCGCGCGATATAGCTGTGAGTCATTACAGCGATGCGGTATCCAACGTTGATTTTACACAGGTATTTAATTTTCCTAGTGTTCATCAACTCGTCGTTCTCTGCGCATACAGCAGAGTCGTCCTCCGCGAACACGATAATAAAAATGGCTCTTAGTCCGGGAGATCCAAATTCTTATTCTCGACCAGGTATTGTTACAAAATTTTTCATAATTAATCTAATCCCTAACAAAAATGACACCATGTTGATCCAATCCCTTAATAAAAATCAAGTTTATCAACAACTTGTTTCTATGATTCCGGAATAGCTACCAGCTGGAAAAATTCATAACCTATAATACAACGATTATTATTTATTTTACTAGAATCTCATTTACGCATATAAGTTGTGATTATTATACAAATAATTATAACACGATTTTATACCTCTAGTCTATTTTTACAGAATTAGCAATCGTAACGCATACACATCTTAATCTTAGCGTTGATTTTGAGAAAAAAATATTGTCAGGAAAGGCTGTGTTGGATGTTAAGAAGACCGGAGATACCGACGAAGTTGTAAGTCCGTTCACTCCTATCCATATAATTTTTATGTGTGATATGCGCGTCGAATGATAATTGAAGGCTTAAAGTTACTTCGATATTTTACGCATAATAAAAATTGATTAAATTCATCACAGATTTTGGATAATCGAGGCTTGAACATATCCGCTGTATTGAATGTCGCTGATGGGTCAGCGTTGGAGTATGTGAAAGGGGAATCGGTTGATTATGGATCAAAATTGAGCGTAAAACTACCGCAGCAAGAATCAGCCAATAATACGTAATGAGATTATTTACCAATTGATTGCTTATCTGCAGATTATCCCTAAGAATTTTATAAGACATGACCATTACTGAAGAAAGATTTATTATCTCATTGTCAACCACAATGCTTGATGAAAGTCCAATGCGGCGATGAGTGACGTTGATTTGATAAAAAGCAATTCATTATCTACTTATTGATATTGTGTTCGTGTTTACAGATATAAAATTGAAATACAGTATGAAACTTCCCCGAAAGCTAGCGCCCTGCAATGGCTAGAACCGGAACAAACTGCAGGTGGAAAGTATCCTTACCTGTTTTCGCAATGCCAGGTAATAATCAGACCGAAAATATCGTCAATATTTTATCCAACGTTGATGATACAACCCAGAAAAATGAAAACGTTATAAGCTTGTATGAAAAATTCAGAAAATTTGGTCGGAAACCTTGGAGCTAATATAAATTTCCATTCAATTATTTGTATGAAAATATTGTCTAAATCAAATGCGTTTATCAAAATCATAAAACTGGTTTTGAAGCAATTTTTATTGAAAATCTTACCGTCTTCGTTATATTCAGGCTATTCACGCACGGTCTATGCTGCCTTGCCAAGATACTCCTTCCGTAAAGTCGACCTACAGTGCCGAGGTAATGAAAAGAATTGATATTGAATTGGTAAAATGATAAGTTCTCTGAAACCACAAGTGTGTAATTCTCCATCATGATTGATACAGATAAAAGCCCCGGCTAATTTGACCGTCCTGATGTCAGCTTTGCGCGACGAGTCTGTTGAATCTATCGGAGATACTACCAGGGTACATAAATTTCATCAGCCAATTCCCATCCCGGTTTATTTGACTGCAATAGCTGTTGGGAAAATAGTCTCGCGGAAAGTTGGTCCGAGAACTCACGTATGGGCAGAAGAAGAATTCATCGAACAAAGCGCTTTCGAATTTAGCGAAACTGAGACCATGTTGAAAACTGCTGAAGATATTTGCGGCCCTTATGTTTGGGGTAGATCACTTTCTGAAATTATATTAAAAAATTATAATCCTCATGATCCTCGACTGATACATTTTTCTGATTTTCTTAGGAATATACGACCTGCTAATTCTACCACCGAGTTTTCCATTTGGTGGAATGGAGAATCCATGTCTCACTTTTGTTACGCCTACTCTTTTGGCCGGCGATCGTTCTCTGGCTGACGTAGTAGCGCATGAAATATCGCACAGCTGGACAGGGAATTTAGTAACGAACGCAAACTTTGAACACTTTTGGCTAAACGAAGGTTTCACTATGTTCGTAGAGCGTAAAATAGATGGGAGAATGTACGGAGATAAATTCAGAGAGTTTTCAGCTATCGGAGGGCTTAAGGACCTACGGGAATGTGTAAGTTCAACTACTTTACTTTTATTCCTCATATTCTACACGATACCAGTATTTCAATAACTGAAATTTTCATTTTTCAGATCAAAACACTCGGCGATAATAATCAGCTAACAAATCTGGTGCCCAACTTAACAGGCGTCGACCCAGACGATGCCTTTTCTGTGGTACCTTATGAGAAGGGTCACACGCTTTTGTACTACATCGAGCACCTTCTTGGCGGTCCTGGAGTATTTGAGCCGTTTTTGAAGTCTTATTTGGACAAATATAAGTACAAAAGTATCGTAACTTCTACTTGGAAGGATTACTTGTATGAATACTTTCACGACAAGGTCGAGGTAAGGTGTTAACAAAACACAGAATCTCAGCGTTACTTTAAAACATTTAAACCTGATCTTAGGTATTGAACTCTATCGACTGGAACTCGTGGCTAAATAAACCAGGACTCCCGCCAGTCATTCCAGCATATGATACCACCCTAGTTCAAGCTTGCAAAGAATTAGCTAACCGATGGCTACAGTGGGATGAAAATACAGCAAGTCCATTCAACAAATCGGACCTAACGGATCTCAGTTCGAATCAGAGGATCGAATTTTTGGCTGAATTATTATTGGCGGACGAAACCTTGTCGCAAAAAAAATTGGAGGCCATGAATGAGGCTTACAATCTTGATCCAATTAAAAACGCTGAGATCAAGTGAGGAGAAAAATTTGTTTACTATTTCTTTTTTTTGTTCGGAAACTTTTCGATGTAACATGATCAATAATCGTACTGATATTCATCCACAGATTTAGGTGGCTTAGATTGTCTATCAAAGGCCAATGGAGAGACAAGGTCACTCCTGCATTATCTTTCGCTACTGAACAAGGACGGATGAAATACGTCCGACCGATATTCAGGGACTTATATGCCTGGGAAGAAGTTAGACAACAAGCTATCGACACATTCTTAGCAAACAAAGACAAAATGATGTATGTCAGTGCTCATACAATAGCCAAGGATTTACATCTGGATATTGACGGTTGAATTCTGCCAAGAAATGAATATATATTTGGAATATGATTCCGTAATATCGACTTATTGAACGAATGGGTCGAGAACACATATTTTGATATACACCTAATTATTTTTTAACATTTTTTCGATGCTTTATTTCTATTTAGAAACAACGTTAATCAGATATTAATCCACTCGCTTTATAGTTTGATGAACAGAATTTGGTATCATAGTTTGTTAATATTTACAATAAAATTTCATTTCTGGTCTAGACTACGATGATAACTTAGTTTTTGTTTTTTTTTTAAGAAAAACAACAAATCAATAAATTCTATTCTATAAACTAATTATTTTCGATAAATGAATTTTATAGTATGCAAAAGAAAAAAAAAAAAAACGAATAAATCACTTTATTTACTTTTGGGAAATTTACGACTACTATTTACTGTATACAGACCTACCAAGAAAATATTGGTAAATGAATTTCATATTATGATTTCTAATTTCTTTGATACGAATTTATTTTTATGATTCTATGTACAGATGTAGTAGAAAAAGGCCGGAGCTCGAACTCTGAATCAATACCTACAAATGATAGATAACGATTTTTCGCATAATTATTCTATTTGAAATGATGAAAACTGTAATCCAATAAGTCTATTTATCAGAACAGATTTCTGCTGAATTGAGCTTGCTACGAAGTCGAATTGCAAGTTTCTAGACTTTCTAATTCCTAGATATATATAATTGTAGTATATATCTGATCGATCTATCGAAGAATATAGTTATCAGGATAGTCAATAATTTTCGGAAATTTCTCAATCTCTTCGGGCGATATACGATCCAATCTGGTTGGAACAGGTCTCAAATACTTTATCTGATTGCTAATATTGCTTAAAATATTTTTTGGGACTTTGTCATCTGGGAAAATATGCAAACGTTGCATAGTGTTTCTTCGTTGCAGATTACCATCCATTGCGTTATAAACTGCTTTCTGAAGGACCTGAAGAAAAGAAATACACATAGAAACAGAAACAACAAAATATAACGAGCAGAGAATATTAGGTACTGAAATAGAAGGAACTATGTACAGTCTTCACTCTAAAATGTTCGACATTAAATTACACATATAAAATCTTACCAGTATAGGATTCTTGTTATGCAATTCCCAAGCAAGAGTCCAAGACGCGCCACCTGGGTAGCCGGTATGATGGAAATACACACGTTTCTGCCATTCGTTTCCTCTCAAAGCAATATCTCGGCTATTTATGACAACAACATGATCGCCGCAGTCGTCTGTGATCAGAGAATGAAACAATTGAATATAATTAAGCGAATGATGATTAAAATTTTTAAATTTTGAAAAATCTCATCTGCGCTCACTCATAGGGTGATATATCGGCTTGTGGAGACCCATAAGGTGTTTTTTTATAACGTGAGCACTATGGAATGGATCTTGCCAAGTAGCGTCGAAAAGATGCCAGGTTCTTGTGAACGTTGCCCATTGCTAAAATCGCGCAAAATTTATATCGTAGAATATTTCAAATATGTTTCAAGCGTACCTGTGTTATAGCTGTTTTAAAATTAGGTTAGGTTAGAAACTAACCTGAGCTCTTTTCGCAATCGACATTGTTGAGAGAAATTTTAATCCAGGTGATGAGGGTTGGAGATTTAAATGAAAACTTAGCGGCGATTTTGATCAATATTTAATCCCATGTGTACTTATCGATCAAGAAACGTGTTAAATGTTAATTTTGGTCAATTTATTGATAAAATTTCTTCTGCTGTTAGACCGGCTGTGAATAAATCGATGGCTAGACACGACGTTGGGTTGAAAAAAAATAGTTAGATGAAACTTCGGGTTCTGATTGGCCGCTGTCCGTAATGTCGTCGAAAAATGAACCAATGAAATTCCGAGAGATTGCAGCGTTCGTATAGTGAAAATTCGAGATTCGTTCTCAACTACGCTGGAACTGGGTAATTAGCATTTCCGGTCAACTTGCCATTGTCACATAAGGTGTATTTTCTGCTCATCTCGTGCGTCGCGCGACTTCATAGATTCCATAGGTATAAATCTTCTGCGATTTTCCAGAAACATCGTAGCGTTGATATTTAACCTGTGCCTCGTCCATCGCGTTCGTTCTATTTCCCTATTCGCAGTAAAACTTGAAGTCGAGTTATAAGTTGAAGTGAAAAATAAGTAGTCGAATTTGTAAAACCCGAGAACGAATCTCAGAGCTCAATAATATAATATCATACGCGCAAATAAACCGCGATGTCTCTCTTCGGATCCTTGATGGGCGATTTTGAGGATGATCCTATTATCGGGTAAGTTTTAACCTCTAATCATTACAATCATTTATTAATACGCCGCAATTATTAGGCGAATATAATATCACGGTATCCCAACACCCATGTCATGTCAATTTCTGGCATAAGATCGTCGACATTCTATTGTGCCAAAAAAAAAAAAAAAAAAACTACTTATCCCTAACAGTAAGTTTTTATTGATTTTATTTCCGCTAAAAATATTCTATACATTATTTAACGCATTAATCGAAACTCACATAATTCATACGATTCCACGTATGTAATCATTTTATAATAATCATACATCTCACATATACGTGTATGTTTATGTTCAGACACTTTAGTCTCCCTATCGCTCATGTATTATCACCTAATTCCTAATCACTCCGTTAATTAATACGTAATTAATTAATCATCAATTAATAAAATAAACACAAAAACTCGCTCTATCTTACCAAACAAAACACATAGGTGTTCATAGTTGAAAAAAATTTATTCAACAGTCTAATGATTAATGACAATTATTTTCAATCAACCTAAAAGGCTGTTGATACAACTTTTTTTATCACATTCAAGCTACAGTTTATCAAAATTTCAATTTGCGTATAGAAAAACGTCGAACTATGTATTCCAAATATACCTAGTCGCTAACTATTCCAATTAACGTAACTGCGCTAACGTAATAACTAACTTGCGATTATTTCTGTCGCATATTTCACTTCGTTTGCTTTCAAATGCTCAATTTTTACATTATTATAAAAAAAGATAATAAAAGATAGATCATAATACATCACGATGATATAGTTGTATAAATTATATAGTAAACGATGATAGATCGGGTAACGGAGATCTAAAACTGGTTTAAAGTTCAAAGTCACTCTCTAATCTCTGTAGGAATCACATGCGATCTATGAGGCACATGAACAACATGATGAACTCGATGTTCAGCGACCCGTTTGGCATGATGGGAGGACCGGCGGCTCTTACTGCTCCAAATCATCGGGGAAATTCTCGTCATAACGAAATGCAAATGATGCCTTTTGGGTTCCCTCCCATGCCCGCTTTCAACATGAACAGAGTCTTCGCAGATTATGTAAGAATCTTTGATATTCTTGCAAAATCAAATCCTGAATGAGAAATTGAATTGATATTTTAGAGTATAAACAAATGGGATTGAAAAACATCGCTAAAAATCATGTCGATCATCTTTATATAATTTTATCAATTTTGATTCCTGTTTCCTAGTATATCAGAAATAATTTCATATTTCATAGTGTATTTGATTTAAATTTATTTCTCAGGGAAATATGGCTCCTAATAATGGGAATTGCCACTCTTTCATGAGTAGCTCAGTCATGACTATGACCAGTGGTCCTGACGGCAGACCACAGGTATACCAGGCATCATCTTCGACAAGAACCGCGCCCGGCGGTGTAAAAGAGACTAAGAAAACAGTGTGCGATTCTCGTACCGGTACTAAAAAGATGGCGATCGGTCATCATATTGGAGAAAGGGCTCATATCTATGAACGAGAACATAATTTACATAACGGAGATCAAGAAGAACATCAAGAGTTTATCAATCTCGAAGAAGGTAGCTAAATTTTTCAACATTTTAATTTATAGCAAAAGGAGTTTTCCCCAAATGCAATTCATCGGTTTTCACATTATCTTCAAACTCATTACACTGAAATATCGCCTTCATCACTTTCAGAGGAAGCCGATGACTTCAACAAGGAGTGGGAAACACGTACAAAGCATTCAGTTGGCGCTGTGGATTATGATACCCGTGGATCTTCCGGTCATGCCTCGTCTCGACACAGGAGCCGTCCTGAACATACTCCTTTGGCCTTGCCGGCGCCTACAGCAAGGTCAGTTTATCACCAAGTATTAAATGCTCGATAGTGTAAGATATGCTATATTTATTTTATCATTTCATTTTCAATTATATTGGCAATCGAATATGAGGCGACGGGGTATAAAAATTGATGAATTTTCCAAGAATTTTGCAGCCAAATTTTAGTGGTCATTCATTCGATGGTACAAAGAAATCTGTAGAATGTGAAATGACTAATTTTTTTCCCATTTAGAAGTAACATTTTTTTTCGGCTCTTTGAATATATCGATGGCCAATTTTCTTCTCGTCTTAATTTGTTCTTGACCGTTGGGTATGATTATCGGACATGGTATCATAATGCATGAATAGAATTTGTCCAAAACATTGCTGGATCAATCAGATCATTTTGTTGTTCAAGACGCAGCTTTCTTCATACTTAATTCTTTTGCATATTGTAGCTTATTATTATTTTCATTATCTTCTTTCTATGTGTATTAAAAGTATACCTAATATATTCTTTTGATATATATTTATATATAAATATTATATAATATATATACATATATATACTACAGTGTTAGAATCCGTTTAATTATTAGATACAAGAAGCGCAGCAGGCGATCTGGTAAAAATACCTACTCAAAAAAGTGATTGAATACACGTAAGAAAACGAATCAGTCCTGCAATCGATAATTTATTCGCTTCGATCTTCACTGTATTTAAATTATCTTGTATAATAAACAGAGCACTGCAATAAATACATTTACAAAGCAGCATCAGCAGCAGCAACAGCAGCAGCATCGGCATCGGTATTGCATGGGTGAAAATGCATATAAAATGCATTATTATTTCATAGCTTTTAAATTATTGTCTTAATTAAAGTTTTGGAATGTATAAATTTGTGGTGGTAGAGTAATCATGTTTAAATTGAAATCTATAGTTATTCATAAATAATTAATCCATCAATATAGTATTCGCAATATGAAACATAAGTTATCTTCTGAAAAAAAAAAAATGTATTTTTAATAATAAGTTTATCGACTACCATTATTTTTCATAAATATGACAAATTGGATATGATACCACTTTTGAAAAGTTCCGCTCAATATTTCTATTACAAGATTCGACTAGCTGATTATAATTGCAAAATTAAGCTTTATAAGTTTTAAGCTTTGGTTTTCGTCGCCCATATCTTAGACTCTATTCTATCAACGATACATGCGCACTTTTAGTTATGAAAGTAGATTGCATCTTGGATAAATGCATTTTTAATTTAGATTTTTTTTTTCTCTTTCTTTTTCTTACTTTTTTACATTTTTTTATTTTATTTTATGTTTCTGGTCTGGTTGTGGTTGGTATGCTTTTGTAGCCGACTATCTAGTCGCTCGAGATGGGCACCTTCTCCGAGGCGAGGCTTGAGAACCTCGTATTCTCCAAAATCCAGCAGTTTATTATCCAACTCACGGTAAGCAGCGTCTATTGGTACACGTTACCATATTTCATGAAAATTGTCAAATCGAGTTATTACAATTCATAATTAAACAGAGAGGATTACCCTCATCAATACCACATCATATCAGCGCCTTGGTTTTTGAAATCTGAGTTTTTTTTTTTTTTTTGCAAGTCATTGTGAACTATTATTTTTTTTTAAGTTTTGAGACAAGAGTGTTTTCATTTCTCCTTCTCTCGCAAGTATGATTTACTTGTTTTCTGTATTTCAATATATTCCCTTTCTTACGTTAGTAAGAAAAATTGAATATTGATTGACTTGATATTTTTTCCCTATGCCCTATCTTGCATGTTACTCCTACTCTTGAGTATACATAAAATTTGAAAATATGTATACTCGTTTTTAAAGAAAAAGTAGAAACTAAAGGAACTTTAATTTTGTCTTGTTTTTTAACTTAAGAACATTTAACAAAACATTACTAAACTAGTGTCGAATATCGTCTATTGTCTATTACAGGTACAGCCGCAAATATTAATAGTTTAAAGCATAGTACACAGTGGTGACGCTAGTACGACGTAAGTACGACGCGAAACCTTCACTTTTATACTAATTACATTATCTTAACTTCTCTAATAACGAATAAAAAAAAAAGCATCAAATTATAATTTCCTCATCACTACACTATCTTTTTAGCTACCCAAATTCAATTCCTATGTAAATACATACAACAGGTCTTTGCGAATGGTAATTTCTGACTAAAAAACAATATTTAAATTCCCAACAATAATTATCTGAACAAAGCTTATACTCGAATTATCTTAGAGCACTTATCGCACTTTGATATCGAGAAAAAGTTTATCAAAAATTGGAATGACTATATCATATTTTATTGATTGATTTATTCAATGATTCAATAAATATCGATGAAATTTAATTTTTGGCCTTGAATATTTTCGCAACCTGTATGAATATTATAATAGTAGAAATATAGTAGTAATGCATAGTCCGTTGTGTAAGTTGTCGTATCAACAGAATATTAAATCATGATAATCCTTGACATTAAACTTTCACCCTAAATTGATCATCGTTAAAAATAGAACCAATCTTGACTGGAATAATTTTTGATGAAATTAATCAATCGCTACCTATCAAACGCTGAATATATAGAGGACAAATGTTGGATGTCCAATAGCGCAATGTTGTTCTACAAATCATTAACGAATATAATTCTGAATAAATAATTTCATTGATAAAATCGTATCTGTATATATTACTTGTTCCCATACACCATGCACTTACTTGTTAGCGCACGTGAAAATTTAAAATTAATAATTCATGCATTGGAAATGATGTGCTGTTCTTTAGTTTTGTGTAATATGGAAATGATAGTGTTTTTTGAAGTTTTATTTTACTGTATCTACCATCACTTATATTACCATACAAAAATAAAATTATTTTGCTAGCTTCGCTTTTAGATTGATTAACAACATTCTACCATACTGATAAATGGTTTTACTATTTTTATATAAAATCTTTTAGAGAATAGAAAATTCTTTTTTTCATCATTACATATGTATAAATAAAGAGATACCTATCTTTATTGCCTGTATTACAATCTTCCGTAAAATTTTTATATAGTTTAAAATACTATATGGAATTTGTGTAATAATTTCTTCATGTTTCCTTTAATGCAAGTATGTCTAGTATTCGTTGAGGTGATTTCTGAATATACCTTTCACATTTTCTAAGCATGTCAAGTACTTTATAGATTACATACGTTATAAGCTCACTGCTATTTCAAACTATGTGAAATTTTTTGCATCGGATAGGATTGAGACATCAATCTCAATGTTTAATCTTTAGATGACGAGTTCGATGCATTTACCAATGTAAAATGTTTGACTGTTTAATAATAATCAGTTATCGATTTTCTTATATCGTTAATTCCCAATCCAGGATAAAATGCCTTGCATAGATTACTGACAAGGGAAAAACATAACAGGGTCCTTGGCATAGTGATATATTACCCAATCGAAACTTGCTCTAGATGTAAACTAGTTTTAAATAATCGAGTTGTATGTATATACTCATGCTAGTTGTATAGAAAGTACCTAAATAACTTCGATTATAAATGGATCTAGTACAGGATTTTCCTGAAATCTAAATCCAGATTCCAATAAAATGAAAATTTTCAATATCT
The DNA here is from genome assembly GCA_963992785.1 of Tenthredo livida. NCBI lineage: Eukaryota > Metazoa > Arthropoda > Insecta > Hymenoptera > Tenthredinidae > Tenthredo > Tenthredo livida. Next base: position 5,304,004 of record OZ023066.1, read on the forward strand.
TTATTCGCTTTCTACTTTCAGCACCAGTACATCAGAAACAGCAACTAAAGATGCTACTGTTACGGAGCCTCCATCAACCTCACCTGCTGGTTCAGGTAGTCGCAAACGCGATCATAGCCCAGAGAAAGAAAGCAGTAACAAACGACACTCTAAACCAGACTCAAGTGTTTGAAGAATTTGACCGACAGGCTGAACGCCATAGCTCATTTTATTTCCATAGTAAAATCTCGGTATAATTTATTCTTTTAGCTAAAGTATTTAGATCGAGTGAGAGAACGTCCTTTAGTTCACTCATTTGCATTCTAAAATCAATTTTGTTCGACGTATATCCATGGATTTAATTTCTGCATCCCAAATTTAAAAATAGAAGTATTATCCGTATCTAAACTCTGATTTTCTTTTATACCAGATGGAAATAGTTTTTAATCTTTTTATCTGAAATCTTTATGTTTAATCATAAAAATTGAAAATACAAATACCTGTATTATAATTATTATTGATTACCGAGATTTTACTAGGCTATCGAGACTGTCCCATTTATTGCAACAATCTAGATGTTATATTTAAAATAATTATCAATTTAAGGCTTATGAATCGGGTAGTATTTATATAAAGATCGAGGATATTGGCTGCAATGCAATGTTCTAAGTTTATAGTTATGTCAATCTCTCAATCACAAAGATTTCATTACTTCTTTTTGTTTATTCTGTTATAAGGACATAACTCGAAACTCAACGAGAGATATATATCAAGTTGTAGAAACGAATCTTCATTAAAGTACAATGTAGTTTATTAATTTGCTAAATAAGATAGAAGTATAGGTATAATTTTTTTTTCTTTTTTTGATCATATTGGAAACGCGTTGCGATAAAAGCACAATCATTCTTCAATTTTAGACGTGATTTTTTCTTTCTTTTGTTTTTTTTTTTAATCTTCAGATGAAAATGAATCTAATCAATTTTTTTTTTTATTCTCACAACGAGGGTTTCTCCTGCAATTATATGAAATTTTTTATTGTCTTATTTTTTACATAGACGATATTTTATGTATAATAATGAAACCAGGTGGATAAATTTTAAGTACTATTTAAAATACTCACCTGAGAAAAGATACTCCATTATTAATTGAATAGAGTACCTAAAATTAAAAGAAGAAAAAAGAAGAAAAGAAGAAGATGATAAGACCTAACTTCTGTATTCGTATTAGAATTGAATGCAAACATGTTTATAAATGCATGTAGCAGAATTCCGCTTAAATATAAAGGGACTGTAGTTAAAAGGATTCTAACTATCGTAGATTGTAATATAAATAACTATTATAATTGATTAATTATTAGATACTTGTAGGATGATAAGCAACAGGACTATTATAATTCGAGCGAATAAGGGTATTTTTTTTTTTTTGGGACAGGATCTGCATGACAAGAGTAATGATCACACACCATTTTTATCTTGTTAGAAGTGCTTACTTTCTTGATTTATTCAAACTGAACCAAGCAGAGAAAAATCTGTCGTTACAATTTAGTGTACTGACAAAGCAAAATTGTAAAGTGTGGTATAAAATAAATATATATTGTATCCCATAACGATATTATTTCAAATTGCATACTTTGATTTCTAGAAATTTTTTTTTTTTTGAATACGTTCAATGACAATGTTTTAAAGCTTCATTCGTCACATTTTTTTAATTTCATTTTATTTCATTGAAAACAGTAAATCTTCTTTCGTTGTACAATCTAGTCTTCTCAGACTACTGACATATAAATGTGTGTTAGGTAATAATTATTAAGGTTTAAAACATTTTCATTGAAAAGTAAAATAATATAAAAAGAAGAAAATTAAACTGACCCATACAATATACCCAAATATATGTATAATATAAAAAAAAACCAAAATATTAATGGACAAATTAAACTTCACTCAGTCATAGACTGAAAGTCAATAATAGTAGATGTTAAAAGAATTTATACAATGATAAAATAGTAAATAATAAGAAAAGAACAAAAGAGGAAAGAGGCTGGCAGAAAAAATGATAATTCATCAAGTATAAACCACACCACTTTCTTGGGTGGAGTGGTTTCTGTTAATTGTCTTCAGCTAAGGTGTTGATTTTTGCGTTGATGGTTAAAAGTTGTGCGATATACTGCGTATCGCACATTACTGTCGCAAGTTCGGCTAAAAGACCTTCAAATTTCTCATGCTTTAGACCCATCTGGCGAGCACATTCCACAAGGATTGTAGTTTCCTCGGCGTCTTGAGCAGTCTGGAATAAATAACATTTAAAATAAGTAAATTCCTATAATAAGTTGAATCAGGCGATATTATAAATTCATTAAAATTATTAATCACCTTAGGCGAGCCATCAAATTTACTGAACGGCATCTTAACGCGTTTCTTTCCATTGCTTGTCTGGTAGAATATGGTAAACATGTGTGTTTTCTTTAGGTCAATAACAACTGGGAAGTAAATACCAGCTGTAACATGTCCCTTAGTATCTCTAGCTAGAAGACTCCTGAAGTTATAGACCAAGTTACGTCTTTCAGTAACGTCAATGGCTGTTAAATAAGGTCTTGCAACATATATCAGAGCAACTTGTGTGGTTTCTGTAGCACCTGGACGATTCTCCCTCTCGTGCCATTCAACGTAATCAGAATCTTTAGCGCACAATGTGTAATTGTATTCTTTTTTACAGTTTGGCTCCTCAGATTGCGTGAACCAACCCGTATGAGGGTAGAGTTTATCCGCCATAACAGTGACCACACGTGCTACATGATAACCAGGATCAAGAAGTAGAACTCCTCGACGATCGTTGATCTCTATCTTCATACATACTAAGACATGTTCTTTCTCTCCACTATCGGCCGCTGGTGCACCACCAACGTAACCAGCGATGTCACCGATTGTCTGTAAGAATTTAAAAATTTTTTTCTTATTAATTAAGCAAACGTATCTTTTTTTTTTCTTTATTAGGGATCATCTTCAACATAACTACTGCATATTTTTCTTTTTCTTACCTCTTCACATGATACCAAATATAGATGACTTGCTATACCAGGAAATTTCTTATCAAGACTGCACAAGCGTCGCAGTAACTCAAAGCCAAGACCCACGCATGTATGGTGTTCGTGAGTAATAACTGGCTGATACTTGCGATAAAAGCGTTCCAGCGAAGGTTCTCCGCTCACTTTGAACTCTTCATAGAGCCTTTAAGAGAATAATTTATAGATTATTATACATAATCAATGATAATTTAAGATTTTATTTAATTGATAAATTGTTTATAACATATGATGATGATGATGATGATGATGATGGTAATAATTACCTAAGGAAGTTGCTGACGGTGTCATAGCGATGCTCGCGCAACAGACGTTGCGTTTCAAGTTCAACGCTGCCTGCTAATTCCTCATATTGTTCGACCGTGGGAAAGGTCAGGGCTGGTGACTTGTCGTAGGCCCATATCGGCAAGGGAAGCGGTAGGCCCCTAATCCAGGGCCCACGTGCCTGCCCCTGCGGCTGGCACCATATTTCTGCCGTCTCGAGTCAACTTGGCCATTCGCTACCCCAGCGGCCAACGGTCGGCACGTAGCCACCATCATCCCTGTAGCTGCTTGCCGGCTCCACAGGGCGCTCTCCGTGCTTTAAGATCTTCTCTCGCTCTGAAATTCAAAACAATTTTATTTATTTATTCATGTTTGAAATAAGAACGAAATATTTGTTTAAATAAATTTTTGGTGAACTTCTAAGCCAAGAAATGTTCATTTTTATGATATTTATGTTGGTACAATGATCGATGTATGAGGATAACAATTGAATTGATTCATTGTTAAATATTAGTAAAAAAAAAATATGGTCACGTTGAACGCCGCCATCTCGGTCCTCGTGTTCAGTTCAATTTCAATATGGCGTCCTCTCTTTGACGCGTGGTGAATCAATACGGGAAGAATTGGAATGTTTTATGCCACGTGTGCCATGAATGGTTACGTTACACCGCTACGACGCATAAGCGAGAATTAAAGAGAGATAGATAGAGAAAATTTGTAGGTAGGTATTGAACGAGTGTGTACCCCGTATGCCATAAAGCGTTGTGACGTTTGTTTAGCTTGCGATAAGAAAGATGTGAATTTAAGAATTCAAGCTACGTCATAATGTGTCGCGTCACAGCTGGAGGCAGCTTCTGTTGTTTACACAAGTTATATTTTTGTATTTTCATTTTATTTTTTGTATTTATTAACAAGAATGATATAATCATTGGGTGAAAATATTTTTCGACCTTTCATCAGCTCGAATATATCAACATAAGACATATTATATCATTGACATATGTATTACTGCTATAAAAGGTGACACAAGAATTTCTTGCGGTTTAACAAAGAGAAATTTACTGCATAACTACAAAGTAGATTATGTATGTATGTTCGTATTAGGAATAAATTGGAATACAAAATCTGTGTCTTTGAACTTATTTCTATAGTAGATCAATGGGGAATTAGAAAACTGATGTAAAATCGAGAATAGTTTGTAACAGTCGGAAAATTAGCGTTAGGTTTCTAAACAAAGAGAAAGCTGTGACGTGAGAGGTGCGTTGTTCGACGAAAGACGCTACTATACCATCGACCATACCCTGACGTATAAGTATCATTCACATAAATAATGTGAAATGGAAATATTTTACTCAAGGTCAATGCGTCAACCTGCCATACGTTGAAAGTAAATAATGGATATTTCTGAAAGTATTAAATACGTAATGTGGGCGGAAAAAAAAAGAAAAAAAGAGGAAGGTTGTTGATATTGAGTCACACAAGCTATATATATACAGTTATGATAATGATAATAATTGGTATTATTATTATGAAAGATGACTTACCCATACAATGAGCGCACCAAACAAATAAAAACTTTCGCTCCTTGAAGGCTTGACAAAGTCCACACGTCCGAAGTCCAAGCAGAACTGAAGTGAAGGAACTTGCGCAGGAGAATATATAGGATCGTCGGTCCCCCCTTCACTCCCCTGCCCCACCCCCCTGTCCAACACTTCACTTATCCTACTCCCCCCCTGACGGCCAATCGGGTATTTCCTACACTATAAACAATTCGTTTTACACACTTTCAATACGTCACTGGTTATTTGCACGTTTTTAAAGTCCCGTTGTTTGATATGTGTCTCATCTTTTTTTGTTTGTTCACTATAACTATACCTATGTATCGAACACGTATAGTGGGAGACAATTTTATTTTACGTTGAGATCAGTCTTCGAATTGGTCACAGAAAATTCACACCCGTTTTTTGAGTCTAGACGGCTTCGATTAGGTGTGTCGAGGTATAAGAACGGATAGAACTGCAGAACCCAGACGCTGCAGGGTGTCGTGGCGCCGCCGTTACACCCGTTCTCCTCTTTTCTCCTCTATGAGCAACGCGACGCGCGGCGTGACGTCACAATCGATACTCTCCCTCCCCCTACCCCCCCTCTATGCCGCTACTATGACGCGGGGGCGTATAGACGCCCTTAACTTTAATCAGCCACGTGAAACGCGACTGACCTGACATGTGCCTCGATATAGGTATCACGCACTTGACACGTCATTCGTATAGGTATATCTATGCCTGTGTATATATGTCGAATGTTGATAATATAATTTACATGTGTTAAGCTGTGGCGTACGTGTAGACTGTAGTTATATTTACAGATGATTAGAGAAAATATTTTTGCTTATATCTAGTTAATAATATTTGTCACGTTATAATATGCGAAAAACAAATTTTTTCAAAGCGTTTCATTAGGCTGGTATACGCAATATACTATATGAAAATTAAATTTGACATAAGACGTTTCTTTGAACGACTAATTCTCGGATGAGTAAATTCATTAGCGAATGCCTGCGGAAAACTCGAGATTCTACTTGTCAGTTTTAAACACAAAGGAAATTGGGGTATCATTAACAGATGCTCGGAATTTGTATTGGATTCGTAGATCGATTTATTATATATACATAGGTATAGGTTTATGTCGATTGACGCAGTTAGGTATCTCATAATTCTTACAATGAGTATCAAATTACGGGTGTTTGCACGATTGCATTCGCGGTAAAAGCTTATACGTCAGTATAATGTTTATTTCAAGCGATGCGTCACCGTCATCGTTTCATGGAAAAGCCCTTATACCTATAGGTATTGATCCGCTGGTAAAGAGGCGCACCCTTCACTTTTATTCCTTTTATCTGCAGCATTTCTTTTATTTTCTTCGAATTGGGCCGCAGCCAGTCGGTCGCATACTCATGCGACATACATACACGGGTCCAATGTGTTATAATTGATGTGTATATGTATAACGTACATACATGACTACATTCCCCTGTATGTATGCATGTCCGTGCACAGGCTATAATACGTTGGACTGTCATTTGCGTCGGTATAGGTATGCTACAAGAGAAAAGAATATAATCATTCGAACGATACTCTGCAACATGTTACGTAACGCGAGCGGCCTTGAACAATGAACGTATGTACATACATACGTTCTCCGTACTCAGACGGAAGAAAGAACACAATCGCACCACAGAGCGTTGAATCGCTCGGGTATTTAAAATTCTTGGAACGAGTTGATATCACAGATGGAAGTACGTATGAAAAACAAACAATTTCCTTCTGGAATTACGGGACGTCAAACTGTGGCTTGAATCACTTCCAGTTATAGTTACACATACTGCGTATTATACCTATATATACATGTACATTTATCGTCAGCATTAAAGAATTTTTACCCTGTTTAGGAACTTATTTTATCTTTCCTTACGACAAACTCATCCATCTACATTTTTCTGCATTCACAATTAGTCGGGTTTGCTATATCGATCTGTACACCTGAATATATATATACCTACACTCGCAATAGCCTACAAGGTAAAATTTGTTTCTATAGCAATAGAATACAATGGACACAGTATTAGAATGAAATTCTTTCAACTCTCGATTTCGCTCCGTTTATATGTTTCGCCACAACGACGCGTAGTTTTCTTTTTTGTTGCGGAGCAGAACAGCCTTTTACCCTATAATACTGTATATCTTCGCATAATTCCACAATATACGTTTTTATACGATGCCATATGTCTCTTCATCCAGTTTTTGTGAATGAGCAACGATCGTTCCTACATTTATGCAGAATTAAGAACCGTCAGAAGGCTCTTTTCATGATAATTCCACGTATTTACATCGCAACTGGGTCTTGATGGAGTAGTAGGAATTGGGAAACGTTGTGTAATATTCATAGGAAGGGATAATGGATTATACATATAATTGCGCGAATCGCTTCCATCTTCTAATCCAGATACATAATAATCCAATCTAGTAGAATTACAAATATAGACTACCGCAGGTCATCGGATATATACTTATACGACGTTTCGATCGTGAGAATACTAAAATTCTTTTCTTGAAAATTCAGGTCTCACTCTCGAAATAAGTTTCTCAAACCGCTGCGTGACTAAAACTAGCCTCAAGGACGTCTATCTGGTTAAATTACACGCGGGGGGGTATTCATTATCTGGCAATCGCAGGGTCACGATTCAAACATATTATTTTTCTGCAGTTTGAAATGATTTTCAATTGATTATCTATAACAAATGACAAACATTGACTTATTGTCAGATAAGTATGCATATTGTAGACATAACCGCATTCCTCGTTTTTCTTCTCATATACATAATATATAGCTATACCTCGTCTTCCCAATTCGTCTGTGTCGAGTTTCACCCAAGGCTTTTTTTTCATACACGTCTGAAGGCTGTGGCCTATGGATTACAGAGGCATAACGTGCCACATAGGTAATGCGGAATGGGAATTCGGCCGGTATTAGTGGTTCGAAAAGCTAAATAACGGTCGGAACCAGTGGAGCATTATTTCGAATTCCAGAAGTTTCAGGTCGTCCTTTTTTTATTCCGCGCTTGTTATGCCAAGTGGATGTCGTTCTAATATTATAAAGTATGAAAGACTCTACTCTTCAGGCTTCACTCAAATAAATAATGTATGCCACTGTATAACCGATCTCATATTTTCAATAATTGAAACAGACATTCAACTTAACTTTAATATACCTCCTTATTATACACATAGGTATACTTATGTCTGCAGTACCTACGTTATGTCAATGAATTTTGAAAATCGTCGACATCTCATGTCTACAGCAAGGACAGAGTTATACCCTCATGCACATAGTCGCGCGAAGTGAGTGGTGAATAATTTAGATTTATATCTGAAGGCAAACCTGAACAGAAACTAGATATCCGAATAACCTTTGGCGTACATACATAATCCGTATTGTATGTCTCTAACATTATAGGGTAAAATAAATTGCATTTATACCTATTAACAGACGAGGGAAATGTCAACTCGGGGTCACTATACGTAATTAGTTATTTTCGGATTCGACTTTTTTTAAGACTCATACAATACATTTAGGATGATTTTGAGCTCAATTGGAATTATATTGGTCCCAGTTTTTTTGTTGTTGTTTTTATTCTTCCTATTCATATGCGTTTACAGATCAGAATATCGAACAAACTTGAAATTCTGAACAAATACATATACGGAACTTATCCTTTTTGTCACATATGTCGTATTATAATCTTATACCAAGAACCAAATAATAGCGAGGCAGAAGGACGAAGAGAATTTCTGCTAATTGTTATAATTAACTAACGGCGAAAAGAGGTCTCGATATTCCGGATTATAGACTTACCTATATACTTACTTCTACTTCAGTAAGTTTAGTGTTGCCTATCGGCGACTATGTTGGTTCATCAATTATAATGTGCAAACACCAAGGTAGACACTATGCAGACAGTCTACGCGTACCGCATAGTGCTTGTTCTAGAAAGTGAAGTAGATTTTCGTACAGTATAGAGGTACATATATTTGCTTCTCCCGCACCTCTACATTCCGAGAGCAACCTGCATACATGTATATTAAACCAGATTAATCTAGTTGCAAAACACGTTGCGCTAATGATTGCTATAGCCCTTTCTCTGAAGTGCTACTGCGGTACAAGTACTAGTTTCCGGAGCACCAACCTGCACTATGCAGTTGTCATGAAAACGGAAACCGTGATGACACAGACGTTCCAGTCTGTTTAAAACGGATGGCGAAGTTCTAAAATGTTTCAAGTATCGTGCAAATTTGCCCATAGGTATATGTCGTGGTTGTCGACTGATAGATTTGCGATTTCGTCAGATACGTGCCTATACCACTCGAAAATGTCCGAATGCTATATATGTGTATAATATAATTCTTGACCCACAGATGATCATACAAGGCCGATCTCAGATCAGCTGTATCCACGCATGTGTGTGCAGTATGCTGGACATGGACGGAGCTTTAAAAATTTTGATTTACTTTATGACTTTCAAGCGCTTGCAGAGATTGATAAGACTTGGACTTTGAATGTTGGGCGCGGTTGAACACATATGTCGCAATATAATCTGCTTACGACTATAATATATATAATAATGTATAGGTATACTACTAAATAATTGTGTATATAATATGCAAGAGAATTTACACGTATATGTGTAAGTATATGTACGATGAAATTTCTGTAAACATTGAAAAGCATCAAGTCGAAAACGCAACTTTAGACATGTTTTTTATTTTATGGAGAAACTCGAGAGGTCAATATCGTGTGCGATCAATTATAGACGTATCGCATACACGCGATACACGCATTTGTAATATTTCTGGGTTCACTTATTGTGTATAGTTTCGACGTAGTACGTATATTTTTGCGTAGGTATATGTGTTAGTATATTATATACATACCTACTATTCGTACGGAGTCATACATGAATGATATACATACATAACAACGTATAATGCCATTTCGGGGCAATGTTTGCATGAGACGCATATTATACAGTGGTGTATACATGAGTGTGTATATACACACATAGATACATACTAATACACCACCGTAGATATTTTTAGGTCATTGATCGTAAAGTCTGGCAAACTTTTTCGAACGCAGTAGATGTGCGTAGGTATGTGTATGAGAGGGCGTCTCTTCCATGTAAGTTATGATACATTTTCCTCTGTGTAGGTACAGAGTGCAAAATCTTCATTGTTTGTCATGCGAATTGCATCCCGTATATGTTATGTTTTCATTAATTACTCGCATGGATGAATTCGATATAAATACCTACTAAATACGTAGTAAATCAATGGGACGCGCTTATCTCATTGCCGATTTTGTTATTTTACCTTGAGATAAACTGCGCCGTGAATTTAGAAGCTTATTTAACAAACCTATTTTTAACAGTTCAGATAATTATCGGTTCGATTATCGGCTTTCATACCAGACTCCAAAATGCTGGTTTAAAACTATGATTCAATATTTAGTTCGTCCGTTTGTATAGGTCTAGTTCCCAACAACGAATCACTAGCGCCCTAGGTTCGTTTGAATTAACTTTATATTTTTCTTTAGAGCGATATTACTCTGGAGCAATTCGAAATTAATAAATAAAACGGGCTATTGGCTTCTCAGAAGTTATTGTATTATGTATCTTTCAACGTTGAACTGTTTACACCGCCAGCGCTTTAATATTCCAGCTAATAACAGCAGCCATGTTGCTAATTCCTTTACGTCAAAGAAAATCCTCGGACTCAAATTAGTCTTCTTCTTCTCTTTTTCTTTTTCCTTGGGCTTATTCCGTGTGACGGATGTAGCCGAAACACAAATTAGTATGTAACAATAAATTGATATGTCTTGAAGCATAGTATACCTACCTGTATTTATTTTACCAGTAATAACTGTCAAAGTTCATGGATTTCAAAAACATTACGTATAGGAATATTATATAATTATTGCTTCCCTAATGCAGCCTATTTTCTAACTTCAAGTTCTGCGCAGCTTTCAAAAAGTATTTCGTGAATAGTATAATAATTAGCACCCGGAAAAGGATTTCACTTATTAGTTTTGTGAAAGTAGTTTTAGTACTTTTCATATATTATACAACATATTTAGTCTGTTTCACATGTAAAGGTGGTCATAATGTGCGGATAACTCCTTCCTGTCATTATAAATTACGTATTTTCCGTCATCTTCTCATTTGTGTAAAAGTATATATAAATCTTAAATTATTGGAAATGTGTACTAGATATGAAGACATGAAATGTCCTCCGACCTTATTGGATTTTTTTCATGGAATAGTACCAAGTGCGCAGAAGACAAGGTCCAGCTGTAAATGATAGAATAATATCTCGATAAAAACGAACCTATTTATCTTATCTTTGAACCGACCCAGTTACATGGTATAAACTCGCTAATGTATGCTATTAAAAGTTTATTGCATTAGAAGCGACACATCCTGCCTACAAATACGTACGTATACCTAGGCGTATGCATCTTATGTATGGTGTGATCACGTGTACTGAAATGCGGTAAGGAAACATGAAATTCAAGCTCTTTTTCTACAAGTATATCAAGTTTGAAAAATTGACATAATAGAATGTTCAGGATACACTCGAAAGTGCAGAATCTCCTTTGGTTCAGCGCTCGTATCGCTACGGCTAGACCTATAGAGACGCCTCTCTCCTCTCGGTTTAACGGACCGAAGTCACCTTCAGGAGTTTATCCACAAGTATCACTATATATTATTGGTAGACGACCTCCGTTCAATCCAATTACTACCAGCTATCGACTACACAGCTGAGGCTTCGCACTTCAAGTTTCAGGTTCTAGTTGCTATCGTATCCACCGTGGTATCCGCATATGTCTGGGAATATATTCGAATAGTACCTACCATCAAGGTTGTCAGTTACTTCGAATGTTTCTTCAAAAAAATAGAAGAGACACGGGTAATTTCGTATCTTTGAAGAAACTACAGGGGTGGAATACTTGCCCCTGGAATGATTGACCCTTGTAGAGGGCCGGTACACTGGATGTTTTACACCCATGACCCAGGCCTTTTTGTTTCTTCACGTGTGGTTCTCCGATTTCATGCTTTCGAAAAACACAATTTATTATTCATGATAAAAAAAAATTTGAAATCGATCTTTTCTAGGTTGATCGTATTCAGAGCACTTCAAAGAAGAATTCTACCTTCGAAAATTTCAAAATTTTCGATTGGAGCCGGAATGGCACCTTTTTGAAAATGCTCGGGTATCATACACCCAGTGTACCCTTAGCGTAAGAATTAGGAAGTGTAGCGGTTTAGGGTGAAGACGATGTTTCTACAAAATAAGTATTGGGACGGATGTGTAGAACCGATTAGGGCTTCGTGGTACCGTTCACCGAGCACATCCACGGTTGCAAGCCTTAATTTCAACACAAAAACCACTACTTGAGGGGCTTGTGACCCTGCCTTGTAACAGAATTCGAATTCCCCAGTGGATTACCTCACAATTAGACGGGAAAGATTTGGCGTTAACAAGGTCGTTTCTGATTCTGACACACATTCTGCAGTGTATTTCATGCTGCTATCATTCATCGTAATCTCAAGCCGAGATATTACAGGACTATTATACCTCGGATGATTTTCATAAAGAAAATTGCTGTTTCATATGCAGAATGGCGAAATTATCGATAAAAAATTAACATCTTTCAAGGAAAACACATATTCTTTCTCCAACAGCGGATAGGTTCATCTCCTAATTGAGGCGCCGGTCGTTGATGAAACTTTTATCATGTAATTGATCGAGCTCACTTGTGCGATACGTATGTGAAAAAATAGGAAATCACAATGCGTCATACGAGCTGTCAATAACTATACACGATGGAAGGATTCTGTCATTTTTGTGTTTACGGATTAATTGATTTTCTACCGTATAGCTGATAAATGTTGATAAGATAAATGTATGTCTATAGGCACAGTAAGATACCCGAACATTTTTTAAAGAAATCAATTACTTGTTTTTCATTAGTCTTCGTTCGTTCGAGCTTATTGGACAATACGAATTTATTTAACCACAGCCCGTCATTTGGGCCATAATTAATTCTCAGATACATTGCAATATAATTGAAATAGCTAGGTAAGTTTATTCACTAACGTGAATCACTGTATCATAATCTATACGACATTGGTATGTCCTCCCTGCTGCAAAAAGTCGATACGAACTGATAGATTATGGGTAGGATCCTATAAGCCCCATAATAAACCTGGAATCAAAAAATGGATCGAGACGGAGTTTTGAATCAGTTTCCTTAATCCGTTTGAATCCATGTTTCTATCATCTCTATCGGACTTTTTCACCAGGGCTTTATAGTTTCACATTTTTTAAATATATTTCTGTTATCATGTACCAATTGTGTAAAGGAGTTCATGACAAAGTAGAAAATTTACAAAGCATTGATAATATATAGCTAATTGCGAGCGTGATTTAAAAATCCGCGATTGGTTATCTGAAAATTCTGTGAACGGTGATAATCAAATCGATAAAACGTATACATATTATCTTAGGCCACGTAAGTATAAACCGAGTATTAAAGAGGGTATCAGATGTGTCAGTTATTACAATCTTGTTTTATTAGTCAAGCAAAACGTGATTAGATATAAACGAGACAACACTGAACGGTAAGGTTCTGGACTTGCTACAGTTGTACCTGAATAAAGCATATGATACAGAATATTCTGCATATACCTGTATAAAATACGTGTTAATATAATAGAGTAGGTAAATAAGACTTTTAACGATCATTATTCTTTTTTCTTAACATTTTTCTAGAAAAATGAAATTTTCCTTTGCTGTGTTAATATTGGCGATGGTCGTCATTGCGACTAACGCCGATCAGGACGCTCCTCTTTGCTTTTGCACAAGGGAGATGGCTCCAGTATGCACTACCACTGGAGTAACTTATTCGAACAAATGCGAATTCCAGTGTGCCAAGGGTCAGCTTCAAGGACGCGCAGCTGATGGTAAGAAATATAAGTTATATAAATTGATTCAGATCTAATTAATATAATTGTTGCTCATGGTCCGATTCTGCGTCGTACACCGTGTCATCCAGTTGCGTCCTTGTCTAGTTGTGTGTGAGAAAAGCTTGTATGTACTTCGCAATTTTCTTGCATCATACAAGATGCGTGTGATTTTATGATGATTATTTGGTAGTAATCTAAGTTCGTTTTATAAACAGTTAATAAGATGCTGCGACGACAGTCGCTTTGGATTGTTTATTTATAATAAAAAGGTCGCATACATATAAGATAAATTTCTGCAATCGAGTTGTTTGGGTTTGTGTGATAAAAGATTCTTGCTGCAATTATTACCCTATGTAGGTATTTGTTTTTTATTTCAGTAAATTATCAGAATTTTTAATTGGATTTTTCGATTCACAGATTTCAAAATCGCCAGAGGTGGAGCTTGCGATGGCCCCGAAATCCCTGATTTTGTCCGAGAGCTGAAATAAGAAGTTGCAACGGACATCATGCTGTGACGGCTTCGTACGATACTATATGAGCTTCGTTAACCGACAATTTAATTAAAAATTAGAAGAATATCTTATAAATTTTCGATAATTCATTACCACGTGATTCTATTTCCAGTTGGGCTTTGTTATTCTACAGTTAGATAATACATTTCAAAATATGTGTACGCAATTCGCTGACTCAGATCAAAATACATAAATAATAAACAATGTTATGTAATCAAGTGAATTATGAATTCAACATGATTCAATAAAAAAATACATCCGCTTATGTCCTTGTCCTTACTTTCCGATTTCTGTTAAATATACCTGAACATTTTTTCGAAGTATGCATAGTATGTGTATTGTATAGTTCAAGAACTACCCTAGTATAAACAAAAATATATTGCAGTCTATCCAATCTTTGAATATTCTTGATCGAATCGAATTGGTTTGAGAAGGATTCAAATTAACGTCAGTTTCAACCCTCATTAATCCATTTCAATTTTCAATATTCAAAGATGACGTTTAATGATCCATTTTCGTTAAATAGAACAATATCTTTTGTTGGCAAGTAATTAATACAGAGGTGAAAGTTATTTATAAGTTATAGTTTCATCTGTATTAAATCATATTGATATCTTGACAATATTGTACAGTGTATTTCTATTATAATATTACGATTCTATCGAGATTGCGGCATCTATCTATCAAAGATTAAATTTGTTTTTCTAATTTGGGTCGTGGTTGGCGGAATAATAACTCCTAGCCACACCAGTTGGTTCTGAGGCAACAAGCGACATCAGCGCTGTCATTCGGTTACCATCGTAACTTTAGTCAGTGGTTCTGTCTTTTGCATTGTCTTTAAGTTAAATAAAAAACTACATATCCCATAAGGATACTTGTAACGTATTATCAGAGTTGAAGAAGTTTATCCAAGAAATGAATATCGTTAAGGAAAGCTTGGTTTGCAGGTCAGCTTCTAGGAGATTGTTTCTTCGGTTCACGGTAAGCTCATGGAATGAAGGTCGAGGTTTACATAGCCCTTAACCAGAGGGCAGTTCGATCGATTTGAACAACCATTAAAATTTGGCGGGAAAAACAAAACGTATTATTCAAACGCGGACTTGACTTTTGAATATTTCATTCAACGAGAGTAAAACACCAAAACTACTTCTTATCAGACCACTACACCTTCGTCAGAAGGTGTATTTCTGATGAATGATCATTTTAGTTTTCTATGTTCGGGAATTTCGGCAGTCATTGCATCGGACTTAAAAAAAGGCCTTCACATCTTATTAACGGGCTATTACATCGGTACATTGCACTAAAGAAATACTTTTTTTTCGCAACCAAGCCTGTAGATCCTCAACGAAGACTTAGCGGGATAAACGTGAATGAATTAAGACCTGAAATCGTCTTGAGCGGAGATAACAGGAAGAATTGCATAAATAACTTCAAGCTTTATCGACCCGCGAAGAGGTGGACGGATGAAGTTACTGGTAAAGCTGCTGTTCTGGTACCCCTATGCATGTATAAAGGTGAACTCGGATTGCTGTATACTCTAAGGTCAACAAAACTGAATACCAACAAAGGCCAGGTGTCATTTCCTGGAGGAATGTACGATAAAACTGACAAAACTTTAGAGGAAACAGCAATTAGAGAAACTTGGGAAGAGTTAAGAATTCCAAAAGAAAAAATTGATGTATGGACGAGCGGAAATCCAATGGGAAGAAACCAAGTTAGCGTACTTCCAGTACTATGCTACATCGGAGATATTGAACCCAGTGAATTGCATCTGAATGTTGACGAAGTTGAAGAAGCCTTTGTACTGACTTTACAGGATCTATGCGATCCGAACAATTTCCGTTACACTCAATTTCGAGACAGTTTTACTCTGCCAACATATTTCGCAGGCAAACATAGGGTATGGGGATTAACAGCTGCTATAACTCACATCGTTATGAAATCATTAATACCAAATGTTTACAAACACAAGTTGACCTTCATCCGGCCTGTTCTTGAATCGAAAACTTCTACCGATTCTAAGAATACAGCGTTTCCGTAACCGACAAATTTCTGTACATATTTATTGTAATATACCTATTATTGTAATCTTGGAATAACATTAAAATCATACAATCATATCGATTTTAATTCGCTTTAATTGGTCATTCATTCAATCACCAATATCTTAGTAATAGTTTATTGAACCCCAATTGTGTAAGTATTATTCAAATCAAACATTTTGCGCTTTTATTAGCGGCTGCGCAGAGCTGTGATACCAATTCCTCGTTTCCGGGAAGTTTCATGCGCTCATGTTGGCAGTTTACAACATTCAACATAATATTTAACTTATAAGAAATTCAACAAGCTGTAACAAGTAATGTATGTGAAGAATTTTTTAAGTAAAGTTTTCAGGTTAAATACGATAATTACAATTGTGTTAATTGTTCGGTTCTATTCTATAATACTTCGTGTCCAAGATTGCGGCGCAATTAACGATCGTATAGTGACATTTATATCCCATCTATTGGCAATGAATTTCTCCGCGACGTCACGTACTAGGGGGCCGGTCCCCGTGGATTGACAGTACAGCAAAGATGGCTGATGAAAAGGAGCCTCCTCCACTGTTTGACAACGTAGGAATCAACAAAAATGATGATCTCGACGACGAGGACGACGATCTATTCGCGTCTGCGGTTCAGGTACAGTGTTTATAACCGTTTAATAAAATCGCAAGATTTTTTTTACTAATCACAAACCGTGGGTATCCTCAAAGACTTGTTGTCCGTCCGGGTTCTCTTGAGAGCAATACATAGATCGTCATTACTTACGAACAACATAATTCCAATTAATCAAATATCTCTGATAATATGTTCATAAGCTATAATAAATCCTATGCGGTTTTGAAAACCCGTGTTTTACGCACACGCACACATTCATCCAACACTCTTAATAACATGGATTAAAAATTTTCCTCTAAAACTTTATTACCGTCGTTCTAATCAGTCCGCGACTAACGACCGCAACAGTCTCCGTGTTAAAATACACACCGCAATATCTTACCTTATGACAACTTAGTAATACTGTTGTGTGTTGTTTACTCGCAATAAATATCGACGATGAATGAACAAAGAGAAAATAATCTCATACTGTTATTCGTAAATATTATTCTGTAGGAATGATATTTTTTCTGCATCATCTTGTGTCTCGAATTCCAGTTATTTATTTATATTTTTTTCCTCATTCCGTCAGTTTGAATTTCCAATTTCAAAATCGTGCGATTTTCTCAAGCCGTTCTTCTCCTGTTCGTTAAATATAAATACAAGTATGATATTCATTTTGGAAATAAGATCCGTACGAATTTTTTATACTCTTAATTACAATAATTTCAGTCGTTCTATTTTCTATGATTTTAGGACCAAAATCAGCTAGATGATGACTCACCCTATAATGGTGTGAGCTCTATCCAAGCAGAGCTACCAAAATTAACATTGAGAGATACAGCGGAGCAGAATTCAGTCTCATCTATTTCTAGTCCTCCTCCAGGACCGTTGAGTCCTACGCTAGATCCTACGGGCAGTGACCTTGGAGATATGGATGAAGTGCCTATTAACGATAGCAATGACATACTGCCGCCAAAAAGTGTCTTCCAATCGCAATCCCTTGAAGAGGTGAAACGAATTTATGTATTCTTCGTTTTGTTCATTTTCTTGCGTTTATTTTTGCGTTCAGCAAAAATTTTTGATTTAGAAATCAAAGACAGAGTCTAATCGTTCTACTGATTGAAGGGTTTTTTTCATACTTGATACACAGGTGCCTACCGAATCGTCAGATGTATATTTAAAAATCACAATAACATCGCCTCAAAAAGTTGGCGAAGGTATGGGCGCTTACGTCGCTTACAGAGTTGAAACAAAAACGAATATGCCAATATTCAGAAAGCGGAGTTTCAGCGTAGTGAGACGATTCAGCGATTTTCTTGGTCTACACGATAAACTTACCGAGAAGTACCTGAGAAATGGTAGAATCATTCCACCTGCACCGGAAAAAAGTGTTATTGGTATAAGACAACAATTTTTTTTCTTTCCATTCCGAAGCAGATTATTTAAAATATTGACTATTTTCGATGTATCTAACGCCACATGATGTTCATTAATCATTTATCATATTTTTAGGCATGACTAAGATTAAAATGTCTGGAGATAAGAGTCAGGAACACAGTTCGAGTTCTACTGAATTTATTGAAAGGCGTAGAGCAGCATTAGAGAGATATGTAAATAGAACAGCAACTCATCCCGTTCTCAGCGTGGATCCAGATTTCAGAGAATTCTTGGAAGCCGGTGGGTTCTTTGTGATATTTTGCGGGTTTTTATTGCTCTGTAAAAATCATTTGATGATATTTTGGTGGTGTTGTTTAAACAGATACGGAGCTTCCCAAATCTACGAATACATCTGCTCTAAGCGGTGCCGGAGTTATGAGACTTTTCAACAAAGTTGGTGAAACGGTTAATAAAATAACTTATAAAATGGACGAAAATGATTCGGTAAGCATAGCTGCGATGGGTGATATCTATATTCTCTTTAAGACATTTTATACTCTGTCATCCTCCATTTTTTCGTAAGAAAAAACAAAAAAACACAAAAAACAAAAAGAAAGAAAAAAAAAGACAAAGCTGTGAAATAATTTTCTGTTGCTCGCATATTTAGGAGGGTAAGGTACGTTCATTACGCATCATCGATGTTGTCTAAACGCTTTAAACGTGCCATATTTATATTTATTTATTCATTTATTTATTTATTGTTTATTTGTTTGGAAATTCACACCATTAATTCACCTGCGTTATTGTTTTTTTTTTTTTTCCATCAATCAATCCACTCAGAATAATATTAACTCACATAGAATTCGATCCTTTACACAAAACCCTCGTTATGTTGGAAGATAATTGATCTTCCATTTTTAAATCCTTCTAAAGACTTCCAGTTTTTTTTTTTTCGCAACAACTGATAATTTGTAATCAATTCCAGTGGTTCGAGGCAAAAACAACGCAAATAGATTCTCTAGATACTCAATTACGCGCGTTACATTCAGCAGTTGAAAGCCTGACCAATCAACGAAGAGAATTGTCAAATTGTACAGGTGCGACAGCAAGATCTGTGGCTGTACTTGGTCACGGAGAGCCGGGAGCTTCTCTGGGCAGAGCGTTAGCTCAGTTAGCTGAAACATTGGAAAAGGTTGAGATGGTTAGAAGGGCTCAGAGCAACAGCGATTTATATCAATTTGGGGAGATGCTTAGAGATTACTTGGCGTTGATCGGAGCAATTAAGGTGAGAGTTAAGAAAACTGCATTTGGTTTTGATAAGTTTTTTGTCTCTCTCGTTTTGAATTATTGTATAATATTGAAATTGATTATTTCCAGGACGTTTTCCACGAGCGTGTTAAGGTATTTCAAAATTGGCAACACGCTCAGCTTATGCTGAACAAGAAACGTGAACAAAAAGCAAAATTGGAACAATCTGGACGTACGGAAAAATCGAGTCAAGCTGGTACGGAGGTGATAGAGTGGGAATCAAAGGTCGAAAGGGGTCAAGAAGAGTTCGATAATATATCAAGAATGATAAAGAAGGAAGTGGAGAGATTTGAATCGGTCAGAGTAGACGATTTCAAGAATCAATTGATCGAATATCTTGAAACTATGCTACAGCATCAAAATCAGCTGATCAAACACTGGGAAAGTTTTCTCCCAGAGGCTCGTGCTGTTGCATGAACATTCCACAAGTATATAAATACATAAATACATAAAGTATATATATTATATATTATATATTATATATTATATATAAATGTTGCATATAAATAATATGTAACTATATAATAAAAAGTATCTTTTTTAAGCCTTAGGTAATAATTCATATCTGAAAAATGTATTATCAAGGGTACAAGTTGAGTCTTATTAACATTTTGCCTCAGTTTTCAAATACATACACATATTACGATACCTATAATAGTTTAAAGTTAATAAAAGTCTAAACTTCGAACATATACGACGTGTTTCATTTTAGAAATGCACACGATTTCACTAAATTTAACTTTTAGAAATCTAAAGCATTTACATTCAATAATTTTCAACAGTCTTTCAATTTTAACGGTAAATACAGCCAGTTATATTATTAGAGGTGATCGCTTCAATCAAATCAATCGCTGTTTTCAATATTTATATTATATTATAGGTATACTGGATATACATAAAATCGTATTATTTACTTTCAGGCACGTATTCTGTACACATATTCTTTGTTAGAGAATGTTATTTGACAATAAAATTGAAGTTATATAAAAAAAACAAAAAAAATATTCATTTATGAACAATCCATCGTACTGGGCCATATTTTCAGAATGAATATCTCTTATTCAGATCCTATTTACAATCATTCATTTGCCAAAATGAGACGAATGATTGTTAGATCCCCATGTATTGCGTTTATTTTATCACGCTGCACCTGAAATGAAAAGTCGCTGGGGCAAGGAAGGGGGAAAATAACGAAGCAATTCATTACTGGTATATCTGGGAATTTATTAGTGCAATATCGATACGATATCCATATCACTCATCATTAAAGTTTCATTTTTCTCCGGCATGCATGTTAACATTTCGAAGTATTTCTATCACGAGAATCGTGTCTCGTCAATACAACCCTTTCGACGCCACGTGGGCCAATGACGTCATGACAGGTGCGCGTAGTCGCGTACCCTAGGTCAGAGTTCTTTTGCCAATGGTGTGCCGAATGGTATTGCCATCTCGCGGTTAAACGGCGAACTATTTTTACCGCAAATATCAGTGCGCCTAACTAACAGTTGAACTACAAGGCTGCGACGCGGGTTGTGTGTGATAAGGCGTGGTAGTTTTTGCGGAAAAAGTAGTTCGTGCCATTGACCGCAAGATGGCAATACCATTTGTCACCCCGCTAGCATCGCTAGCCGAGCAAAGCGGAGCACTGACCTATGGCAGGGGCACTTGGCGGGGAGTCACTGGCCTTTGTGGCACTTTGTGGCGTCGGATGGTTCGAAGAGGGATTGCGCTAACAAGATACGATTGCGACAGGCATCTCAGTATGTAGAAATTCTCTGAATATGCTACCATATGTACATGAAGCGAATGAAACGATTCGTTTGATTTTTAATAACCGATTATGTATTTCGAATTTTTAAGTAACGGACGTTGAGTCTTAAATTTGCGATCTTGTAAAGCTTGTAAATATGCTCCGATTAAATTGAATCACCCTGTATTGAGATTACATTCTGATTGAGAGTAAATTCGGTCAAAAACATATGATCCGCTGTAACTCAATTTCAAATATGTTTTCCCACCCTCGATACTATCAGCTTTTCGGTTTTTGCGCTCGCCCTTGCGATCCTAGTTATTTTATTATAACAGATGGCGTAACGGATATCCTGAACTCTTGTATTCAAATACAACCGTCGGTACGTTACCAAAATCCGCGGATACCTAGCTTTGTAGAAAAAAAAACCTCGTTCCCTTGCGACCGGTATCGTATCGACATCAAGGATATGCTCATTCATAATTATTTTCATCCGGAAAAATCGCTATCAGATTTTTTCAAAAAAATCTCCAATAATCGATTTAATTCAATTTCATCTAACTATGAAAGGCAACCGTTCGGAAATCCTGCCTGTTATTTCATACTTGATTATGTCTCAAAAGTCAAAAGTATAAGTTTCTATTAAAAAAACTGGGATTTTGAATAATGTTTTCGCACTAAACTAGGCATTGGAAGGACCCCGCTTCGAGGAACAATGTATAATTGCACATACCTTCGTAACAGACTAAGTAAAGTAAGATCAGCAAAGTAGCTGCAATGAATACGGGAAAAAGGAATTAATATCGTTCAGTAAGCGAAATATTGAAAACTATCATCATATGAGGCAGAATCAGGCCATAAATACAGTGTGATATTTAATTTGTTATTCACTGCAGGAAATATAGTTCACCATAAATGATTTATTGTGCATAATGATTATTCTTTGGGGATGTGCATCTATTTTCAAAGCCATTGCATGCAGACGTATCCTCTCTTCCTCCTTTCTTCAATAGTTTTCTGTACCTACTTATGTTACAGGCATCTGTGTGTCATATGTATAATTAATTATATAGGTGCCATCCGCAAGCTGCTAACGAAAATTGTTGGATGAAGATGAGTTATGGATATGGCAGTTGCGAGCTCCAGTTCCTAATTAACAGAATTCCAATCCTTGTATATCTCGGGTCTAGATCAGCCCCCAAGGATAATTTAGTTGTGCCATAATCGCAGTGGCTAAACGTGTCAAGCAGGAAATTTGGGTATCTCATTGTAGGATCAGTTACCATCGATTCTGTTATTGAATAGTGTCGCTCGACTTACTTCCGGCTGTCTGTCATCACTGCTTTTTTTTTGACCTGACCCATATTGCATATAGAATAGGGAAACAGGGTCAGCTGTCACAGAAACCGATACAAACTTTTCCATTGAAATGAATCAAAATTATTTCCACGAAATATACGACAGCTAAAAATTTACTTTGCGTTATTCAGGAGCCAATGTCCGATTGTTCAGAAATTTTCGAATCCCACTACTTGGAGAGAAAATTAATGTTTCTCTGAAAATCTATGAAGCGTAAATTCTTAGAGACCGGAAATTAAATCTTTTCGGAGTAAACGAAAAGAATATCCTTGATCTGTGTGTGTAAGTCGAGTTTTGTGAATATTGTAGTAGTTTGTAACATAATATTAATTACTGATAATTAGTGATAAGGTGAGGGCAGTTAGTTTTGGGTACTTGGCGAACGCGAGGAAGCAAGTAACGCGTTTAATTAAACATTACGTCATGCTCATTATCCTTGGCTATCTTACAAGGTAGGTATAACGTTATCTCCTTTCACCCTCTAGCAATCAGGATAAACGCAGCATATATTTGTTTCTACGGTCTCTCAGCTACCGTCTTATACTTACATGTAGACTATACCTACATGTAATCAGAACTGAAAACTCGACGATATGATGCTGGGAGCTTGTTGTTAAGGGCGTTGGTTGTGCGAGAACCGCGAGAGAGACTATATTGCAAGTTGCAAATTGGTGTCAATTAATCGCGGAAGATTACCCCAGATTGCAGCCAAAATGAGGGAGGAAAGATTTATTCCAAATGAAGACTATTCCACAGCGATACTTACAGTCGCCCTCTGAGATAATCGGCGACCCCTAAGAATCACGGGGTATAAGAAAAAAGTTTAATGACCTGGAATAAGCGCATGATTCCAGTACCACTCGGTGACGAAAATATTTACGTATTCCAAATCGAGGAGCGAAAAAGTTTGACAGAACCGGCTAGACTGTGATTAAAATTTTTCTCGAGTCGCGAAAATTTTCTTCACACAAAGTTTTCAGGATTTTTTTCATTTTTTTTCTTTTTTATTCAAAAGAATCTTCACCGATTAGGGATTTTCTTATATTCAAAAACTTCGGCCATTAGGCATTACCGCACTTCAAAGCTACATATTTGCCGATAACAGATACGATCCTATCTATACCTCTGAAAAAATGAAGTAAAAAAAAAGAATAGGTACCGACAAGCTCGCAGATTTGAATTTACGAAATCGTTTTCCTGGAATTTACTTCCGATTTATCAACAAGCGGAATTCGTTCAATGCATTTATTCTTCAGGCGGACAAAAGGAGAGAAAAATGAATCGATCAGGCTTCTGCTTTTCCTTTCCACGCATTTTTGCCTCGTCAAAGATCCACCCAAAATATACCTTTATGCATAGGAAATTGAAAAATTCTATCAAACGAATCGTTACATCTTTCTGCTACAGTCACTTTCAATAGTCATTTATATAAGTCCCCATCGAGCCCTTTCAACAAAATACAAGCTCCACTTAACAACGGTTTTTTTTTCTACATTTTTACGTGTCTATAAACCTAAGTACAGATAACTGGATGTAAAGCGAAGCCCTAATACTCTAATGTCTTGATTACAGGAGCGAGAGAGTAAAACTTTATTGAATTGGTACGAGGATATGGTATAGCGTCTTGAAAGGTCAAATTAAACCTTCGTGCTGGTTAAAAGCTCCTCAGATTCGGCTGTGAATACGGCAGCCCCGTAATTATCCTAGAATCCGTGATTTCTGAGTCTAATTACACTAGTTCTAGTTACGTTTAGTTGTGAGTAGAGGAGCACAAAGTGTGCAAGACCCCCCCAAAGCGGGTGTAATGTCACATAACGTCTGCGTAAGATATCTAAGTTAGTTGTTCCTTGGTGACATAATTAGCCGTGGCTCTACAATGGACTTAATTATACGCTGAACGCGTTTAATTGTACGAATTTATTAGCACCCGAAAACTTTAGTTTCTGGATATGTTATTGAATTAAAATTCACGGTGTACTAGGTATACGTCGTCCGAAATCATGATAATCTAGTTTCCTGAAAATCGTCTAAATTTATGGCGCGGCAAACTTCTTTTCACACGTAGGTTTCGCCTGGAACATTTTCTCGCTCTTCTGTGCATTCAGTAGGTACTGCATAGGTATATAAATAGTTATAGGTATAAATTAGGGTGTTCCTTATTTAGGGTGTTTTTCAAATTTCCTGTGGACAAGGCGGAAAAAGTTTGCAAATAAATAAAGAAGAAAGTACGCGAAACTCAAAGGACAGCCTTCAAGGCAGCGAATTTTCCCGTTTAATTTAAATGGAAATTCGGGCTCACCGCACTATTTTTCTTCCCCCCCGCCTTAATAGTGCTTCGAAAACTCTGAAATTTGGCATACCTACGTCTTCTTTATAGTCATAGGTATTTTACAAAAAATTGGGCGTCTTTTTGTGAAATACCTACCTATATGACTATAGGGAAGACGTATGCCAATTTTCACTGAATTGGAGGCTGTACTTTGAGTTGACCTACTGGCTCCAAGTTTCGCGTACTTTTTTTTTCATTCATTGGCAAACTTCTTCCGCCTTGTCCGCAGGAAATTTCGAAAACACCCTAAATAAAAACCACCCTAGTATACATATACATAGGTATAGAAATCCTTTCGCATGTCCTTGGATAAAATAATTCGATTAATAATCGCCCCCAACTTTTGAACTCCTCGTACTCGACTCCTTCACCTTTTCACGTTATAACTTTTTATCCCGCGCGGTTTAATATCGCTTTTCTCTGAAATTTGTTGCTCCGCTCAGAGAACGGCTCGTAGTATAAAGAGCTTTTTCAATATTCCGTTACTTTTTGTGATATTATACACCGGACATTGAATAATAATAATGAACTGTTGCCGAAATCGATTTTTTTCATCACTCCTGCAGATCATTGTTCCACAGTTTGAATATACGTTCGTTGACATGGGTCGGTTCTTGTTTGGAATGTGTCAGGAAATTTTATGCATCGTTGACTCAACGTAGAAACGTCCGTGCCGGGCTGAAATGAAAGATTGAATGTGCAGAAGTGGTATGGCAGAGTATGAGGCATCTAACGTTTCATGGAAAGTATAAAGATTTCCAGGAATCGTCCCACGCTTCAAACTTCGTGAGCTTTTATTTGATAAAGCAAAGGTCGACGTCGATTCATCAATTTATTGATAACAGCTGAATAACATGTGAACGATTTTACACATGGTAATCATAAGTGGAACTCATTCACTTGCTTTTAATGACGATTTGGAAACGGGAAATGTGAACATACATTCAACAACATGTTTCCTAAAAAGAATGTTTTTCATGAGCCAGAGTCATGAGCTCAAGCAATATATTTTCTTCTGGATTCAAGAAGTTTTACCTATACTACTACCTACTACGTTGCTGTAGCGGAAAATCTGCAGCCGTCTTCTTCGTTTCAGCCAGATGCTTATTGCTCCAGCTTACTGCTATTGCCTTCGCTCTAAGCGATTTCTACCTCATACGCGACAAACGTTGAAATTGAATGAGCCTTTGAAATTTGAACCTTTTATTATTAGGTATTCTGCGTGAACTGTGAAATGTCCGTGATTATATATATTTTCAAAGCATTCGCATGCTTTAGTATCGTTACCAACCGCTGCATGATAGCGTTTCATAAAGCATGCAAGTAAATCAAACTAGAGGTGAGAATTATCTGACTCTGCGTATCTGAAACCTTCATGCTTTAGCTTTAGGTTTTAAGTATTCAGTTTTAAAACTGAAGAGGGTGGTTAATGAAAATACAAGAACTAAATCGTGATGGTCGAAGTGACCGCGTCCGGCGTGCTGTTAGATAAGAAACAATATTAGCATCGAATAACTTGGCGCAGAAACTCGGCGATTTACTTAATTTTCAATATTTTTTATTCAAAAGAAAAAGCGTGATGGATTAAGGAGCAGGAAATTTCTTTTTCGCACCCCTATAGCGCGGCCGAGAAACTTAGTAGTAAATTTAACTTGTCTGAGACTGCGAAAAGCCTAGAAAAGATAAAGAGACAAAGAAAAGTTAGACTTATAGTCTCCCGGATTGTTCTTCCTGCAGGACAAAAGCGCCTCTTTTTTTACCCCATCGAACCCCGTTCCGTTCTCCAGCTTTCCGTTCTCCCTTGTGGGAATGCGTTCAAACTTTTCCCGGCGTTTACCACTCGATAATATTGAAATCATCCCTCGGGTATACCGCGGCGAACGTTCGCATTCTTGTCGGCTCCCAGCCGCTGATTCTGGAATATCATTGTCCCTCTGTTTTCCCAGCAGCTCCAGGAGTCTCTAGCCTACTTTTCAGTAACCTCTTACGTTTTTTCCCTCCTCGTGGGATTCCTCACTCTTCGTCATCCACTAACGCATCTCTTCAGACTAATTGGAACCGCGTACGCATATAGCGTACGTATTACTTCGCTGTTTCAGGCGCCTCTTGTTTCTCATGTTCCATTGAATTTCAGTATTTTCTTCAGCTCTCAAAACCGAATGACATACACCACTAAGAATCGCAGAGACTTGGGGAGATTCTTGTTCTGGTTTTCGAAAATCATTTCCTAGGGGTTGAAAGTAACGAGTTTTTATACCCACTAGGACGTATAAAGCTCGGTTTTATACGCTTTATTTATTTCATACAGTTTTAGTTCGCCTTCAATGTCCGATGCAGCTCACTATCAGGTTTTTGACGGTTCTGTGTCACTGTTATTTACAGCTGCGTTGGGTCGTATAGAAATATAGAAATATATTGTATATCGCCACGCTTTCATGAGACTATAACCGGGTGTTCTTGTACAGCGGTGAACTTCATAGCCAATTTCAAAATTTAGTCGTAAGCTCTATCGGCACATTATACGTATACCTGTACATATTATTATATATATTCCGAAGAAATCGTATTAACTTCGTAGAAGATTTGCACATTTAAATTTGTGCGGCTTGATCGGGAAGCGGAGCTGTGATTGCACATCGTGCAAACATATTATATATTCCAATATCAAGATTTAATTGATATCCCAGGCGATAACTTGAGTTCCAAATTAACCTTGCTCACAGGGTGGATGATTGCAGATTAAAATCCGTGAAGATCCTTTTTTTTCAAAATTCAATCCGAACTCTGCACAAGGATCTCATTTTTTACCTTTTTAGTTCGACTATACCTTCTCGCCCCCGTAGATTTCTTCTCGAGCTGAATCTCAGAATATTTAGACGTGTATTCATTCATTCTTCAATTCACGGAATTTTTATCGTGAGAGCTAGCTGGCTTTGATACATCCCAGCCGCACGGATATTTTGGATTGAATCGAAGGGTTGGATAAGCTTACATCCCGAAAATTTTTCAACAGTAGAATAAATTCTGGGTAAAATCATCTAAAACCTTTTTTCTTTTATGATTTTACCCCAAAATTATTGTCTGGGGAAGGCGTAGAAGCCGGGATCGAAATTTGCATTGAAATCCTTATAGCCTACGGACCCGCGCTTGCCACTTTGTATTATAGTATATATACGCATGCTAGACTGAATGATGCTGAAGGGACGAAAGTAAAAGGTTTTTACCCCGCATACGTATAGTTGACATTTAATTTTGGGTTGAGACGGGGTCGTCTGTTCACATATGTATACATTTATTATACATAGATTAAGTAACGTACCGACATATATATATGTACCTATATATCATTGAATAACATTTTTCGAAATTTAATTTATTCCCTCTGAAGAAAAAAGCGAATCATTGTAATTTTTTCAATTTCAACCACGTTCGCAGACACAGAGCTGCCGGCTTTTTTGTCACAGTGATAGAGCCACATTTGGGAGCGGCAAGAAACTTGGGCTTTACAGTTTAATCTTTGTACTATACATAAAGCTAATGGTTGTTCGCGGCTTGGTTTGTACAATGACAAGGAAATTTGTTAGAAAAAAAAGTAGATAGCATAACGCTTATACGGGTCAATCTTCTGTGAGATAACGTTTTTAGATTGAAAATATTGAGTGGTAGGTATACATAATAATTGTACTTATTGTACACTAGGGACATTTTTTACATATCAGCGAATGGCGAATGCAGAAATTCAGTCACACTGTTATTTTTGATGAAAAATAAAAATAAGCTCAATAGATTCTTAATTTGTGAAAATTGAAATCACATATATAGAAGGAAAATGTCAGAAGAAAGAAGAAGAATTGTCCAATTTTCAGAATTTTCAAGGACTTTAATTACTAGATGGAAATTAATTTCCAACAAAATGGCGGCTGTCCCACGTGAGCGAGAAAGGTGTCCTCAAAGGAGTGAAAAGAGAAAAAAGTAAAAGGCTGGTTGGTATAGGTAGGAGCGAGGGAAAAATCTTCCGTTCTTATTCCATTATACGAACCTTTGAAGGAGTTTGGCATCTGTCTGTAGTTGTCGTAATTCAGGATATTTTCGACGAAACCACTGTTCATCGACGATCAGAACCACAGAGGATTTTGAGGGATGCGAGGGTTCGAAAAGCTCCGAACTTTCTCCCTTTCAGAAGTTATAGCTAGCGGCGACTTCAAACGACATTAGTACTTGTATCGACATTATCAACCACTAAAGGATTACAGATTTTCCAGTGGGTCATTAAATGAAAAGTTTCGGTAACTGATACCTGGTTAGTTATGGTTATTCATTTATCATAATGATTCGTATTTTTTAAACTAGTTCTGAATACCAACTCCATGTATTTTATAACCACGGATAATTACATTTTTCTCAAGTTAGTTGTTATCTTTTCTCGAGTTCAGTTTTTCAATCGGTGTAATGACAGTCTCAATTATATCCAAGATTGCGTCAATCTTGGTATAATTGTTACCCTCTGCTCTTGCGCATCGCGTATCTGCACGCAATTTATTTCACGATTCAGATAACTCTGTTCTTTGATCTCGGACGTAGAAACGCGAGTAATTAATTCCTCTAATCCGATAATAATTATGGTGTCCACCAATCAACTGTGACTGTCAGAAAGATTGTTGCGAATCGTTCTTTGATTCACTCAATCGATTCGCTTGAAATGAAGAAAAAAAGACTGACTAACACAAAGAGAGAAATGACACAGTATATCTTATCGCACATTTTTGCAATCAAGCTATAGTCCAGACCTCGAATGAAATGTTTGAACTTTGTGTCATACCTAAATTGCAAGAATTGTACAAAGTACTTAGAAAAACTCGGTTCAGTATAATACGATTAGGCAATATCGAAATTGTTATAGTTATAGTACGGATGTACCGATAGTAAACCGTTTTGTTCAAAGCACTGAAATTAGTCGTCTGTGAAAATGATCAAGTTCTCTACTGCGTCCATCTTACACTATCATTACATTAACGTTTGGCCGAGCTATTAGTGTAACGAATGTCGACGTAGGAGAGTAGTTATTGCACCAGGTGGTAATTACTCTAGCGAGAATCCTCTGTGGTATTTGCTATCGCTTGATCGCATGGGGTTCCGTTAGTAGCAAGGTTCGGTTCCTGATCGAAAGATCCGAAACCACTGCGATACTAAGAGAGGTGGTGCAAGCTAGCATCTATCTCAATTTTATGAAAAACATATGGAAATAAAAAAACTTGCAACTTGTGTGATCTTTTTTATTTCCGTTGTCACGGTGATTATAGTAGCTAATCTGAGGGTGGACGGAAACGCATACATATAACGTTTCGAATAAGCCAACATAATCTCTGTTTATTTATTATTAAGCGTTCAACTCTGCCGGAAGTTATGCGTTGTTTGAACGAAAATTGAGAAGAGCTGGGAAGAGAAATACGATTAATTAAATAACCGTACTCGGTGCCAAGCCTCGTTGTTGACCTTTCACCAATAAGAGACAATTTGTATACTCACCACGTCGCATCGTGCACATATTTTATCTTATAATCCGGCAATTAGTGAAGTCAATTTTGGAGATGTGATGGGAGTGCGACTATCTTTTTCACGGTAATAAATCGTTGATTGAGCTCGCTGTGACTCGATGATCAGTGGCTAAAAGATTATCCAATAGATAAGATTTGAATTTCTCTCCCTCGCAGGATGAGCCGAGAGAGAAAGACAGAAAATGAGGAAGAGACTAACGAGGATGCGATGTCGGTATAGCAAATTGTTCCGCAGGGGTCGTAGTTTCGGATGACCATATTCACCACCTGATGACGCAGTGCTCGTTGGCTACATACCAGAAATTGTTAGCGTATTCACACGAGAGGGGATTATGGCGTCACGGTGCTAGGGCGGTTGAATGGGATCACGCCGTGCATAAAAGATTCGAAAGTAAAGCTTTCGGAATTGAGTGGGCGTTATTGTAATTATTCTAAAACAAAAAAAGAAAAAGAGAAAAACGGACGTGCCTAGTTGGCGTCGCTTTGATGCCATTCGGTTTTAATTCCCAATTTTTAAGCACACATATACTTCTATTTTATTTCAATCGATGAATAACTATGTAGTGATCTACGTAACTCCAATTTCAGTTATGGAATGAACCTATTTTGTTTATTATTCCACGTATCATTAGTAACAGAGAGTCAAATTGCTATACTAATGGCAGAAATGCTTGCGATATTCAATTCCGACAAGAAGATGGTAACTGGAAAGCCGCATTTGAGGGTAATGGTGCTGGTGTAACGATATACCCTGAAATAGTGTAGGGATACACCCTACTTTCGCTAGTACCCACGTATCAAGGTTAATTTTAACTCGGAGGGTAACATTTTGAATGATAAATTTGCGTGATACCATAATATCAAGCCCCCGGATGAGCTCTGCGAAACAGTTCTTTTTTTTTTGGTTTTCTATCGCATCTTTTTGTATTTCTAGGTATTCGACTTTGATGGTTTTTTCCCATTTTGGTTTGCGTTTTTGTTCTTCAAATTTTGTCCTTTCTTCGTTTCACCAATTTTCTGCCTTTTCGTGCACGAGTTCGCTAATTCCACCATTATTTCCAGCCACAGCGTCCAACCGTTTTCGGATTACGCGGTCTCGTTACGCGCCCCTCCTTCCAGAGCTATCAGCCCCTCTTGAAAGTACGTGGACGTGAAACGTCTTTTGAGCAAAACGTTATCCCACCCGTACGGTGTCCGTATTGCGGGAATTGGTAGAGCCGTTAAAGTTCCTTCCCGTAAATAATCTATGCGCACACGCTGCGGTATGTAAATCGATCCAAAGCGGAAACACTTATATACCTGTACCATAGCACCTGGGTGAAAATTCCGCGAAATTTTCGCATCCATCCCGGGGATTGAAATCGAAAAACTTTAATCTCTCCTATGATCGTTATAATAATGGGTCAGTCAAGCTTGAGAAAAGCCCTTCTGCCATCGTCTGACGTTCTAATTATGGAGGGCAAAAAATATTGGACAAAAAACCGGGTGGTTAAACTCAAACTGTGTTCTACGGCAAAGGGAGGAGAAGGAGACGACCCAAAGGTTCTTCTTGCTAATAGGAATTAAGCTTCTCCGGGTCCCAGTGAACATTGAGGTGTGGGAAAACAGGAAACAGAAAAACGGAGACAGGTAAAATAATGAAAAAAAAAAAAAAAAAAACAGGTTCAATCCCACCGCTGACACCAAATTGTTGTCGCGGTAGTCGTAGTCCCTAGGCAAAGGTGGTGTGGCGGAACTCTGCCCGTTGAGAGTTACCACTTCACGGCACCTGCTAATGAATCAGTGCTCAACGTTCCGCGAAGCCACGAACCAGTGATGGTATACGTAACAGCAGAGACAGAAAGAAAAATAAGAAGAAAAGAAGTAAGAAGAAGAGAAAATTCACAGCCTATTCTCGCGTAATTTTCTCCTAGCGTTTTTCAGCCTTGATTTACAGGAGCTCCTTTATTTAAAGGATAGCTATATGCGCGGGAATAGTGTCGGAGAATATTATACCTACGGGATAAGTTTGTGGACGCCTTTTAGCCAGCAAGTCATTCAGCAACAAATTTATATCGCAATGAAATCTTTTTTATTTTTCTTAAAACGAAGACGAAGAGTTCCTGTTATGTAGATGGTGTAGGTATTAGTGCAGTTCTACCCAGACATCTGGATATTTTCTCCTTAAAGGTATTTGGGTAGCATTCATACCAGTTCTTGTCGGTACTATAAGTAGGGTTCTTGCTTGGTCGGGTCTACCCAGGACGTTGTTATTCCGTTTACACTACAATACGATGCTAAAGAGGCAGAGGTAGGTACATACTTTCATGCTTGATTTCGTGCTCTTTCAACCTTTCAAATCTTGAGTGTTTCCTCGACTCTGGATGATCGTTCTTGTAATTAAATAGGATGCGAATTTTACACTGATGAATGTGTATTCAATCCTTGTTGATTACACAGAGCTAGCGAGTACACAGCACTCAGATTACGTTCGACTTACTGCGCACAGACAGCTCTATCCTACGTTTCCGACTCTCCATTACGAATTCAGATCACGTGATTCATCCAGTCAGCAATATTGAACAACGTGTCCTCGATCTGGAGACAATCCTTAGCCGAAATTAGTGCCGGATCGTTTCACCTACAGGTTTGTTGGCAGAGTGAAGGGGGTGAAATACTTTTAGGGGTAACCCGAAAGCCAAAAATTCAGAGAAAAAATTCACGATCTCAGATTTCAATGTCACCGTTGACAGTGATTGAACATCACACTGCACTCTACCTGCAGCTTTGCTCGAGGCGTGATTGCGTCCTGTAATCCCCGTCCACAGCTTCGTCTAGCTGTCGGTGTCTTCCGCCTGTTGGAACCATCCGAGTATCCCGGGTATCCAACCCTCACAGCCCGGGGTTAGCTGTGCAATCAAAAATGCTTCGAGATTGAACTGAAGCGTGTTTCGCCGTGACGAAGACTGTTTGTAGAGGCCACGGGTATACACGTGTTGAATTCGTGTGGGAACACACACGCGTGATACGGCGGAGGGTGTAATATATACATATATATGTCAAAATTTATCTATCGATATGTATCTCTGGTGTACGAGGTATATGGGAATTGGACCACCCAATTTCAACCTGGAGGTGATTAGAGGGGCATCCTCCGTTCTATGAGGAGTCCTTAAAAGGCAAACGATCGCATGCGATCCCATTCAGCCGTAGATTCGGCGGAGACCCTGGCGACGACCACTAGAAGGTAGCAGCTTGCAGGTTTTGTTGGTCGATATATACTATGGTCATGGCAACCTAATTCACTAGACGG
Source organism: Tenthredo livida (assembly GCA_963992785.1). NCBI lineage: Eukaryota > Metazoa > Arthropoda > Insecta > Hymenoptera > Tenthredinidae > Tenthredo > Tenthredo livida. The sequence continues at coordinate 5,338,032 of OZ023066.1, forward strand.
AGGCGTGTTGGTCCGAAAGGTGGCCGAGGTGGTTCAAATTCCAAATGGCTGGAGTTATTTGCATAGGAATTCAAGTTTACTCAAGTCCACAGCTGATATGTCATAAAAAATTGGTAGCTGTGTATTTCACAGATTTTCTGATCTGTCCACTTTGTTCCTCTTTTGGATACTCAGACGTCAGACTATATATTCAGTCTACAGGACTGTGAGAAGATGTTGAGTTTTTTACTTGGGAAATTGGAAAACGATCCAATCGAGCAAAGTGGGGGATTCGATGAAACCAGCAACATTTGTTTGTTAAAAATATGCATGAACTACTTATGACGTGCTCTTCCATATTACTTGGGGTATGCTCACTACTTTAGTTTTCGTACTGCAGCTATGAGGTACAAAAATCATCGTAACACGACTGGGACTGCGGACTGCTAACCCAAATCCGAAGACCGATATAAACACCGTAATCAGCGAATTCCTATACCTTGCTTGAGTGTTACGCAAATAATAAAACCGAGCTTTCCGTTCTAAATCGTCTATCAAGGTGAGGAAAATATGAAAAATTTTCTACGTATGGATTTACCATATTTTCAAAGACTATCAAACACTGCGATCATCAGGCCAACCACGTTTTTAGTACCTTAATATATTTCAGAAAATCGACAAGCTCTAAATATATTCGAATTTCGGCAAGATTTTTTGGATTTGCTGAACACACAGTGAAGTGGCTGAATGTAACATGTTATCATCATAACGATTTTTCTCTCTTCTTTCGCCGCACATCGTTCTCGATCATGCCTCATCCTTTAGGTTGAAATTCAAGGGATCAGAAGTGTCCCCTTTCTTCATCCCTCGTCTGTCTGCGGCGATATTATGATGTCCTCGTGGTCATCTGGGCAGAGACCGTCAGATCTTCTCTCCAACTAACCCTCTTCAATCCTTCTGTGATACAGTCCAAAAGTGGAGCGTCGAAAGAGCTGGTTGTCGTCGTCGGAAGTTGTGAGTCGTGCGAGCTGGGCGTTGTAGTGTGAATGCGTCGACGTCTCTGGTAGCGTTTGAAGTTCGGAGTCGAAAGCAGCTCCTCCGTCAGGCCCGAGGCATTTGTCGCGTTGAAAAAGGCGGCAGCGCTGCTGCAGGAAATTCACTCGTTGTACGCGGAAAGAAGAAGCCCAGGGTCGATCAATACGCGGGGCGACTTTGTGACGTAGAGAGATGACGCGGTTGAGGCTCTCGTGCTGAACGCGAGTCGCACGCGTGCGGGATCATTCCTGATGTCAGGAATTGTCGTCGGCGTCGTAGTCGTAGTCGAGGAACTGGTGTGGGTAGGTATTTGCTAAAGTCCTCGCGACGAAAACGAGGAAAGCTGATGGGGATGAGAAGAGCCTTGGGAAACACGATTAACGCGGTAGTTTCGATCCGTTCATTCAGTCGCAGGATCTATACTCAGTTACCAACTTTCGGTGCACTTCCCCATTACGTTGCTCTTTCTTTTCCCGTTTCCTCAAGTTCAATTCCAAATAACATTACTTCATTTACTTTCCATCTTCGCTGTAGTCCAATGTGTCAAACAATTTCAACAATCCAGATTGTCTCTTATTGCCACTTTAACTACCGGCTGACTGAGCAGTCGAGCCATTACAAGGTTTAAGCATTCAGGATTTTCTCAAATACAAGAAATGGCTATGTTAACGTAGAACAGAGTGCCGTTGATAAGTACAGCTGATAATTCTTGCCCCCCTCAGTACATCACCCAGATAGGAGCACACGAGTTACGGTAGAGAACAGAAAAGTTTTATTTCGGTTCTTCCACGTAAGAATGTGGAAGACACCGAATGCCTCGATATTGCCTGATGTAATCGTTGAGGTATATAATTTTTGCAATCTGTTCCAAGTATTTGTACGAAGGTTGGTTGCAAAACCTCATCGAACAGTCTGGGCAATAACAGTAACAGGTAGAAGCTACTACGAATGGACGTGGGGTAGCGAATGCTCGGATAACTAGTCTAAGAACTTTTGCAATGTCTGGACAAGTCCTCGGGTGGAAATTCTCGACGTTTATTGGGCGGTTCGCATGTCACTTTGTCTGACTAAAAGCCGGGGGACAAAAAGAGATGAAAAACAATTAGCAAAAATTGGTTCACTCCGTTACAGGGGTGTCAGGGGCTAGAAGGCTATCAGAAAATTGAATCGTTTCCCTCATTCACGGAAAATTAAGCGCAAAGCGAAGTCGGTATTAGTGAAGATTAAGAACGATTAAGAACAAGTGCCGTTTTACGTTCGTCAAACGACCATGCGCTTATAACGGTCCGGGAAAATTCTGTTGGAAAAGTACAGCTGCCGTTGAGCCGCTGACAAATGAAAGCTTTCAAGGACGTTAATAAACCCCGTATATATATATACCTATATATGTATATACCCTTCGGGCGAACAACGACGACCACCAACTCCAGGAATTACAAGGTTTTTCATTCTGTTTTCAGTTTTTTTGGAGAACTAATTCCTTTCCCTTTCGAGGTATAATCAACGTTGATGTGCCTAACCCGATGTCGCTATCGGTTTGCAAAAATAAAACTAACCTTCGGAATTGTGCTTGCAGATGGAAATCCAGGATTTTTGTATAAATCGTTACGCTCCTGCAAGCACACCACGGTTTTATATCATGACGACATTTTACACGACATGATGGCTTGTTTCTCAATGGAAAATACATTTTATTCGCTAGGGATGACTGTCAAGGCTTTCACTACTCTAAGCCTATTTATTTAGTATTTATTCCAAATTACCCTACGGAATTAGAACCCCAGATTAGCTGGCTCACCGTAAAACATGCGAGCTTAAACACTTGACAGAATAACACTATAAGTATGGTTAAAACGAGTAAAGCAAAGAGTGTATTTCTTCATTTACTTCAACGATAAGTTCCACTATTGGATTCCATCCAATTTTGTATGTATTTCGGCATGACGATCTATCGAAGTTTACAGAATAAACCTAGAGGAAGTAAATCTACGGTAGTACATCCAAGAATTCGTCAACTCCGTCTAGTTTATGTTGAATTGAAAAATGAACGTCCTGCACATACAAGAATTCATCATTTTAGTATTCGACTGGGTTCGAGCTTTCCATGACGTGCGCATTGAAGTACGAGCAAGATATGTTACTTCCACTCATATCTCGATCTCGACGAAAGTACTTTTACGTGTAGACGAATATTCCATATTCTCGCATATGTAGGTAGGTATATAAGATACGCCGGAGTGGTTTTGTCGGTTTAAAGGAAAAAAAGATCGATTTGAAAAAAAATGTTACAAGTGGCCCGATTCGTATAGTCGATATACGTATATATATACACGCATCCTGCTGCAGGCACACCATTGTGTACATACATTTGTATAATGCAGGTTGTAGCCTCCATTGACGTCGGTTCATTCCAAACACGTATTATCTCCGATGTGCACCGTACACTGTGCAAGCTGTCCGATTCTTGCGTGTCACGTCCAACGATTCAACGGAGTAGATCCTGCACGAGGCATCAGGGAAAACGAACAAAATACGTACACAGACGAAGAAACGGATCCTCCACGTTCGTGCAAGTTCTGCCTCACGGAATTCATATTTAACTTTCAGAACACACGCATGCTTCTTTTACTCTCATCATTTTTCAAAGTGCATTGTACCGATCGTCGGCGGTAATAAATGAAAAAAAAAAAGGATATTAGAACTATTTTTTTGCCGTTACAAAAAGCTCGAAAATTCAAATTCCACCTCTTCGCGAAATCGACAAATAATTTGACAAGAAACACGCGTTGCGGGTTTACAGCAGAGGAACGCGCGTTCCTCGAGGTCGAGTTCCTCCGAAGAGTCTTGTACGAAAAACGTGCGCAGGTGCCTCCAGGTCTCTCCAGGGTGGTTGGTGGTCGGTCGGCGGGCGGTTGGGTTGACGTGACTCCCCAGTCACAACGACCGCGCGCTCGATAGGCGCGCGCGCCCTGATGTCCTGCTTTTCGCGGACAGTGCCGTTGCTTGTGAGTCTACCACTACCAGTGCCGTCAGTGCTCTCCGTAGAGGCACCCGTGCGTTTTGGCTTTGCTTTACCGGGTTCCGGAGCCGGCAGGAGGTCGCGGCTCGTACGGTTACCCCGCCGAGATCTGGAGCCGTTAACGTGGCCTGATGCAGTGCGAAGAAAACATCAACGCGTAGTGATATTATACATTATTTATTATCATTATTATAAACATTAATTATCGTTATATTATTTTACATACACCTTATAATCTTTCCATACGAAACAAGAAAAAAAAATCAAAAAAAAAAAAAATCAGAAAAGAATAGAATTTTGTATTTTTTTTATTTTTTATTACAGGCTCGCGAGGATCATGTATACCGATACTCAATCTCAATGAGAAAACAAAAAATGAATATTAGTACCTATATATTTTATCAATACAAATTGCGATTGCATCGAAGTAAAAAATTGTGCTCGATGTATTTTCGGGCTTATAAATTAGGGGGGTGGGTTTTTTTTTATTTTTGCGTAATTTTGGAATGAAGTCAATTATTTTTTTAGTTTTCTTCTTTTTCTTCTCTGCTGGAATATTTTCGATTGCGCATTGTAGATTCACCGGGGTCCGCGTATCGGCTCGTTGTACTATATTTGACGGTCATGCGGCCGAGAATGAATCTTTTGTGTTGGGTCAGAGCCGGTAGGTTTTGTCTGTCGATTGATAAAGTTTAATTTTTTTGTTCAGCTCAATCTTGGCCTGTAAATTAATCATTTAATTATGACGATAGTATATTCAGTCAGGGTGAATGTATAGAAGCCATTTTGAGATTGACTCTGGGTATTCGATCGTTTCTCTCGAGCCACGCGACTCTTTGAGTTATCTTCGAGGAAAGGGGAATAATTTTGAACCTCCTACTCCTCGCCCCCCCTCCCCCCTCCCCCCCCCCGCCCTGCCCCCGTGTAATATACGCGAGGTGAAGTACGAATGAAAATGATTGACAAATAGGTGTACGTGACAAGAAGCAATTTCTGATCGAACCTGCACGGAGCTACGGGGAGTAGAGGACGTCGTTCTTTATCTGCAGAAAGAAACCGTAATAAGATAAGAATATAAGGGAGAAGAATGAAAAGCTGAAAATAGAAAGAAAGAAAGAAAGAAAGAAAGAAAGAAAAAAATAAATAAATAAATAAATGAAAGAAGGAACAACCATAGAAAAAAAAGGAACGAAAAATAAATAATATAATCGAAAGAGTGTAAAAAGCGAGACATTAATTTTTTTTTTCATTAAAATTTTCAAGAGGTGTTTAATTCAATTTTAAATAGACCAAAAACTTTGTGAAGATATTGTGTGAAATTTTTATTATTTTTTTTTCTTCTATTAAAATTATTTCACCTTACGGATGTGTATATATATATATATATACATACATATATATATATAGAAACTACATTTACAATACGCTGATGTTTGCGGAGTCACGCAACCTAAATAAGAAAGGAATATATTAATTGTAAAAGCAAAAGCAAAAGAAAAAAATAAAATAAAAGAAAAGAAAAGTAAAAAGCTGGCGAAAGAAGAAAAATCACGTCAGATAATATAAATGAAACAAGTTCAGTATAGAAATGATATATCACAAGCTTAGGAAATGGTTGAAAACAAACCAGTTGTCAGCCGGAAATCAACGTGTATAGCTACAGTATGAATTTTTAAATCCACCGGAAAGAATTAAGCCGATATAAATGAAATTTTTATTTTCACCTTTCGCTCGTTGTAACGGCGAGGATATAATGTGCTGAAATTAAAACGGGAAACTAAAGGAAAGGAGAGATAAGTTTTGAAAAATTATCAAGTAATCAGAGTGCGAGAGACCAGTATCAGTTTTATTTCTGTTTAATATGGTATATATACGTATAGCTTCGTTGACCGGAGCAGCTCACGATTAAAAATATTATTCAAGGCACTTTTGACCATTGTAAAAGCAAGAATTTATAATTATCGCAGATATTAAGTTATCGATTTTCTTATAATAAGACACGTTTGGCTGTTCGAGCCCAGCGCTCTTTCGTAAAACTAATTAATACGCTCATCTCATGACTGTGACTCGTAGCTTATAGCTTAAGATCATTTATTAAAATAAAATGGTATAATTATTATATTGTAATAGTGAAATTAGTGAGAAATTGTAACCGAAAATCAGTGCGAAAATTCGTACGATTAATGACAACCTAGTGAACCCATTATTAAAATGATCAAGATAAATGATCGCTCTAGTGTTTAGTGGTGAGAACTTTTTGACAAATAAAAGAAACAGAGTCGACAATTTTTATAAACCAATAGTTACAGTGCGATAGATTACACATCCAGTGACGTTTTATCGGATTAAAACACGGCCTCTCATATAGGAAATTTTGAACAGTACTAACTCAAAACATACAGGAAATCAAGGAAGAAAGAGGAAGAAGATAAGCGGAAAAAAATCCAGCTAAATCATGCAAAAGTTCTGCTCGATGAAAACCTAGAATCTGGAGGCCTTCCAAAATCGGCAAACGCGCATCATGCGCGATGCATTTTAACGATGTACTCGTACTGATCGTCACAGCTGGTCATGATCCAGGAAACCGATTTCATGTCAAAACCGATATCGCGGGACGGGCTAATCCGTAAGATATGTGCGTATATGAGAGTGACGAGGGTCGAAGGGCGATGAAAAATCCAACCGAATGACATCGCGGCAAGGTGGAGGACATGGGGGTGGCGGAGGTGGTGAAAGAGCCCCGAGTTCTCCGAGCAGTGGCTCCGAGGAGAACGGTTTTGTAAACCGGCCGCGGGTCGCTGGCCTCTACGCCAATTTGAGTAGAGAGGAATTGGACCGAGTATCAGAGGAGGGAATATATGGGCCGAATGGTGACCCGAACGAAAGAAGAGAAGCTTCAGGAAGCCAGCGGAGTTTAAACCTACCGTCAATCGGTACCGGGGGTCACCCCCGGCCCCAAAGGATATCGAGGACGCCCCAACCCCCGCGAAGATCTGCTCATAGGGGCGGAAGGCGTAATGAAAAAGCTCGAAAGTCGTCGCCCGGGGGTCAGCTGGGTAGGTCACGGTACGTCGAGGACTTTTCAAGGACGTCATTGACCTCCTTGACGTCGCATGACCCTCGAGGCGAGGGGATACACCTAGGGGAATCAGCCCCACTTCCGGCTAGGAGACCGACGGACTTCGGCTCGTCCTCCAGCGTCGTCCACCAAGTTCTTCGCCAGGATTACGAAGATGGGGTTAAGAAGTCTCCACCCCATTACGCGGGACTTAGTCCACCGGAGTACGAGTACGGCGATACTCTTTCGCCCCTCTTTCCAAGGTGCGGTGCGAGGTCCTACGAGAGTTCCCGATACTTCGAACTAGTCAAACCCGGCGAAGACGTGGTCCCGGGTTTTGTTTCGTACGAAGCCAGGGCAGAGCTGCGTCCGGAATCATCCGAGTCGACGAGACAGGATGACCACTTCCTAAGTCCCCCGGAAACTTTGTCACATACTCCGGTGCCATCCGCCCGAGAGAAGACGAGTCCGGTCAACGGCTGTTCCTCGCTTGAAGTTTCGCCGGGAAAGAGGGCCGCGGCAAAACCGCAGGACGGAACGCGGCTGAGGCCGCCTTTGGCAGGAACGGCAGGAACCTCGGCTGATTCGGGAACTGGAGATTCCGGAAGTGCCGAGATCCAGGCTGATACTGCGGGCACTCCGCAGCCCAGTTCAACCGCGTTTCCGGATAATTCAACCGTGCGGAATGTTCCTGTGGATAAAAAATCACCAGCGGTTACTAACAAGGGCTCGTCGGGGAAACAGACTGTCAAACCGTTCACTAAGGAAAGTCTTGATCGGCTCGAAAATCGGACTGTACAACTTGTACGAGAGTACGGTTTTCAACCCAGGAGAAAAACATCGGTTGAAGACGGCGCTGTGCTTCCACACAAGTTCGAACCCTTTCCAGCTGATCTATACGGCAGACCGTTGGAGGAAATTGACAATTTCATTTACGACGAGGTACGTCTATATACCCACACCCTCACACTCATTCACAATCATACTGTTGCGCATTGGAACTAGCATTACTGCTAGGTGGAACATAGGTTTCAACTTTTATTCAACCAAATTGGTTTTTTTTTTTTTCTTTTTTTCTTTTCATTCACAATTAACTCAACGATGTTATACCCTCGTTACGCACGGATAGGCAAGCCGTTTTGTTCTCGTTCGAACGCTGCGTTATCCGTATGTAGCATCGATATCAGTATCTACGTACGTTGTGCGAAGTTCCGGGCTGGAATTCCCAAGCATTGAAAATTGTATACCGCATCGACGTCGCTCGATATATGAAAATGGGTTAAGTTCCCTTTCCTCTCCCGATCAGTTTGAATTAAAAAAAAAAAAAAAAAAAAAAAAAAAACGTAAGAAAATCGAGGGAGAGGGAGAGTGATAGAGAACTACAGGGAGAAGTGATATGGTGGTTGTTTTGGTCCAGGGGATAGCAAACAACTCTAAGGCGTTTGGATTTAACGGTCTGCGGAGTAACTTTTCGTGAATGGCCGCGCCTCGGGGCGCCAAGGAAAGAAGATTACTATAAATCTTTGATTACATTTCTATCGTCCTGGTATATATATATATATATACATATAAACATTCATATATAAGGTATAGTGTATAGGGCGCCTTCGTGGTCCTGGCAGTCGTCGTGACTACGATATCCACCGCAGTTTGCAGAAATATTTTACACACCTATCTTATATTCAGAGATATTTACTTTTTCGAGTTGATATTTTAGCCAACAACAAATTCAATACCAATTTCCGAGTCGGAGATTTCCGCAGTTGCGAATATTGGTATTGATAGCTTCCGGTCACAGGTCATGAAAGTTACCTTCGCTGTACGGGTGAGAAAAGTAGGTACCATCGCACTTTACGCGTTTATTAAGAATGTAAGTAATTGATGTGATGAGTGAATGAGATTCGTAAATTATTGCGAAATATTTGCGTATATCATGGTGAGAGCTTTTTGGCAATGGCGATGGCGCTGCAGAGGGTGAGGAACGTTTCTATTCCTGGTATTAAGGCCAACACGTGTTCCTCAAAGGAACTCCGAACGGAAAGATGACTGTGCCTATATATTCGAATTTCTTGACAATGGAATAATGGAGATCCAAGATCCGCTGTATCCCACTTCCTCCCTTCCAACCCCCATCCCCTTTTCATGCGTCCTTTTCCGCGCTACGAGCTAGTTATCGACCGAAATGGAGGATGTTTTGAAAACCTCTTCTCACAGCATGAATGTAAGTGCTTCATTCCTTCATTCCTTCACGACTAGAGAGCCTTATACCCAACGGCTCGTAATTAATATCTTCTCCCACGTCATTATATATAAAACTTTGCCAATTACTACTTGCCAGGGTTTGCGAGATGCCGAGACCCCCCAGTAAATACAGCACTCTCCATACTTAGCTGAAAAAAAATATTTGGCTTATCGGAAAACGATAAAATAAAACACAGTAAACATTCTGAACTCTGTATTCATTATTCTCACAACGCATCGTGTTACCAAATAATGTTTGCCTTTTTTTTTAGGGTTCCAAGAAAGTGCAAGAACACTTATACCTATAATAACACTTTGCATAATTTGAAGTCGTGGTATTGAATTTTTACTAAATCGGCAGAAGAACTGTTCGCTCGATTTTGATGTAATTTATTTGGTTTGTTACGTTTCAACGCATCGAGCATTTCGCCCAAATTCAGCAAAACTTGGAAATCGATGGTTGGAGGAGGAGTAGCGGTTTCAAATTTCATCGTGGCATATATCGATGATTTTATTATACTATACCATCTATCATTAATAGACCATAACATCAATTTTCTATGAGAGAGAAATAAAAAGAGCAGAGTAGAGAGAGAGAGAGAGAGAGAGAGAAAAAGAAGAGAGAAATGACAAGAATTTCCAGAATTGCCAGAATATGATTGCATTTTTCTGCGTGAATTACAGCTTAGCTACATTATGCCTAGTGAATTTATATGCGTATTTATCATCTGTTCTTTTTTTCCCACTGTATAAAGGGATCAGTCGTTCTCGGCATATTTTATATCCTATTCACTTTTCTCTAAGCTGTAAAACATAACTATTAGTTTACCAGAAAAGTTTACGACGAGAATGATTGATTCTCATGCACTTACTTACCTGATGACATATTATTACCGCACCTCTATTATTCTTATTGCACTTTATTGTTGCTCGGTTAAAACCTTGCGCCTTTGTTATACTGCAGTAACGTTCAATCATCGATAAAGTACAAACTGTCACCGCCATAAGAATACGGTAAGAAAATTACAGAGTAATTTTTCCAGACTAAAGTAATCCCAGAACTTAGTTACAACTTACAGAATCAATCCCTCGACCATCCTGATCTTTCATATATTTTATTTGAAATGAACCATACAAACAAATTTTTTTTCCTCCTCAATTTTGTGAAAAATAAAATTCAGAGTATAGTTTGACCCATATAATTCTACTCCCCAGAGTCCAGACTCTAGTTAGTTACTATCCTATCCTACGAGTAGGTATCGTAGAGTAGCTCGCACGTAGCAAGGGATGAAAAAGCGTGGAGTATAAGAGGAGAGGGGATATTCCCGAATCCTAATCCCCTCACCCATTAGCGCAAGCAATCTGCAGTTAGTGTCGATTTCTCTTTCAGTCCTATCGAATCAGAGTAGGTATAGTAGATGTAAAGCCGAAACCAATTCGCAGAAACTCCTCCTTCCTCATTTCCACGATTCTGCACCCTCGGCCCGCGCGTTTACCAATTTTCTCTCTTTTTCACATCCCTTCAGATAGTTGTACTATATCTAACGATCGTACATCAAAAATAGGAAGATTTTCATTATACCTCTGTAGCGGCATTTTTAATCTCATTCTGAGTAGGTCACAACTATACGCGTTGTGTCACAGAGGCATGCAATACGTTGTTTCAAGGGAAAAAAAAAAAAAATGACGTGTATATTATAGTTGCGCCTATAACCTTGTGTCTATATATAACTACACAGGTGTTGCGGCTACGCGATCTACCTACAATATTATATTGCTCATACTCATGTGCAGCTATGATATATCTCTGTACAGAAAAAAAAAAAGAAAAAAAATCGCCTTTGGGGGTGGAGACGCAATATCTTGCACAAGTATTCATATATACGTTATATTACGTGTAGATGCGGGTATTATTATGGCGTAGTATAGTGATATAGTATACCTACTATATATACACATATATACACATTTATTTACATAGGTATACGTATATGTATATTCAGCAACGGTTAGCTATTCGCCAACCTCGAGACCCGCGATAGAAATGCTGCTGCAGAAATGTGCGTGTTACCGCACTGCGCCTACTGACACAATTTACCTGAAATATAGTTACACCCTGGTATTAATGTTACATTGAAACAATTTTCATTCAAAATCACCATGAGTAATCACTGATCATGTTAAACCTTCGGAACTCGATCTAAAGGGTTGCGCCAGGCTAGGTATCAATAACCTTTTTGAAGTCATGCCGTGTTACGTATACGCTAGGCACGTACAATTCCAGTACGCTACTAGTGTGTGTAGAATTTGTGCATGTATACGACCGCCAGCGCCGCCTAACTTGTGTGCCAGGCAACTCTGGGGTGAAAATCGCATGCATGTATACGAAAACACAAGCTTGTTCATACGAGTGTAGTAGTACGAGCCTGGCGTATACGGGCAGTACCTTTCGTTTAGACTAAACAGACCCGGTTAACCGAGCGTCGCGACGCGCATAAGCTCTATAACATATTTCAAAATCATTTCATCCCTGTACTAAATTTAGAGGAAACGTTTCTTTCGATTTAAACTGAAGCTTTGCCTATAGCGTTGAAATTCAAAATACGGTTTGAAGGGTTCAGATCTTCTGCGCAAAATGTTTCAAACTAATTTACACTCTGAAAATTGGGGGACTTAGTGAGGTATATGTCATCAACGCTTTAGAAACTCTAGAAAAATTAGTTTCGAAATGATATGGCAATTATTATTGAATTCTCTCCTTCTCGTTTCTATGAATTATTCAGTCGAAAAAGATGATAATCAGGGTACGGTGTTCGTAGGAAAAAGAATGATGAGACTTTTGCTCGTTTTATATATAGCCAGATAATATAATATCAAAAATTTATGTTCTGCGAAAGCTGTAGACATCGCGGCGTTGTACAAATTTAATTTTGTTCGTATCACCATCAAAGTGGCCTCATTTTTAATTTCTTTTCCATCAAGTTGACCACTTTTTTTATCTGCGGTTGAAATATGTAGTATATATTTTATATACATACCTATATACCTATACCTATATAATATATATTTAATATATATTATTACCACCCCGTATAATTTCGTCGGCCTAGGTAATTGCCTGTGTCTTGGTTATGCCTTATTAATTCGACCCTCTGGTGTTACAGCAGATAAAGCCTGCCTGTACCATTTTCCACTGCAGAAAATTTGATATAAGATTCAAGCCCAACTTAGCTCTTATAGTTGTTGAATATTTGCCATTGCTTATCACTAAATTTATCATTACATTGAAAATTAGCAATCAAATGATTGAAATGGATTTTAGAATTTCGGAAGGATCTATACTGTATAAGATATTAATATCGCAATTTATCATTTGTCGTTGAAATAGTTCATTTCAAAGGACAAAAAACATGTCGCTATTCATACGTGAGTTATCTGTGACCCAGCTTTCGGTGCAGGTTTTATTTTCATTTTTTTTTTCATTTTCATTTTCATTTTCATTTTCATTTTCATTCTCATTCTCATTCTCATTCTCGATTCCATCTTTACTTTTCACATAATGTGGAGCAAACATTGACAAGCCTGGCTGTAAAGGGACCCGGTGAATATTTTAGTGCATGAAGACAGAAAAGGGAGAAAAAGCGAAGAAAAGAAAGATCTGGAGAAGCCCGAATAGAAGCTGTAGAAGGCAGAGCATGGGGTGGAAGTAGGTGTTTCTGTTTCAGGCACCAGACGTGACCTCCGACCTTTCAAAGTAGGTTTCGTACTCACGAGCTCTGCCGCAGTGAACGAAGGGTGTGCGGTAGGGGTGAGATCTCCGCATCTCCGGTTTCAGTTATTTAACAATATCTCGTTAATGCGGCTGTTACCTCGCGTACATATAATTATAATCCCCACGAATTTGGATTAAATTCGAATATTGGGTTGAAAAAAAAAATAAAATAAAATAAAAAACGAAAGCATCAGGAGAAGAAAGGACGAAGGATTTTTTTTTTATCGTTATTTCTCACAGTTATATAGAAAACCATTTTTGTATCTTTTTTGCGATATTGCGTCTACTCTGATGTTTCAAGTTATTTTTTTTGTGCCTAAATCTGCAAGCTCACCATGGTTTACTACTGTTTACGCCTTACATGGCATGCATGCAGACCAGCTCCGCGCGTTAGTTTTAAAGACAGGTTTGGGTATCCTTGAGCTCTGTTCAAATATAAGAAATAGGATCTTTCCTATCCGGGCAAATATAGACTCGGCAAACAAGGTTAGACGGGTGTAGAGATAGATGTTATATATATATATGTGCATATATAGGAAGGGGATCTAGCGAGTTCGGAAACAACAAGAAATTCGCTAAAAACAGCCAAGACTCACTCGACTGCGTCTAGACTTTAAATCTATCTTATAAACGGCGTCTTTATAGCAGTGCTATTTATAGTTATGTATTTTAATTCAACAACTTCTTTCACGACAATTTTTCGTATACTGTACCTACCTACACGTCGTCCATATATTTTTTCATCCGATTTCGAATATTTGATTGAAGTTGAAGATATGTTTTTGAAAAAAAAAAGATTAATGCGTCCGTCCGCATCACCGCGGGATCAAAGTGCACGTTAATACATATTCGATTAAAAATTCCAGGATGAGAATGGGAATTGGCAAAGAAGAGGTACGAGGGGAATTGAATGAAAATTTTATTTACTCGTACGCCGAGTCTGTCAAGTCGTAATTAATCGTTTTTAAACGCAACTTGATTCCGCAACGCGATCATAAAATATTTATCTCGGATTTAATGCGCACGGAAAAGTCTGGCGTTGCCGCGTTATTCGAGGCCTGCTGCTGCAGAGTGTAATTTACGACCTTTCCTTTTTTCCTTTCTTCTCTATTCTTTCTTTTCGTAACTCTTCTGTGTTGGAGAACTGACAGGATCGTGACGCGCGAAGGGTGTTTTAACCCTCGTATAATGGGTCTCTGTTTGTTCAGCAGGTTGCTGTGCGTAGCCGTGCAGGGGGGTGACGGTATGTTGGCGTTACCGATCCAGGATCCATGTGCCACAAAGGGAGGATAGACGTTGATTGACTTAGTATAACACTGCAAGTTTCAATTGTCTTTTGCTATGTCACGTCGCGCGCGTCTTGTTATAGTATTCTGATTTTGACATGAGGAGCTCCAAAATTTGATTGCATCACACGTCATTATACATATATCTGTCTCGAACTTTTCCCAACAACAAATCATCAGCCAGTTTAATTTGCATTAATCCGCGTGACTGATAACGAACAATTATCTTTGACACAGTTTTTTTATCCGACATTTAATCAAGTTGTCGTTTGCAAAACTCTTTTTTCCTTTGATATATTAATACGAAAAAATTGATTTATATCTTATCAATTTATATAATCGGTGGATAATTAAATGGACGCATGCAAGTGGCAGTAAATTTTCGTAAAAATAATTGAGATAAGCTAGTACGCGGTCAAGAACCCTTTTAGTTATTACGAAAAGTTAGACGCTGGATATTTGCCCTGAAGCAATTTCAGTGCGTGGAATCTCGCCCGTAAAACTTACTCGTCTCTGAAATGGAATTTTATACGGATTTTTAAAGAGTTCACAACTTTACTCATTTTCGGTGATCCGGACTGCATAGATATGTGTATACCTAATACCATGACACTTATAGGTGTATGTATACCGTCAAGACTTTTACCGCGATATTTTCATGCCCGAAACACAGACGCGGATTTCAAAAACGAATGACAAAAAAAAGGCGCAAAAAGCATGATGCGAGAATAAATTACTTGATCTACAGTTAGCGAAACGAAGAAAAGTTGTCACCGCGGTGTCTATGAACTTGAAGAAACGTGGGTATATAGTGGCAAGGTAAATTCTTGTTACTCAGTTAAAGGATTTCAGGATAAACCCGGGCTTGTGAGAACTGAGCCGATTGTAAAATTCCAGAAATTTTAGGAATTTTTCTAACCCAAAGCATGCGCAGCTGTTTCAAGAATTCAACTTCTATGGAGGGTAGGAATTTTCGAAAAATCTTTCGCAAATTACATGAATTTTTGAAAGAATTGTTGCGCGTCACGTACTACGTCATCTTTCGGGAAAATAAATAAAATAGACATGTAGATATCGTTTCAAATTATTTAACTGTATGTGGAAAAGAAAAACGAAAGAAATTCATGAAAAAGTGGAGCAAGAAAAAGATAATTTAATATCGCTGTAAAATTCAGCCGATTAAATTCTGAGTATGAGAGCAAATATATATAACTATAATAACAATTTTACGTTGGGAAAGAATATGCAAACATGGATTGAATTTATACAGCTGCGTCTCTAACTCTCGGCTCTTAATTCCCTTCGCGCGGGTTTCTAAGTTCTTATCCCTTCTGTGTGTGACAGTTAATATATGGCGAGTGGTTCTTCGAGGGAAAGTAAAGTCCTCGCATCATTTGTCTTACAGTTAGTTGAGCGTTTATATCGTATAAAGCCAAGTTAAGCGTGCGGTAAACCTTTGAAAGGTAGGTTGAAGGCCGATGAATGTTAGGACAAACTGACCGCTGTATAAGCCGTTGGTCAAACTCGCTGTGTAGGTATAAATATCTCGTTTATCTTGTGAAAGAGGTATTTAAAGGTATATTATGGCCCCGATCCCCATGTTATAAAATAATGACCAACATCCACTGGGATTTTCGTATGTCCATATAAATATGTACATACACTGAACTGTAGTACACAGTCGTTGAAAAGTTCGAAATTGCCGGACAAAAATCTGCAAACAAAACGTATCGGTATTCGTCGTGTGTGTGCAATACCCATTCCAGTTTCATGATTTATTTGCCATTCTAAAATATAGCGAATTATGTAGATTTTTAAATTCGTGAACATCGTTTCTCTCAAATTTGTGCACCACTGTTCATGATACTTGAGAGAAACATAATGGACAATTTGCGTCCCTAACTGGAAGCCTCAATGTATGCAATTGGAGTCAATCAAAACCTTAGCCGCAACTGCAGCAACCAGACCGAGAGCACTGTACCCAGTACGGTGATGAATTTTGTTCCATTTACGATTTTAACTGCGGAGTGGAAAACGGTGCAGAGTTTTAACGATTTTTTATTACGTTTGCGGGAGGGTAAGCTCACACCTTTGATACGGGGGATTGCGAATTCAAAGAACAGCTAAAACGCTAGTATGTACAAGGCAGTGTCCGGCATACGATATAAACCGGAGTGAATATA
The DNA here is from genome assembly GCA_963992785.1 of Tenthredo livida. Classification (NCBI taxonomy): domain Eukaryota; kingdom Metazoa; phylum Arthropoda; class Insecta; order Hymenoptera; family Tenthredinidae; genus Tenthredo; species Tenthredo livida. The sequence goes on from OZ023066.1 coordinate 5,354,605, forward strand.
GAATGAGATTTGTTACTGTCTTCTCGTTTTTTTAATTTTTTTTTTTCACCGAGGTCTGGATCCCCTTGGGATTTCACGTCATACTGGCAATTTCATGACTTGAATTATTGTAAATCCGCAAAAGTAATTAAAGCCAGTCAAAACCCTATGCGGCTAACAATAAAACCGTAACTTTCATCGGCTCTAATTTCTTACGTTTACGATTTTACCCGGAACTATTAAGCGAGGAGAGTATAACGACTTTAACGAGTGTTTAAATGTTGACGTGGATGTAGGATCAAACTTTCGACTGGCTCTACATACCTATAGATATATACCTACGTGCGGAAAATTTGCGGACTTGTTTCCACCGAGAAAATGGAACACTTATAAGTTTTTCACATCGTCCGTCTGTGTACCTATATAATATACTCCGTTCGTCCATTCAATAAGTTTCGACCTAGCGTGAAGAAAATTTCAAAGAATTTTGGCACACAAATATATTTGAATAATTTTTCTACACGGTATTGAATTCTAGAAAAATTGGTTCATATCTCTCTACAACTATTCGTAAAACTTCGATAAAATTTCTATGCTTCATCACCGAACTTTTCGCCCAAATATAACATAATTTGGAAATCATGTGTGGGAGGGGTAGCAGTTTGAAATTTCAACACCCATTTTCTTGGGACATATGTCTCTTGACTATTTGTAGAAGAAAAGAAAAAATAGTTAGAATACCATAAAATTTTCATACACGTACATATATTCGGAATTCTGATTACAACAGACCATCGGGCTTTTGGACGCTTCCTCGTCGTCGTTGTTTCGATTAACCTGATAAATTTAGTGAAATTATGTTTAATAATTAGTGACAATGCTTTATCGACCAACGTCCACGTCCTCAATGAATAGCGTTACATCTATGATGTAGGCACAGAGCTGAACCTGCGCAAGCCTTAGTTCTATGCTAGGCGTGATAGGTAGGTGCGTGTCGTTGAATAGTTTAATACGCATGTACAAGTGTCTTTTAGTTATACTAAACAGTGTGTGGTTCAGTTCCTCGATACCTAGGGGAAGAACTGACCGTTCGTTATATCCCCAAGGATTCCTCAGTATTCGACTGAGGGATGAAGGCTTGGCTATATACCTATATGGGAACGAAATACCGAATTCAGTCTGCAGACCGTTCTCTATGGGAGCCAACACCGTGTAGATTCGAAACAGCTGTTTTATTCAGTTGGAAACGGCAGTTGAATTACATGGGAATTTTATGGACCTCTGACGTTCCTGATGTTGTAGTATACCACTATGCTACAACACAAGATTACACACGGTCGAAAAACCATGAACGAAAAACGTACGGAGTCAATCAGCTGTCGAAACTTTTCTTCCTTTCTCTCCTCTCTCACGTATATATGTTGTATGATTTCCATAAGATTCTCCATATTCAAATACTTATCATTTTTCAACCTTATTTTCACGCCCAGTATATAAAGGTACTCCTTGCTGTGGTCACTTCTTTTGACGACCTCGTATACCTATATTCCCTGTATACCTACCTTCGCCCTTTTTTCTCTTTCAGACTATTTTATAACGTGAGGGCGACACTTTTACAGGATCATTTTGGCACTCGGTCTATGTGTACACGCGAAAACTTTCAGCGATTACGCAGAGCGAGATAAAAGAGTTAATTTACGGTTCGTACACCGTGGAAAAATTTCAGAAGTCAAAGAAAGTAACACCGAGGACATCGCGCGTTATTTGAGTACGATATCCCTTATCAAGACACAAAAAAAAAAAAAAAAAAAAAAAAATACGTAACGTGAAATTGGGGATGAGTAGGATTGAAGAAACTAAGACTGTACTCAACTCTTCAGAAAGATAGACACATCATCCAGCTCGATGTGCTTGATTACTTTATCGATTTCGCGTGCTATATTATTTTCGCATTAATCTTCCCCTATACGGCATAAGTTATGCCGTATATCTAGTGCAGGTTGGGTATTTTTAGAATTACATAGCCGTATCTCCACGGACCCTCTAGTGCCATAAAATAAATGTAAGAAATAAATAAATAAGAGAAAAGAGGGTAGGTATGGATCCGATGCGTTGGCCACGTGGTAGAGGGTAGGTAGGTACTGTGTTGCGTGAGCCGCATATATATATCCGGATGAAAACGTCTCGGTTAAATCCGTTTTGACGAAACACTCTACCCGAGTATTATACAGGAATTCACAAGAAAAACAGTACGAAAGAGGGATCGTTTTTCCACTTTTTCGTCCGACAGATTTGTTCTTTCCTTTTTTATTGTGTTTTTGTTTTTGGTGGAATTACGATTTAGCATACTTCGATAATCGCTATTCCTGAAGATAAACGAGCTTTTACAGTTTCAGTTTTCCAATAAAATGCTCGCGCTTTTCCAATATTAATTTTCGATAAACGAAATACGGTTTCGGTGCAGCCATCAGGGCCGTACGCCCTATCTCTTTTCTCTTTTCTCTTTTTATGGGAATTGTGTTTTTCGTATAGGTACATTTTATACCTTTCTTTATTCACGGTTTCCTTATTTACGCTGATCTTCGTATATCTAGGTACGAAGATAAATTCTCAGTTGAGAAATGACTGGTACAGGTACCATAAGTTCGGGGCTTTCGAAGTCGCGACAATCCTCGAAGATTTCCGAAACACGGAATTGCGGGCTTCGCCGAGCTCTCGAATTTCAAGAGTCTCGGCGTCGTCCTTCGCACCGTGTCCTTGATACTTGTTTCCTCCCCTTTCCCCATATTTTTCCCCTTTCATCCCCTGTTACCGTGATGCGAAGCCAACGCCACGACCACCACCACCACCACCACCACCACCAGTGCCTCTTGCTCTTAAAAGAGTCGTAACGAAGCAGGGAAAGTTACGACGCCATATTTCTCTCACCTCGGAGAAGAAAAATTTGTACGACATACTTGACGGGTCCTCGATCGGACGATGTTTCAACGGAACAACCTCCTGTCACGGACCTTTTCAACCAATTTTCCCACCGTCCCGGGGGCCGGGCAAGCATTTCGTCAAATATACTTATTGTTGCGGTCAACCGAAATATTTCTCATCATTTTTGTAACAGCTGATTTATTTATAATAAGATAAGATAAATCAAACGAGGATAAGAAATTGGAAATAATAATCCTGTTGGCGCATTATTATACGAGCGCAGCGTTTGAAAATTCTAAATTCAAATCAAATTTAGTCGTAATTTTATGAAATATGTGGACGAAAGTTACTCGGCGCCAGCCATTGGTGACCTGGACGGTACCTGGACGCAGGGGAAAAATATTGATATTTTATACGTAAGCCGAGCTGTTTACGTGTGTAGATCTGACGTCACAGTATATCGTGCCGCATTAAGTATGGCGGCCATGGCATGGCGTAGCGTACCTACATTGTATAGCCTATGGTAGACAGGGGCACGAGCATAGCACTCAATATTTTAACGTGTCTACCGCGACGTGTATATCACGTCTAGGGTAGGCGTTTGACCGAAACGTTAAATCAAAATCCGAGCTGCAGTTTTCTCACAAATTATTAATGATTCAACCGCTTTAACGAAATCGTCAGATTCTGATCACTTCGAACGTATAAGACGAGGATGAATAATAATAGAATATCGATCGAGCTCATACACGTAGGTATAACTACAATTTGTCATTTGACTGCATGCCGACGTTAGTTGGCTCCAGTACATCGGCACATATGTGTAGGTGTAGTAGGTATAAGCTCTTGGACAATTCCCAATTAGCTTTGGAATACCCCAGGTAGGTACTTCATGCTCGCCGAATTATAGTATAGGAAACAAACAAAGCTCTGGCTCCAATTAGGCACTCGGAACTAATGTCTGTTCATTTGTCACAGCAAATAACACGTTTTTGACTATTGTTTATCGATCGATTTCTCATGTATGTATACTATGTATTTACATAGGTATACATGTATATGTATGTATGCGGGGGCCGCGTGCCGCGCTGGGACGCGTGCGAGTAAAAATTTCCGAGCTTTGATTCTTACGGACGGTTTAAGCTTTCCACTAAATTTCATCTACGACTTCCATTTGCTAATTATTTTTACTTTTCCTATATTTATTTTCCCGCAATGCTCTTAGCAAATTATTGTAAATTTTCATTTCTCTACATTTTTCTTCTTCGTTTTATTCGTTTTATCCAGTTTTTCGTTTTTTTTTCTTTTATCTCTCATCCCATAATTGACATGACAATTATTTATGCAATGTGTACAATATTGTAAATCGATGTCGAAGCTAACACGATATGTTATTCCGAATAGGGTGAGGGGGGAAACAGGTGCGACTATTAACGAGCACGATTTACCTGCAGTGCAATTTTATTTTTTTCCCTGCATATACCTATACCTACATACCTATATAGTAGCGAGTAAACAGAACAACAATGCTACTCGAAAATGAAATTAAATGAACGACTCGGGACGGTGGCAGTGTTTCGAATTGATCAAACCGTTTCAGGGGGCTTTACGTTTAAGCTCTGTTCACACTTGGAACTATAACGCGAGCCAGAAAAACCACCATTCCCGAACGCCCCTATAGGGTATCTTCGTGCCTTTCAATTAGGATATTGAGAAAACTAGCATTGAAGTATCACCAAACCAGCGGGCCGCCTTTATCATGATTGTCAAACGATTTCCTTTCAATATATGTACTATACTACGTTTAATTTCTACCATGTACGATTTATACTCTGATTTATCACGAATCTTACTCCCGCATACTGATAATTATACGATTTGAAATTTAGCTACGTTCTTTTCATTACAGATTCGACGTGATAGCAGCTTTTATATCCGTCAGGCAAAAGGCCGCGCGCGCAGTAGTAACACTCCGAGTTTGGTCAGACAGCGTAAAATATATCGTGCGTCATTCCGATCTATATTGCTTTGAAAATCGTTGAAAGGGTTCGTCGGCACTGTCAAATTGAGGAACAGCAATGCGTCCAAATCGAACTTTGAACACTGTTCGAAAATTTCATTATATTTATGTACCTATTACTCTGTAAATTAGATCGGAATCAATAAGTCTGTACGATTGTTGAATACAAAAATCACCCCGATTTTCCTGCAAATACAATTTTTAATCTGATATGAAACAGACGTTCCGAGTGAACGCAGCTTCATGTTACATATCCGTCGTCCGTGGTGCAGTAGTAACGGCAGAATTTAATCGGACTTTGTATAGTTACATAGGTTGTTATACAAACTGCGCGACATTTCGATACAGGTCTCCCTCTCAATAAGTTCAACTTCGGGGCTGTCGGGGAACATTTTTCCGAGAAACTATAAACCCCCACTCAAAGCCTGCTCGCCGCTCGAGTCAAAAGATCGCGTTCCCTCTGAATAAGTTCGGTCGCGTTACCTCTGAATTGGTTCGGCGACTGTGCTTTCACCCGACATCCGTGCGCAAACTTGGCTTTGAGGGAACTATCAAATTCTTGAAAATCTATGAAAGCGTCTTTTGCATCAAAATGCGGGGAAGTGAACTTATTCGGAGGGAACTTATTGAGAGGGAGACCTGTACAAATTTTTCTCACCTCCGGGCCGAAAGCGACAACTTTCGTCCCGCTGCGCGGAACGAGGTTCCCGTTTTCCGGCTCCGCCGATGCGAAAAATCGTATACACTCCTCAGGCAGTAAATAAGAAAGCCCCAGATCACATGTTTGTCGACCTCGGCTTCGCCTCGGACGACAATTACATGTGATCTGGGACCTTCCTTATTTTACTGCCCTAGGTATGTAATATACTATTTCGTCTCTCTGATGAAAGAGAAGAAGAAGAAGTACGGCGAACGTATGGTTAGAGTAGGTTGCACATTATCAAGCTACTATCTTCAGTCTACCTTCCCAGCTAATTACACATTCACATAGATACGTTGGTGCTGCTGCAGTTGGCGGTCATTTATTCAGTTTGAACGATTAAACCCGTCCAGCCATGCAGGTTTCAATGCGTTTACTGCGCAGTAGTAACGGCAGAGTTTAATCGGACATTGTATCTACAGTCCGGCACAGTGTGTAGGGTAGGTATAGTATACCTACATCCCTGTAGGAATATGCAGGCGTCATTTCAATCTAGGTAGGTAGGTACCCATGTTTATTTTACTCTCGCGTTTAGAAGAACGGTTGAAATGGAAGTACTCGGCGAGGTTTGAAGTGGTCAGAACTATGTACATGCATCTCCAATCTCCGCGGAGACACGCAATGTCAATAGATCTTTGCGCCAGCGCCGACATGACGGACAACACGGACGGGCTTGATATTGCTCGGTCCGGTTGATTCGAACAATGTTTTCATTTCTCTGAATACGGTTCAAATACTACTTTCCACACGTCATATGTCAGCTACCTATATAGGTACGTTCGTTTTACGCAATTCTCAGAATTACTATATGCTCTAGCTAGCTGCAGTACCTACTGCTTCATTCGTTCTATATCTTCTATGAATAGATATGCGACTGGGCTGGAAATACTGCAGGAACGTCATGAATATACATCGGGTGTCGGGCGATAACTGATCCCGGGAAATATCTTCTCGTTGACGCATCGTTTATTCAACATTTCTCGGTCAGAAGATTTTCACGATGCGAAAATAATTTACATATACATTTTTTTTTCCTCTCTCTTTCATTTAATCATAATGATCTATATATCTTAAATAATAGATAATATAATTATATACGGGTATAATATATACTCGCATAGAATCTCTCGATGAAAAGTATACAGTGCAACCTCTGATAAACCCTCTCCAAATAAGACCGCTTCTCCAAATCTTCGTTCGGAAGTTGCCCCCACTATTTCGCGCATCGTAGAATCGGGGGCGAACCTCTGAATAGGACCGCGCGTGGAAATTGCGTTTCGATCTTGATTCATGCTTTGAATAATAGTATAGTAATGAAAATTTCAATTGATTGTAATCAATTTCATTTATCTATTATGTTAACACTTATTTTCTTGTTTATTCACATAGGGTAAACTGCGGAGGGATGCCGCATTTCTCATATATTTGAGATTTGCCGACAAATGGTTTTGCAATGGTGATTTATGTTTGGTATTAGAGTAATGAAGCTGATGACAATCGATATTGCGATCGAATTCGCACAAAAAAGAAAGTAATGGCGGACAGAAGACAGTATGTACGAATTTTCCTCGTTGAGATTTCACGCGGATGGGGGGGGGGGCTATTTATACAAGTATCACTACCCTCGTTACAGTTTTCATAAATGTTATGGTTTTACTGGAGTTCCTACAGCCGAGGACTTTTTCATCAGAAAAAGTTTTTCCGTCGAGTATAGAACAAAATTTTACTTCATACCGTGTGAAAATGGGGATTTTACCCACGCGAAGCGCCGAGAGGTCAAAAGAGGCACCGATGGCTCAAAAGAGGCACCGATGGCCCAAAAGAGGCACCGATGGCTCAAAAGAGGCACCGATGGCTGCTCAATTTTTTGTCCGATGATATCTCGAGAACGAGTGATTGGATTTTAATGATTCTGGTCTCAATCGACGTGGCTTTTCCAAACTTAGAACTGATTAGATTTTGGTTTCGATCGTTCGAAACCGCGAGGCATCTCTCCCACATTACTGCAGCATCTCTCCCATAGAGTGTAAGAGAGATGCCGCTTTTCACTGTTTTTTGTTGACGTATATTTTATATGAAAATGAAAGTTTAATAATTTTTTGTTCCTGCCACATTGTGGTAAATAGTTTGAAGAACATGATCACTATCGAATACGTTGGTTAATATCTATTTTTGTTGAAGTTATTAATTTTCTCTCCGCACTTTATACCCTATATTAATAAGAAATTTTAATAACATATCTTAAAAAAGGTAACACAAAGTGACATCTTCAGCAATTCTTGTTGAAAAATAATATTTTTTTATTCAATTCTAAAAGAAATAGCTGTATACATCAAATTATATGTCAAATTATATTCCCCTACAAGCCCGAGGGCGGTCTTATTCGGAGGTTGCACTGTATATTATTCGAAACAATATTTGAAGCAATACCTTATATTGTAGTTGTTTTATGTTATGTTTTTCTCTTCTCGTTCCATTGTGTCGTATAAATTTTCAGTTGGTACAGCGGGGGCTTTCTAGAGCTGAATAAAATGCAGGCATTGTTGACATTCCGGATTAGTATAGAACGTAATTAGCTGCTGCAGTATAGTAGCAGCCGTACCAGTAGGTAATACCACTACTTAGAGCGATTAAAAATCTGTGAATTTCTTATCCCCTATATAAACGGCTCTATTCTTTCCAGCTTTTTACCTACACTTAGATATAAACGTCTGTGCTACAGCTTCCGAACATTATTTTTTGTCGTAAGTATACATACACCTTGAGTTATCACTGCAGTGATAACACCTAAAGTAAGTTAAAGAACAATTTATTTGCATAGGATACTTTGCGCTACTTTTCTAATGCTGCATACAGAACAAATACGCAAAGATATCGGGCACTCTGTACAAATACAGCCACTAATCTCGGAACTCTATTTGATCAGCTGTGGTGAGCAAAGGAATGATTAGTATCATTAGTAAATGGTTAGCATCAAAAGCCGAGCGCCGTTGGGGTTCAGGGGTCTTCTTCAGGCGGTGAAGCCTCTGATAAAGGCCCCTGAGTTAAAGCATCGGTTGAACAATGCCGTATGGTACATACAGCGTTATGTTAATTCCGTTGCAGGGACAAAAGAGAGTGATTTATTATTCATTGAAAACACTGTTCTTCTGTTGTGAAATTAATTAACCCCGGCCAAGATACAGGTATGATATAACAAATTTGTTTTCGAAAGGTGGTTCAATTTGTCGTTGAACTCGCTCGTTCTGATTATACTGTTAACTTGACTCTATACCCGCGTCAAAAGGCGCACTCTAATTAGGGCCTCGACAACCTGGCTCGATCAAGGACTCGTTTAACACAAGGCCTACCTTCTATCCTTCTCCGCTCACCAATTATTGATCTCTTATGTCAGGGCCTTCGATTTCTACAATACTGTATAGCTCATTGTCAGCTTTTTATACATGTTAACGTTATAACGAGGTTCATTTTCGCCTTCAACCCTTCAAGGCTATATAGTTGTTTTTCTCCTCCGACGAAAACACCCTTTTCCTGAAGACCTTCTTGAGGAACTCCAATTTCTTATCGAGGTCAGTAGCCTCAGATAATTACATAACTCTGGTTCGCTGAGATTCGCATTTTCCAGAGGTCTTTCGCCGTGCCTCTTCCCTGTGTGGGTATGTAGCTACATATCTCGAATTTCCTTCCTACTGCAGGAAGCCAAGGAATCTACATTGAATTTCTTCCGTCTTTAACTGGTAAATACACACACACATGTACATGTGCTTGCATCACCGTCGAGAAGGGAAGGAAATTCATCCCACATCCTGGCTCCCGCATATCAGAGTCATACTCGATTCGATAGCGCGTTTCGCGTATCTCGCTCTATTAGGGGCAACGTCCTCCCAAAGCAGTCAGTTGTGAGGACATTCCAATCGCTCCGAGGAAAACGTGTGATGTTAGGTATTCAACCATGATCCAAGGAGATATATTGTATATAGGGTAGGTACGTATGTACGAAATTGCGCCGGTATATCTTCAAGGGAGCCAATTTCCAGTTTTTACATTAAGGCTGTAGCCTGCTACCCCATTTTTGTTTCTAGACTCAAAATGAGATACTTTTTTTGTCCACCAAAATTAACCAGTTCTGATTTTCTTTATACAATAGTAGCAGGTACCTACCCTCCGGGATAGCGAGCAATTTCGATTTGAGTAACAGATAGAAGGTATTTTGGACCAAGCTGTTGCAGCAGCAGCATCGAAGCGCGCGTGCCAATTTTGGCCAATTTGAACTCTAGCTGATATTGGAAAACCGCGCTATGCCTACGTTACACACGCTTGCAGGCTAAATTGGGTGGTTTGTAAGCGGAATCGTCAACTCGGCCAATAACCGAGAATAACGACATATTTTCCGAGGAAAGAGCTAGTGGGATTGAAGTTAATCTCACGCACGTTAACCGCAAATTGGCGTGATAACGGCGAGCAGTATTTCCCACTTCGTAATCATTGTGAATATTGTTGTCGCACTATAGTATGTAGGTATACAACGAATGTCTCGGAATCGTTCAATTAAATCTGATCGGTCAAGCGTTAGGGCTGATTCCTGATTGGTCAATCTTCTCTCATTCTTATATAAGCTTAAAGACGTCTTCGACTTTGTTTCACGACGAAGTATTTCTCTGAAATAAATATTTCCCCTTCTGCAGATATCGATGTTCAATTTATCTCGATCTGGATTACGCCTACTCTTTCTATTCTGGTGAATCCCTTCCAACGGACGAACCTATATACAGGTATACCTACAGTTATTGAAAATATAAAATCGCCTTTGTGTACAGTTTTCACGTCGGCTTATACTCGCTTCCTGCATTTCCCACGGGATCGACAATTTTAAACGTGATCTGGTATACCTACTACAATTCAAAGGTATTCCCGCACTCGAAAAACTCAATTTCAAAATTACTCGCGTTTGTATCATATAGGTGTAGAAATTTCGGAAAATTAATTCATCCAAACAAATTTCTCTTGTCAAATTCGCTAGTCATTGAAATTGCGAGTCTAATAGAGCAGCGAGCACTTGAAAAATGAATTCTTCTTTGTCTTAAAAATGGTGTGAAATTAAAAAATCAAAGTTAAAACGCTGATTTGAATTACTTCGTTGACCTGACCCGAAAAGTTCACGGTTCACCTGCAAGGGATCCCCTCAGGGCTTGTTCACACCGAGCGACATCTGCATGACGCAGGTCGACCCGTTCGCAAGCACGAAAGCTCTTAGCCCCTAGGCAATGCCTGATCCGTTGGAATTTCTACCTGCGCGCAGAAAGCCTATCGATCGGGTTTACCACTCGGCTGTTTAGCGGACAGATCCGCGTAAAGACGAGCCGGAGACTCAAAGATCTGAGGCAATGATCTCTCCCACGTGTTTACCAACGGTTTAATGGATCCTATCGTATCACAGATTTCTGATGCATTGCAATTTTGTTGATACCCAGTTCAGAATATTTTGGGATTTCATTTCTAGCTATACATGGTATATACTACATGTAACACACCTATATATCCATGTTGGAGATATGCCCACCATAGTCAGTTGCCTTGCAATAAAGAGTAGATATAGGTACCTATATGCTTTCCCTGCATCTCGGTCATTTTCTCCCTTTAACTTTTCCGTTTGCGTACAACGGTATACAAGTTCCTGCGTTCGTAAATCTTCAGATTCACTGGTTCTTGGCGAGTAGGTAGGTATCACGGCACATGCACTACACCAGACAGTGTAAGTCACTAAGTTTGAAAAAGTGCGGTAGTTACATCCTGAAATATGGACATAATTCATCCACCATTTTACACTTTGTATAATACTCATATTTATGTATTGTACGGCTGCACATGTTTTCACACATAGATATACTACATGTATATATAATCTGTCTATAACTACCCAAATGTATATGTACAATATATCTGTTGAAAATCCGATATACTATACAGTTCCGATCGGGTATAAGTTTGATAGGTAATTTATTGCACAAAATTTATGGGCTGTTCATTGCCTTGTTAGGTCCTCCCATATTTCGTGTCATTGCCTGTAAACATTTTATTTTGGGACACGTCTTTATTGCTTGACTTTTAGTGGTCTTATACCTTCACCTATACGTGTAACGTTTATGTGTCTGTTTCTAATCACAAGGTTTGTGTATAGTGCAGGCCGATGATGAACCAGACTTAGAAGTAGAGCGGAATGATTCGACCTCTGTATTCTATCCCCTATAGCGATTTATTGTAAAAGGAAAAAGGGTCAGATTATTATCGTATTGGGCTGCGTCGGAATAAATTCTGCCTTCAGGATCATTCGAAAAGTTGAAAAAGGTGGCTTCCTGTCTGCTCCTTCGACCCTCGGGCTTAACCTCTGCGTCAGGGTGGAGCGAAACCGGCTGTTATTTTAAACCCTTTACTCTTAGCGTCCCTCGCTCTGGGTCCTCAACGCTCCTCCTTAGCCGAGGGAATTCCCTCTACACTAGGTGTATGTACCAGCCACCTCGACTATCCGCGTTTCTGTGTAGCCTAATTCACTACAAACTCGTCCTGGCGAACCAAATTAACATACTTCTCGGTAGTCTTAAGCAGCGATCTACTTTAGTCCTCAAAAGCACCGCATGACCTCCTGAGCTTAGCTCATTATACCCTTCCCTTATCTATATCTGGCTTTAATGATAACTGGATTCGATTTTGGGTCTGGTGTATGTTCTATGATCATTTTCTATTCCGTAATGCAGATTGAATGCTCTGATATATTAATTAAACTATGATTGCAATTATGACCGAGAATTATGTCTCGCATTTCAATGTGTCCGTAAATTAGTTATCGCCATATGACGTAAAGTCCATGAGGATTTTTCACTCTTCGAAAGTTTATAAACTGGTTATATTATACCACACATATAGGTATATATATCTGAGAGGGAGAAAGTTTTCAGTTGAGTAGAAGCACTCGCTTCGTGTCGGTAGACACTCAAATAGGATTGGATAAAGGATATAGTAGCCGAAGAGCAAATGTTTCGAAACTTTGAGTATTCGCTTCTAAGTTTATTACTCGTTAACAAGGAAAATGTGAACTTTCTTTTTCGAGTTGCATTGATTCAGGAATCTCAGAGTTTCGAAATGATCTTGTGAGTCCCTAAAGTAATTTGAAATTGCGTAGGGCATATATAATATTTCATCGCACAGCTATACTTTATCAGAATATTTAGTCGTCTTTTACCTTAATTCTCAAAAAGTCTCTCCTCCTTCACAAACTGGTGCGGGATAGACATAAATGAGAATCGTTGATGGCCTTCCCTCCCTCCACTGAAGGGTAGAAAAGTTTTTGGTACCCTACACACCGGTTGCAAACAACGCGGGTCCTCCGGTTACCGCCATATTGTTTTGCAGATGTTGTAGTACCTACTCAGTTAATATCATACAGTTTCGAAAGGCGTTGTTTAATAGCGTGACGGACCGGTGACAGACAGATAGAAAGAAGGTGAACTTTGTTCATACAAGAATATTACCTACAGCCCCGAATGCTATACAGTGAAGTGAAGTATTCAACCTTTCATGATATAAATAACGTTTTGCTAAATAATAATGACTTATACCTACTAAACCGCTCATGCATCGTGAATTTAATTGAATTAACAATTTCGAATTGATCTATCTTTTTCAAATCACCGCAATTCACTTTTGAGAAATATTCTACTGACTCAGTTATTGACCTTATTTCCATGTATCATTGGTTTACTCCGAAATGATGTAGGTAATTTCAGAGCATTTCCTCAAATGTTCCAAGATTTTTAATAAACGATGCGACCTGTACCCTGCGGAACCACTTTTTCTTTAGTACACTCAGTCAATTCCATAAAATTCCATAAAATTTGAAATAATTTCAAATTATGTTTCAATCAACGGTGAAAGAACGGATTCAAAGGAATGTTCCTTCAAAGCGTACCTGCAATGATTTAAAAAACGTTGTTTCCAAGGTGTACACTTATACAGACCCTTAATAAAAGAAATTCTACTTTATTTGGGAATTAGCCACCCTTTGATCAACCAATCGAAAATAAATTTCCGTAACTGCCTTGGCTCGATCGGGTAGGTAATACTCCCTGCACTGTATATAGAACTATTTCTTTCACTCTATCGAGTATCTATGGGAAGTTTGAACAAATCGAACAAGTGTCGCCGCAATATCCACGCGTACCATTGATTTCAAACAACGAGACAAAATTCACAAGTTAGGGGAACGCGATAAGCGTATTATACGCGTAGCATATATACATATAGAAATATATGTATGTACTTATATGAGCATTATACATATAATACATACGTATAGATATATTCTAGTGGGTTATCTCATCGGTATGGGTATTGCACGAGGCGAATAAATATTGCTGCCGGAATTTCGGACGAGCTTTTATCAAGCAGATTATACCGACTGTAATCATCAAAGAGAAGCTCGTTTCGCGGTTGAAAATTCAAAAAACAGAAGACCAACGGAAAGCCGTCAGGTAGGTAGATCTAGAGCTTTTTACTTTACGGATGATCGCCGTTGTGCTCGAGTGAATTTTAGGAATTCGGGAATTACGGGGTATCTCCGTAAATGGAAAATAAATGTAGAACGTTTTTTTCTTCAATGCTGCTGGTGCTATACTGCTGTTGCATCAAAACTTTTCACCGAAATTAGATAAAGTACCCTACGCGTTACATAATGGAATTTTTATTTCCTTCTAGTAAGAAAGAAGAAGAAGAAGAAGAAGAAGAAGAATAAGAAAATAAGTCGAGGAGAACCGAAAGCTTTAAAGCTTACAATTAGTTAGTAAAGCCCAGAAGTTGGTAAAGGTTAAACAGATTTCTGTAGGCGCGGTAACTTCATTTTTTCGTTTTTACGTTAGCAACAGCTCTCGTTTATTAGATAGAGAGAGAGAATTGTGATCTCTGTAAAACTTTACGAATTTCCTTTGCGTATACGTGTGCACTGTGCACAGTTGTAATTTACGTCGAGAGAAATCGCGTGCGGTAACAATCGGTGGAAATTGAATTGTCATAAGTTCGGAGTGCGGAGTTAAGCAATAATTGAATCCGATCGAGAGAGAATACCCGTTCGCTAGCTCGCCTTCCTATCCTTTCGCACGTCCGAATCGCAGAGTTAGAGCCGACCATCCGCAGTGCTGCTGCAGAAACGCGTGGGGTAAAACAAACGGCTAACCGTTTGTCACGTAAATCTTTGACGAGGAGGAGAATAACGTCATTACAGAGGCCAGAGCTTCTTGGTTGGCAATTTCTCGTCGCACTTCTTTTGGGTCTTATTTATTCTTTCATTTTGATCTCTATGACCCCGTACACCAGCATTCACTTCACCTTCATTTCGCTAAACCTTTTCTCTCCTCTCCTCTCCTCTTGCCTTATCTCCTCTTCTCTTCTATTAATTTCGAAAGATTTTCAACCAACTCAGTGTAAAAGAGTTAGTTAGTTAGTTTCTCGCCACATTTCAAGTGGATTTATAATTAGTTTTAATTAATACTTTTTCATTCAAACTTAAAAACACTGTGAAAACGAGTTCACGCGCGAAATGTCGAACGGATTTAAAATCCTGTTAAAAGTATTTCTAAGGAAGTAGGTCCGACCGTGTGGTTTATCAAACATATCTATACCACTAGGTTACAGTGGGTATGCTTGAAGTAATTCAATTGCTAGTAGTACTGCAGTACCTACTGCACTCCGTGCTTCTATGCTATACCAGAACGATCTGCTCCCGGATATTCAAGAGTAGGTATTACATAGGAAGCGGAGCAATTCTCGTGCTTATTTTTTTTTTACTTATTTCAATGTTTTATAATTAAAAATAACGCCTGCAATCGCCATAACAGTTCTACCAGTCTCGAATATCAATCTCAATCGTAACAAATCCACATACGTTATAGGTACGAGAATATTGTTTTATTAAAATTGATAAAACTAAGAATAAAAATATGATAATCGAACGTATCATATGAAGTATGGAAATATTACTTTACATCTAGAAAATTGAAGAATAAGTTATTCACACTGCAGGTATACTACTACTTAAGGGGACCAGTACAGCGACTTTTCGAGAAATTGTCATAGTCCGAAATCAATTTATTTCATACTCAAAGTTCATTTCACATCAAAATATTTTTCTTTTTCCAAATCATGTGTCGTAAGGATTTTGGCACACCGTTGATCCAATTCAATCTCTTGACGTCTCATTTTCTCCGGTGAACCATTCCTCATCTTGTGAATGTAGGGATTTTAAAATAAAAAATTTAAGTTATGATCAATTTACCAAATTTGCAAAAATAATTATCACTCATTTCTTAAATAACTTGGCCAAAACGAAAAATTTTCAAAATTCCTACATTCACATGATGAGGATTTGTTTTCTGAAGAAAATGAATCCAAGATGACCTGAATCGGTCGAACGGTGCTCTAAAATCCTTACGACACATGATTTGAAAAAAGAAAAATATTTTGATGTGAAATGAACTTTGGTGATGAAATAAATTGATTTCGGACTATGATAATTTCTCGAAAAGTCGCTGACTTGGTCCCCCTTAAAGCATAAAATCGTGAGTCTGACAAAATTTGGAGTTGGCTAAATTTTGGATCCTCGAAAGAGGATCATGTTTTTTATAGAGTAATACACGATGAAACACGAGTTAAATATACCTGTACGAAAAGTTTTACACCCTTATATACCGTTGTAGACTAACTTTACGATATTCAACGGATTTCGACATCCCGGCTAACTTTTAGTCTGTAGTACCCGTGACTCCCTTGTGTAATCAGATTTTTCACCCCTATCTCTTTCCCTATCCCACACCCACACCCACACCCACACCCGCACCCTTTTCCCTTCCGGTTTAACAGTTATATAATATGAAGAAATTTTTTCCGCCACTTCCTCGATAAAAACCGTTTTAGGGATGAGGGGTAGGTAGGTTTAGTACGTAAAAAACAGACGGAATAGTATATGTTAGAAATTTAGGGAAAATATGAAACCGCGACTTTATCCTATTCATAATACCACTTATTTTCTATACTACAACGGGGCACCGTCTCATGGTCCTGATTGTCTCACACGCAACCAGCAACCGGGTGACTGTTTTGGCCCACCGCAGGGTAATTAAGGTAGGCTAATCGATATAGGAGCTGAGCGTAGAGCACCGAGTTTCGAGTTTCGAGGGTTAAACTCGGCGCAAAGAATTGAGAGAGGATTCAAGCGCCCCTGGGTATCTTGAATTTATTTTTTTTTTTAGGATTGTAACGATAAAGTTTCAATAAACCCGCGATGGGCAATTCAGATTTTCATCCCACTTCTTCAAACCGAGTGTGAATACGCCGGGTTCATTTCAGCCAAGTTATATCTTTCTCTCATTCTGAACGATCCTTTGCAGATATAGCCGGCTCCCGCAGTACGTTATCTTACTTCTGATACCCTCGTATCTTCACGCACCTACCTATACCTCTACTCCTGTCCTGGAGACGCGCAAATGGGACTTCTTTATTCGACTACAGAATACACCCGCCATTTTGAATCTTCTCTAAGCGCTATAGCAATTTGTTCTCTTCAAACTCTCGGCAGCCTTCAGAGATTCTCGAGAACATCACCTTTCTCGTGAATACATATGGAGAAAATGATGATATTCATTGGCAGCGAGCTACAACCCCCCGGTATATAATCATATCGTATACGCCTATGAGGGCAATGGGAGATTGTGGTAATTGAATAACGGGGAAAACAAGAAGCACTATAACCCTCGAGATGTTATTCTTGGACTTGGTTAACCCTACGATATAATACAAAAGGCTTTGGGTCGCTAGGGGATCGGTTGGAATCATGCCAATTGTATTTCGGCGCAGTTAACTACCCTCAAGAATCTCGGGTTGTTGCCGAAGAAAAGGAAGACTTTGAGATTGTTCTCATGGATTTTTGAATACCCTGAAAGAGTATAGGTGTATAATAAAGGGAGCTGCAGCTGAAGAGAATGTTTAATATTTCATAAAAATATATCGCTCTAAAGGCGTGGTTGTTAACCTTGGGCGTTTATTTAATGAAATATTAATAAACGCTCGAATAATTTACATGATCATTTTTCATTAACCCCGTGTTTTGCCTCTTTGTCGGGATAAACCTATATACTACCCCATAGTCAAGAACTTAGATTACTCGTGAGAAACACTCTCTAAGCCTCACTTTCCTGAACTCCCGCATTCGCTTGCCTTCAAAGCTAGCCCTGATAGTGGTATATCTTTCGAGTAGCATGAACGAGTATCCCTTTTATTAACCCTGCTTAGCCAGACCGTCGTTAAGCTAAGCTAGGTTACTCGGAATTCTAGTTCTTCCTTAAATCAGTGAAATTTGTCGCTCAGAAAATCTCAAAGATACTAGAAAACTAAGAGTATAGGACAATATTGCTTTCCTGATGAAATTACGCGAGACTCAAGGTTTCTTTTTTACAAACGTAAAGGAAGAACCGTTTCGTAATAAATAAATAAAAAATGTTCAAAGGAAACTGATGGAACCATATATGGCTACCTACATACATATACCTACTTGGGAGCGAAATAAGCGAAAACAAAATGGTTATTCCATAAAGCTGGGAGTTTGGACAGGGAAACAAAAACCGAACAAAGAGGGGGAAAAATTGAAAGGAAAACAAGAACGGAAGAGGGCAAAAAAGAGTGAGCAAAAAAAAAAAAAAAAGAACGGGAAAGAAAAAAGGAAAAGAAGGACCAAAGAAAAGCGAGCTGAAGCGTTAAACTAGCGAGTTATCCGAGCTTTTGTTTCGTTTTCAAGCCTCGCGCAGCTCTGGCCCCATGATGTATTTCGAGCTTGCGATTCGGAATATATTGGGTGCACGGTCGGTGATTCATATGGTGAGGAAGTACCCACTGCCGTGAGTTTGTAAAAGCGTTTTGCTCCTCTTAAACGCGAAGTTCAGTATATATATGCGTATATAGGTACAGGTACCTAATCTAAAGTCCTGCCAGTGCAAACAGCAATTTTCTAAAACGCTTCAAGCTCTCTCCGCGCTTTATCTGGGCCGCCAACGCCAACGCCAACGCCTCTGCTTTACTGCAATATCTGTATACGAGTATGTAAATAAACCTGCGACTAGGTATGCGTTCAGTCTTCTACCTATATCGCCTCCATACGTTTGACGTAGATATGTGCGGATATTACAGGTTAGAGGAAGATGTGTGTATATTATATATATATATACATGTACATAGGTATACCACCGCATGTAATATGTACGAATATATAGCGGGTGTCTCGGCAATCACGACTCATGATTTATTTAAGATGAAGATGGAGACAAAATTTTTACGACAGAATTTGGTCCAGATTTCTCCATTGGGGAAGAAAGAAAAGGGAAGAAAACGTAGTGAACCGTATATTATACACTAGATTTCAAATACGACTGAGATTTACTGTTTTTTTTTTTTTTTTTTTGTTTCACGTTTACTTCAAGTGTCGAAAAATCGATTGTGTATTTACTATATAATGAATAATTGAATCGACAAAGAAAGGGCGAACTTTATATTGTATTTCAATTTATATTTCAGTTTATCTGCACCACATTATAATTCAAACCTCGGAGAGAATTGAGTTGGAATCAACGATATCCAATAACGCATAGTCATGCCAAGCCGAAAATGAGTTGCTGGGGTTTGATACCCTCGGCCCTTCTGCAGTATTAACGCGGTAGCAATTAAAAAAACTGCTGCCTCATGTGATTATACCCAGCTATAGATAAACAAAGGGAATTATTAACACAATTTTTTTTGTCATTTAAAGTGGGCTTTCACTCATGTTCACGAAAGTAACACATCATTTTCATCCCCCGTCATCAGGGTGGATATAGGCATTTCCCGAAATTTCCTAGCAATTACGATGATTGTATTAATGCATACGGGGAAACGAAAGCAAGCCTCGAGCCATGGGTATACCTACAATGCGGAAATTTAATGATGAAGGATACTAACTTGTGCTGGATTAACTACAGGTTCATAATGGAACTGGAATTTTAAACTACCCTGTATGTCATATTCGTGCGAGTATAGGGAAAAGCATTGCAGAAGGCGAGAGGGTGCAGGACCAAATATGTGCCCATAAAATATATTACCGTATGCGCAGCTGATACTTCCACACAACTAGGGTATAACCGATAACCCTTCGGAATTTTGAAATAAAAAATACTTTACTCAACTAATTAGAAGGAAATGGTAAAAATTTGTAGACGAAATTTATATGGAAATTAATTAACGCATATTGAAGATCTTATTATATACCGTGGCAATCTCAGAATGCGGAACGCCAGGGATACCAATCCAAAACTCGTTAGCAGCAGTTTAGTAACTCACTAGATGTTTCTAGTAAAATCACTATA
Source organism: Tenthredo livida (assembly GCA_963992785.1). Taxonomy (NCBI): domain Eukaryota; kingdom Metazoa; phylum Arthropoda; class Insecta; order Hymenoptera; family Tenthredinidae; genus Tenthredo; species Tenthredo livida. Next base: position 5,374,658 of record OZ023066.1, read on the forward strand.
AATAACTAGATTTTTTGAAATTTCTACTGAATTATCCTCAATTTTTTCAAAATTCTTTTTCTCAGTATTATTTAGATAATTATTCATATTATTTGCAGCCTCAATGAAATTTGACGCTGCTATCACTCTAAAATTTGATCTAAAAATGGTATTATATTTAGGCAAATGAGTGCTCGATATACCTCACTAAGTAATAACCAAAGAAATTTCATCAAAATCTTACGAACCGCTACCGAGATATTAATACTTATTTGAAACCACATTTTCCCAATCCCTTAGCAAACTCTACGACCAAGTTTGCTCAAATTCAATACCTCACCTACAAATTATTCACCATGTTACCAAATGCCGTTAAAATCGTCTCACTTCTTTGGGATACTATAGAAGAAATAAAAAGCAAAAACCAATTCTGCAGAATTTTCTGAATTCTCTGTTTCACATAGTTCTATAAACGCTGACGCACAATGTTGTGCATAATGACAGGCTGAGGTGACATGATATGCTAGAGGGTCCAATACACGTGGTTCCACACGTGGGGGCAGGGTGAGTATAGGCTATGATCTGGTGTTGTGTCGAAGTGTGCACTCTTCGCATAGTTTGAGTATAGCCAGACAATAGCCACTGGTCATCCCCTATTTGGCCTGAAGGTTGGCCCGTCGGGCATTGGGAGACCGGGACGACCCTTTTTTCACTTCTTTTTTTTTTTCATTCTTTTTTATTTCGCGACGAAACTTTTATACCCAGTTTACTGTGCGCCTCGTTGAGGTCCGTTGGGATACGTATTATACGGGAGTATGCGTGTAGGAGGTCCACCGGTTCTGCACGGGCTGAGAGACCAATTCGAATTTCGCTAAGTCCTCGTCCAGGGGATGAACAAACGCTGTGGCAAAGGAGAGGGAGATGAGGTTGGGTATATAGGCGAAGATACATTAGCCGTGGGATTCTGCGGTATCGAACCCCCCCTGTTCTTCGATGATAAATTAATTAATATATCTACACTTAAGCGAAACCGTATAAATTTCTATCACGGTACACATATAACGGCAATGTAAATAAACTCGGGGTCGTAGCATCAAATTAATAAGATCAAGACTGATCTTCATTGTTTTCCTTACTGAATCCACAGACTGGCTGACAATCGAGGAAATGAGATCCGTGTCAATATAACAGTTAAATGAATTTTCCCCAATGGGTCAACATTCAAATGGAACATTTGCATCGATGTACCTAATACTGCCACTCATGGAGACTTTCAATATTTTCATTTTCCCTAGTACGAGTAAATTTTTGATAAATATCGATTTCAACTGCTTTATGGGTTCACCCATGTGAAATCCTTAGCAATTGCTTCGGCCATCCGATGAAGATGTGTCCGGACTGCGGGGTGACAGTTTATAAAATGTTCTTGGATTGCCTCTTCAGTGCTGGTACGTGTGTCTCCATGGAATATAAGATACATGTCCCAGCATGCGAGGACCTATTCTGCGCCCTGTAAATACGTATATATAACTAGGATATGTAGTGACAGATGAGATCTAGGTAAGCAGTATTACGTGTCTAGCGCACTGTCGTCAACTACTTTTCTACGAGGATCGCAAAGCTCGCTATGAAATACGTCATCGAGTTACACTCATATATATGATGTACACATATGAATGTACTATGTATGTCCTTTCGTTCATAGTCGATCTGGAGCCAGTGGAGTATCATTTCAAATCCCTAGATAAAAATGTCGTGTTATCGATATGCGTCGGCCAATACATAAGTGAAAAGATGTATTTATATCGCAAGTGAACGAGGGCTGAAAAAGCGTTCTTTGAAGCTCTTAAGACAACCGGAACAGACTTATTTTCTGTGTAGTTAAGCACGCTATTTTCATGTTACAATATGGGGTATAAAGACACAGACGTGTTAGTAGGTACGCTGCAGACTGAGAGCTTTGAGTAATAAAAACCTGCAGCCCCCATTAACAGCCGGTAATTAAAATAAAACGGTGTCGTCTTTTTTATACCTCTCCAGGGTGTGGTGTTGTATTTTTTAAAATCTTTCTCTTCGGTGATATGCCCGTTATCATATGCTGTTTAGTCAAAGGGTAATGTGTTTTCAATCCTCGACTTGCACCATTCGGTGCGGAATTAAATCACCTTTTTGCAACTTTATTCATCGCTATCAATCACCGGGGTATCAGCTCCTTCTAAAAGGCTTCCGTTCTGGCAAAATGCGAACGTTTATCAAGCACAGAAGACCGTTCCAAGCATTAGGCAACATCAGCTTATTTTTTCTTTTTTTTTTTTTTTCTCTTTTTTTGAAGTGATGAATCGCAGAGCGCCAGGAATACGGAGCTTTGAAAATCCATCGGAACATTTGCCTGCAGGGGGTCGTTGTTAGGGATCTTTGCTAAGTCCGGGTCGAGGTAGATGGGTTGTTTTTCGTCGTCTTAACGTTCTGCGGGAACACCTGACGTCTGATCAATGCCCAACAACGAACCTACAAGCTTGCGAGCTTGCGAGACGGCGAGACGACCATATATACTATACAAACCGGATCCCTAAAACCTTTACCATCGGATATTAGGGTCGGGTGACTGTGACAGGGTCGCCGTCAAGGTCGGACGTCTGGTGGTAGTTTTTTTCTTCCCTTAAAATCTCCGAGCTTTTCTTGGTGTGATCGAAAATTGACAAATTCAAATAAAAATAAAAATTCAATTTCCGTATTTTCAATGTTCAAAATCGAAGATCCCTTTTTATAAATCTGAAGGAAAAAGAGCCACAGGCATATTCACAGGTAATTATTTTGAACCCGTTAACGTTTCTCTTTGTATTGAAAAAACGAAAACAAAAAAGGAAGAAAAATTCATTCTATAAAAAATTCTATATTGCTGCACGTACGAATATTATTTTCTCCAAGAGAAATCAGCGAGCTTACGTTAGTAAAGTGAATTTTCTCCGTATAAGCTGTAGCTGCGTTTTGTATTAGCAGCAAACGTGTTAGTCGATGAAGCTAAAAATTAGCTGAATCAGCAATTACCGTTGGCATCAGCAAATTACAATTTGCTACTGCAGTGAAACAATTTGTCTTTTTTTTTCTTGTTTTCTTGTTTTCTGTAGAAATTTAATCTTATAGGTGTGCCGAATAGAGGTCCTATTATTTCACATTTTAGTAGTGAGTTGACTACAATTGCGAAATCTGTCGAGAGAGAGAGAGAGAGAGAAAGAGAGAGAGGGGGGGATATCGAGTATTTTCGTTAATGATCAGAGAATTTGATCCTGTGGAATAAAAATTCTGAATCATCATGGATAGTGGGCGCATTCCTGGGGGAAAAGAAAACAGTAAGATTTGAATATTATATTATATTCAGAGACGTTGAGAGGTCAGGATGAATTCTTCTCTCCGGCATATATAATTTAAGTACATTTTGTCACCTGCTTTGATTTCCTCAGTTTTCTGTTTTCTTATTCTTCTTTCATTTCTTAACAGCTGTTTCGCAATCCTCATTAAATTTATTCAAATTGTTCAAATTATCCGTTATAAGCCTGGCTCGAGAAACATTTGGAATTTAATTTCGTCAAGACTTAATTGTACAGATCGGTAGGTACAACCTGAGCTTTTGATGAGAGTAGAGGCTTTAACTCGCGATTCAAACCAGGTATAAGTTATGAATTAAAAGAGGAATATAAGGAATTTTTTTGCACCGTTAATTAACGAACGTCTGGATTGCGTTTTACGCTATAACAAACGTCGTTAATTATCTTCAGGTAATCACTTACCTATATCTATAGAATATCTAATTCCTAGCTTTTTCGCGCGAGAATAAAAAGGCATGAGGTTTTTTATAATTCTTAAAAGAAACTTTCGGCACAAGAATGAAAAGCTTATCTTTTAGAACTCGATAGCCGAAGCTAAACGAGTTAATTAACAAAATCACCTCTTTAATCAAGCACTATGTATTCGGGAAAACTTATACAGCGGAAGATATCGAGGAAAAAAAAATATCTCACACAACACGGGTGGTGCAGTGTTTTCACAAATCGATACTGAATTCGATAAATTTTCAGCCCTTGTTCGGAAAATCAGTTTAAAGACATTAAAAATTTCCTTTACTTGTATAATTCGTTAAATTTGTATATGCTTGAATGAAATGCACAAAAAGTGGCGGAATAATACTTGTGTGTGTAAATTTCTTTCTTTCTTAATCTGTTTCAGACGTTCTGCGTGGTTTCTAAGAGGTTTCGTAAGAATTACATTCACAGATTCACCGCAACAAATAGTTGGTTCTATTTTTCGCCTTGGAATCGTGTAAGACGGTGCTGTATCTTCCTGAGTACTAACCAGTACTTCGATTACGTTGTCATGGCTACTATTCTACTAAACTGCGTCTTCCTGGCCATGACTGAAACCGTGGAGGAGGCTGAGTGAGTATCATCTCTCCAAGTACATACTGCAGTACACAGAGCTTTTTTCAACTTAACTGTACCTACATATATACCTACGTAGTACCTATTCCGCATTTTCCTTGCCGAAGTAAGTACTGCACAGTCTTGTGTCCGGGATGTAAAATGGAATTGTTAGTTCAAACTCTATACCTACGTAGTGCAGAAATCTGACTTGGTAAATGTTGAGTGTGGCCTGGAATGCGACTCTGCGGCTTTTAAGTTTTCAACGAAATTTACTTTTCACTGCAGCTAGAGAGCGGTGAACCGTTTTTTCCTTTCTTTTTCTTTTTTTTTATTTCATTTTTATTCTCCCATTCTTTTTTCTCGGTATTTAAAAATTTACATAAAACTCGGGGAGGTTTCTTCGCCGCCTGAAAATAGCCGTTCGGTTTAATTCCTTGTGGTGCAGTTTTCTACGGGAAACGGAAACCGCGAAATCTGTGCATCTGCATGCCTAAATAAACCGTTATAACATGTTGCTGCACTAGGTGCAACCTGCGCGAATAGGTATATCCAAGTTCGTTAGTTGAGACGATAATTTTGTTTTTTATTCTCGCTCAAAAAGGGAACTCGCAATGTCGTATTGGCGAAAGCAATTTTCTATGACATAAAATGAAGAACCTTTGAAAATTATTGGCTCCAATTTCCGTTGAAACAGTTTTATAAGGAAGCGGAAGCTGCCGAATCCGGCTGTCCATTTTTTTTTTTTTATCCTCAACAAATTTTCACTGGCAACATTGACTCATATATTGCTGCAGATTGAACCGTGAGATATTTGATTTGACTTTTGGCATACGAACAACAATTATTTGTCTTATAAACAAGTCAATCTTAGAATGTGCAGGAAGCTGACCTATTCAGTTAAGAGAGCTGACGCAGGCGGGGTGCAGAAAACTCTGTTGTTATAGGCTCAAATTTCCGGTGGAATTTTTATTAGCAAACGGAAGTCGCAAAATTGGCTTATCGTAGCTGTCGTCTGTCTGAAAAGAATTTCGTTTCGACAATTTTGGCTCGCATATAAAGAAACACGCAGATAATATCGCGTCTGCAGGTAAATTTGCGTGACATTTGTTCTTCCGAATATTCTGCGGCGATGAATTTATGATGGTTGAAAAAGTGCAGAAGACCCTGAAAAATTCTTAGCGATCGGAGAATCGTCGTTGGCTCCAATTTCCTTTTCAGTATTTTTTTTATTTTTTTCTTATTTTTTTAACAGGAAACGGAAATTGCGAGATCCGCTTGTCTCTTTTCCCAAGAAATCCTCGCAATCCTGCAATGCAATCTGACATTATTAATTTTTATTTTTAGGACAATTATCGCGTAGCTCATTCATTCATGGACGAATCAATTTTCAAGAAGTTTATAAAACCCTCCGAAATTTCTTCAGCGCTATAAATATCGATCGGTTTCAAATTTCCGGTTCAATTCATACCGCGGGTTAAAGGTCACTTGCGTCATCGATGCTTCGGGGAAAACGACGCCCATATATTATCGCCTCAATTACTCCGAAATACAATCATATAACAATCATTTACTTCGACGAATAATAATTTTCTTATAATAAAATAATTATTATTCGATTTGAAGTCTGGAAGAAGGTATGTATAAGGTGGCTGGTTCGCGCTGCTCTGCAGCGCGGCAGAGTTAGGATGTGGCCTGGTAAATCTTTACCACGTCCGGAGGGATCCGCGAGATACTTAGATATTTATAAGAATCGATTCCCGCTCGAGCGAGCTCCATAGAACATTAATTACTCCTCCGTATTCCTATCTGTCTGCTCTGCACGAATCTCTTTCACAGTTCCTCGAGCTTTCGCGAATTTTCTTCTTCATTTTTTCAGTTTTTTATTCTTCATTCTTTAATATAAGAGCAGGCGAGTAAGGTGCTGCACTCGTGAATTGAGGAGAAGATTAACGACAAAAAGAAAACAGAAAAAAAAAGAAATAGCAAAAGAAGTCATGTATGAGAATGGTGGATTTGATCATCCGTGAACATAGATTAAGGATATATTAGCTGATCGGGTTCATCGCTTTCTGCTTCGTTTAACGAGAGCCCTAGCTTCCGGTTGGTCTCTTCCGATAAAAAAAAAGAAAAAAGTCGATGAGATCCGTATAAAATCGCACTATGTGAAATCTGAAACAATTGGGTATAAAGAGAAAAGAGCACGTGAGTTTATATGCCCAGTGAAATGATTAATTTTATCATGAATTCGGTTCATTAGTTTTTCTTTTTTTTTTTTTGTATCGTATCGTATAATTTCTTGCTATAGCATATTCATGTACACAGGGAGGTTCAAAATGTTTACAATATTGTACGCCGCAGGTCATACAAGCGTTTTTATTTATAGATTTAGTAAAATCTGTGGTAATCTTTCACTCCCCCTTTTTTTTTTCTTCTTTTTTTTTCTTTGCACGCATCTGGCTATGCGAATCCGGGTTCATCCCCCATCGGAATAAAGGAAATATGAAAGAAATAAGAATTGACAATCCTGGGGCGAAGCCTAAAGCTCCTGCTCCGTCAAGCTAACGATAAATTTAATACCACGCGAACCATAACAGATGTTGTTGTCTTATGCAGAAGTAATAAAAGAAAATCTAGCGAATTTCACGACAGATAAAACGTAGATATTTCAGGGCATTATCAAGCTAGGGATTCAATTCAGCAGAAGACCAAACGCCGATACTGCAGTTGTTATTATTTCACACCTCATTATTACCCACTTGGTTAAAATTGATAAAAAAAATGGTGAAAAAATGAGTCGGAAAAGAAGTAATATTTAATACTTGACAAAGATTAACGGTGCGAAAATTCTGCCACCCTAAGTTTGCGAATCTCGTATGAAATCTCGTGTGAATTCCCCGGTAAGAATGAACTTTGGAAATGTCTGCAGCGATATTTTGAGATAATAGAGTCGGCTAACTGGGCTGGAAAACTAATTCGAATGAAAGTGAAAGTGAAATAGTTTACTCCCGATGACAATGCGAGAATGGAAATCAATTCTATTATACCAAAGCCATCAGAAACCGAGCTGTCACTACGTCGAGTCGTTGGTCAGGGGTAGTTTTCCTGGAAAAGTGGTGATTCTAAGGCAATTCACCGTTCCGCGTATATATATATATATGTATATTACTACTGATCTCGTGGGAGGAATAAGGGCCAGTAAATTCTGCGTGGCAGCCGGCCTAGGTGTAGGCATTGACCGCTCGATGGCGAAGGCGTATAGGGGTTTTACGAAATTAGAGCTCTAAGAAAAGATTTCACTTTGATCGTTAGGCGTTTCTGCAAATATTACCTAACTAGCTACACCTACCTACATCGCGTGTATTACGTATACGTATACCTATATTGCTAAAAAAAAAAAAAAAAATAATTCGAGTCAAATTATTGGTTTGAAAAAGCTGTAGGTGATCAAATCAGCACCTGATTACACCTAGTCATTCATTTTAATTTTAAAGCCCCGCGACTTTAGTTTCGGGTAAAGAGAAAAAAAAAAAAAAAAATCGGCTGACACGATTCGCCAATAACTAAACCACAAGCTCATTACTTTAAAATTCATCTTTCATTGCACGGTGCAGCTGGCACTGCGCGATGGTCTTTAACGACTGAACTCGATTCTGTATTCTCCGTCCGTTCGCGTACCAAGTTCTTGTCGAGAGTGTCAGGTGAAAGAGGAAAGATGGCATTAAGGTAGAAATTCACCGTCACGTTTCGAGATAGCGGACCATCCATCCATCCATCCCTCATCCCTCTTTTGCATTGTGACGTTTCGTCCCGGAGAGCATAGCGTGTGTATAAGAAAGAAAGAAAGATTTCTTACACAAGTAACGACGAACAAACGAGGGACTAACACTCCATGGATAGGTTTTACTGATAATATATTCTCTATACTTGTTGCGAGAAGTTTAGAAAATAAAGATTTTTGTATCTTTTAGAAGTATATATGGGCTTTAAAAATCTGAAAATGTATAAAACATTGAATATTTTCCGATAATCTTAGTCCACACTGGAATCACATTGGAAATAAAGAAGTTCATGGAATCGTATTTCATTTGAACTAAAATTGACGCCGAAATTAAGTCAGCAGTCAACCTACATCCTTTACATACCGAGAGTCTTGGGTGAAACTCTCGGTATATTTACCCTCGTATGATGATTACTCTGATTATTATTGTTATAAGACCAAAATCAGTTTTATTTAATAACAATGATGACAACGTTACTTAGAACCCCTAGAATCGAAGTTAGGGATCCTGTTTGCAATTAGGGAGGTAGCTAATTGTGTCGGGCGCCCATGACGACGAGCCTTCGTACGGTAAACTGGATTAAATCATCGAAGATTAAAGGCTGGGTGATATTAAATCGTAATTAAATGAAAAATCTATAATCGTGATAATATCGTTTGATATTAAATGTTTCGAGCCGTTTTAATAACAATTAAAAATAAGTTTAGGCTCGCGATCGGATTATTCGCAGATTTACCAATTCTTTCGATCGTCATTATCGCGTGGTAGGAACTAAGCTGCAAAAAGCACACCTATATCATATATATACGTATATAATACCTATACTATTATATGTGGGCGGACAAACCCAGGTCACTAAGCGCTAGCTGCCTTATCTTTAAAATTCTACCCGATATATATTCTGCTCACGCTATATTCCAATTTTTCCTACTCTTCGCTCTGTGGCACGATAATGAACTCTGGTCAACTTTATATCAGCACTTGGTACCCTATCAACGACGATCACATCAACGCCGGGTCCCAATGCAACCGCAATTCAAGCCGCACTGCAGCAATGCGTCAATACCCAACATTTAACAAAAACAAAATTTCAAAAATATTTCACCAATATGAGAAGATGAAATAAATAAATAAATAAATAAATACAAAACAACAAAATAGAAATTCCAATTTTCATTAAATCCGTCCAACAGATTGGGCAATAAATTTTAACTTTTGTCGATAATTAACATATTTTTTTTTTTTACATGACAGACTTTGACAGGCATTAATCACCATACTATGTCGAAGCATTCTCTATCATTCTATTATTTATTTGTTCGATAATGAATATTTGCCGATCTGGTGTATCTAGGTGTCTATGTAAATTAGGTAGCAATCTATAGATAATACCTTAGCCTGACGTGTCCGGCAGCTTGATTATATTTTGATTCAGTGTAGTTCGGCTCGAATGATTCGTAATTTTACTCTCAATTTATTACCTCTCTCGATACGATACTCGGCCAACATTTGATCCGGAATAATTTTCGAAAATTTATACGAAATGGTTTTCGTCAATTTTCTAAAATTATATGAAATTCTCTTGCCAGGATTTTGGGCCAAAGTTTTTAAACAAGATTATATATCACAAAAAAAAAAAGAAATTGATTAAAACTAGCATCTTTATTAGTTTAATAAATTTATCTAATATTCGCTTATTATTCAATTTTATAAAATGTGATACAGAACCCAATCGCATATAGACTATAGGGTTCCTGGTCACGTATGTAAATTCATGTTTCTATTTCCCAGGTATATCTTCTTGGCAATCTACACAGCGGAAATGGTGATTAAATCGATCGCCAAGGGTTTCATATTGAACAAGTATACCTATTTGAGAAACCCCTGGAACTGGCTGGATTTTTTAGTCATAACCAGCGGTTACGCTACCATCGGCATGGAGGTGGGAAATCTCGCGGGTTTGAGAACTTTCAGGGTGCTTAGGGCGCTTAAAACAGTTTCCATCATGCCTGGTAAGTAGAATAAAATTTTAACTACCTTAGCTGCTACAACAAATCATTATATTTGAGAAAATGCTGCAAAGAACAAATTGAAATCACTAAACTTTAGAGAAATGTATGGAAATATAAGTTCGTTTTTTAAATCACCATATAGAAGACCCCATACTCGACCCCATATGAATGAATGTTTTATCAAACTCAAAAATCCTGACATGCAAACGTAAGACTGTGTTATAAAATTTTCAACATCTGCCCCCCGGATCTGTTCGTTTTTTTAATGCACCCCCAATGTCAGATCGACTTATTTTTATGCGAGACGTAATTCTATGTATAAATGATTTATTGGATTTCTTGGAGAATCTTTCACCCTTAATGAAAGTCCATAACTCTATAATACATTATAAGTAAGAGAATAATTAACGGAGAAATTTCTCTCTTCTATTCAATTTTCGACATAAATTAGAAAGTTCAGTCAATTACCAACTATATACGTTGGAATTTCGATGCTGCACATAGTAGGTATATACAGAGTGATCAATAGTCAGTCAGGCGAGGCAGTTAGCTGTTAGATATCTAATACAGCTACTTGCTGGTGAAATTAGATTTTCTAAATAACGTATAATAGATATTTTGTATGCGTTATGTTGAATGTACGAGTCGAAAGCTTCGGAAGGTTACAAGATTTAGTTTCCTCAAAAAACCTCTTCCCTTATACCTATACCTTTATTCCACTTGCCAGTTACATCCCCGGATAATTGGCCTCAACAGCTACCGGAAGAATTCTAGCCAAGCCATTGCGTAAATGGGGCAATTTTTCATAGGGGTTGTTTTCTTATTTACTTGTCAAGTTTCTATTGCTGTTCACCTGCATTAGATTGCAGATAAGTTTTCTCGAATGATACAGTTCTTACTTCTTTTTTAGAACGGTTCTTAACTTTTTTCCTATAAAGTAATATGGATGATATTATACGATTACATTATAGGTGGATTTGAATCAAATTTATGGTAATTAGGTCCAAACCTAGTTAGGATTTTAATAAAAAGATTGTTTGCATATGATGAGGGAATGAATATCTTACAACCCTGCGGTACGTGTTCTCAAATATTTTTTGTCACGTAATTTCAGTTCACCAAAAAAAAAAAAAAAAAAAGATGTGAACTCTTATTCCCACGACAAAAACATGACCCAAAAAAGGATTACTTCAAATATTTAGATTCATAAGATAGTTTTTGAAAAAGCGACGAACGTTGAAACATATTTAGAATTCAGTTTCTTTGTCAGAGTTTGAAATTTAGGGCTATGATTCAGGTGAGTTATATCTCTCAGGACTATAACTATTCGATCATGAAACAATATCTAAATACGAATGATTAATCGGCGTGGAATGCCTGTATTTCTATTTTCCAACGATCACGCTGTTGGAAACGTTGTGAGGGTAATAAAAATTACAGCTTTTTCAGTTTTCAATTTTTCTCTTTGTAAGCTCGCAGTGTAATTTCCGATCTAAAATTAAACGAGAAAACAAATTCAGCAAACCATATATAGCAACGATTTTTATTTCACAAGATTTATGCCTCAGCCTTGTAGCTGGTTTCCCGTATCCCCCTAAAGGCTTTAAGTCCGGCTATGAACAAAGCTGTAAAAAACATATCAGAGAAGGAAAACAAATCCTTGCCCTAAGCCACTCTTTTTTATGTACATACTTGCTCGTAAATATTTATATATATATACATACATACACAGTAGATCAGATTCATATAGTATATGCAGTATTGTTTGTTTTCGACCAGAATTTTGGCTCGGCTGCACTGTCACGGTGGCAAATATAATTGATCGAACAGTTTGCGCCCCGAGGGAGAAACTGGACCGTTATAATGGATCACATAACGGCTGGTTTATCCCACAGTTTTCGGTATTACCGTATTTTCGTACATACTATATACATACACATAGAACTGGAGCTATTGAAAACGATGCCGTTTGTCCGGTTAAAGCTTGTCGATAAATGCGGGAATCCCGCGGATTCCTGCATGCTGCTGCAGGGAACAAAACTTGAAGTGTTTTCGCTGAATCGTGTTAAAATCTATCTCGATTATACTACTCGTATTGTACTAGCAGTAGGGTTTGTGGTGTTTGTCCGTGATTTTCGCTAAGCCAACAAGCGACGCGGATGGGTAGATAATTCAAAAACGGTTCATGATCACGAAAACGTTTAAAAGTCAGGTATAGGCAGTACTATATGATTATACTAAACTGAAATAGTTTTTCTGGAATCCAATCGACCTACAAAAATTATATAAAAAAAAAAAAAAAACGCCTTTTCTCAAGGCTTCTGAGTTCGCAGAGTCTAGACTCATTTTTATCGCTGTTCAAGAATTTATCGTTGCGTGACAACTAGGTTTGAACTGAACTTGATATTAGACCGCGTGTACTGGGGCACCCCCGTTCATGGGTTACGTGGCGTGAAAAAAAAAATAAAAAAAATATATTATTAAATTTATTCAATGATCGCGAAGTAATGGATCAGGTCAAAAATTCCGAATAGAAAGAGAATGACAGTCGGTCCTAAGATTTGAGTAATAATTTAGTGAAAATAATTCTATTTTTTGTATAGTACCTATAGTTTTAGGGAATATATTGCTATTAGCCTGATTACATAATCTAGTCGCATTGCTAGCTATAGTAAATCTAGTATAAGGTACGAAGTATATAGGCGTTGTGAATTGAGCATGAGGACCGCGGGTTACGACATCTTCTAATCACAGCACGCAATCCAAATATAGTAGATCACTTATTCGCCGGTGGTTTTGGATTGGAATCAAGCGGTAGTTGCAGATTCCGCGCGGAATTTCTGATAACGAGAGTTACTGTCATTAACGAAAACTCAAACTAATTCAGGAGATAGAGAACCGTCGTATAATTTTCCACCGAGTATCTATGTCATCATTTTCATTAATTCAAGCTCAAGGCAAGGTGGGAGCTTTTGACTAACTCGAATCGTTATAGATTATATCTAGTAGGTAAAATTCCGAAAAACTTTCGGATATAGTCGATGTCTAGCGCTATCTTAACTTTCTGGAAAATTCTTTAAATATGAAAACTTGTGTTATTGAAAAAGAAGAAAGAAAAAAAAAAAAACAAAAGAAATGTATATAAAAACACCGGGAACGGGTGTTAAAATATTGAAAATACTAAAACAACTATTAGAATTTCAAATCTGTACGCATATTTCAGAAGATGTTTGCTTTGGAGATGAAAAATTAAAATCCACACCACGGCCACCCTGTAGCTTTAGGATATTATTGAATGGAGTGAAAAGCAGGGAATCGGGGTTGAAACAAGTTCGTGGGTTCTCCCGGCAACATGTAACCCGATTATTATCGGAGCGCGGGAGTAGGTATTATAGGTGCATTAAGCCATGGAGACTGCTACGAAACTGTAGGTGTATTTTAATTTTTACGAGAAAAGTTAGCGCATAAAACTGCGGCCTCGTTGCGTATAGCTGTAGGTATGTACGTATATACCACCTACTACCTATACCAGGATGAAGCGAGAATATTCCTTCGAGCTGTTAATTAATTAAGGATTATTACAAGGTACTGGTGTAAACGCAACAGCCAACCTATTTCTATACCATCTACGCGCTTATGGGTGGAACGTTAAATAAATTATATCAGTTTAAGGCCGTGGATGTAGGCTTAGTAGCAAGACTAACATTTGTTCGATGTCCTCCTGCACGGTGGAAAGACCACCGAGTAGCTGGTACCGTAAATACATACGTGCTACACCGTTTAGCCAAATTTAAATTTCGCGGTCACGTAGTCATCTTTGTAGTCGCATTAATTCAGAGTACTTTACATACGCGTCGTATGTCTGCATAGGACCATGTTTTTACAATTGGGCTTATTCCGAGTAGGTACATACGTCTACCCTTTGAATTCTATACGATCATAATATATAAGTAACAGTTAAATAATTACACCAAAAATATGATTTCGGGATCGTAAGAAGATTAGAATGACTATCTTCACCCTTATAGGGTATTCACGCAGCCTTGATCAGAAGCTACTTATCCCCCCCTTGTACAATTATTGATTTTTCTGCGATTACTACTTATTGTAGCTGTGTAGCGATCTATTTCGTTATTTATTTCTACCTGTGGTCGCTGGGAATACTGATATGGGTACAGGTGTATAAAATGACACCTACTAAAGTCAGCTAATAGCAAGTAGATACATATGTCACGTTATACTGAAAGGCGACTGCAGCCGAAGGGTTGATTCAAAATTCATTTGAAACAGTACAGTGCGACAGTTGGTTGTTTTCGCTTCACCGTAATATATCCATCTTGCTCCGAAATAATTGAATCGCAAGGAAATAATATATTTCACGACTAGTTGGTGGGTATCTGAAAAAATGTTCGCCTCGCAAATATTTTTGAAAGCTTCAGAATTGCAAAGCAAAAAACTATTATTACTCGAAACTTGCTTATGCAGCTTTGTAGCTTTGTAGCAGAGGGTAGTTTCTACAGTTTGTGAAAAAAAGGAGAAAAAGAAGGAAAAAAAAGTCTGAAGTAACTAGGAAGTGTAACTATAAAGTGAGCTTATATATGTAGTGCATATCCTATAGTAACAACGACCACTCGCCGACCTACCACGACCTCGAAGTTGGGGTCGATGACCCTTGCTCTTGCAGAGCTACGCGCGTTCTGTGATCACTGAGTTCGACATAAAGATAAAAAGGAGAAAAAGAAACCAAAAAAGAAAAGGATACTAAAGGGAAAAAAAGAATACTGGGAAAAAGTAAAGAAAAATAAAGAAATTTCGCTCCAGTCTCTACCGACCCTCCGCATAGTCTATATAGCTGTATCACTAGTGAAAGAAACAGGCGACGCGACGCTCACCCCGAGCTTTACGAACGTACCAGACTTTCGTATCATTCATATACTGTATAGTATACCACATATATATATATATAGATGAAGGCGAGAGAAGTATCGGTGAAAAGATACTCTGCTAGAGAACAAATAAATCGGCGACCCAGTTGAAGGGTGAAACATTGAGGTCTTTTTTTTCCCCCTCTCTTTCTTCTGTTCCTATTCCCTTTTTCATTTTGTCATTATTTTCGAAAGATTTCGGTATTCCTGTGAGAATAGGGTAGAAATTTGTTAGAGCTACCATTTCATATCTTGCCCAGTTTTATGCAGAGAATTTCCATCGTTGGTCTATTATACCAAACTCTAACAGCTCTGTCTCTGTTTTATCAGCGTGAACTATAAGCCGCGAATGAATTCGCAGAACCGTCAGAAACGCGATGAGAACTTCGAGCTAAAGGGGTGCAGAGAGAATTGCACTGAACAGAAATGTGCTATTGACCCAGTCACTGGTATGATGCTGCCGGGTGTCGTGCCAAGCTTACTCTTCTCTTCGCTCTCCTCTCATCTCCACTTCTTTTCTCTCCTCTCCTCTCCATTCCACTCTTCATTTTTCCCCTTTCCTCTCTCCGCTCATCTCATCTCCTCTCATCTCGTCTCCTCTCCTCTCCTCGTCTCTCTTCGCCTCTGTTGAACGGCATCGTTAGAGGGCATTCATTCAGCGTCGGTTAAGACGCTTGCGAAATCGAACGTCGAGAGTTCTGCTTGTATTCCCCATTGTCCCTTGGAGCACTTCCTCTCCCATACCTCGTCCTTCTCACTCCGTCTATCGACGTTACGTAGTATATATCTCATCTATAGACCATATGGATTATATTGGATAACAGATTTAACGATATAAATGAGTCAGTTTCTCTCACCCCCTGCACCTGGGTAGTATACCCATGCGCACACTATAACGCTTAAATATTAAGGGATGAAAATTTTCGGGAATTACTGCAGCAGCCGAAGTATTTTCTTTTCCTCTTCTTAGCTGAATATAAGGGGCGGTGCCCATTTTCGGAGGCTAAATTTCACGGATAACTTATTCACAATTCAATTTCACTAAGAATTCTTACTGCGGAGCAATGTGATCTCAAGATGCGATAGCTGTACGAACCAACTCGAGGCGAGCGTTGTAAATGCTTTTACAGTATGAATACAACAGCTGGTTTTGGTCTGCACACGGTATACAAACACACCTGTATTCCCTGAATACACCAACAGATTTTCTATACGGGTATTTAGGTTGTCTAGGAAAAGGGTAAAAGTCGATCCCATAATTTATACAGCTCGCAGAACGAAATTCAAACACCGCAGAAAAGCTTTGCTTTAAATTTCGCTCCCATTTTCTGGCTTGCTACTTAATTGTACCTGCTACCATCACGTAAATGAATGAAAGTCATCACCATTTTCAAACCCGTTAAATTTAAACTTTACTCATTATTTGACACGATGTTATGCCCCCGGTCGTAAAAACTTCTCATATATGTAGCTAGTTGTTAGATTCGGTCTCGGAATAGACTTCATAGTTAATATAATAACTATCATACGACAGTATCTGCATTTCCATGTCTCTATATCATAAGTGAAACGTGTCACGTAGAAATTAGGAAAGCTAATTTCCTGTTCGATTTTCACCCTACTCCTATTTTCTCTCCAGGTTTGAAGACAATTATCAACGCGTTATTGCACAGCTTTAAACAGCTCGCCGAGGTGATGACGTTGACCATTTTTTGTTTAATGGTCTTCGCCCTCTTTGCACTTCAAGTTTATATGGGTGAATTGAGAAACAAGTGCGTCAGGCAACAGGATCCTAACGATACTCAAGTCGACTGGTACGAGTAAGTATTATACAGAGGAGACATTCGGAGTTTGTAAAACAGATGAATAAATCTGTTCTTACATTATACGTCACAACACAATTGCAGATTTCGTATTCTTGTTCAAGATAAATTCATAAATATGCCAATTTTCATGACGTACGTCCGGCGTATACATATAGATTTATTTATTTATACATGGGTATATAACCACGTTCATTCTCTGGGGCATAATAAAAGGCATGCCTATATACGCCCCCTACCTTTCTATCGTATTGATGAATTTCATTATTCTTTTCACGTGCGAAAATAAAGAAAACCTCGGTGAGGCTTCACCGAGTAAACAAAGGGGAGACAAATCGCCAGGCTAACTGTGCCTAATTATTTAAGAACCCTTCCAACACCCCAGGGAAACTAAACGACCTTACCAGATGCGCACCTGACTTCGAGTGATAACAGTTGATAATTTTTCATGCCCTACGCGATTAAGCTTTTAGATTAATACCCCTCGCAGTATCGAGCATAAGCTTAATGGTACCAAATATTTCCAAAAGCGAACCTAGTTCGAGCTATGAATTATTCAATAATTCGTTAGCTTATTCACCTTATGGCTACAATATTACGACACTTTGACGCTCTTCAGTTTGAGATAACATTTTTTTTTTTCAGCATATTTTAAACCCGATATTTCGCGCTTGTTTTTTCCACTCTTTCTTCAATCTAAATTCAAGAATGGACTGTAAAACGCAAACGTTTGATGTATATCTATTCGTTTTGATAATTATTCTCTTCCTGTAGAGATCTATACCTTTGACTGATATACATACTTCGTTGTCTACACTGGTCACGCGATTAACCGTTCAAAAGAGCTCTCAACGCTGTTCTTCGTAATTAATCAAATAACATGTCAACGTCTATACGGTCCTCTGCCTCGCAATGTCCGCTAGACCGCAAGAAGTAGCCACAACCGCGTTTTCGTATACCCGTATAAAGTCTCGTTAATCAAATTATCCATTTACCCCGCAGCGTTCATCATCAAGCTCGTTATTATTTCCTCTATCATCTGCGATTACGCAATACACATACATATACATATACGTGAGAGATTGAACCTTCCGAAATCTAGGTTGCGGTTGAGAAAATTTCAACACATCATTTTCCCATTTAAAAAATTTAAAAATTTCACACGTTAAATTACCGGATTTTTTTTTCGCTTTACACTTCACCTTTCAGTCAAGTTTAATCATTTTAAACTCCCTAATGAGAGACCCGAAAGTAGTGTGCGGGGCAACATACGTTTGCAGAAGATACATATTTTAAATTGAAACTTATGCATCAACGCAGGAAAAACAGTTCGGTATATCTTACAGCTATGATAGATATTAAGATTGTGCGGTGAAGAGAAAAAGATTGCAGATTGGCAAATGATACCCCTTCGGCTTCACAGCTCTCATCCGCAAGAACTAAAGACCTTCTTTTTCTATCGCCAACAGGTGGAACTGGAACGCGTCCAACTGGGCCTTCAACGAAGCCGAAGAGCCTATCATCTGTGGCAATGTAACTGGTGCCAGGTTAGCTTGCGATTTAATTAATGTGTTAGCCAAACTTTTTAGCTCGTAATTACAGCTTAACTAGATTTTAACTCGGTCATATTGTTGCACTCTCGGAAATTTATAGATCGAAACTATAGCGTCAAACTATAAATCATAATTTTTTTGCGCAATTAATAATCATTCATCGCGTAGTAATAAGTGATTAAATTTCATACTTTTAGACACTGCAATGAAAGCTATACGTGTTTGTGTGTGGGCCCGAATCCCAATCACGGATACACAAACTTCGACAACTTTTTATGGTCGATGCTCACTACCTTTCAACTTATAACTCTTGATTATTGGGAGGACGTCTATAACAAGGTTTGATTTTATCTATGCGATATCGCGAGTTAATTGAACCCTAATTTAGAATCGAGATTATTATTATCGATCATCATCATAAATTTATGTTCACTTTGAATTGGGATAATTGAAAACAAAAAACAAAAAACCAAAAACGAAAAAAACAAACAAACAGGTATTGTCGGCGTGCGGACCTATCAGCGTCTCGTTCTTCACGGTGGTCGTGTTCTTCGGATCGTTTTACCTCATCAACTTGATGCTTGCCGTTGTAGCCTTAAGCTACGAAGAAGAGGCTGAGATCACGAACGAGGTAAGCCCTTAATGAATGAATAATTATCTCAAATTTTCCTCGGGTTATACGATAGAGTTAGGTTTACCGTTGAATTTCATTTTTCTTTTTTTTCTTCTTCTGTTTTTTTTCTTTTTTTTTTTCAACAACCTTACGACAACTCGATTAAAACACCAAAATTCTACTTCTTGATAATCATTGAAATACAAGGTAATATGATAATAAATTATAGTCGCTGTAAAAAGTGATATTAATAATTTACCCGCATGTGTTTCCTCGATAAGTAGATAGATCTGTATTGTAAAATAATTTTTCTACTAATTAAAACCTTTGACTATTCTGGAAATGATTTAGATCATTTTTTAGTAATCAGTAGAGAAGGCGTCGTCCTGCAATGGCGTCTGAACTCGATACCTATCCATCGTCTTTGCTTACCACGCTGGAATTCTCGTCTTGGAAGTGTCCTCGGAGAAGTAGGAGGCCTTAGGTCCTTGTAGTTTATACTACCCTTCTATCTCTTCGTACACGGACACTAGAGACTAAAAACTCTGCAATAGTCAGAGGAACAAAGTGTAGCTCCGTATAGTGAGTCGCGTGTTCTATCGATAGAGATCCGAAATTCATTAACGAATAAGCAGCTATCGACTGAAGCATCGCTGTCAGCAGGCTTCCGCCACCCTTACTTTACCTCATGTCTGACTTCGTTCCTTCTTCTTCTTTTTCTTCTTCATATTCTTCTCCCTCTTCTTTTCGTTCTTCTTCGTTCATCGACCCTCGAGCTCCTGCATACAATAAACAAAAATTGAATGTATGAACAATAAAAAAAGAAAAAAAAAAACTATTGAATGAACATAAAAATTGAAAAATTAAGGAGCTGAATTGCTTCTTTGATAATGAACAACTGTCTGATGTCATTTTTGTTGTCTCGTTTCGCTCCCGTCTTATAGGAACGGAGGAAGGACTTGACCGACCACCGTGAGGACTCGACGTTTAGTTTCGACCCGACAAAGATCAACATTAAGACCCTCACGAAGGATAAACAAAAGAAAATTGACGCCCGCAAAGGAGTTCTTCTTAGTAGTTATACCAGGAAGAAAACACGGAGAAGAAAACGTGGCCGGAGTTCAGCTGGTCAAGAAAAAAACGGCGGAACCCGTAGCAGGTTCGTTTTCATATATTATATAAATATAATACATAGCTAGGTATATGTGAATCTTGGAAATAATATAGATGAAACTTGCAACTTAAATTATAATTTAAGTTTTAAGTAAAACGAAATTAGTTTCGAGGTTTTATCCGATTGTAGTATAAGTTGGTGAAAAATTTTTCTGATTAATATTATGTACATATATATATGTACATAAGCTCAAGATTTACATATTATATTCGTAAAAGTTTAACTACTCGGCCGTTTTGCATAATTGATTCGAATGCAGCGGTAATAGCGTCGGGACTCGGGTTCGTATCGTAGATTTGCAAACTTTCGACCTGCGCCATGCCGCCCGCAGCTCGCGTGAATTCATTAGCAAGTTTCAGTTTACGGGTCAAATATGATTTAAAGCGACTTATAAATTACAATACAAACCAGAGTCCGTTCTAGTTACTCGTTTCCGGTGTTTAACTCTGGAAACAGAGTGCAAAACACATACCCTTCATAAATAACACTCCAACTATACAGCTAGGAAAATTCGCAAAACCGCAAAACATTATGACAACTTTAAGCTTTGTAGAAAATTCGCAAAATTCAGTGTAAAAACGAAGCATGGACGATTTCTTAATTAGGTCAGTGACGCCGAGCCCGAGTCCGAGTCCTCGACACTCGAGTGTTCGGCCGTCTCATCTCCCGCTCCAGGTTGTCGCCGCAACCCGGCCAATCGACCCGGGAATTGTTCACCGGCTCGCACCGCATCGCGGAATGTTACATTCGAGACAAGCTAGTAATAATAGCAATCAGCAATCGTCATTGGACGACTCAGGGGTCGTTGACGATCACGAGGGAGACCACGACGGTGACGATGTCACTTCAGCCGAAGAACATGAGCGAAGGGAACACCGGGTCGATCGGCAGGAACGTATTGCCATTGAACAACGTCGTTTGGATACTGATAAGCTCGAACAACAACAACAACCGTCCGCTACTGCACCACCGGTCACTGTTGCCGTCCGAACATCAAGTCGAGAAATTCGAGTCTTAAAATGCAACGGGATTAAAACGAAGAAGCACAACATGTACACGTTGCCGCCTGATTACTTGTCTCACATTGTAGTTTTAGGTAAGTTCATTTCAATCATATCATCATTTGTTTTGCCAATTTTCAACAATGTTGACCCAAAATGGAACAAAACTAGTCGAACGAATATCGGGCTTGAGCTTTTCGGCCCCAACGTAACTCGCCATTCATGCTGGAGATTTGGATTATAGTTTGAAAAAGTCGTCGACTATCTATGTGGGACAGTGTTTTCAGTGAATACCCTGCACTGTATAGGTTTGCGGCTAATTTCGTTAAAGCTGACTGAGCTCTTGTTGTTTCGGGAAAAGCTCATGTATATGTGCCAGACAATTCGACCAGTGCTTGTCATCCGTCGAGTGATCTATGCGGCAATAGAATTTCGGTACGTGTTCACTGCTCGAATGTTGCACTGCAACGCCGACTAATCCTAGTGTCGTGTCTAACCGGCCGTTATACTACTGTCTAGTGTAGTATATTGAATTGGCTTCAATGTATGTTGATGATGAATCTCGAAATGTTGTCAAAAAAAAAATTGGAGATTTTTAGGAACCGGAAGTATAAGAAAATAAAAAACGATAAATTTTGTACAATTTTACAGATGATCTTCCAGATAGAAATTGCGACAAATGTATTCAGTGCTGTGTTGACTACGATGGGTGGCTCAGGTTTCAGAATTGCCTTTATAAGGTAGATATAAAGTTACTAGCCTCGTATGTCTCCTTGTTTTCTTTCTTTTATTTCATCCCCTTCGGAGCTCCTTTGTCTCCTACCTGTATATACGTGCTACCCTTGTAGCCAATAACTTTTATTTTTATTTCACAATTTCTCCGGTGTTCACTCGCCTATCTACGTTATTACTTACTGCTTATCACCCCCCTCGCAGATCTCGTCTCAATTTTCTTCCATTCATTTATTACCTCATACAACTAGATATGCTTGTAATCAATTTCCTGTTGGACAGGCAGCATCATTCGTTTCATACAGCTCTATACTATATATATGTATAATTGAGCAACAATACATATATCTGTATGAATGTATACATCAGGGTGGTACAAAAGGAAATACTTTTGAGGTCTCAAAAAATGAGTAGAAACAAAAAAATATGGTCAAGAGTCGATTGTCCTCACTAAAAGTTGAATATTTGACTTAATTTCACATCTAGTGTTACTCATCATTTTGATGAAATTTTATCGAGGGTATCCTCGACAATCGTTTCCAGAATAACTGACGATGGAGAGCATATAAGTAGTAGTAGTAGTAGAAGTAACACTTTGAATGAAATTCAACTGCATTTCCATGATTTCAGGTCTTTTTTCTGAACTACCTCAAATTACAAACATAGTTATAAGTGAATAATTTTCAAACTATTTCCCATCACCAGGTGGTAAGAGATCCACTTTTTGAGCTGACCATAACGTTGTGCATCGTTTTAAACACCGGATTTCTCGCAATGGAACACCACGGGATGAGTGAGAATATCCGTCAGGCTTTGAACATTGGGAACAAAGTGTTCACCAGTATATTCACGTTTGAGTGTTTCCTGAAGCTGTTGGCACTCAGTAAGGATTTTTTCAACAATGGCTGGAACATCTTTGACCTCATTATCGTTTCGGCGTCTTTGATCGATTTAACCTTTGAACTGGTAGACGGATTATCCGTTATAAGAGGACTACGATTATTGAGAGTACTTAAGCTTGCACAATCTTGGACCACAATGAAAGTCCTGCTTAGTATCATCATTTCGACTATCGGTGCGTTGGGTAACCTTACCTTCGTACTCGTAATCGTTATCTACATATTCGCCGTGATCGGCATGCAACTGTTCAGCAAAGATTATACCTTGGACAAATTTTATCCGGATCCGGTACCGAGGTGGAATTTTAACGATTTCTTTCACTCGTTCATGATGATATTTAGGATATTGTGCGGAGAGTGGATCGAGCCTCTTTGGGACTGTATGAGAGCGGAAAAGGACGAAGGTCCTGAAACATGCTTCGCGATATTCCTTCCCGCGTTAGTTATGGGCAATTTCATGGTCCTTAATCTCTTCTTGGCGTTGTTGCTCAACAGTTTCAATTCCGAAGAGCTTAAGCAGAAGAAAGAAGAGGTTGGTGAGGACTCGAAGCTCGCGAGATCGTTTGATCGTATACGTTCAATAGTTAGAAAGAAGAAATATCGCCGCGAAAATTCCGAGAATGAGAAGAACACTCGATTAGAGCAAATCGTTCGAGAGGTAATGGACAAATCCGACAAAGAGAAATACGCCATCCAAGAAACCGTGCTCAGTTTGCCAAAGGAAAATATCTACAATCGATCATACCAAGAAAGTTTAAACCAACCAGTGTTTACATATGACCCCATATACCGACAAGCAACCGTAACAACTTACAGTCAAAGCAGCCAGGAAACTGTAAGAGAAAATAAAAAATTGGAAGAAAAAGGCGACAGCAATGATACGAACCCCGAGGAAAGTATAGAACTCGAAGTTCTAAAGGACTCGAGTAAACCTGACGAAGAAGTAGCAATGTTGCCCGAAAAGGACGCGATGAGGATAGACGATCCTGCCGATAAAAGACCCTGGCACGCGTTGGTCAGTTACGTAGATGAATTGACAGTCGGAGGAAGGCGAGACAGTAAGGGAAGGTATATTGATGGAATGGGGTCCTTTCCTGGCTTTGGAAGAAATAAACAGGCCAAAACACCGCAGGACTGTTTTCCCCAGCATTGTTATCAAAAGTGAGTATTTCTCGATTATTTAGTCATTCAACTTGTGATGCGGGGAAGAATTTTTGCAGATTTTGTTTCGTGATGTTTAGTGCGCTATAGTAGGTGATTCCGAACCTTGTGTGTTCAGGTGTTCCTGTTTCGATCGTTGCATCGCTACTGACCTGGGTAGAAAGTGGGTCAAAGTTCGTACGGCTGTTTTGTCGGTGGTTGATACTCCGGCGTTTGAGTGGATGGTCCTGGTTTTGATATTTGCATCTTCCATAACACTTTGCTTTGAGGATATTTACCTGGACGATAATCCGTTTCTTAAAAAAATACTCTATTGGACGAATTTGGGATTCTGTGCATTGTTCAGCATTGAGATGCTCCTGAAATGGCTTGCTCTTGGATTTTGTAAATACTTCACAAGTTTCTGGACAATCTTGGATTTTATCATAGTTTTCGTAAGTAAGAGAATCCTTTCTTACACCAAACCGCATACATCGCTGTGGCATGACCTTTTCTAGATATCATATTTATCACATATTATATTATATGTATTATGTCAAATGTATACATTGCTTAACGATCATGGTTAAGTGCGCCGAGTCACGGGTATATATGGCGTTGTTAAGTGTGGTAACTCTTTGAATGTTGTTTCCGTGTTTTTCTATGTTTTATGTGTCGCCTCATGGACCCAGGTACGTGCGTTATATACGTTAAATACCCTCAGGCATCATCCTTGTCAATTTGTCATGAACTTCTTAATTTCTATTATTTTACGCATGATCGTTAGTCGTTACTAGGTTTTATTGCAAGTTAGCTACGTCCAAATAACTCGCTAGGAAAATTTTGTACTTGGCGATATTTTCCCATTCCCATTCCCATATTTTCTTTTCATTTTATCACTTATATCTCCTCCTGCACTTCCTTCAATTATCCTTCGCTCCTCCTCAATCCTTTCATTGCAAAGTGCATTATATTTTGGGTCGGTAGTTTGTCACGATGTGTTTCAATGTTGTAGATAAAACGTACGAAACTTGTCATTATAGGTAGAATCTAATGAATCACTGTCAACCCATTAGGGCCCAAGATCCGAAATCATGCCAATTTTCACATTCGCTTATTACCATTTTCACTCGAAATGAACTACATACATACAAATCAAGACACTTCGAAACTCTACACCCCCAACTGTATTGATCAGTTAAAACAGTCTGCCTACCCACTCCGGGCATTATGATAACTTTATTGAATGTTCACAAATGTAGGACACAAAACTGTGTATTGATTAACGAAAAATTTCACGTTTTACGCATACCATCGAGTACACTCACGCAATCATGACTAGTCGCATCGTGAAGTAGAAATATGTAGATGTTTATGGAACTGTATGAACAATAAATTTGTCTAATGTTATATATTCACAACACACAATATCTCATTGCCATTATTAGATACATGTAGGTATGTACATTAACAGGTTGGTCACATGTATCGCATAATAAAAAACAGACTTACGATTTGTGACAAGCAAAAACAAGCCACTAACATGTGTTTCCATTGAACTAACTGACTGACTGGCTGACCGACTCTGTTTCTAGGGAAATTTTATTCCTGTAACGATGCGTTTTTCCACCTTTTGTGCGTTAATGGGTTGAAATCGACAAAACAGAGAAAACTATCATTTCCTTCAAATATTACGGTCGTAAAAACTCAGACCTGTATTTACGGTGGTTATTTCCATAAAATCACAAGCACTACTACCAATTGACTGTCGACCCATGCCCTTAAATCTTTGGGACTGAAACTCTGCTCAAGATACTTCAAGATTTCCTTACTGTCTTATCACGGCGAGAAATGTATTTCTAGAATAGGTTTTTGGATAATTTAAATTATCGATATTTGCAACTTTTTCCCAGTGAGATATTGACCATAGGACGAGTTCATTTGAATCTTCTGTTGATTAAATTACTTCACAACGAATTAGGATGTTATCTTGCGATGCCACGCACGGTACCGTAGAACAGTAATTACGGGCATATAATTACACAGTTTACCCCTTCGACAGGTATCCATCTTTAGCCTTTTGATAGAGGAGAATGAGAATCTGAAAGTGCTGCGCTCGTTGAGGACACTCAGGGCACTGAGGCCGCTGAGAGCAATCTCAAGATGGCAAGGCATGAGGGTACGTGTTTGTTGCGCCTGCATATCCAGGCGTCACACATACACATCATTGAAAAACTATCAGATCTTTTTTTTTTTTTCAACCACACAATCCGCCCACCTCAATGACCCTCCAATACACCTGACACCCTTTCTTTATCCCTCAGATCGTAGTGAACGCGTTGATGTACGCCATACCCAGTATTTTCAACGTGCTCCTCGTCTGTCTCGTGTTCTGGCTTATTTTCTCCATAATGGGCGTACAATTTTTCGGAGGAAAATTCTTCAAGTGTATCGACGACAATGGAGAATTATTGCAGAATTTATCGGTGGGTGACATAAAATCGGATATCGTTTTAGAACATTTACATTAACCGAATGAAGCTGACATTGAGTATAATATGCAATTTCGGTTTCAGCTAGTGAATACGAAACAAGACTGCCTGAATCTTAACTATTCGTGGGAAAATAGTAAGATCACTTTCGACCACGTTGGAATCGCTTATCTAGCTCTATTTCAAGTAGCAACATTCGAAGGGTGGATGGAAGTGATGGAAGACGCAGTAGACGCTCGAGGCGTCGATCTCCAGCCTCAGAGGGAGGCGAATTTGTACGCGTATCTTTATTTTGTCATTTTTATCGTCTGCGGTTCGTTCTTCACGCTCAATCTCTTCATCGGAGTTATCATAGACAACTTCAACATGCTCAAAAAGAAGGTGAGACCAGCAGAACACGCGAGCAGCGCAACACTCACGAGAACCTCTTCATCGCCTTTTCTCTTCACCACCGTTTTCTTATCTCTCAAAGTTACGTCTCTTGATGAGAGTCCCTACCAAGATTCCTTACTCAAACTCTGTCACTTGCGGTGATCTCTGCCAATTCGTGAGGCTTCTTTCATTCATTTCGGTAACTCGACTCTTGAATAGGATGTAAGAAAACCTCACGAATCTAAAGTCACGAAGTAATGGTATCAAATCGGAGAGTCTTGATAAGGGCGTTTGTCAAAAGTGATCTTTGAAAGGTACCTACACACACACACACACACACAGAGATCATCAAGACTCACGACGAGTTTCACAGCTAAACGTCTTCTCCTTCTGATGCACAAAGCGTCCTGTCCTTCAGCTAACAGTCGTTATTATATTTTTTATCTTTCATTTTTCAGTACGAAGGTGGAGTGCTAGAAATGTTCCTGACCGAGAGTCAGAAGCACTACTACACTGCCATGAAAAAACTCGGCCGTAAAAAGCCGCAGAAAGTGATTAAGCGACCGATGAATCAATTTCTCGCTATGTTCTACGACCTATCCAACTCTAGAAGGTAATTATCACTGTTTTATATATCACAAGATTATTTCGGCGAAAAAATCTGCGACTAAATTATACACACACACACACACACACACACCAAACCACATTCACAGTATCAAGAGCGTCACTTTTAGCCTTAGGTAAAGACTAGCGCACAACGTAGAATAGATATTTGACACAGGTAGATAATTGTAGATAATGAATATTTTCAAGATCAGTGATGGCCGTTAATATGGCATATTTATTTTCAGATTTGAAATAGCAATTTTCGTATTGATATTTCTGAATATGCTAACGATGGGAATCGAGCACTACAGCCAACCACATGCGGTATTTTTTGTGCTCGAAGTATCGAACGCATTTTTCACAACAGTCTTCGGGCTAGAAGCTATCGTTAAGATCATCGGGCTGCGATATCATTATTTTACGGTTCCATGGAACATGTTTGACTTTTTATTAGTGTTGGCTTCAATTCTCGGCATTTTAATGGAAGATATTATGATAGACTTTCCCGTGTCCCCGACGCTCCTGCGAGTCGTGAGGGTGTTCAGAATCGGAAGGATCTTAAGGCTCATTAAAGCTGCTAAAGGAATCAGGAAACTGTTATTCGCACTGGTCGTCAGTCTGCCGGCATTGTTCAACATCGGTGCTCTTCTGGCCTTGATCACGTTCATCTACGCCATTATCGGGATGTCCGTTTTCGGTCATGTGAGAAAGCAGGGTGCTCTGGACGACATGGTGAGCCAATTTTCATCCATCCTCGATCTCTCACTACTAACTACATGATTTCAATTGGAAACCGCAATAATCCTGGACACTCGCTTCCCTTTCGATTACTATAGGTAAACTTTGAGACTTTTGGGCGAAGCATGCAGCTGCTGTTTCGACTGATGACATCAGCTGGATGGAATGACGTCCTAGAGTCTCTCATGGTCCAACCGCCAGATTGCGACCCAACTCCAAACAGCCGGCAATCAAACGGCGACTGTGGATATCCTCTCCTTGCGATAACGTACTTTACATCGTTTATCATAATCAGTTACATGATCGTCATCAACATGTACATCGCGATTATTCTTGAGAATTTCAATCAAGCGCATCAAGAGGAGGAAATCGGCATCGTCGAAGACGATTTGGAGATGTTTTACATCAGATGGTCAAAGTGAGTAGATCGGCGACAGTTTGGGGAGAAATTTAATCGTTCCGATATTTGTACTGATCATTGGTGTCGATTTTATTTCCAGATATGATCCTCATGCTACGCAATTCATTAGATTTTCGCAGCTGAGCGATTTTATCGCGAGTCTTGACCCCCCACTGGGAATATCAAAGCCCAATGTTGTTGCGTTGGTGAGCTTTAATCTTCCCATTGCGAAGGGCAACAAGATCCATTGTCTGGACATCCTGCATGCGCTTGTCAAGCACGTTCTTGGGCACGTTGAGGAATCAGATGATTTCAGAAAGTTACAGGAGCAGATGGACGTCAAGTTCAAAAAACAATTTCCCACTAGAAAGGAACTCGAGATTGTGTCTTCCACAAGAATATGGAAGCGCCAGGATAAGGCCGCCAGACTCATCCAGAACACTTTCCGTGAATACGTCAGGTGAGCTTTCTCTATACATATGTATATATTTTTTTTCTTCATCATTGGAGGAATGCTGTACCATTAACAATTTACCTTTTTATTTCCGATCGTTTACGCGATCTTATAGCATCTTAGAAGATCTTTTCAGATTTGAATCAGTAAAAGAATTGAAATTGTACAAGTTTCGCGGATTTAAAAAAACGATGTATCACCATTATGAACAACTGGCTCATTTTTATCCCCCTCGCAGAGTCTTATGTCAAACTCGATACGTATGATATGAAAAATGAGTATTACACGCGAAGCAAGGAACTTGTTGAATCAATCAAACGTATTTGGTCGAGGAAATCACTTTCGCAAAAGTATTTCTCATTTTATTCGATAATAAATCGCATGTAGTTAATTGTATTTGCGTAAACTTTCATTTTAATCAATTAATACCTAAACCATTTATTTCACCATACATTTCATCATGGAATTCAATTCCGTAAATTCAAATGAATTTCATTCTGTTCAACAAATCCTTTCTTTCTTTCAAATTTTTTCTTTCTTTCACACATCTCAATGCACTTTTGTTGAGAGGTTCATATGAAATGAAATTGTTGCTGAAATTTAATAAAGACCACGAACATACCATCATCGTAATATTTTTAGCTATCAATTCAGGTCAATCAATAATTCAGGTGTAAATTCTGATGAATGAAAGTATCACCAGGACCAATACCCTGCATTTTAAGAGGGTAGAATAACTGATGGCTTAATTAGCAAACTCCATAACTCAAGTTTCCAACATTTCATACTTAACGAAGAAAAATCAATCTATCTCATTTTTATAAATTGATTTTTCTTTCTCTAGTGGAAAATTATAAGGGCTTATAAAGTTCAGAGGTATGCTAATATATTGATTCATCGAAATGCAATTACGACTGACTAAAATTTGCCAAACTGTAGTAAAAATGACATCAATTTCTAACCGAATGACAAAAAATCTATGAAAAATTCTGCGAATATCTATTCGACGAACATCAGTGATCGATCAAGTCTATATCATCATGTTTCCGTTTCCGACTTGAAAATTTCGCCAAAATTCTTAATCGCGATTTGCACATCCTCATATCTCTGCAGGATGAAGAAAGAAAGGGAGCGTATCGCCCACGAGGTAGATTCCCAGACCCAAACATCGAGTCCTGGAGGTGGAGGTAGCGAAGGTAGGGGCGGGGGTGGATGGGGTGGGAAGCTGTCGGCCCTGCTGCACGTGCACCGGGGCAGCCGGGCCAGCAGCCGCAAGTCCTCTCGGGCCAGCGACGCCAGCGATCTCAGCGAGCTCGGGACCGCGTCTGCGTGGCTTTTCCCGAATCTACCGCTGCTGCTACTCTCCGGCGCCGCCGGAACCCATGATGACCTGCAGCCACCTGCCCTGACTGTATCCCGTCCCTCGCCCACCACCGAGCAACCCTCGGCTGCGTCCAGTTCGGGTTCAGACTCCCATGGTGCCGTAAGGTTGGTACATAGTTTAGAAAATTCAAATTATTTTTCCCGCCTTTTGTTGTCTGCCCTCACCTGTACCTTGAACTTATGTTTATTACCTGGATTCGGTATCATGATTGTTGTGGTTTGTGTGTCTCTGTGTTTTACTGTGTTTTACTGTATTTCTTAAATTGATTTGACTGACTTTTACCGGATTTATTTGTTTGTTATAAATTAATGATATTTTCTCCGTTTCAAACTGCCGAAGGCAATGCAATAAATAGGTAAACGGTATATAATAAGAAAAAGTTTATATTTTTGGTCGTTAAATGATCGGTACGAATAGTAATATAGAGTAACCGCCGTTGTATAGTATAATTAGTATTCTTAGAATAGAGGCAATACCTACATATCTAGAGTCCTGCTATACATATAACAATTACTTATCCATTATTCCCATGTAACATAATCCCAATAACATATATATATATACTTATAACTACAATTTATATACTACATGTAACATGCTACTTCGTACACAGCTGTCATATACCGAGAGTATTCGTGGAAACGCTTCAGAGGGGAGGGAAAACGCCTGCACACGGGCAACTCAGAAGTCCACCAGTTAGGTTTTGTGTCACATACATATTGCGTGCCCCTTGGCTACGTGGGAACAAAACCTAATCATTGTTCGATGTTTGAGTTGCCTGTATGCAGGCATCCTATCAAGCGTTTCCACGAATATTCCCGGTGTACATATACTATATATCTTCATCGTAATTCGTAAACATTATTATATACTCAGCTTTTACATCCATATTCGTACAAGAACCGAATAACTGCTTACGAGCATCCATACTTTGAGCTTTCACCCAAGCTAGATCGTCTTCTTGATTTTTCTATCCTTCAATTCTTTCGCTCCTATATAAAATTCAACGGAGATTAAAAAAAGCTCTTCGTTGAATCGCTTTTCTAATTCGTATATATCTTCACAGAGTGGTCCCAAAAAGACAGGCCAAATTCAATACCTGAGTAGAATCTGAACGCGTTTATTGATACCAAAGAATTTTTTTTTTCTTGCAAATTAGAAGAATCAACATTTCATATTGCGTGGAAATTAAGTTGATCATTCATGCACCGATATCTAATTTTCATTCAACCCCCCAAAGGGTTCGTTCTTATAGTTTCCAGCAACATGAAAATCTCCGAGATGGAAAAACGCGTTCAGATTTTATACAGGTTTTAGATTTGACCGGTCCTTTTGGGGCCACTCTGTATGTATGTATATGATCCTTTTTTTGGATACACTACATTGATTATTAACAATCATTAATTAGACATCGTAGAGTAACCGAATAAAACCGGTGAGTATTGAGACCGTAATTTAACTATTCATTATCGCAGATCGTCTGGAGCTACGTTAGGCAGACAGGATGCCGTCGAGTCATATACTGACGAAGACGTCCTGAGTCCTCCGACGTCAAAACGCGGTTCTTTACGTCCTAGTGGAACCGTTCTTTCGTTGAACATGCTACAGCGTGATATCAAGGACGCGTTTAACAGGCGTTGTGGTAGCCTAAGAAGACGTCCGGTTCCAGAACCCGTCCCACTTCCTATTGCTGACGGAAGTGACGTTAGTATACTCGTCACTGAACCGAGTCCAGAAAATACTGCACCACCTTGCAGACCACCCCTTTTAAGACAACAGTCTGAGGCTACAGTCGTACATGTTTTGGTGCACAGAGAAAGCGAGGAGTATCATGTGTCCGGCGATGATAGCTGATCCCTGCATTCTAATGACGTGAATATACGCGGGAAGAACAGGCATAAGAAGAAGACTTGAATCGTAAATAAAAAATGTTTCATTTCTCTGTTTTTTCTTTATTCTTTTCATTTTTATTTAGATTTCATTTTACGTCCCTTGGGCAAAACGGGCCATAAAGAGACATTATATACATACATTTTACGATATTATAGATATGTTCTTAGCAGTTAGATTTTTTCGACTCAAAATAGGTAAAGATATACGTATACATATATTGACACATACAATATTATATATTATACAGTTTTACGATCTTTTTAGCAAAATTAAAAATATGTATAACATCTGTAGCGATATATTGCGTATACAGTCGATTGGTTCATCTCCTAAGTTTCGCCCCCTATATATTTACACAAGATCCTATAAATTGAAAAAAAAAAAAACGAACAAAAAAAAAAATACTATTCAGCTTCTATATAATTCGGAAATTGAACTTTTCCCGAAGAAAAAAAAATACTTTTCACAAAATTCTACATACCTATGAATGAATATAAGAGATTGTGATTATTTTTCACAAAATTTTTTTTGGGGGAAAAATTTTCTCATCTAATATTACATATATTATACATTATACTATATGGATATATATCTATACCTGCTCTTTGTTATATTATATAATTGACGTGAATTTTTATCAAGCAATGAATATAGTTGTATCTGCCGTGCATATATACCTATACAGGCTATATTAGTACTTGCAATTTGCAAACTTAGATTGCTAATTAGAGTTTGTCGCAGAGATTGAAGAGTGTTTTTTATTAATAAAGAGTAAAACTACTGCCTGAATTTATAGCTTAGAAATGAATAAAGGCGTTATGCGAATATTTCGAGAAAAATGTTGCATAGGTATATAATAAAAACGACGAGGTCCAAAGAAAAAAAAAAAAAAAAAAGAAAAAGAAAAAAAAACAGAATCACAAAAGAAAGATCATGGATATGAAAAAACATTTACGCGTAGTATATTTCGCACCAGATGAAAGCTATTATATTGCCTAGATTGAAATTTCATTTTACGTCAATTTATACTTCCGCTGCAGCAGTTGCAGATCGAAGGGAAAAATCGCAACCTTTTTCTCTTGGAAAAGAAAAAAAATATTAAGAAAATAAAAAATGAAAAACAAAAAAAAAACAAAAAAAAACAAAAAAAAAAAATGTAATTCAAACACTTCGCGCGCATACGATTTTACGCGATTTATTGAGCAGGGCGTCGCTTATTATATGATACATACAGTTGTGCAATAGACGTTTTGTTATTAAAATTACGCAGTTAAGTAGGTGTAGCTAATTAGGTGAAGGACTGTTACAATTATTATCGGGGTTACATACTAAGGCTAGCCAAGTTACGTAACGGAAAATGAGAAAATAAAAAAAATTGAAAAAAAAAAATCAAAAAAAAACCACAGCGGTGATTCGCGGGACAACGAATTTTGAAAATTAAGAAAAAAAAAAGAAAAAAAAAACGCAAAAGAAAAAAAAAAAAACAGAAAACTAAAAAACTGAAAATGAATTTAACCGCACTAATTCGTAAGATGGATGTCATGTTGTTAATAAAATAATGAAAAATTTTCTAACGACTGTGCAGTTGCGTAGAAAAAAAAAAAAAAAAAAATAAGAACGTAGGATACCAATATGTCTAGTATCGTTGATCGTCGATAATTGATTCAATTAATTCTCGTTTAGTATAATAAACTCGCGTTGCTCTGAATTGGGACGTAATTTTCTTTGCATATGTGTTTTTTTTTTCCCCCATGAATTTTATTTTAATTTAAAGAAAAGAAATAGTTAATTAAGAAAAGCACAACTTGTTATCTCGTGGTAATTATAATATAAAATTCCAACGGTTACTTGCGAGAAAATCCTGTCTTTTTTTTTGTTTTTTTTTTTTTTGTCGTCTCAGTTTGGAGCTCATGATGTTTAAATGCGCGAGGAGCCTTGAAAGTGTCAAGTAGATTTTATAATTCTTTAGTAGTAAGGGATAGGAGATGATTAAATTCGTTACTTATGATTGGCTAGCCTCATACGTGTAATCCCGAAAAAGAAATTAAATAAAACAAAAACAAAAAAAAAACATTGAAAAAAATTGAAAAAAATATATATATAATAAAATATAAGTCAATTAATGGTAACTTAATATGAAAGACGAATATAATGTTCGAGAGAAAGATGAAAAAATGAAAAAAATGAAAAGATGAAAAGATTAGGTAAATGTTTCAGATCTATAATTCGAGGTAAGCAATGAAACACGAACAATACAATCTTACTAATGAAAATGAAAATGAAAATGAAAATGATAATGAAAATGATAATGAAAATGTCTCAAAACTGTACAATCATGCAGGTGCTTCTAGAGTGCCGTAGACCGTTTAGACTACATTATATATAAATATATATATACGTATATATATATATATATTATATATATTATATATAATATGTTACGTTAGTACGTTGTAATGAAATCAATAATAAATTATAATTATTATAAAGATAATTTAGATTATCATATATTAGGGCAAGTTACGTAGTAATAATAATAATTAATATCTTGCAGGATCAATTCTTTGGTTTATGCGATATATTAATCTTCGTGCTCTCTCTCTTTCGAGATCGTATAATAATATCGAACGACGATTATTTCGATTAAACTATATAGACGGAATTTAAATCCTTGAGAAGTAATTAACTCTAGCTTAGCTATATCTGCAGTTAATAATAAATAAATTTAAAAAACAAAAAACAAACAAAAACGAAAGGAGTATAAAAAATCGGTTGCTGGTCAATTAGAAACATTGTACGTCGTCATGTCTCACGTATTTGAATTATCTATATCAACATTAACTGCAATTTTTTCAATTCTATATGAAATGAATGAATGATTATATATTTGGGTAATCAAAACGAGTAAATAATCGATTTAACGCAACGTCCAGGTATAATATTTCCCCAGTCTTCCGTACCTCAGGAATTGGTGCGAGCGCGGCGCACTCTTCGTCATTTCGTTTTGGGACAAGGGATCGAGGATATATTTTCTCTGGTCGTTTCGACTTGCGTTATAAAAAATAGGAATGAACCCCTGAATCAAGAACACGTCTCGAATGAGAAAGGCTCGAAACGCGATGAGCTTGAAATAAATAGAAATAAAATAAAAAAAAATTGAAAAAAATAAAATAAAACGAAGAAACACGATGAAGAAAATAAAAAAAAAGTAAAAAAAGGAAAAGAAAAAAGTAATAATAGTCAAAAGAAAAAACAATATTCAGAACAAAACAGAAAACGTACATAATATTATAGGAACGAATACAAAAGTATAAGAGAAAAGAAAAAATGAGAAATAAAATACAACATCGTTTGTATAATAATTATATTACTATACTATACCTAATAGTCGAAAGAAATAAAAAAAATTAAAAAATATAAAAAATATAAAAAATATATTATAAATAAATAAAGAAATGAATGAATCGTAGAACGCATAAACATAATAGCATATCAACGAATGAAAATTTATTATTCTATAGCTGTTATTATATTTACACACATCTTTTTAAGCGAGGAGTACGCGATCAAAACGGTAGGTACCACAGAGTTGAATATGACAAGAGTTTATTAGGGAATCTTTTAAACTAAATAATCTTTATCTACATTTTCACCTTTAAATAATGAGAAAGAAACGAAAAAAGAAAAAATGAAATAAAAAAAAAGAAAAAAATCGACGAAAAGAATCATAATATTAATAATATAATAATGATAATAATAATAATAATAATAATAACAATATCTATTTAAAAACTTATACTTGATAGTAGCATTTGTACCGGTTAAATAACCTTTATACGTATATATTGACCATTTTTCAATTTTCAAAGAAAAACAAATTTTGAAGGTAAATAAAGTTTAGAAAAAAAAAAATGATAACAACAATTTCTTTTTTTTTTCAATTTAAAATCTATCACGTAGTTGGAAAGAAGAAAAAAAAAAAAAAAGCACCGCTTATATTATATTGTATCCATCTCGAGTATTTATATACCTAGATCAATCTTCCTATATATGAGCATCTCCGTATAATCACACTATTAATCCCAAGAAAGAAAGAAAAAAAAAAAAAAAATCAATATTATTAATATAAATTTAACAATCTTATAGATGAAGAGAGAGAGAGAGAAAAAAAAGAAAGGAAAAAAAATGATCGAAATATATTAATTAATAAACATTATACATAATATCTGCGATTTAATTCGGAGCAAAATTGTTATGACGGTGTACTCCTCAGTCTTCACAATCTATCCACTATATACTTACTATTATTTATAATTTTTTCATATGACATTTAATCACATATTCGATATCAATATACTACCTACCTGCAGTTAAAATACGTATTGAACAAATGACACGACGAAGTAGGTATAGAAAATTACAGGCTGACGACGCCGAAATTGATTTACTTACATTTTTCATGCATACCATATATCTTCGTTTTTTTTCATTTTTTTTTCTCACATTTTGACTTTGGAAATGCACCAACGTGTATTGAGCACACAGCACATTTTCAAGTGGCAATGATTATTTTATACTATCATGCCTGCTGCATTGTTTTTTGAGATTTTCGAGGGCACAATATAGCCCAATATATTAATAAATGATAATTATGGCCTGGTTTTCTTTTTTTTTTAATTGATTCATCGATTTGAAAAAGACAGACGAATACAGTGTGAGAGCAAAATCGAGTAGAGCAATATAGCCCCCTCAGAAATTGAATAAAAAAAAAAAGGTGTAATAATGATATGTTGAGCATTATATTCAGTAAATGGATTATTGAAGATGTTATTGATTCTGAGGGTGAGCTATATTTCAGCCCGCTTGATTGAATTTTTTCGCGTGTTAAATCTTGCCTTATATGAAACATATATGCGGCGTATGTTTGTTGGATCGTTAGTGAGGAAAGAGAAAATGACTTAGAGAACGTTGGACCATTATTATTTTCTTAAGGGAACCATATTACCCCACTTTTCCTTAATTGCAGTTGCAGGGTAGACGTATTTCTGAATTATTATATTGATCTGAAAAATAGTTCAGCAGGCATATCACGTCCCAGTTATAAATTCACAATCCATATACTGTACTCACGTAATAGTGTACCCGCGTGCTTGGAAATCGAGGAATTTTTGAAAGAAAAAAAAAACTTCGAATAATTATCTAGGACCTCGTCGTGTGCATGCGATGTTTGAAATTTTTCTTCCGCGTTTTTAATCACACCATTGTGAAATAATCGCTGCTTTTATTATACGACCTTACACGTTACTAAAACAATAAATTTCACATTTAATTTTTCAAATTATAATCCACCGAGTCCAGACGAACTTTATTCTGTAAATGATATATATTAGGAACGAAAATAGCACTAAACTGTCTATCACTGCGTATATTTCATTCTTCATTCTATATAATAATATATAGTATATACGTATAAGATGTGATTAAACTACGATCGTAAGACTAATTCATTTATACTTACCCGAACTATTTAAACGGCGCAATCAGTCTTCGAGTACATACTTCGCACGAAGAGTATAAATGTCGCGTTATAAATCTTACAGATAAATGAATTTTTGTTTTTTTATTTCAATTTTGATTTTTTGATTTTATTACAGGTTTGTATAACGGGTGACGTACGTACCTATACGTACCTACTACGTGACAGAGAAATCGCGATATTGTAATAAATATGATAAAAGTTGATATACCTTTGTTTAGCTTCATACTTTACGTGTTAAGAGGTATATGGCATTGACAATATTTACCACACGAGATATGAAATAGAGAAGAGAAAATAAAAGATAAATAAATAAATAAAAGATAAATGAATAAATAAATAAATAAATAAATGAATAAATAGAAAAAGAGAAGAAAACAAGAAAAAAAAAGAAAAAAAAAATGATTCTAAATAAAGTTGTATGAAATCTACAATCAAAGGCCTATATGTATAACGTTAGCGAATGTGGCGTTAATTAATGTCTTCAATAATAATTAAACTTGATTTAATTAAGATTAAACATTTTTATTGTAGATATCATTTCTATGTATAATTATATATACATATAGAAATATGTTTCGTGACAAGAAATAATAATAATAATAATACGTACACGCATACCTATATATATATACTATATGTATATATATAGATATATAGATATTAATTGCCGAAAATTTTTTCCATCATTCAAACTATAATGAATAATAATATATATATAGACATATTTTTGTCAACGAGGCAATTAGTCAAATTATATTATAGTTAAAATAATGACCCTCAAGATTTCTGCATCTGCAAAAATGAACTTTAGCAAGCCGTAACTGTGGTAAAGGTTTATACTCTGAGCGAAAAATTCTGTGAGACTTTGTTCTTCCTCTTTCGATTATCTGATGGCGATATTTTTTAGTTTTTTCTTTCACTTTTTTTTATTTTTTTTTCAGAATTAAAAATTCTCATAGAAGTTTTCTCTGAGAATGACCGTTTCGAAGTTACGTCGTGCTAAAACGCTAATTGACGAAAAAACCGCGTTAGCATCGGTCCGAAAAAAGAACTAAAAAATATTGCCATCAGATAATCGAAAGAGGAAGAAAAAAAGTCTAACAGAATTTTGCCTCAGAGTAAACCTTCACAAGCTACGGCTTGCTGAAGTTCATTTTTTGCAGATATTATGCAGAAATCTTGAGGGTCATGTTAAAATATAATTATTTATAGTGGCCATAGGGGCTGTGTCCGAAAGATCAATAAGAATATATATATAAGTGCGTTTTCTCCGTGCTGAACGGGACTCAAGTTTCGTGATAAAAATACTTTAGTTATTAATTTACACGATAACGATATACATACTATATATAAGTATAATACATATAAATATAAATAATATTCGTTTAAAACAAAGCCACACCATGTCTTAGATAATTTTTACGGTTTTTGACAAGGTGGAAGTGCTTTTATGTTTTGTTTATACTCATATTATATCGACGAAGAGATAATAATCAATCATAAAGCATAAGCTTCGAGCTCTATATTCGTTGAACAATAATTTATTATCGATATATACTATTTTTTTTCCCATGTGTACTTTTTATCCGAATGAGTAAAAGTTATTGTTCGTAAGCGTGCATATAATTAGTTATTGCACAATAATTTTAGCAGAGCTTTAAAAAAAGGGAAAAAAAAAAATTAATAAATAAATAAAAGGAAGAAGAAGTTTGTTTATTGATTCGTTAAATTTTTTCAAATGATTATATATATATATATACTTAGGTAACGTGACTACGGAAATAGCTTGAAATAATTCTATTATTAATTATTAATTATTGATTTTTTTATTTCAATGAATATTAATTGACAAATACTTAGTCGATCGTCGTAAAGAGGTATATAATTATATATACATAATATATTATAGGTATATATATATATATATATATATATATATATACATATACTAAGTAATAATAATAAATAAATAAAATGAATAACGTAGATTAAAAATCATCTAGATTATATAATAATATTGTAAATTTATATCATAAATTTATAAAACATTATTATATACTAACAGGTTTTTTTTTTTTTTTTTTTTTCTATGCTTTTGAGTAATTATTTGAAAATGAGCATGAAACTTACGCACAGTATATGAAATAAATTAATGAAAACGTATAATTGAAAAATTGTATTGTATTTATTATTTCATCCCGCGAGTATGTTAATTATGATTAATTAAATTATATTAAAAATATTTTTCATTCTATCTTATACCAATATTAGAAATTTCTCTTTGCTGTAAATACATACGTATATATACATATATACAAAAAAAATAAAAATAAAAAAAAATAATAATAATAATAAATAAATAAATAATAATAATTTAAATAAAAATCGTGCGTACGTTTGGCTCAAGCATGTGTAGATATTGAATTAATTCTTGTTGGCTTGTGATATATAAAAATTATATATACCTTATTATATTATATACTCGACGATTTACGGAAAGAAATTAGTATGCTAGTAGGAGCGTTAAACAGTTTTAATATTAAATATTAATTATTAAATTAGATTTATCGACGTTATATAATATACTTTTCATCATTCCGAAATAAAAAATGAAAAAAAAAATAAAAAATTGTTTCAAAAATGAAAAATAAAATAAAACTGAAGAAGAAAAAAAAAAAAAGAGAAACTAGATCATTACGAGTATTAATTGAATATACATATGAAATATAATATATTGTTATCATAAGCATGTAATAAACATCACTAAATCTATCCGTAAATCGTTAGGAGTTTCGATCCCTTTTTGGGCATCTATGAGATGAAAATAAAAAAAATCCATATTTGATCGTCGTAGGATCTTATACCTACCTTGTTAATAATAATTTTTCCAATTCCCAAGTATATCAGAAATAGTTTCGTTGATGAAATTTTATTTAAATAAAATAAAATAAAATATCATAGTAATATAATAATAAATTATTATCGGCTCTCCTATAAACTATATATAAGATACGCTCATGGAAGTTTGAAGTTCGGATCTTACGACTTTCGATTATGGAATAATAATAATATAATAATTAAATCAGCAATATATTATACGCGGAGTAGTTATTTAGTCAGATATTTTATTATAAATTATTATTAAACTCAGTATGATAATTAAAATGATGATAATTATCAGTTAAATATTTATCATACACTAGGTGAAAAGAAAAGAAAAGAAAAAAAAACAACTTTTTTGCTTGTTTTAAAATTTAAATAATATTAATATTATTATTATTATTGTTATTATTATTATTATTACATTATATTATAAAAATTATTATATAATCATTCCTAAATAATAAATAATGGAGTTTATTGCTAAAAAAAAAGAAAACAAAAAAAAGAACTGAACATCTCAATTTATTGTTGCCTATCTTCAAAATGAAAAAATAAAAATAACAAAAAAAAAACAAAAAAAACGAAATTTATAACACGAATAACAAATACTCAAATAATATTTATAATATTTATTTCATCAACACATTATATTTTACACTTCATACACTATAAATACCACATTTTTCATTAATTCTTTACAATAATAAATGGCAAAGAAGCTAATGATAAATGAAAATAATTTTTTTTTCAATCGCATCACTTAGTAGATACTCTACTGCGTTTATCCCAGGAAAAGTTAGCGCCGTAACTTCTTGGCTTTGGTGTTTTTTTGTTAGGTTTTTGGATGTAATAACGCCAACCCATTTTATCGCATAGAGCAATCGCCTCCTCTTTAGTAGCAAATTCAACCTTGACGTTCGAGTGTGGATCGCCGCTGGAATTTTCAAAGT
Source organism: Tenthredo livida (assembly GCA_963992785.1). Classification (NCBI taxonomy): domain Eukaryota; kingdom Metazoa; phylum Arthropoda; class Insecta; order Hymenoptera; family Tenthredinidae; genus Tenthredo; species Tenthredo livida. The sequence continues at coordinate 5,416,420 of OZ023066.1, forward strand.
ATTAAAGAAAACGTTTTATCAAATGCATAAATCGTTATGTACTATCGTTCATTTTCACTGAATTCATCTCATCTATTCATACCTCGAAGTCCATCCCATCAGTGGGTTCTCCCATCTTTCACGTGTCTCAAAATCCATCTGCCAGAAACCAAGGTTGTTAGTACCTGACTGCATCGCGTTTTTAGTCGGTTCGTATATGCGAACCGTACGATTCTTTATGTGCTCTTCAGGCACACCGGATATCACTCCGATCTTCTCCTGCCCTTTGATTGTTATGTATCCTTGCAGAGCACGCTGTTTCTCGTATTCTGTTGGGTTTAACTCGATTTTTGGATCCTTTGGCGCCGGCTCATGGACGTTTAACGCGTTCGTAGGATCGTCTCCGTAACGTACAGAAGCTGTAGAAATAGTCTTGGTGGTCCTGGGTTCGAAAAATGAATTGAAAACTTTCCAAAGATATCGATCGTCATTTTTCAGCGAATAATATGTAAAAATTTTTTTTTCTTTTTTCACTCGTAAAATTAGATTGTAGATAATCACGAGGAGGTTTAGGTGATTCTCGGCCCTTTTCTTATTCGGAAAAGTATTTTTCAATAATTTTTTCACCTTTTTTCAGCCCGATTACATAAAGCTTGTAGGTTATGTTTTAAGGCATAGTTTAAACGGGGAGAATGTCGATACACAGATTGTTTCAATTGCTTACCATTGTTGATTACCATTCCTAATAATGTTAGAACAGCTTCTAAGCAACAAACGTGTTGCCATTTTTTTCTATTATTCAAATCTCAACGACGATGTGATGAATCTCGAACAGAAGCAGAAGACAGCGCACGCAAGTGTTTTTCGTTTAGAAATTATTCGACTTTAGTGTCAAAATGCGAACATGCATAGTAGACTGGCGCCATCACTTTTCGATAACTACGAAGCACAGTATTGACCATGTAGGTAAGGTAGAAATTTTTTCAAAAATTTTTATCGACGCGCGGCGCCCTTTTTTTCATTCAAATTTAAGTATCATTCTCATTAGTCTATTACATATGTAATTATTTTCTTTTCTAATTAGAACAGAATGAAGAAAATTGAAAAGGAACGATATTAACGCGAAATGTGTTCTTTCAGATCTGTTTTACAATAGTACTGTTTTTTGTTTTTTTCTATGAATAGTTACTGGGACAATTACATTAGCTGATTAGTCCAGTTTAGTTTATTATTATGAAAGGTCCAACCGGTGTTTGAATCTGTCCTTTCCAAATTCATTTAATTATACATATATTATCCCGTTATGAAGCTTTCTCTCTTGATCTACTTTACCGCCCTGATAGAAAAGATAGCAATTTAATTAAAATCCTTCGCTCTGTCCAACTACGGTATATATCCATGCCTAAATAAATTGTATATTATAATAAAATGATAGGCAAGAATTATTCATAACGGTATTACGACATAATTCAAATGTGTAATTTACTGGCACTAAATCATAGTGATGTCGGTATGTTTCAATCTTATATTATATATGTATACCAACTCGCGCGATCGTGCAGATAAAAATGCTTTTCGAAAAACAAAAAAAAAGCAAAAATTATTGGAATCAAAAATTTGGAGTATTCTAAAAAAAATTTCTCCAACTTCAGTTCATTGCCTGTTTAAGGAGTTCGAATTCTTGGACCTTTCAGTATTCATATTTCGAACCGAATTCCAATTTTCCCAGAACATTCACACGAATAATTTCATTCATGCAAGTCGATCGATTAACATCAAAGGACGAACATGCAAGATGATTCTTATTGCACAATTATTGTTGTTTTTTTTATCGAATTTTTTTTCCTTTTTTTCTGTATTAATTTCGTCAACTCTGAATCGCTGACCTACCCCAAAAAACCGCGAGGGAAGAGGGGCTGGGGGTCTCGGACTCCAGTAGGACGCATGCTCGGAAGAACTCGTTGTCCAAGTCGGACGAGGTCGGATAATACCGAGAAGGGTGTAATACAGCTTTCCCTGAGTTTCTGTCACATAAGAGCCATGCTTATGGGGTGTTTCGATATTTTTCATTTTAATCTGACCTGAAGTACTCTGTCATATGTCCATATAGGATTATCAATAATAATAAAGAATGTGCTGCAATAAAGCGAATAGAATGTGGCACGAAGTGAGTATCTACATCAATCCCCTGAACTTTCCTACTCCAAAGTTTTACATCACTAAAAGTCTCGCGAGACCGAGGGTAGGCATCAATATATATACAAGATACTAGCGCTGATCGATCGCGAGGAACTGTTGCTACCAGCAGCTGTTGCACACTTTAGCCCTTTCTTCCCTTATCTCAATCTGACTCCGTCATTCCTTCTGCTCCTCATCCCATAGCACCTCCTTGTGCTCATTTTGCGATACATTATTATTTTTAATCGTAAGATATCGATTAATGCTGCACTAAATTATAATGAACCCATTTCTTTTTTTTTCTTCTGGTCTACAGAACGGTGCCAAACTGTGCCTGCTATTGTTCTTAGCGATTTGTACTCGGGTCTACTCGAGTCAGGCAAAACACACGATTACTAAACGGAATTACAGTGATCAAAGTGTCAGAGGATATCTGGCCGAGGTATTATACAACTATAATACATATCAGATATGAAACTACGGGCTGAGGCGGATGCAGATTAGTTGGTTTACTGTACTATGGACGGGCCTTTAATTTTACAGAGGACTTGCTGGTGGAACGAAGTCTGCAAAGAGGAATTTCACAGCAAATTTAGATGTCGATGTCCAAGATGGTCATACTGCAGAGCGCCGGGACGTTATTATGACGCTCACTGCAGCATGACAAGGACTGGGTACATCTGGACCCAACCAGAAACTTCGTTGGCATTGGAAATCGAAAAATGATACCATGAATGTAGTTAATTTCGAAATAATTCTCGCTCGAAATCAATCAGTTTATCGAAGTTTAATAATTATATTGGTTTTTGCTGTGAACATTTTTCCTTTATCCGACTATATAAATATTATAATCTGCTCGTTTAAAAATTCATCTAGGCTCGTGCGGTAAAAACGATCTTTGGAATTGTAGTTTATATCGAATTGTCTAATGAGTACAGAACAGTATCACGTGATAGTATTTCATCAGTGCTATAGATTGTCTCCTCATCTTAATCTTTCCTTTATTTTCTCTTTTGAACTAATTGCAGCTGATAACGTCTGAAATAATGTAATAAAATTTCGAATGATAATGTAATATTATATGGTATAACGTTGACGAAAAGTACATTAAAATCTAAGAAACATGTATATGTGTATGTATATGCGTACCTAAATCGAGGTTTGTAAAACAGTCGAAGAAGATTATACTTTTAACGATATGTGATGCAACGACTATCAGTAGAAAAAATTTAGATAAAATAAAAAATAGGAAGAAAAAAAATTAGAGAAGGTATAGATTATCAGCCTTCTTAGACCAATGCGACTTACACAGCCTATGATAGAAATTTTATATCACGAGAACGAGCCGTGATAACATTCGCAGTAGTGGAAGAAAAAAGAAAAAAGAAAACTGAGTGAACGAAAAAAAAAAGAATAATAAATAAAAGTTTTGCGACAATATTATATACTATATCCTAGGTGATATTTTAATGTTCATTGTTATTTATTATTGTGTTATTTTGCCAATATATACAAATAAAACGAATAAAAATTGACCAGTTTTATCCAGATTCATTTTTAGCCTTCGTTTATCCAATGATTGAAATTTATAAATATAGACGCGAGTGAATATGTAAATTTTTTATCGGTGGATTAGGTCAGACAAATCACCTTCGTCAATCGGAATCGAGAAATCTCTAGCCCCTCGGTGTTAACTCTCGATTGTTGAGTTTGTTTTCGAGGGCGTGATCAGTGCAGCTCGGTAGGGTTGCCAGCTATAATTTAAGTTTCGGAATCTGAGCCTCAAGTCGATTTGTTATCGCTAGAAAGAAACGTACGATGCGATGCGACCCTCGTCAAACGTATACCCAGGGCTAAATCCTAGGTCGACTCCCTGGGGTGGTGTTATTTCTTTCATTTTCTACTTTGAAATTTTCAAAAGCGAGAAAGACGGGGGTGTCAGCAAGTGTTGGAAATAAATTTGTCAGAAGGAACCGACTGCGATCCTGTAAGTGTTTAGAAAATAAACCCTGCTCTGAGGCCAGAGATCGACCACTACACACATACAAGTTATAGTATCTTCACGGTTTCCACCTGACGCTCGATCTTTCTCGATTTCTGACTCGCTGCGGATTAGAGATGATTTCGTATTTTGGATTCTAAGAAATGCAAGAAGATAGTTTCACATGATTTGTTCTATGATTTCGAAAAGCCAGAGTCTTGCGATATTATAGATCAAGCAATACTCAAAAAATGGTAAATGTTGATTTTTCATTTCAATTGGAACACATTTTTTGAGTCAGGTCTCCAGTTTTGGTAAAAATTTCAAATCAATGATAAGTATAAACCATTCCACTCGTTCACATCGAGATTTGCAAGGGACAAAACCTTGGTACAAATGTTTCTGATCAGCTTTTGCACTCCGATATTTCTTGAAGGTTTTCATGTATTTCGTATTTTGGATTCTAAGAAATGCAAGAAGATAGTTTCACATGACTTGTCCTATGATTTCGAAAAGCCAGAGTCTTGCGATATTATAGAACAAGCAATACTCAAAAAATGGTAAATGTTAATTTTTCATTTCAATTGGAACACACGTTTTGAGTCAGGTCTCCAATTTTGGTAAAAATTTCAAATCAATGATAAGTATAAACCATTCCACTCCTTCACGTCGAGATTTGCAAGGGACAAAACCTTGGTACAAATGTTTCTGATCAGTTTTAGCACTCCGATATTTGTTCAAGGTTTTCATGTATTTCATATTTTGGATTCTAAGAAATGCAAGAAGATAGTTTCACATGAGTTGTCCTATGATTTCGAAAAGCCAGAGTCTTGCGATATTATAGAGCAAGCAATACTCAAAAAATGGTAAATGTTAATTTTTCATTTCAATTGGAACACACGTTTTGGGTCAGGTCTCCAATTTTGGTGAAAATTTCAAATCAATGATAAGTATAAACCATTCCACTCCTTCACGTCGAGATTTTCAAGAGACAAAACCTTGGTACAAATGTTTCTGATTAGCTTTAGCACTCCGATATTTCTCCAAGGTTTTCATGTATAAATTGAATTCCTAAAGCCGATAATTTCTGGTAAGAAAAAACCTTGGCCAATCTTCTGTTTTGCATTTATCTAGTTTTTCATTGGATTGACAAAATCTGTTTAATGTCCAGTAGGCGTAGCCGATAATCTTTTGCAAAGCTGCAGCAGTAGAGGGAATAAAGCAGTTATAAAGCTCGATATCGTCGCAGTCGGCAGTGCGCGTGGTTTTATCGACCAGTTTCGAATCGTGGTGCAAAACGTAATCCGTACAGAAGAGGCCATGACACTTTCCGCGTCTTACCTGACGCTTTTAGCCCCTGTTTTTGTGCTTGCAGCGGTTATTGGCAGCGAAGGAAGAATCGTTTCCAACGTCAAACCGCATCTTGGGGAAACCTTCTACGGAGAAATCCGCGAGCTTCTAAGACGACGACTCCACGATATCGAGGTGAGCGATTTCATTTCACTAACTCAAAAAACCACACGAAATTCGAAATTTGAAATTACGTCCACCAACAAAAATTTTTAAATTAAGATGCAAAAATGGAATCGAAAAAGAGATCATCGCGATCGGTACGCAGTACGCAATGAAATCCGCTCACTAGAAGCAATAAAATGCAGACCAAGGTTGCATCCTTGTATTTAATCGATTGCAAAATTCACCGTGACATTGCGGGTCTTATCGATCGATCAGTTTCACAAGTGCTTCTGTGCCAGCTGAATACGTGTTTTGTTACATATGGCGTCACAGAAATGCAAATATTGTTGTATAATTTAAATAGAATGAAGCGCCGATATTTGACGAAGAACTACCGCCCCGTCCAGAGGAAAACCTCGCTTGGCGTGGGCCTCAAAATTTGGGACAAATATCTGCGGTATCCGTGGATCCAAATGGGAGACCCGTAATTTTTCATCGAGGCCATCATACCTGGGGATATTCGTAAGTATATGTATAATATGACGTCGGTTTGACATTACAACGCGCAGTAGGTAATTTGTACGTTCTTTTGTACATTTTTTTTATTATTTCTTGTATAGTCTCAAGGTTTTACTGTTGCTAAAAAATTTCGAGCTGCAATCTGACAATCTGCGTTTATGAGAGTTCAGAAAAATTCACACCCAATTTTTTCGAGCAATAAATGAAATCGATCTAAACGAAACAATCATAAATGCAGGTCAGTCTTAAAAGTGGCTCCTTGCAACCCTCCAATGATAACGTCGTGAGTGCAGTCTTCGTATTTTTTTTTCTTACAGTACTTTCAACTCGAGTTTTCACTACCAAGATGTGACCCAAGGGCCTATAATACAGGACACGGTACTTACGCTCGACCCTGTAACCGGTGACATAATCGACAGTTGGGGAAAAAGTATTTTCTACATGCCCCATGGTCTGCACATTGATGTCTTTGGCAACGTCTGGGTCACGGATGTGGCCCTCCATCAAGTATTCAAGGTAGGATTTTGAGCAAGCAAATGACATAGAAAAAAATGGTGAATCATCATCAACGGTGTATTCGCATCCTTCAAATCCTGCTTAAATATAATTCCCACAGTTTCGGAGGAATAGAAAAACTCCAAGCCTCATACTGGGCGCAAGATTTCAACCAGGAAGCGACTCGATTCATTTTTGCCAGCCAACTACTGTCGCGGTTGCACCAGCTGGGGAAATAATAGTAGCTGATGGCTACTGCAATAATCGAATAATGGTTTTCAACGCAGCTGGAGGATTACTCGAAGTAATTCCGCAGCCTGGAGGTGGGGATTAGACGTTTTGCACAAATATACACATCGATCATAAAATACAGTTTAACATTTCCGAACACTTTTTACCTTTCACAGAATTTCTGTCCCTGCAAGTACCTCACAGTTTAGCACTTCTACCGGAATTGGACATCGTTTGTATCGCTGATCGTGAGAACATGCGAGTTACATGTCCTAATGTTGGGCTTAAGCAATCAAGGACCCGGAGTCCTCCGCTGACTATTCAACAGCCAGATTTAGGAAGGGTCTTCGCTGTAGCAGCTTACGGTATAAAATTTGAATAAAAACCTATTTGAGAAATAATGAAAAGTTCTACATCATCTAATTTTCATTCATATAGGAAACTACGTCTATGCTGTTAACGGGCCAACTTCACCCATGATACCGGTCAGAGGATTTACTCTCGATCCGAGAACTGAGCGAGTCATTGATCACTGGTCACCGATCTCAGACGTAAGTGGAAATAGAATATCGATAATTAATAATTTCTTCATGACGTGTTGTATTGTTATTCATTTTTTGGATAAAAAAGAAACCAAAAAAACTTTGAAATCTCGTTATTTCGTGGAAATTGAACGGATGTGATTTTTTCGTTCATTCTTGAGATCCGCAAAGAAAAGAGAAACTTGCTCGGTATTCTGGGTCTCGCTGCGGACCCCAGGCGGTCTCGTCTTTAAAAATCGCATAGCCGCTTACCCGGTACCGGCTAACTTCCGCCCATATGGCGTAAGCTCACGATGAAGACATTAAAGGGATTTAACGACTCTACGCCATCATTTTCTTCCGAAATGATTGCACCCTGAGGCTAAAATGAATGGTTCTTTGTGGATTGAAAATACTCTATCTGAAATTACTAATTATGATTATACCCTGGCTGAACCGAAAGATCGCTTTCAACGATTATACCAAGAAGTCGCAAGAATTTTCGCAAGGGTCGAAAGTATATTTATCAATTTTGTTCGTTTGCCGTTATGTTCTTTTCGTCTAATTCTTCAAATATGCATAAATACAGTCGGGACAATAATACTCAATGAATCGATGAAGCGCGAGTGAAATTTCAACGAATCCTTTAAATTTCATTTCAGAAATTCACCCAACCCCATGATATCGCAGTTTGTCCAAACGGAACTGCCATTTACATCACTGAAATTGGACCCAACAGGGTTTGGAAGTTCGACCTAATACGAGCGTCATCAAAGAAGTAAAAATCCGACAGCAATTGACGCTGCATAATTTATTTTTTTTTGCAAATTTAATTACCCAACATATATCTGAATCAATTATTCTCTAAGAAGAACCAGCCGTGCTTCAGCCCCCGAAAAGTTGAAAAAATGGTGACGCATGATTTGAAATCTTTCTGTTCCTCAGTTTTACGTTCTATTCAGAAAGTATAATCAATACTGATGGAATACTGTGCGTTTCTCATCTCTGGCAAATTTTGGAGTATAGAGAACCTTGGCTCACTGTCATTAGGGATGAAAGTAGAAAATAGACGCTGGGACGGTTCATATTTCTGTTAGGTATATTACGTCACGTCCGGACCATATGACGAGTTAATAACTAATTTAACAAATCTATATTTTAAGATAAAGTCAAACTACTTATCCATATAACGTACCTGGTAAACTCTGAATATTTTTGTGACTATGTACTACCTATATCTACATATAATGTATAATTGTTCTCCACTGTAGGTACTAACAGTCTTCACCTCTTTCAGGCAATTTTTCTATATCTATAAAGAAAAAGTTTATCTTTTCAACGAGAGTGACTTTTTTTTTTGTGGCAAAACGGAGTAGCATGAAAGATGTTGAATATCGTATTAGTCCGAACTTATCCAAGACATATGAGCTAACAATGCGATATCAATATTCAGACGAAGTATCATATCTCTGTATGAATATCATTTTTCCGATTATTTAATGTAGTACAATGTACAAAATGAAAGATATATAATATACACATACCTACACATTTGTCTTTCATTATAGTAACATGTTCTATACATCTAAGTAATCACTAGCTTTTCTCATGGAAACCTACAGCTATGTCAAAATACGAAAGAAGTCTCGAAACTGAATCAACTCTGTCATTTTTTATTTTATACTTTAACGAGCATATCACGGTCGAGCAGCGATAGTTTTATTTCAATTCTCTCCGAGGTACTAGATTCCGCAAAGCTTTTCTTAAATATCATTAGCGGCCTGGTAGACACGTCAACGGCATCTGCTCTTTGTGCAGCTCAAAGAAAGAAAGAAAGAAAGAAAGGATGAAGACTATAAGCGGAAGAAAAAAGGAATCTTAAGAAAAAGACGCGGAGCTAAGTAGGAATCTTCTCTACTCGCTTAGATGAAGTTTTACTTTAAAAAGATATAGTAGTCAGAAAGCATAGGTCGTCTCTTCAAAACCTCTTCAATAACACTCCTGGGTTTAGTTTTTAGCCCTTCTTAGTGAGGAGTAGGTACAAAATCGATGCAAAAACAAAATCTTGCGCAGGCGGCGGCGAGGCATCAGCACAGCAATAAGGGCGACGCACAAACGAAGTAAGAACTAGGCACGTAAAAGTTCCAGAAAAACCGATATTGCTTCGGGAAGTAAAGGTAGCGCTTACACTTATCTGACATAAGACTTGCTCCGGCGAGTTCGAGTCGTACAAAACCTCTGTACAATGCCGCTCGACTAATTTCTTCGCTCCGGTTGACAACGAGAAGCCAAAAGAGAAGAGGAGAGAAACCTAGGGCGCAAAAAAGAAAAAAAAATCGATAACTTCTTCAGTAACGCGGCTTCACCATCAGCAAACTCGAAGCGCCTTTGCGGACAAAAGGAGAATATGATGTGACATTTTTACTTCGGCATGTAATTCGCAGGGTGCAAAAGATCGTAAATGATTTTGACGAAATTTTGATTTTATGCAATCGGTGGGATCGAAAAATGAGAAACAAGAATTTGCGAATGATTCACGATGTTCATTTGTGGGACTAATACTATCTGCTTACTAGATTACGGTTTGCCAGTTATACTAGTATGGAACGACGCGTAGTTACGATGATTTGTTGACGTGTTCGGCTGCTTTGATCTTTGCCTTAGGGCGTTGGGAGATCAGAGGATCGGCGTCAAGACTTACAAGACTGAAGAGAGTCGAAAAGTCGGTAACTTGGAAGGCATCTTTCGACGGCCATTTTTATTTGTTTTTCCACATCCGTTAATTATCCAACCGACAATCATGAAGGAGAAATAAAAAATAACGTACGTCTGCAGGATCGAGCCCTCGTGCAGTAGAATTCCTGCCGAGGGACACCGTCAAACGTCTGTATTATCTTTGCCAGTGAATGACATCCGGGAATCATGAATGTTCTGATTGTCTAGTAGCCAGAATTCATTTTAGATCATTTTCAATGACTATAAATGATTCAATTTGGAATAAAAAATATCTGAAATCGTGCACTCGACGAATCAGAAACTATACGAACGAACTGATTCGAAACTTGGGTCAATGATTTTGCAGCGAGGGTCAAACAGCGCATATTCGTGTATCCAAAAAGCTATGTGCAAACAATAAAGGCATAAATTTGGTCCTACGACACTGAAACTCTACGCCATTGTACGGGCCGAGATGCTGGTCTAATGAAGACGTGCTGGACCAGTCATTCCCTCTCCTTTTCTACAGTATATATGTTACTCTCTCTTTTCCCTCCTTGGATCCTCTCTCTTTACAGCATCTTTCATTTTACTCCTCCGAGGATCTTTCTCTCTCCAAACATCTCTGAACTGGTTTTGATGCGAGATTGCTGTAGCAGCGGCAAGGGCAACGCGAGATCTCGCGATGTCGAACCGACGAGAACCCGCGACGAGGAAGCTCGTCGACAACCATATAGGAATAGATATACGTACCATAAAAGCTTCCAGTCTCAAACTGCACACAGTCAACGGAATATTATTCCGACTATATTTTCAACGAAATTGAACCACCCCATAGAAAGTTCATTAATCCAAACAGAGCTTTTGATTTTTCAAAATTTTTATCCGCAGAAAAGAGAAATTGCAAAAATATGGCGTGTGCTTATAAGTACGAAGCGTGTATTCCAGCATAGTTTTATTTTCTTTTTTTCTTTTCCTAATTTTTAAGTGTTTCGTTACGGATGAATGCATGAGCAGATCTCTCAGCGCTACATCCAGTGAATTGAAATGAGCTGATTTTTGAAACAAAAACCACGACAACACCTGCTCCGTTGAGTGCCCTAATCCTCCAACTGCCACGATCAACGCCTATACAGTCCCTTCAAACACGTCCGTTTTTATTCTGCCCTGAACAGAATACCGACGAGTGTAAAGGCTGCACTATACGTATTATAACAGTTGAAGAGAAAAATATAGGAAGTAAAATAAATCATCAGGAAGTTAGACGTCGAAGTTGAGCTCAAACCGAATTTGGAAAATTTGACTTCGAATTGCAGACTCGGTGCATATAAAATAATAAACGAAAATCTAGTTAATACGTCAAATGAATAAACGTCTCTGATTGTGAGCGAGGAGCTGATGTAAGAAAAGAGGAAATAAAAGAATATAAGTAAGATAGAAAAGGAGGAGAAAAGTCTGGTGCAAGGGATCTGACGAGGGAGGTGGAAGGGAGGCAAAAAGTAAAACGTAAAAAAGATCGAGCGGCTCGCTCTATCGTCAGAAATTAAGTTGTTAAGATGCTGCCTTGAGCGTAGCGAACCCAAAGAGAACAGAGAGTCGCTCAGCGAATGGCTTTGTAATGGCGGTCCACACGGGGCACTTTTAGTTCTCAAGAAGTTACGATTACGATAACTTCTTCTTCCACTGCTTCTCCTTCTTCTTATTCTTATTCTTATTCTCCTTTTTATCCCTCATATCTTCTCAATCGGTCGATTATCCTCGCGGGATTTTTTTCTTCTATGTCTTTTACTTATTTCTATAAGATTTTTGGTCCTATACCGAAGCTTTTATCTTCATCGAGAAAACTTCCTCTGCGTTACAGGAAAAGAATGAAAAAAATAAATAAATAGATAGAAATGAAAAAGAAGAAAATCTCCTCTTTCCATCTTCATTCATCTCTCTCTCTCTCTCTCTCTCTCTCCGTTGCTCTCTGGTCTCCAGTATCACATGTTTGTAAATAAAACTTGTGATTCGAACCGAAAATTCCAGGAAATATTATCAAACGGAAATGCATATACCTTACAAACGCGTAGTACTCGCGTTCAACGAACCATTGCAGACATATTTGACAACAAAACAGACCTTGCATTTAAGATAAGGTCATGACTCTTTTAGATAAGCGGTTTACGCTGCAGTCCTGAGTAGATCAAAATAAGATGAAAAGATCTCCGATATTTTACACAACAAATTCTTGGGAGTCATGCCTGGTCGCAGAGCTCGGTATCTAATTGCCCATACCGCGAACTGCAAGCTTAACATTCTACTGCGTCCGCATCTGTTCCAGGAAATGTTTACTCAAATTGCTACATGCTACGTAATAATCGCTATTTAATGAGATCGACTTGATGGATTGTGTCCGACTTTTTAACCAGACATAAAACACATATGCACCCCCTTCAGATATGTGTTGACTATAAACTCCGCATCAACATCCGGGTGTTCCGCAATCATGTTCACAACATCAGATTTCTTGACTATAAATTATCTTGAAGATTAAAAAGAAATTAGTCCCGCAATGTCTCTCGAAACAACATTTTAACAAATTTAAAACTGTTTGTTCCAATTACGTGAAAAAAATCAGGATTCTTCTAGATTCTCTTACCTACCTCTTAGATATTTTCGAAATAAAATACGACAGCTATGGTGGTTCGGAAATTTATAAAGATCGTTGTAACCCTGGTGAAAATGATTCTACGAATATTTAAGATCAATTAGGGAAATTCGGACATTTCGTAGCATTTCATAAGAAATTGTAGTTTTTTCTTAATGTGAATGACAAAAACGACGAATTTTTCTGAAAAGGTACGAGAATCTACAATTTTTTATGATGATCCACCGAAATCTATAATTTTTCATGAAATGCTGAGAAAATCTACAATTTTTTATGAGAAACGACGCACATCTACAATTTTTTTATAAAAAAACTATGAAATGTCCGAATTTCCCTAAAAATTCGTAGAAGTAGAGATTTTCACCAGGGAAGGCAGCCTGATGATTCCCGCATGCTTGCACGTATTATAGCTGCGGAGTATGAAATGCGATTGAGAAACGAATCTTGAGTATGAGAAAAAACAATATAGTATAACAAAAAAGGGAAGAGAGAAGACGACGTAGGATAGAAGAAAAGACGAATGAACGAATGAGCAAGAACACAAGAGAATACAAGCCTTTCTTTTTAGGTGCTTTTTATACCACGACGGTGCGAGCACCATGATAATCCTTAACTCTGTTTCTCCGTGATAATAAACGACCTTTTGGTACTTTGCGTGACCGGATATTCAGGAATAAAATTTTATGCGATACATTTCCTGTGGAATAATAATTCAGGGCCATAATCAAATGGCCTGACTTATCTATAAATTGTGGTTGAATAATTACGGATTATTTCTCACATGTTGCAGAACGTATTGAGTCGTTCGGTGAGAATATGAGAGAAGAAGAAGAAGGAGAAAAAAATCCGTCGAATTTTTATGAATGAATTTCTGCACGGGATTCTTCCCGAACAGTATAAGGTCCGATAAACGCAGGTTGTGGTCTGAGCACGAGGGAGAAAATGAGATGAAAAAACGAAAGAGGTAATGTAATCGCTGGTTAAAAAAGAAGAGTATAAATGCTCACGACGGGCCCGTACGGTTCTTACAAAGCCCTAGAAATTTGAGGAGACCAAGGTGTGCCAGTTTTGGGATCGGAAAATTCTGAAGGGGATCATAAATTCGAATTACGAGAGAATGGGGCTCTCGCAAGGGCGGAGCCCCGAGGCTGCTGGACTGGCGTGAAAAGTGAAAGAGCGCAAGAGACCGGAGCGCATTGAAGATGTAAAATATTACCAAGAGGCAGGTGCCGGAGGGCGAGATCCTGCGCGGCTGTGGATATACACACATATCCGATATACTACATCCGTCGTGATATCAGAAGAGCGAATCGTTAGTTATATTAATACGCTCGTATATCGCCTCTTTACACGCGGTACAGAACCCATATAAAACCCATATAAAACACCCATAACATCCATAAAGGCCCCGGTAAAAGTACCGCTCTCTCCCTCCACGAGCTGCAGTTCGTTGTGTAATTATTACGATTTACTATTAGGTACATATAATGTTCGCTCGTGGTGAATGCTCTTCATGGATAATTAATCCACCCACAATAGAAATCGATTCAATTTTATGTTTGAACGACGTATAAAAATCGAAGAGGATTCGGTTTTTCAAAATCCATTCGAACTCCGTTCCACGAAATAGGGTCTTGCGGGAGTAAAAGTTACGTCATATAGGATGCGCGATGGTGATCGTTGGACCAAAGAGGACCCTTTCCTATACTAAGTGTTGGATCATTAATAACAATTTATGACGTTCGTGTCTCTGACAATTTTCTCTCAAGAATGACGAGCGACGAAATTACACAACTTTTTCTCTCCCACTGCACACTCGAACATATAGGTATAGTATGTGAAGATGGCACACATCAGCGAGCTCAGAGTGAGATTATGTGATGATGAAAATAAAATTGATGGGTAATCCTGTATGAAGAAGCGAGGAAAGGACAAAATGAAATAAAAATAGTAAGGCGTAGGATACGTGAGAATTTTTTATTTCAAAATTATGTATCCACTTATACAGACGGGCTTACAACGGTTGTATTTTTCGATCTACATAGGTAGGTACTATATGACTGTAAGTATATTACCTACAGCCCGATGATTCGTCGAAAGAAGTTCAAGCCAGTTAAAGTTTACGAACGTGCGATGAAGCCAATAGCTACGAAGAATCAAGAAGGCATTAACCGCTCTGCTGCAGTCTGCCTGCTGCAGAGCTCTCAGCTTTGAAGATCCTTGTGGAGGTGGTTATGGAGAGGATGAAGGTGCGAGAGGAATAGGAATAAGCCGGATACTGAAGATAAACAAGGAGGGAATAAGGAGAAACTGAGATAAACCGAACCGAGTAAAAGGGAGGAAGATAAGGATAGAAAAGGAGGTAGTACGCGTTGCACCAGACTACACTGACAGATACATCTTTATTGTAGCACGAAGCCAGATCAACGCAGCTAAAACATTCCAAAAGACGGACTTACACCGGTCAAAAAATTAACAAAAAAATAAATAAACGAAAGATTTAATAATTCATTCAATCAGCAGAATTTCACCACGAGTCTATATCACGACGTCGTACCAAATTCTGAGATTATTTATGAACAATGTCACACTCTTCTAATTACTTTACAAACATTTCTAAATTTGAGTAATTTTTTTGTTTTTTTTTGTTTTTCATCGCGTAGGATGGGCTCAGAGATACATAAAGGGATAAAAGAGAGAGTAGATATAGATTGGAGTTTGCAGTATATAAGCTGAACGTTTAGTTGTTACAATTAATCTCTGGAATAGCCACTTGAATTAATAAGTCTCAAGGAGGAAATAATAGACATTAGTTAAGAGTGAAGTTGTTAGAGGGGTGAGGTCTCATCCTCTTTAGCAAACAAAATCAGCTTTCACTCATATATATGCGGGCGTTTAATGAATTTATGACGCTTTCTGTTATTTGTTCTTACTATTTAGCCTTCGTTAGGTTTGATGTCAGATCTGTTCTGGCGCTGTTTGCACTCTTGATTAGCATTTTTAAAACCCCTTTTAGTCGACTGCAGCTGCAGTAGTAGAAAGTTAACTCACCCACGTTGATTTTAACGGTATACCTACTTGCGTCGTAAACCGATGCTGTAAATGTATAATCTAGAAGCTGTAAAGTTTTATACTTATTATTGTAGCCGGGAGGATCATTGGTACTATCAAGAAAAGCTATAGTATCGACAACGGTCGGGATATGTGTGAAACTGAAATTCTGATGGCTCGATAATATTCCGGGAATAAAAATAGGGGACGCAAAATTTTTCACTTCTCGAAGTCTGAATATATACGTCCGAGGTCTTAGCTGAGGCTGAAACGACTCGGAATCAAGCCCCAGTCATCGGTTGACATCTTAGTTTACGAGTCAAGAAGGAAAGGGACAAATCCTCTGATTTATATCCAACCAGGCTCCAGCAAACCCAGCCAGCCGCAGGTGCATCCTTTGAATCCTTAAAAAGCCTGGGAGGGAGATAAGCGGCAGATAAGTCAGCGTTTTCGTATAATTTTGTGTCGAAAGCAGCGCCCGGACTGACTGCAGTATGTAATCGTCTAAGAGACGAGTCTCCGAAGGGATGGTGGACATTTTCTCCATATTAATTACGAAAGGAAGAAACAGCGATTTATGTACCTCGTTATTGAGTTAATTTTTCCTCATTTCAAGTCCCATGCACGGACGAATACATTACAAGCGGAAGTAAATGTCTTACAAGGATTTCCTTCAGCGATGTGAACAGTCCAAGAGAGAAACGACCAATCGTGAGGAAATATCGTTTTCTTCACACCTGCTCCGAAAATGCCCCTTTGCGACCTCTTGAGCGGGCGCAAAACAGAACCTTGCGGCCCTCGGGTGCAAAGTCCTGTTTTGCGCCCGCTTACTCGGTCTCAACAGAGGCATTTATGTAGAGCAGTTGTTAAGAAAAATATCGTGTGCATCACGAGCGCAAGGCTATTTTGACGAGTGTGCATGCAGCACATTCGTAATATAGTTTTTTCCGCCCTTGATACACAATGTACTATTCCAATTCAAGACTCGGTTGAAGATCGGTTCGAGATGAACAGCGGCGATTAACTTTTTTGATAGAAACATTCCGCTGTTTCTTTTCGTCAATTTTAGCTCCGAGCCCGGTCACTTTGTTGATGCAAGCTTAAGTTAAATTTGACGGATAATTATGCCCCCTTTGCGCACGCGGAGCGAAAAGAAATCTTGATGACGGAACCCGGCGAGTAATTTTGGCATTTTTATTTTTCTAAAATACTCGAATGGCTAAGTAGCCTGCGCGAAATGTTCGCTTAATGGGGAGACTGCGCGAAGGAGCAAAAATTACCTACTAACAAAAAGCAAACAGCTAGAGGCCACGCCGTTACCGGGAACAACTCGATCTCATGCGAGGTAGGTAGAGGGGTAAAAGTGGGTGTGGAAAAATGCAGATTTGCCAAGATACCAAGCGACGCCAGGGACCCCGATATACACGGGTAGCGACGCGGACGCGGCCGTATCGGACCCTCGGCATCTTTCGAGTGAAACACCGCGAGAGAACGAGAGAACGAGAGGCAAAAGCGTAAGACACGAGAGCGCCTTTGCTCCAAAGAATTGGCATTGGCATATATATAGCCCCTAAGCGAAGTAAAGAAACATGCAAAACCGCAAAGCCGCAGAAAGAAGATCTTTCTCGCCGCATGTGTTAACCAGCGGTGTCGAAGTCTTTAGGTCCTTAAATTTAAATTCGTGGGAATTTAGCGAAATTTAATCATGTTTTTTTTATCGCATATATGTTACATGCAGATCGATTCTTTACGGTATTTTCATTCCGTTTTCATCTTCCTTTGAAGCAAGAATTGTATTGGTAAGCAATTGAAGACATAGGCGAGATAGCGAAGATCGGTAATCTAGAAACTCGCGGGAGAGAATCGGATCGAGGTGTCTTCACGGCTGCGACGCCTTTGTAACTCGCGCGAAACTTGTCACGAAATAAAGTACCTTCCTCGGGCAAAGACCGTAGACAAGGGAGAACAAGAACAGCACGTGGCTTGGACATCAGAAATTCAAAATGGCTGCGGTGCGACCAACCGTGGGTGTCGACAGGCTTAGAGATCTCTTTCATCCATTCACGATACATTCGTCTTCATTTTAAGACCCCGGACTACTGTTCAAAATTCAACAGCAATTCGGCATAGCCAAAAGTTCCTCCGCCATTTTTCCAAGAAGAAGATCTATTCCCTTAGAATTTTCGAAACTCCGAGACAACAATTTTTGATAAAATCTGAACCATTTATGGAGATTCTATCACGCTATATGTTTCAGAAATACGACTTCTAGGTATGTAAGTTCAGAATTTTTCGGAATACGAGCCGTCAAAAAATGAGTGAAAGAAATTTGAAAATTCTATTCTTTGGCCGCGTAATTTGCGAATAAGTTAAAAGGAAATATTAAATTTTTGGAAAATCGACTACATCTTCTGTGATAAATTTTTTCAATTAATTTCCCTCATACATTTTATGACTAAGCAGCTTTCTAACAATCTTCAATCCAGAGAAGTCGAATCGGTGTTTTGAGATGAAACGATTATACATAATGATGTGAAATGAACTTTGGTGAAGAAATTAAATTGATTTTGGACTATGTTTAATTTTTTCAATTGCGACATACCTACTGGTCCCCTTAGGCCTAATCAGAAATTGAACACAACGATCAATTAGTATCTCACATTAATCGTTTGAATAAGTAAATACATTGGGGTGACGTGCAATTGACATGAATTTATTTAAGACACTATCAATTGCTTAAGTCGTTAGCTGATTAAGCCTATCTGCCGGGTCACATGAACCAGAGTAGATAGATAGAGTCGAATCTCTAATTAGTGATGACTGATGTTGAATTAATGAAGTTTAATTAAAAATGTGTTATTTATCAATTTAGAGTATATCATTACAAATTTTGTTTACTCAAAAATCTGTCCGTTCATCAGTTCAATTATGAATAAAATATTTTGTGTGCGTTTGCATGTAAGTTAATCGTGCTAATTAAGGAATTCATTATAAAAATAATCTGCGGGAAGATATAAATTGACAGAAAAAAATTTTGATGACTTGTACGAATATACTGCCGTTTTTTGTGCCAACGGATACATTACGCAGGTATATACGTCGTTTTTCGAACTAAGCTTTTCAAAACGCCCTAACCATCATCCCTTACGAGTATTGAATCCTTCTTGCTGCCCTTGTCCATCGCGAGACATATCGCAACAAAGAAATCGACACAGATGTCAAACCCCAAAATCATATAATGGGCGATCACTTTCCGTGAAAATCCAAGGATAGTAGTCTACAACACGGTTACTTTGAACTTTTATTTGCGAAGGTTGGTCGAGGTTTAGCGGCCATTACCTGCAGCGATTTCAAAAGAGAACTATTCCCAAAAAGGAGATCCATTTTTCATGGGGATTATTGAGGAGCTTTTCTCGTAACGAGCGCCAAAAAGAAAGAAAAAAAAATGAAAACCCCGTACAAAATCGAACAAGAAAAAAAAATACAAATGCTGTCATCAATTGTGAATCTTGCTTTGTGTATCGCGATCGGTTAACACGCGTTTAGCAATGCTAGCTACCATATCCGCGTATGGTGGGAACCCATTGTCCGCAGTCTCACGGTTTTTATGGTTTGACCGATGATTTTTTGAATTTCATACTTCGAAGGGAGCTGGATTCATACATGACATGACACTCGGTCATACCTTTGGCGGCATTCTCCAATGCTGCAGGTTCGAATTTCTTTTCAGTTTATGGTTTTGAACGAAATTTCGCCCTTGGATATAGGTAGGTAGGTATACGGAGTAGTTTGGTGCTAAATAGCGAAACCCAACTCGTTTAAAGCGGTTGCTTGAGGAGCTTTCTAAAGCCCATAGATTACTTCTAAACCCGAAACCCAATTCGTCTTAAATTTCAAACGCGAAGCAAGCTAAAAGACTCCTTTGTAATTGTCTTTTGCACGCTGCTAGCTTGCAGGCAGTCCTCGAAACAGCGGGACGTCCAACCGGATGGACAGACTTCGTATTCAATGGCTGACAAGTAGATAGAATACTACGAACCAACAATGATGATCGACAGAGCCAAATGCTGCCTGGTCTGTCTTAGAGACAAAGAATTTCTCCTTGTTGGAAACTCGTAATTGCATACGATATAGAAAAAAAAAGACCATTCCTTCCTTTCTGTTACGCGCTTTCAGGAAAGCTCAATCTTGAAAAAGGATATTTGAGAAGGACTGTAGATTCTTTTTGTAGAATTTATTCCGACTCATTTTTTTTATATTTTCATTTTTTTAGAACTTTTTGTCGACAGAATGACGTAAGCCTAGAGACAGCTAAGCAAGATGTATAAAAGAGCGATTCACCCTTTAACTGTGTTTTTTGAGGGGAGAAAAATTTTATAGTCAAAGGCTTGTCTTTTTTTATACAAAATCTCAAAGGGATCTTCTAAGCCTTTTGGCTCCAGTGTCCTTGGCGTTGAAACGTGACGGTCTGAAAAGGACGTACGTCTCAGCTACGAAGGTCTGTCTACCGTCGTAAAACAGACACGCGATATAAAAAGTCGTCAGCCTGCTGGTGCTGCAGCCTCAGGACGAAAGACGTGATTATTTTTAACGACTAACGCTGCACACCCGATGCAGATCATCGCGAGAGTTAGGGAGCCAGAGCGCAGGACTAAGCATCAAATTTTTACTATGATTCCAGGCATCCTGCAGGGAACAAGGACTCTCCTAACGGGATTATTATAGTTTTATGGATTATTATTATTTTTTTTTCTTATATATTCTTTCGTATATACATCTAATTGTTCGAGGGTCTCCTCGGCCCGCCGTAAAAAATAATAATATATTAATATTACTTCGAGGAAACCGGAATGGACACTGATTTACAAAACGAGGATAGTCTGAGCTGCTGCAGACTACCTCTAGGTGTTACCAAGAATCCACAAATTATTAGTCCCGGTTCCTTACGAAGAATTACCGCAATATAATTTCACCCAGACGCGGAATAAAAAAGGACAAAGATTAATCGGACAAGTGATCAGAAGATTATTTAACCTTGTAGGAATTCATACACCGTACCATACTGCTCACAGCTATTCTGCGAGAGCCTAAACTCTTTATGAAGTTCCGTTAGTCCTAAAGACCAAAAGTAGCGAAAAAGAAGAAAGAAAGAAAAAAAGTAGCGAGGAAATCGAACCATTCCTAACAATTATATCCATCCTCAGGAAGAGCTAATTCATTGTTAGACTCATCAGTTAAGATGTTACCATGACTGTTTGATAAAAGACGAATGTTAGTCGTCGTACTTTTAGTTTTGAACCAACATAGGTATAAAGTCTCAAAAGCGATGTTCGAAATGTGGAATCTTCTCCTTCATACCCGTAGAGTTAAGGAGCAAATAAAATCCAACTGAATTACTCAAGTGTAACGGGTTCTCCTTGTACCCACACTCTCTTGTATCTCTACCTTGCTTTGCTGCAGCGGACGAAGCTGTCATCGCGTAGATCGGCTTCGAGATAATATCGAATAGAGTTTAGGAGGGATGAGAAGAGGATGAGAGAGTTGAAGTAAGAAAAACGAACGCGATCTTGGGCCCAATATAACGGAGTGACTAGCTGCTCCTTAGAAATAGAATGAGAACGGCTTAAGTACAACCGGAGATGTCGGATCTGTACGTTATAATACCTACTCGAGGTTGTATATAGTTTATCTTTTTTTTTCCCTTCATCTTCGCCCCCCGACTGCCCCCTTTCGTAGGCGGAGGAACTTGAAGGGATTACGACGTCTCGTGCTGTGGCGTCGCGACGTCGCGGCGTCGTGACGTCTAAATGTCGAGCTACGGGATATGGCGTCGATTTTCTCAAAGACCTGCTGCTGCAGGGTCTTCTTCTTGCAGACCATGTCTTATTCTACCCTGAAAACTACACCAGCCCTCTAATCGCTTTGCGGAAAATTTCAATTCGCATATCTTTTTCCCAAAAAGCGTAACCAATTCCGTCTCATTAGTCGCGGGGGTAGGTATAACTCCTGCAGACCTGCAGCAACTGGACCTTAAAATTTGTACGTTGTTGTACGCGGTAATACTTCTCGGAATGACTTTCGACTTTGGTGTTTCGTGTTTAAATTCGGCGACCGAGTGTTCCACCGGTTAAGTTGAGCGGCGCTTGTGGTTACGGACTCTTTTCATGTTTGCCGAACAATTTCCGTTGATTGGAGGTGTTATAAGTTACAACCTAACGACTTAATGGACGCCTCGTATAATTTCCTGCGGGCTTCAGTCCTGCTGCAGCTCTTTTCTTATCGTACCCACATGCTCTTATTGGCCCGACCGTTCGGAGTAAATAACTAAACAAAAAAGCCCGAAAAATGCCGTTGAACCTTTTTAATTTTCACCAATTTATGGCACCTCTTCGAACTGTGTTGTACCATATCGACGATTTTATACCCCGAAACGGACATACGTATTACATACCCATTATACCTCCACAACATTCGCTAGTATAAAATTCTTGGAAGATCTGATCGTCCCATAAAATGCGGATTATGGGACTCAGATTTCTGAATGATAGTCCAATAAACCGGCCATAAAATCGGTCGGCGAAGTAGCTTTTATTATTAGAAACGTCCGTTCGTTACGTATTCTTATCTGCGTATAGTCGAATGATGGCAAGGTGTTCGGCTCCTTCATCTAACCATCTCTGACTAACGAAGCTAGATTTCTTTGTCTTATGGACGCAAGAGTGGTATCGTCGCTTTGTACCAGCCGACTGAACGGTCTTATAGCTGTCGAATATCTGCTATCCTTACTTCTCGATCCCCGTTGATGTCTTAATGAAGCAATCACCAAGACCCGAGCCGCGTTCTCCTGCAGCAGGTACAAAGCCATATTGAACATCGGAAAAGGAAACACGAAGGGGTCCTGGTTCCATGTGTTAGTACGCTATCCAGGTATACCTACGCACTACCTGGGCATTGAGAGGCGTCGATCGGGGCGTGTCTTCGGCTCTGGACTCAGGATTGTATAGAACTTTGCTTGCAGCAAGCATCCGCGTGCATCCGCGTCTCTACGGCCACTGACGCCTCTGACGTCTCCATCTTCTCATTTTCAAAGAGGAAAAAACACGATGGAAATCTACCGGACACAAAGGAAGTAGGTACCGGTCTCGACTAGATCAGCCTAGAATCTTTAACCGATTTGTCTTACGATCGAAATCGTTTTTTAACGACGATCAGTCCATGCGAGACAAAATTTACAAATGCTGTAATTGTCGGTCGAGAATCGAACCGCAAATTTGTATTGGCAATATACAAGGGTGCGCCCGAACTATTATCGTTAATGAACTAAAAGCCGATCGGTCATAGAGCTAGAGTGCATAATTAAAGGAAATGGGTGAGAGATAAGGATAGTCTAACTGTAGTGGGTATTAATTCCATTAATTATCAGTATTCTCGGTATGTGTTAGCGTGTTGTTAATTAACTTTATTTTTTGTTGATTTAAATGGAAATCAGAGTCTTATGTGTGCCGTGACTAAAACCACTTTTCCGATCGGTCGCCTAATCGTTACCTCCAGACTTACATGTACCCAGGATATCTCGCATGTGGCGAATCTCCGAACCAATTATTTTTAATATCGGGCCAGTTTCTCTGACCGGTAATTTTACCCAGCTCTTTTGCCTTGCCTTGGTTTGCCCTGCCTTGCCTTGCCTGGTTTGCCCTGCGTGCAGCGTGAAGAACTCGCGCTTTCACCGCATGTCCGTTTCGGTTGACGGAACAGAAACTATTACCATTACGGTATCAGGCACAGCTATAATACAGTACTTGACCAGTTATATAGCAGGTAGATATATTACGTGTACGTTAATAACTGGATTCTCGTACCCATATGAGGCCCACAACCAGGTACGTATATTACAGCGAACATAAAATAACCACAGATTATCTATGGGATATTTTTTTAACAAGATACATGAAGCGTACCCTTTTCAAATGGAAGTACACACTTCGGTGAAGAGTATTCCTAGAATCTTCTGGTATACCTATTCCTATGCGTTATATGTATTCTGAGGTTGTACACAATTTCATATGATCTTCAGACATATGATACTCTAAGGATATTCTATGAATTGTCAAATAGCTATAATGATCTGCGAAACATTTTGGAAAGAGTATTTCTTGAATATATTTTTTATACGTTTTTTGAATGTTCTATGAGAAATACCACAGTTATTTATCGCAGGAATGGTCACCGTTCAGCATTTTCACTTGCAGCGTGTAGACATTTTTTTTTTTTCTCATGAATGCAGTTTCAACCAGTAAAACCGGACGTGTTATTTTTTTCCCCACAAACTTTTATTACCTACTGAACTATATTATAAATACTCCGGACTTTATAACGAAGTGATAACAGAAACCATCGTCGGCCCAATACCAGTGCTTCACTTCAATTTTTACTATGCAAGAAGATAAGTTGTCATAGTTTAGTGGAATTACTCCTTCCTATTTCTTTTTTGTGCTTCTAATTTTCCGACATTCCATTTTTTACGAGCAACATTTTACAGCCCCTAAATTTCGTCTCAGATTTGAACTGACTGATTGTAAATTGAAATATCCTATAGAGAAATATCAATTTTTTTGATCAGTTAATTCCTCTCCGAACAAAGCTCGAGCGTTCGGCTCGATCATGATTTTTTTTTCGGGCCATTTTTTTTTCCCCCTTCTTTTTATTCATCATTCTTTTTTTATACGCGTCTACGTTCTGAGGCGAAGCTATACGGCACGCTTTTATGTCTCAATTATACTTAGAGATTTCAGATAGAAGATTTATGGCCCGAAATTACAGCTTTGCTATGCAAATTGCAGCTTCCTATAATCACATGGCTTACCCCTTCGGCCACAGGAAATCGATACAACAGCTAAGTACGATAGAAATTCATGTTTTCTGTTGTTTCACATTGAGGAGAACCAACTTGCAAATCAAAATTGTGCTCGATTTTGTAATTGATTTTGAAAAATTACAAAATTTTGATTGAATCATGCTAATTCAATGTAATTCAATGTAATTATTTCCGTTCGTAAAACGGCCAACACCATATTTCCTAGTTCAAGCCCATTCCGATTATGTTCTGGATTTTATAACTCGACAACGGAGAAAGTCCTGATCATTGCCGATGAGATATCGCCGCAAGATGACGTGAACAAAGCTCGGAACACGGAGCAGACTTGTTTCACATTTCTGTTTCGATTCCCAAGAGATTTTCTTGCGTGTACCACGCGAGGAAAGGAGACAAAGAGATATGGTCATCGATCGGAAGGGATAGAAATAAGCGTCCGGTTATCCTCGTTGAGGAAGGTTGAGTTAGTTGAGCGCCTCTAAGTGTGTCCGTTGGACACCTCTGCATGAACACGGCGTCACCGCAGGGGTCCTTAGAGGGTTAGAGTTGGAGTTGGCTCCCGGCAGATGGGATTCGCTCCAGGAGACTCGGACCAGAATCCTTCTAGGAAAAGGAGAGTTCAATCGCCGATCTTTGTTTCACTACTATAAATTGCTAACCGAAGAAAAACAGCTCGACTAGTTACCAGCTATTCCCAGTAATCAATCCTTATACGATTGTGAATTAAAATAAGCCAAAAGCTCTGCTCTGAAGAGGTATATAAGAAATGTTATGCAGTTTATTAGAGAAACGCAATTCCACCGTGAATCTCGCTCAAATCGGTCCAACAGTTATCGAGCTAATTCAAGTCGTGATGGAATGCCAAATTGTTACTTTCCAAATTGTGTTATTTTCGGCCAAAAGCACAAAGTACTCATTCCTCACGATTGCGAATTGAAAAAGGCTGAAAGATCTGCTGTGATTGAGTGTATGAAATTCTATGCTGCCTGAAGAAATTCCAACAATACAAATTTCATTTCCCATACCATTCCGAAATCTTTACCAAATTTCGCTCCAAATCGTTCAACTCGTTCGAAAGTAAATCGAGGAATGGAGGGATGGCACTTCCTTGGTGCGCTGAACGCCAATCTCGACGACCTTTTTTAATTATTCTATAAATCTGGTTAACTCGCATGTTGAAACCGTTCTTATACCAGTGTTGTAATGACCAATTAGCCATCGAGTTATAACTTTCTATACGCATAATAAAGCTGTTCGACACGTAGGTATGTGGGTAAGTAATCGTCTGTAATTACTCGATCAGCACATGAGGGCTCGCGGTTTACGTATTATATTCATACGCTACTGCATAGGTACGCGAACGTATGGCAGTCTGTTAGAGCTGCATATTTCCTGCCATGCTTTGCCAAGAGCTACTGACGTCGACAGCGAGTGAACGATCGCATGGCACTCAAGTTTAATTGTCTAATTATCAGTCCCCAAAGCGCCATTGCTGTCACTCTGCTGAATTAATATTTTAAATGCGCATGGCAATACAACGTCTGCTAATCACTTAACTCCGTGATTAATTCGATGGCAAATTTTTTTCGAACCACCCCCTGCACCAATTATATGTCATTACGATTTACGAAAGATTTTTTTTAATTTCATCTTATTCTCAGGCCATAAACGGCCACCGGAAGTTCATGTCATCCACTTGGCGTCCGTCATCTACTTGACACGTGCCACTCCGATCGGTGGTTACGAACGATGAATAAAATTTTTTTTAAACCGGGGGGACACGTCGCGTCGTGTTCCTTGAATCAAGTTCTAAAGCCGAACAATAGATCAAGAAAACTCCATCCCTCCGGAATGAGTTGGTCTTGAATAAGAGGTAGTAAGTAAGTGGCAATGATTAAGAATGCAAACTAGCGCTTTGGTTCCCTCGTTTGAATCGCTTAGTAAATCGGAGCACGTCAATCGTAACTTTAGTCAGATTGATTTATTTATTGACATAGCTAAGACTGCATAAATTTGTGCAGCAAGACGCGCATCGTAAGTAGTCGGCGATGGTATCACATGCAACTATGAGTTATACTCTTTCGATACTTCGGGGAAATTCAGAGAACACGTAGTGTAAGAGAGGAAGAAGAAGAAGAAGAAGAAGAAGAGGGGCGTGAAAATAAATAAAACCGGAGACGTATGAGGCTAGAGTCGTAACATTAATTTTATTTTATCACACTCTCTGCATACAACTATTGCTAGACGATATGAGATACTCGAAGAAGCCAGGAGAGTAGGTATCACTAATTTGTTTCTCACCTCGACAAAGCATGGCTCAATAATTCTCACCCTGATCGTTTCTCTTGTAAAAATATCATTTTTACTAACACGAGAAAAGAGATCGTAAATTTAAACTATTCATTTTTATTATTACACTCAGAACTCAAATAGTTTCGGTTGGCTCTTGGTTCCCTCGGACGCGCATAAAATTTATTCATATAACAATCCCAACATCATTTCAACAATGATAATAACACAACGTGATTCTATATCGCTACTGACTTTATCACATCGAGCCAATCGAATCAGACATTTGATATGCCGTGGGGAAAGATGCCTAGATTAGGGCTGCAGAGGATATCTACGAACAAGTTTTATATCAGCGATAAAATACATCGAGGATGTCCAATGAATCGGCAAATCAGGTTATCTGATGGTGAGAGGAGACAGCTGGATGAACCCGATCGTTGATATCGAATGGTACAGGAAATCTTGAAGCAGATATATTTAATCAATTAATCTCTCGTCCGGTTTATCGGTACTTCTCATTTTATCGCCCCTTACTTTTGCAACCAGTTCACGACCGGATGGAGATTTAAGGATTATTAGTCCCACACGCCATTCCCTCCCTTTTCGGCTACTCGAATATCTCACACGCTGCAGCTGACACCATATAGTTAATTGGTTTTCAACTTCTTTATCCCGGCGTATTTTATGCTTGTAATTTTATCGGCGAAATCCAATTAGTCGACCACTGATATTTTACAATATTTACTCAATGCAATCATCGTCGGCAGTTCTTTCTGAAACTGAAAGTTTGTGGATAAAAAATAGGGGGAAAAAAACACTCTGAGCTTCTGTCTCCCCCATCCGTTCGGTATATACATATAGTAAGCGAGAGAATATTTGGGAGAATGTTTGATCGTTGGCTTTAGCTGGATGCGCGTGCCGCGGTTTGCTTAGGACACCTTTGCCTCCACGTTTTGCTTTTGGTTTTCTTTTCTTTTTTTCGTTCTTTTTTTCTTCTTCGTCTCTCTTCTCAGCTCTCAGCTTCTCTCTTCTATTCTCTTCCCTTCCTTGACCACCACCACCACTACCTCAACTACTCCGTTCTATACGCTTCTACTCGGTCCTCCTTCTTCTGGTATAAGATGAGGTTTGTTTCGCTTCAGCTTCGTCGGGTTGGGTCTTGGGTCTGGGTCTGGGTCTGGGACCATTGTCCTGCCGAAGGCTCGAGCGCCCTACCAAAAAGAGATAGAACAGTCCCTTCCAAGGGGTTCTCAGTCCGTGTATACACTTCGTATGGACATGTAGTAGGTGAGTTGGTACGCTTTCGGTGTAAGCATCTTTTCAAATTTCAACCTAAACAGGGACTGTCAAAGTGTCGAAAGACTTTTTTCTTTTATTATATTTTGTTTTTTTCATCAACCGTATGTGTAAGAAGGTTCACACTCGTACACATACAGGCTATATTAGGTATGTATTATCCCATCGTATCTCTTCGACGTAACTTGAGACGAACAAAATAAAACACGTGACGCCTTGACTTGACTTGACTCCGGTCTCCGTTAGGGGTGCGATGAAGAAGAAGAGATTGGAGGACGCCAGATTTTCCTGTCAAATGTCAATTTTGATACTTACTTCATACTTTAACGCGTACTTCGTACACGGGCGTAGATATCAGTGATAAATCTACTTCGATAATTTGAATAATTAAAAAGCAAAATAAAACGATCGAATGTAGAATTTATTTTATACCACGTCAGACTCATCGGGTTACACCGAGAGCATGAATTAAATGAATATTCAACAATCATTTATCTTGCTTTACGATGATTTATGGATAGACAGATTTTATGACTCTTCGGAGAAATATTTAGCAGCCTTTGAAACAGCTGTTCTAATTTGAAACTTAGCCGAATCTAAAATATATCTGTGACATGAAGAATATCGAGAGGTGACGTAAAAAAAAATGGCACGAAAGTTGGAAACGAATCAAACTATCCATAATGATTTGGTCTCATCGTGAGAGGTGAAATACTTATGGTTTTGGAGTAGACTTCTGACAATGAGATGAACGTAATCTTTTCTCTGAAGCAGTTATATACTCGTAGGTATTTCGTTCACTGTAGATCTCATACCTCTGTAGTGTCAACGGACTCGAGTCTCGTACGAGGTCCAGATGACGTTTCAAAATAACTTTCACGAAGCGCGAGGTACCGGAGTTTAAAAAGAGTCACCAAATATAAATTTACGAGAATCATACGGTGACACATATTCAGCGGTATTACTCTCGTATAGGTACCCTGATATCTGTATCACAGTATGATTATAAATATGAGTCTGAAGCTATAAATTTTGGTACCTCAAATCGTGAGGACACAAATCTGAACACACATCTGCCTCCAACGATATTTACTCTGACTAAAATAAAAAATATTTCTTGACCAAATATTGAAACGGTTCAAAAATATAACTGAGAACCCCGGGGCCCCGTTCCCTCGAAAAGAGGAGGGAAATGAGGGGATAAGAGGAGAGAGCTTCGTCCAAAGGCAGAGAGGCGGGTGGGCTCAGGGCCCAAGCGCTGGTATCTCAATCAGGCAAGGGCCACAGGTTGGGGCCCATGGACTCCTGCGGGCGGAATGGCGGGGGACGAAGAGTACGAGGAGTACGAAGAGGCCTCGACTCGAGACCCGACATCAACTCACAACTCAATCTAGTCCGTCAGAGTCCGCGGTGGAGTACGCACGCAAGATTTTTCTCCGCACTTTGCGTTTCGCACAGATCTTAGTTTGATGCAAGATTTAAATATTCCCGCGCAAAGTACCGTGATCAACATTTACAGCAATTGAATATTTGGATGGTTTTCAATTCTTGTATTCAAAAGTTCGACCGGTTTCCTCATTTCGGAAATCATCCGGTAGCTTGTTTCGTGTTTACTTCTTCGAAACATTTTTGAAAACGCGTCAGACATCGAGGCGGGAAAAACTCCTGTTTTCAAAGTCAAGATCGATCGTTGAACCAAGACAAACCATAATACTTGGCACTGCAGTGATGGTGTAACAGTTGTTATAGTGTATGAAGAAAACAATGTGATAGCGAAGACTAGAAAAATATAATCCGAGGTAAGGAAAGCTTCGAATTCTGTAGAATTTCAATTGCAGAGAAAAAAAACAAAAAACAAGACAAAAAAAGAATTCAAATCGGTGACTGTCCCCTCAAACTTTGAACAACTTTATATTCTTATAGTATCTTTTCATTCACCGGTATGAACAAATGTTGTTAGTATAGTAGAGACGATAATGATCGGGTAAACACCATAAGTGAACAATTAGTTTTTGACTCGAGAGTAAAGAAACAAACTGAAGATGCCACCAGAAAACACACCTGAAATTATTGTACAAACAGTCGGTATACGCAACGTGTTCAATTAGGTATAGGTCATCAAACACGTAGCTAGGGCTTTGCGTGTCTTCAGGTCAACCCACGCTTTACTTAATTAACTTTGGGATTAGTTACGACGTATGAGTATAATTTACTCAACGATTCAATAGAGTAACTTTAGTCTTTAACCGCGTTGATGAATGGTAATTGAAAGCACATGCGTTACACACATCGTGAAAATAAAAGAAGGCGAAAGGTTTGGATGTAAGAGATTGATCAGTGTCATTGTCGCTATTGTAAGCAATAACAATCGCAAGCATATGAGACGATAAAACATTCGGTGGTTGAATGACAGCAATTTGTCATTATGTCATCGCGGTTTCGATCGATCGGTACAAGCCAATCATCGATCAACAAAGCGAGCTCATTGATTTGCATAATTTGTTGATTATCAATAAACGCAATGACACAACCGTCGAATATGAGCCGTGTTATGCAAACACATGGTCTATGCACTAACGAGCTGGGCTTGTGGGTCCCAGGAATATTAATTTGATTAGATTTTCTCATCGCATAAACGATCATTTGTGAACTCTGAAACGTCTCGAGGTGCGTGACGTCAATCGACAAATTGAAATTCGTTGAGAGTTTCATTCGTGAACGATCAGTCCAACTCCGATTCAACATCCACGACACGTATCTGCCAAGGTCTCTGAGGGCCTAATGGCGCGAAATTTGAAACTCTTAGAGATGAGTTGCATGGGCGATAATCCATGTGCAGATATCATTTTTTGGTTGGGTGAAAATGGACGGTTTAAATTTTCTCCATATTTATAGGATTAGAAGCACCATCAGTCCATCTTAGAGCGTGACTGCAGTAAGGATCGGTGAACACGTCGGTTTAAGAATTTCCGATAAATCCATCGTTAAAAGTAGCGTAGTACCGAGAGGATAACTAAGAAGAGAAGAGAAAGGAAGAGCGGAGTGAAGTGAAGACGAACAACAGAAAGAGAGGCAATGTCCGTGGCGCTCGTTAGCCAAGCGACGGGCGAGAATCGAGATAAATTTATGTGTTCTCGTGCTAATGAACTTGATCCACATCTCCGACTAACGTCCAGACTCACTCCTCGAGAGAGAACCGTATATAAGGAGAGAAGTTCCGTGACTCGTGACTCGCGACTCGTGACTCGTGACAGCTTCGGTGCTTCGGACATAACTTATTCCTGACTCGCCGTTTCCTGGGCACACGCGTATGTGTCCACATCCTCGCAAAGTACAAGCGTTTACCTTACGTTTGTTTCTTTATTTCTTTGTTTGTGCCTTTCACATCTCATTCTACTTGCATACCAGCTGCTGTTAACCATCACTTTTCGTAGAATTGCACTGCTATACATTTTTCAATGGATAAATTACAGATTACTGGTACCACTTGGATCTTAAGTCTTATGACTCGATTTCTCTTCACTTGATCTCCTCGAGTGGCCAACACGGATGTAGATAATCGTACCTACGGTTACTACTTTTGCTGGTCTTTCTTTCTCCGATCCCTTACTCTTCTTTTGTTCAGCTTTTTTCTTCTTGTATCTGGACGCCAGTACTTCGAAAGTATGATACTCTCGACTCGTTCCTTGATGGGCACTTTGTCAGAGAACGCAATAAACCCTATATATCTGTGCCCGTTGTACTCTCAGCTTTGAATCCTGGTGCAGCAACACGTGTGGGCGTGAGTCAGAAGTGACGTTAAAAATCGACGAAATCAACTGCACTCGAGTATATAAGGTCGTTCCCATCTAGATTCAATCTCAACGCGGATGTCCACCCACGCTTTTCACTGTGTTTACGTTTCCTCGAGCCTCTGCCGAGTAACTGGTTCCTGGATAAGAAAGTGATCAGACCGTTCTCTTCAGGGCTCTGAAACAGCTCTGCAGTCCTCGAGGGAGGCTGATTATTCGCGCCAATCGCGACGATCGAAACATCATCGAATCCATTACCCGCCTCAATAAAACTTGCCAACCAGCTGAAGAATGAGAAAAAAGTTGCCCGACGAGAACTGATCGCTGCCACAAGGGATCCCTCTATCTTATACATCGTACAGACTGAATTCGCAATTGCCAATGAGATATAATGCGAATACTTCATCATGGTTCATTAGCCATCACCAAAAGAAGGGAGAGAATACTTGTCCCAGGGATGATTCCTTGAGATTTATTTTTCCGAGTTACGAGGGGGACAAGTCTCCTCTATAATGATGCCATGTGTAGGTATGCACCATGCACCTATATAATCGGGATCGGCGTGACGCATAATGCTCAGGTCTTCAAGCGCCCCCGGAAATGACGTTGCACCACTGCACGATTTCTTCTCACGATCAGCATCATAACGCCTTCATTTGTTGCCTTCAAATTTCGACTTCCAACGGTGATGTTCTCTTCTTTTTGGATCCCACTTCCTCCGGATGGTTGTAGCTGGTCCCGAGGTCGGGGTAGGGGTTGATAATCCTTGACGTTGACTCTGAGACACGGCGCCATCTGTTTTTAATAATAAAGCCTGAAGTCTCCTCGGTTTTGTGGCCATGTTGAGGTGGCCTCTCTTTCATCCTCAATTCTGCCGGTCTTCAACCGGTGGGATGCTGCAGGCTAGACTATCTAAGCCCCTGGCGTGACTAGAGATAAAATCCTTTCCGAAAAGAAAACAAAATGATGATGGAAAAAAATCTTTATAAATATTCCACGGAATTCACGGAGGTAATTTTCTCCGTTTTAAATCCTTCCTACATTAGGTAGTGTAGGTATCGTACCCTGCAAGAACTCATTCCGTTCACCTTTTTCCTCACCGGTCTCACTAGGTTCTTGACGTTTGATGGATACCTATTAATTCTACTGACAGAACATCCCATGTTTCTTGGACACACTCGACTATTCGATATAATATATATTGTATAAAATTTCGATTCTTGTTAACTCTTCAGGTTATATACAGACGATTAACGAGTCTAGACAAGGTACAAAGCTATAGCTATACCAGACCAAGATATGATCATTAATCGACATAATAATCTCATTAAAAACTTATAAATAGTTGATATATTATATCCCTTGTTCTGTTTATAATTCCACATATGTACATATATATATTTTATATTGCCTTGCAGTATATAAAATACAACTTGGGTGATTTCCCGAGTTGAAAACGAGACGCTAAATGACCTTGACTAAATCCAACAGACGCCTCTTTGTAGTACAAAGACAGGGAATCTTAACGGAGACATCTTTGAAGAGGCCTTCTGAGATCGGGTGATTAATACTTCCTTCTATGTCTCGCGCATGACTCCGCAGCGGAACTTTGAATGAAAGACGAGACAACGTCGGCTTTGTTAATGTCTGAACTACGGGTCGTCTGCATCTACGATAATCGCAACGCCTTTGAAACAACTTGCTGAGAAAGGGAGATGGAAATTAATCTGCGAGATGATTTAATCATGTAGTTAATTACTCCCTGGCTAACAAATGGTTCACTACTTTTCGCAAGAATATCTCTTCGGTTTCACTGCAGTAAAAGAAAAGAAAGAAAAAAGAAAAGAAAGAAAAAAAGGTTTCAGCCCCTGCAGCAGTCAGGAAACTATATTTATTGCGTCGTTGTAAGAGATGTGACTTTGGGCCGTTGAAACTTTCAAACAAACATCGAGTGGAAAAATGTGTAAAAAATTTGTCAGGTGGACGAAGAGCCTTATTCCAGGCTGGCCGCGTGCCAGGAGGCGTCGTCACGCGTGCAGACCGCAGCCTCCACAGACGTCGGTGGCGTCTGAGGGGTCGGCAAGACAAACAGAGGAACGGAACGATTTGTTTGCGTCCCAATGAGATTCATCACCGCTCGAGTAGTTAGTCGAGTAGCTAATTCCTCCTTCCACCATCCAACATTCACTGCAGCGCGATATACCCGCTACTCCTCTTTAACTTCCACTCGCTTTACTCGCCCAGAGCTAATATTTACATCCAGCTAACGACTACCTCAAATATTGTAAAACACTCGACGTATGTACTCGACGCCACCGAAGCCAGTGACGATAGGATGAACCTTCAACCGCTGCTAAATGGATGGAGAAATATTTGAATACCTTATACTCCGCAAATCGCTTAAACTGTAATATGGGACTCATCAAACAGAAACATGTGCACGCATATCGTATATGTTACATCTAGATCAGGTGAACAAATAAACAAATCGATTAGAGTCCAATATATTCTGCTACGGATATTACTTATTACCTGATCGGTAATATGGTTCCAATTATTTAGCGGGATCTGAATGATTCCCTGTGAGCTATACTGGCGAACAATTCAACTTCTGACAATTCGTGGCCAAACCTGGACATGAGACCTACGGAACCAAACAACGTTGAGAAACTTCTCAGGGTTCTTGGGCCTGCTGGACCTTCAGGCCTCTGAATCGACCCACCAGGACGGTACAGACGTGGCAACGAGGGACAGATGGTCGGCTCCAAAGTCCCAGTGATCTCCAACTCGCCCTCTCTTCGTTTTAACAGAACGCAAACAACACTTGTTGTCTTGTCATTAGGGCCCGAAACTTCCCTCGTTGAGTAATCAATCTTCTCCTCTTCTGAGATGCGATAATTATACATCGGTTTCGGACTTTTTGCACACTCAGAGAATCCAACGGTTCGAAGAACTCGAACAAGAAAAAAAAATGTTCACCTATACTGTTCGGGGCCTTGAATAAAGCTCTGGAATAAGACGTTAGAATGGTACAGAAAGAAGCGGCTGTTCGGACCACTATTGGGGCCCCAGCCCAAACCTCCTAACAAGTTGTTCGGTTGAGACTTCCCTGCAGGAACTGGAAGTCCTTAACAGGACCAAAAAGTGGGCCAGTCCTATTTTACTGGGAGTGGTGCTGGTTCTGAAGAAGAGAGGAAACCTTAGCCCAACATGTGGTCCACCGGACACGTGGCTAACCGAAATAAAAATCGCTGAGCTTCGTGCTCAGACATCTGAGTGTCTGGGGTGTTCACTGAACGCTTGTCTCATTATTAGTCATCGACCATCGTTTATTTGTTTTTACAATACGTTAGAGAGAAAATGGGATTTCCTAGTTTCATTCCAGAGTTTCTTTCAGCAGCTGAATCGTGACGATCGTATTCCTCGTCTACGTATTCGTCTTCGTTTTATTTTCACTTACATACATAAATTGGAGATCAGAGAATAGTCGACAGAATCTAAAGAGAGAAATCATTTGATGTGCAGAGCCACTTCGCTTTGTCAACGACGTTCGAACCAATAAACTTAATCTTGATTCATTTAGGACTATAGGATCAGGTTCGGTTCAGGTTTGCTTGCATACAACTACGTCAGGCTAAAGAAAACACTAAATTGAGCGCGGAAATTTATGCCATGAGTCGACTCCCGTGAAGACGACGCTAATGAGCAATTTAGTTTTTACTGAACGACTGATCAGGGTACGTTTAAAGCCGTTTTCTGGCCAGTTCTGTTATAACTAGGCTACGTTCGTAAATCTACATTGTTATACAACTTATCGTGTAGGATGTACATCATAATGGAATTATGAAAAAGCGATAACTGCATAGACAGTCCAATGAATTATTAAGACGTCGATAGTGAAGTCGAAGTTAATTTTTCTTCGAATCAGTATTAACATATGATTTGAAAAGCCGATCGTCTTGACAAGTTTGATAAATTATTCTAGTCACAAATTTCGTCGCACTTTGTTGCCTTCGAATTTATACACCTATTTATAAGTTTTCTAAATTACGTTCCCCGTTAACCGTTACAAATCTCTCTCAACGCAACGGTGCGGCCTCGCGTGAAGCATCGGATGTCAGCTGACTATTTATGACATCTCTAACGTCGACGTATTTTTCAACGTATTCAACTCTGCAGTCGTCGTAGTAAGTCTCGAACGAATTCAACTGAAGAATATGAGGTAATTACAACCCCTGACCCTCATAACGCATATGCCTAGCAAGACGCGCAGGGTATATTCTCCGCGACTGAAGAATACGAACCGACCAGAAGACGCGCGAGGCCACTAGGGTTATTTGAATTTTTGACATCATTCAAAACCCTGACAACAAAGGCTTCTTCATTCTCCTCTTTCTCAAACTCCAACCGCTCACAAGCCTTCTTTCTATTCGTGGATGACGTATTTTTAGCGTTCAACTTCCAAGTGCCTATGGTGGTGCAGCAGGCTTTCTGAGACCACAGCTTGACGGAGCTGGTATCGTATATCGGAAGCTGTGCCCGGCATTGATAAGATTTGTATTTCATGCTACGTGAATCTAAATCCATGTATGTACATACAGACAAACATGAAGAGGAGGGGGACAAATGGATCCACATGTCTCTATATGGCTGAACGTATCGAGTTTCGCGCCTGACGCAAATTGCCCGTCCCGCTTAACTCTGCTCTCGTTTGCTTTGGTTTGCTCCGCTGGTCTGAGAGCAGGAGATTACATCTGTGTCGGCTAAGGGCACAATGACCAGATTAATTTGCTCGTACAGCAAAAACGTTCGTAATCAACTCGACTAGCGAGCAAACGAGAATGCGCTGCAGTCAAGCGGACACTTGCACGTACGCGGACGCCACACTTGATGGACATCGCAAGCACCCATACGAAGTATCATTTCATGTGTATAGGTACACGTATATCGCAGGGTTTAAATAACCGTGAAGTATAAACGGTCGATAGTGATAATTATCTCTATATGCGTTAGCTACAGATCATTGCGTGTCATAAATCGTGAACACTTCGGGCAATATACATTCGTTAGCTAATGATATGAGATATGTAACAACTGATACTGACTTCGAACTGACAGCTGCCAATCCTACGCTGACCTAGACTATCGATAAGACGATGGTATAAGCGGGAACTCGGTCAAAGAACCGAGAGAACGTATCATGTGGTAGCTCCCTAGGGGCCAAAATGATGAAGAATGAGTTTCTAAATTGATTGGGAAATCACTCCACGATTTTTTTCTTTCATTATTTTGAAATCGATGCAAAATTTCAGAAAGTTCTGACATAAACTGATGAAAATTTAATCGCTATATATTTAAAGCTGAGAAAAACGCGTTCCACTGTTGAAGGCACAACACCTTCTGATTTGTATATGACTGAAGAGATTTACGTGATTTTTACGACTACGTCTGTTTTGGAATTTGATATGAAAGTTTCGGAGCTAACATATCCAACGTGTTAGTTCTATTCTCAAAGAACCAACAATGTTGGATTTTGCGTAACTCTATTGGTTCATCATACATCAGAATTCGCGAATCACTAAACTGAAAACTTGGGTTATAAATGATTCGTTAATATTATGGAAATGTTAATCTGTTACACGAGCACGTTCAATTAAAATGAAAGAAAATTTTGAGTCGGCTTTCTCGTGTAGATACGTATGAAAGAAAGTTGTTTCAACTTCAATAGCACCTGTAATGACATATATTGCCATTCATTTTCGAACGCTTTTTGGCATCCTTATAGATATTATTCGAATAACTTCCACTTTTTCGGGAAGAGTTTTAATAAAAAGGAAACACGAAATTCGAGAATCAAGAATCGAGATCACGCTGATGCTTTCTCATTGACCGAAGATCAATCGACCGATTTTCATTCATGACCGATGGACCGATTTCATTTCTATTAACTTGATTTACCAAAGTTGGTAAGAAAAAATTGAATCCATTTCACGCTGTTAACTTGTATATGAGAAATGCTGTCCGTGATAAGAGACAATCGCATGCGGGCCATTGAGGCCATTATCGTAAGTCGAGGCTGGTTCGTGCTAAGAAACACGTAGCTACGCGAAGTCTCGTTTACATAAAGCAATCTTTATGATGTAACGTCTATATACTACCGTGCCGATTCACCAGTGTGATAATTATTGTAAATTTGAAACACATTTGCCGCGAGTTCTTCAAAGACGAGAAACTCGCCGGCGCGGTGGAGAGACTCGTGACGTTACATAGTTTCACCTTCACCTTAAATTTAACGATAAATTAAAGTGGCAGTATAAGTGGATGAGACTTCACGTGACATTATACATACCACCGAAACTACCGGTTTTTACTCTTTCGAGCTTCCCATATACTATAGAGGTACGTCTTCATCTATACCTCGATTTATTTATTACTTTTTATCTCGTTTTCAATGATTTCTCATTTACACACACTAGTACTGCAGTGATACCTTAGTGGATACTTACACACATCACTTTTTTAAATCTTACTTTTTCGTACCACTATACAGCATATAAGTGTCTCTGCACTAATCCCCATGGAAAATAATTTCAAACAAACACATATGTACAAATCACGCAGAATTATTCAAGCATTATAGTGTTACATTCCAGAAATTATCAGCAAGAACATTACTTATTAGCATAATTTTGAGTATAAGCTGTGGAACCTGAATATAGATAATACCGATTTCTTCGAATCGCATATTTTAGGATCCAACTAAGTCCAGCTCCGTTATTCGAAAGACGAATAACTTGAAGGCCTTATATAAGCTATAGGTATAACAGCTAATTTGACTCCGACCCGATCATTTTCTATTTGTTTTTTTTTCAGTTTTCCGACAAATTTTCCGTGTTTCGATCCGTTTAATATCACGCAATCGTCGTCGTTGAAGAGACATCTCTATTATGATAAACTTGTTCGTTCACACGAGCCAGAACAAGCGCATAACATTTTCTTCGCGATTGTTCAATGAAGAGACTTCAATGGCGATATTTGCTAAATTTAACTTATCGATGAAGATTCAATAGACACGAAATTTAATAAAAACGTATTTCTCTGTTTTCCGCAAGATATGTTTCGTGGCGCGAAAAGTCTGGACACCACCTTGGTCTCCTTGATTCTGTTGGCCGTCTGTACAACAAGTACCTTTGCTGTAATGAGCTGCGAGGATGCCAGGCTCCGATGCGCTTACAGATCCGGGTGCGGTGGAGCTCTACAACATTACCTGACCAGATGTTCTGCTGTATTGAGGGGTGCCGTTGGGGGATGTCCTGAAATATGTCTTCACGCCCTGGTCGCCCTCACCAGTACCGAAGAAGGAAAAGAACTGATGACCGTAAGTCGACAAGGCTTCTAACATCAATGCGCAAAGAAAAATTGCAAAACCTGTCATACAGAGGCGAAATTCTTCCTGCAGTTTGCATAAATCCAGAAGTTCTGAATCACGCGAATTTCAATTTTGCAGTGCGACTGTGCCCCGGACGATCATCTCTGCGTACAGTCTAAGCAAGGGGTCGAAGTCTGCAGGCCATCGGTTATGTCAGAGATGAATAACACCAGGGTATCGTGCCGAATGGCAACGTGGATTTGCAACGCCGATGCGCTTTGTTCAAAGGCTTTAGAGTGGTACAATCATCATTGTAAGAGGATGTTCCATGGAAAGAAATGCACACATAGGTAAGCGATGGTCGATGGATTTAATTGGATGAGAATGAATGACTATCGAAAATTGTTGAGAATTTTCTGATGAATTTTGTATTCTTCAATCCTTCTTTTCTTTTTAACAGATGTAGTAACTCAATCGAGATTTTGAGGCGTCAGGAAAAGGCCGCAAAATTAAAGACGTGCGTTTGCGATGGGGCTGAAGACTACGACTGCAAAGGTATTCATCGTAACATGAACTGGCTCTGCTTCGGGAATGACTACCACGACACAAAGAAGATCTTTGACGATAATCAAACTAACGCGATACCAAGGAGTAACGCAAACGGTCGTGACATCAGCGTCGCGACGTTCGTTGGACGGACAATGCTGACCTTGACGTCGGCCTTACTGCTACCCCTGCTCGCCAGATAATAAGGTGATTTTCTAAGCATCTAGATCTTTGATATATGGGAAAAAAAAATAAAGAAACTCGGGAGATTGGGTGAAATTTTGTCTTGGGGGATCCGGGGATCATCTAATCATCAGATTGAAAAAGAACCGGAAACTTTCTTTGATTCTCTTCCTTTTTACCCTCCGATGTTTACGGCTCATTTTAACGACACGATATATACTATAGTAGTGCTATTCCTCGTTCTAAAATATTTATCACAGCAGTAAAATCCGGGTAAAATTTTAGTCCTCAACGACGAGAATAGACCGTCAACGATCTCTGGCTCTACGAGTTTCTATACCGGGCTGAAAAGGGTTGGTTGTCCTTTACCGCACAAGCGAGAAATAGTATTTTCGGGTATTTTTTAAAAATATTCGCATAGGGGTGACTGGCGAGGTATACATCGGAGTTGAATACGACCGAGAGAAGAAAAAAAGAAAGAAAGAAAGAAGCAAAAAAAAAAAAAAATCGCAAGGATTTAACGGGCGGAGACATTTTTTAAGTCGTAAACGCAAAGCGGAATATCCCGCAACAACTCGCGGTTGCGGCATAATTCAGTGTAGTATAGTACAGTACGACGAGCGACATAAATCACCCGTGCAGATTCACGGATTAAAAACGCTGCGGAGAAATCTTGACGACCAGCAAACGAGAGACGGACGGACGGACGGACGGAAATAAGTATGCGTAGGTATATTCGTGTGCTGCATTTATACCACGAGAATAAGAGGATGCGATCGCGCAAGCTGTATAGGGCCGTAATAATAATGCATCTAGATGTGTGTGGATATAATAAATATGTATATATATATATATATGTATATATACTTGCATAATATACGTATATATATATATATATATATATATATATATATTTGTTAGAACGTGGGCAGAGCAGAGGTAGGTAGGCAGCTTCTGGGTTTTCTCGTTGAAATCGCGCCTCACACAGAGCTGAAAAAGTTTTGACCAACTTTCGAAAACTCAGAAGTTCACCGAGTCGCCCTGCAGCATCGTGTTCGACTTCCTGTTCGTATTTCGGCTCTGTCTCTGCACTCCTTTTTCTCTAATTCGCTCTTTCCGGTAGAACACCTGCTCCCGCGTGGCCAGAAGCGTTCTTCCCTTACTTTTTTCGCTTTTTTTTTCAACTTCACATTTTACTTCCTTGCTTTGCTTCTAAGAAAAGCTTTCGAACAATACATGAAGCTGATCTCTTCAGGCTGACAAATTTTTGTTATGAAAATTCAAAGTTGCAACAAAAATCAGTTTTGGCACCAGGTGGTTGATTCTTAGGAGTAAAACTCATGCCACCATTATTCTCGGCTCTATACCCTTGTTTTTCTTTTCCCTTGACCCTTTCATCAGCAGACAATGAATCCTTCTTCTGACTCGAAGTTGGGACCGCATAAGAACACGGACTGATCGGAATCAATTCAAACTTGTCATAATCATATATTATATGTCCTAATCACTTGAAGAGCTGAGGCGATTACACGCGTAAGAAGGCTTAGCACTGCAATTTGGCGAACATGCACGCGAGAACACCTCGTTATTCATTTACACGCCTTTTATTGCGTGTCATTAATGCATCAGTGCTTATAAATTCTTATCCTTATGGTATTTCGATTCTCCTTTTATTAACTCGTGTAAAAAATTTTGATGACAGAGCCCGGCGACTGGCGAGTGTAATTTAGACCTAACAGTGTAAAAGTCGTAGGTGGCTGCTGTGCGAAAACATTCTCTCATGCTTTGTATTTACGGCTGTCTCTCTTCTTCTTGCACTCTTTACCCTTGCAGCATTCTGCCTCGCGAAAGGCACCGTGCCAAATCCTACGTCCCGTGAATAATTTGGTAATTTTCGTACGGTGTCGAGCGGACGTTTTTTTTTTTCACAGACCGAGACACCACCATTAAACTCATAAAGCCCTAGTTTAGCCGATACATTAACACGTATATCTATTATACCTATACCTATACACAGTTTTGCCAGACTTCGAAAATTGGCCCAAAAAAATGATAACAATATTTAATTTCGCTTCATTTTTCTTCAGGAATGATTCGCAATGATGAAATCAAGTTGTCGTTCGATATTACCGTTCGGTGTATTTCTTTTTTACTTGCTAAATTCTTGGTCTCGATGTGTGTATGGGTTTGGGACCAAGGTGACGTAATTCTTGACTTTAGACCTTTGGGAGACGTGGAGAAGGTCTATAGGCCAAGCACGGTGCGTTAAGCGTCCGTTTACTTTCAGATTTCAAATAAATTTACTGTTTTTTTTTTTTGCTCATTTTACAGACGACAGAGAGGCAGAAGGACGAGTTCTCAAACAGTATTCCGCGAGTGAAGACCAAAGACTCAAAAGATTACCAGATTAGTGCGTTTAGCAAGGCGATGGGAGAGCCGATACCTCGCCGCCTGGCTGCAGGTGTTAGAAGACGAATAGTATACGATGAAGCTGATAATAATATATGCGGTTAAATGCGGAAAAACAATTGAAGTAACTATATAGTATATATATATATATAGAAAAATGGAAACGAAAAGATAATGTTAAATTGTTTATCTTCTGTACCGATGATCTTGCGCCGATTAATGAGATGATAAAAATCACGTGGCAAGATCAAAGCTTCAAAACTCAACTAGGGCAAAATGTTTTTCTATAATGTAAATTAATAAGTGTATCATAGAGTTTTAAATAATTATTATAATAATTTAATTTATATCGAGTGATTTGCGAGTGAGAATATACTTGCGTGTATGTAAATAGATAAAATTACAATTGGGTGTTAATTAAGAAGAATATAATACAGTTGCTATTTCTTAGAAAAAAACAAGAAAAAAAAGGAAAGAACCTCAAAGATCTGCAAGCGTTTAAATACCAAACCTATATAATAGTTTTATATAGAATGGGAAGAATTTTCTAAATCTCTAAATCAAACAATCTTAAGAATAAATTAGGATGAACCCAGAAAACTTAGACAGCCTAATTTAATAACGAATTTTACAATCAGATCAAGCAGCTGAAACAACTGTACAACAAAGATAATAAGAATAAATATAAGAATAGTTACAGTATTTAATTGAAATAAAAAATACTTCTTGCCAAAATTAACCCGTTATGTTATTTATTTCATTATAGATATATTCAAATTGATCATTTTTCAACAACCTTTTACATTTTTTCTCTAGGGGCTAAAACGACCGTGGAACTTTCTGGCAACACATTATACGGTGTTGTTATTGTTCTGATTCGCTTGTTCTCGGTTCTCCAACCAGAAGCTAAGTTCCTCGCACACTGGGATCAACCCTGTGCTTGAATCGGCCACACACGTCGGTCTCGGCCGTTTGGCTGCCGTCTCGGCGTCGCCCTGGGCGCGATCGCCTCGTAGTAGGTAGTTCCAGTTTTTAACGGTGGATTAGGGTTGAATTAGGTGGGGTCGAAAGTAATGTACGTACTAAATATCCTCAGCTTCGGGGGATATTTTAATATTTTCCATTGCATTTTAATCGCGTGTTCGTTGATTAATCAGCATTACATACATCTGAACGGAGAAATGATCGGTAAGACAAAGTCCACACGCGGATGTTAACCGTGTTAAACGTGTTAAACAACCGGAAAAATATCACGGTGAGAATAATAATGACAACTAGCAAAGGCTCTCTTCTGAAGATAAAGATTTCCTCATTTAAGGATCCTCGCGGGGCTCGACCTCAAGTATGAAACGATCTTCCGGGTAGGAATTTTGTCGAAACCTAACAACGGCTGAAGCTCCTAAGCTCCCCGGATCCCTGCAGTCTCTACAGGCGCGTAATTAGCCCACGAGTAGTACCCTGTATACCAAAGAGATTGTGGAGTCTGGAGCCCCCCGAGGATCCATTCGTCCGAGAAGATCCAGTGCTAGGAGCAGCAACGTCAAGAGCCAAGACTCTGGTGGATGGAGAGCAGCCAGCATCAAGGTGGGTGGTCCAGCACAGGGCCTCCGGCGCCCTCCCCGCGCCACCCCTCGTCCCTATATTCGTCCTTGTCGCACCCGCGCGGCTCTTCGTTCATCCAGCGTGCCTACAACGTGTGTGGCCGACACTAGCATCTCTCTTCCACACTCCTTCGTCGAGGCCTTCTCTCGCCCGCCAGGAGTAGGGAAACGAGCTGAATCTCATCGTGTCTCGTGTCTCGTGTCCCGTGTCCCTGTCCCTGTCCCTGTCCCTGTCCCGGGTGTTGCTCAGAGCACGTGGTGTACGTCCCCAAACTGAAGGGTTCAACTCTGAATCCGGCTCGGACATGTGGATGGAGTATTTTAGGCGATGTATTTGACGGACTATATGGATCCTGCCTTCCGATTTCAAGAACTCATTATGAAAGACACGATGCCTCATATAGTTGAGCTTAGAAAATCTTTCAGTGATGTAAGGGCCTCTTTTTTTATGGAGCACCAAAATTTGACCGTTTGGACTGGGTGAAAGTAATCAGGATTTTCATATACCGATTGATTCGGTCTAACAAGGCAATTCTTGATATATCGATGTCGGGTAGTGCAGTGACAGAAATGGACCACCTCTCGCAGCTTCGAAGCACTTCGGCATTTCAATATTGGTCGAATTCCCCTTCGGTTAATTATACGTGAAGATCTGCAGCACGGAGCTGAATCCCGTTGCCAGAACGAGTTCGAAAGTGACAGAACCGTTTTGAAATCCGCTACAGTGTCGCGAGAGGAAGATAAACGGGGGGTGGTACAGGTACGGAGAAGGTAGA
Source organism: Tenthredo livida (assembly GCA_963992785.1). NCBI lineage: Eukaryota > Metazoa > Arthropoda > Insecta > Hymenoptera > Tenthredinidae > Tenthredo > Tenthredo livida. The sequence goes on from OZ023066.1 coordinate 5,461,330, forward strand.
AGCGGAAGAGAAGAAGAAGGAGGAGGAGGAGAGTGGGATACGAAGAAGAAGCCGAGCAGAAGGTATCCGCGGTAGCCTGGGCCGTATCATTACGCCCGCCGCGCACCGCTGAGTTCGCCGCATTCAACTTCGTTAATCTTGATTTGATGTCAGACGAATGCTGGTTTAAACGCGGTAGTAGCAGCTGCGCTGTATAACCTTTTAGAGTCTTCCTCCACCGTGAAAGAGTCGATTTCTCCGTATCTTTTAAGAGTCGAAAAATTCTCGCGAGTTTTCCAAAGTCCGTATAGCAACCTGCTACACTATACACTTAACGCGGTTGAGTCACTATACAGGGTGATATTCCAGGGACATCTTAGTACTGCAAGTCTCGGACCGTCAGGCGGCTGATAAACATGTGCGCGAAATAATCAGGTTCGCCGCTCGACTATTAGGCAGCTATAGTATAGTCAAAATTCGATCAACGCGATCGTAGCCACAGATCGTAGCCGTGGATTTTTCTTTCCTTTTATTTCTCATCTACGATCGGTGGCTGCGATCGCGTTGATCGAATTTTGACTATACTATAGCTACCTAATAGTCGAGTGGCGAACCTGATAATTTCGCGCACATATTTATCAGCCGCCTGACGGTCCGAGACTTGCACTACTGAGATGTCCCTGCAATATCACCCTGTATAGGTAGATACATAGGTGACGTAAATTTATACCAATATCTATGTATTATATTTTGACGTCGGTTTTTATAAGCCTAATTTACTCCATCCGTTGCAGATCATATTATTTCGCGAGGTATTTTATCCTCAAAATTTTACGACCATTTTATCTCCCAATAAATCACTGACTGTGGTATGCCATGCCGCCGGGAGAAAATACGATTCTTGTTTACCCGTTTCCGTTGTAGACTTTTGCATTGCCTCAGCATGAAAACGTCTTTAAATACCAAAAAATGGAAGAAAAAAAGAGAAACAGGAGCAGATATTTCATCAGTCCCAAAATAAAGAACGAAGAAACGCTGCGAAACATGATTATCTCATTGTTTACAACTGTTTTTTGTCAAAATGAAAAAAAAACATGGAAATAATAACATATTTCCGTTCTCTTCGCAGTATACCTAGCCAAATCGTTGTAACTTGCAGAAACCTCCAATAAAGTACTATGATGTCCTTTTTTGTAAAGTTCTTAGGGCTATTCGCCGTGACGATACTGCAGCAGCGTTTTAAGCGGTAACGAGCGTTCTTACTACTCTCCTGAAAGTGGAAAGTGGAAACCGCGCACCACCATCTCACTGAAGGACCTTGTGTACAGAGTATTTTGTAAAAATTCTCCGTCACGAGGTGTGCTTTTATATACTTACTCCTCTTCCTTCCTTAGCTCTCCGATTACATGAGGGCGCATCCCATGAATCGTGGATGATCCTGCACACCCGCGCGAGTCCTTTTGTACGTTCTCGAGTTGCAATTCCTCCCTATTTCTCACTCTCTGCAGGTCTATCTCCACGTTCATGCGGGCCTCGGGGCTGCAGGTTGACGTCGTTGGAGGTTCCTCTTCGTCAACATACGCACTTCTGATCGGATCAAAATAAATACCTACACTAAAACCGGAAATGCGATGGATCCTGATGCGGCAGAACAAGCCGAAGACTGCAGAAAACCTCCCTTCGTATCAGTTCATTCCTCCCGAAGCTTTTGCTTTCGAACTTCTGCACTTTTCCACAGTTCACAGACCAAAAATCAATGCTTTTATACCCGTAATCTAATTGTTCGATTCCATACTCTCTTCCTGCAAGAGTACTCCGCAATGGTTCACTTTTACGTTACGTTAACGCAGATAATAGGTGTGCCATAATCTCCCCATGATTTATTGGTAAATGAGGCTGCAAAATGGGATAATGAGTGACGCACAGCTTCAACGACCGAAGTTGAATCTGATGAACCGTAAGCGCGAACACGCGTTCGTTTCTGAAGTGCAATAGGGCGTGTAATTAGTGTGGACAAGAAATAACGAGGGTTTGCCTCACGATTTGCGCTATTAGTTCCAATAATAAAGCAGCTAGCTTGTCGGTTATAGTTTATTATATGCATCAGCATATACATATTACACGGAGTTTATGCATCAAAGGGTGAAGATGTTGATTGCTTTTTCCCCATGCGTGGACAGTCGACGATGCATGGTACATACACCCTGGAGACCGCGCGTCTGAAAAAGACTGCAGCGTCAAACTCCAGGTGAAATTGAATCCGATTGAGATGTAACGGGATCAATGCCTTATGCCAGCAGCACTGAGCCATCAAACAACTTTAAGTCGATAAACTTATAGGTGTATGCAAATAAAGTCGGCAGAAGTTCGCGATTTTGTTTTTTTTTATTTTTATTGTTTTCTTATTACGAAATTCTGAGCGAAAATCGTCGCTTTTTAAAAGAACGATGCATATTTTCTAAATCTGTTAGAACTTATGCGAAATTTCTTTAACAGTCGAAACGTTCTGAGCGCGTAATCTTATAGCGTTTTCGATTTGCTGCTCTAGTGTGCACTGAGTGCACTTTCATCCTCTTCTATCTCCTATATCGGAGTGCGATAGAAGCACACTCAAAGCGCCATAGAGCAGAAAAAGAGCAGCAAATCGAAATCGCTATTGGACGATAAAATAAGATTTGAAGGGTAGAAGAATGGGGCAGAAAAAATACCACTTAATCTCAATGTAAGGTCGTATATTCATGAATAAGAAATAATAAGGTGCTAATAAAGCAGTTTGTTACAGTCTCAGTAATTTCAATTTATAAACAAAATAATGAATAATGAATGATGAATACTTGAATATATTTATGTTCTAATTCGATATACATATTATGTATTTGAATTGCTTTATAGTCTCCAGATAGACAACTTATTAGTCTTATTATGATTTATGAGCAACTAATAGATCCAGTTACTTACAAGATACTATCACACTTCATTCTTGCTGTTCCGTAAACAATGGACAAACCTTCAATGCATAGATTGATTGATTAATCAATATAATATTTACAGAGATATATATAATATACTATTATAATATATATACTATAAGTCGCGATAATGATACAGATTCAGCATGAATATACATAAATGTGATATATTACCTGGTCATTTCCGCCTATTACAATAAAATTTTATTTCAAAATCTTTTCATGCCTTATTCTTTTCAAATCTAGACAAAATTCTAGAAAATAAAAAAAATGAGAACTACTACACGTTGCATTATTTGGAAGTACATAGCACACAACGACCCTGTATGTGTATTTTCTTGATCTGTGATCACCATAGGTACTATAACATCGTTTTTTTTTTTTTTTATAGACTTTTTGGTACAGTCTAATAGAAGAAACAAAAAATCGTTCTTTAAAGAGAATATTTTTACACATAAGGTATCTAGTGTAACTTCTAATAAAGTGTTAATCTTAATGAAATAAAATATCGCAAGCCTTTTAACGGATGAATTATTGTAAATGGGGGGGGGGGGGGGATAACTATTTTCTGTAAATTACGACAAAAGTATTGTGAATACTTTAGAAAGAAGCGCAGCCAACTGATGCGCCAGTCTATTTTAAGCCGTCTTAATTTTAGCTTAAATACACATCATTAATATTTAATGATTTATCAGCGATATGGACATATTCTTATCGTCCAATTAAGAATGTGTCAATACGTCGTGCATCGCATATCTCCAAGTCCAGGCTCTGGCTACATCCTCAAATCTTTCACGATCGTTCAGATACATCTCGCCCAATTCTGGTTCCATGCAGACCTAGATGAGTCATCAATTTATCACAATATTAACAAAACTGTACAGATTTTTAATCCCACAGTATCAAAAATCAGGTTCACGAAACGATGATAAACAGAAACGTTATTCTCTGAACTTGAAAAAGCAAGTTCACCTGATAATAGGAGAAATTTTTTTGATACGTTGATCAAAAAATGAACTCACTTCGCAATAAGGATCGGTAAGCAAGCTCTGTACGCTTATTAACACCTTGGATATCGTCAGAGCCAAGGACCAATTATGGTGAATGGAATCAATGCCCACATCTCCATGTCTCGATACATTAGGGTGAAGAATTTTAGTGAGGAATCTCACAACCGGAGGACACATCGGATAGCTATAGAATAAGATACCTGATAAACGCGATTATTCCAATCATATTTCCAGCACAAATTCATTTGTTTGTATACCTTGAACACCAGTGTATATAAATTTGTGAAAATCAAAGACTCCGATGAAATTTACCTGTAAGGTACCTGTAGATATAAATAGAAGAGTCCACCCTCGTAAGGACTCCCCACAGGTCCGGTGATAGTCGCTTGCCAATGACAACACATCTGGTCTAACGGCGTAGCTTCAATACCTTCGGGAGGGTCAATTCTCAGGCTTTTTAATTCGCTCTTCAATCTATTTCTCCTCCAAGAGTTTTCTTCCATTCTAGGTGGTCTTGTTCTTAGCGATGTTTGGACCAGGCAGGCTCTACAAGGCGCCGAAGAAGCCAAATGGTCATAAACCCTGTACCAATTTCCGACGTGTCCGATCGGCCTGTACAAAGGCCATCTTAATTTGACGTACTGTTGCCATTGCTGAGGCGTTACATGAGTAGAAAGAAGCCCGCACCATCTTCTACATACTTTGCTCGCTGACCATAAGCTCATTTCATCAAGGTGAGAAAATACAGCGAACAGTACTTCTGGCGGTAGTCTTTCCACCAATCCTGGCTCATTTATTCTCTCATGTTCAATGTGTTTATGATTAGACAGCAGTTCTAATCTCTCAGATAAATTTGGGGGGCGAGAAGGCTCTCCTATGTCTCCATGTATTCGAAAATTCCATCTATACTGTCTGTTCTGTACAGCGTTACCAACATTTTCGCCCTCCCCAGGCGGGGCCTGATCTTCTGGACTGGGAAAATCGTCCTCGACCGGATCTTCGGCTCGATTATTTGGAATTTGAATATTTGGATTTGGATTTTGATTTTGATTTTGATTCGGACTTGGAATTGGAATTGGCGGCGGTGTATTTCTGTGATTATTTTGTGGATTCGATGGGTTTAAATTAGCAGGATATTGGCATTGGGCTTGATCATTGCTTACGTTATTTTGTGCTACTGGACGATTAACTTGTACATTTGGATTTTGATTAATCTGCGGTACAACACCGATATTAGCAGCCATACCACAACCTAGAGCATTGGGATGATTACACCTTAAATTTGGTTGATTTTGAAAAGGGATATAAGGAGATTGGTTCAGATTTAAGCTAGGAATTGGATTCTGTTGATTTGGTACAACGGGATTAAGATTCTGTGGTGAATTTTGTTGCTGTTGACTGGTGCGACGTTCAGGATTATAATAAAGATCTGTAGGTTCGTCATTACCTGAATCTTCGTCGTCAGTTTTCTGTTTAAGATAGAAAAAAAAGACAAGAATTTTATTTTGCCCACTCCTAATTCTCTGAAATAAAAAATTCAAAAATTTTACAAAGTAGCGTCACTCACCTCGCTAAATATCGGCACTTGAAGCAGGCCAATATCATCTGGGAATAAAAATGCGTGACACGTTGCGCAGACAGGTTCTTCGAAACAAGGTCCGTAGTAACCGTTACAAATGTAACAAGTTGTTGTCTGTGGTTGAAAAATAAAAAAAATAATAAGAAAAAAAAAAAATTAACAGTATAAATGACGATTGAATATATTACTTAAAAATATACACACTCGTCGTCTGTATTCGCGAAAGTAACGAATAACGATGTGAATAATAATTTATAAACAATAATTTTTTTTTTTTTAAATAGACACACAGTGACACACAGACGATTGACGTATTGGATAGAAAAATTTGTATAAAACTTACGGCAAATTGAAACTCTGGGCAAGGCATGTGCTCGATAGCGTCAAGAAAATCATCTTCAAGATCTATGTTCAACGCCGAATCACTACTGTCACTAGTTCTATCACTATTTTTAACATTACTGCTGTGGGAAGTTTGAGCGATCTTTTCGCCGGCCATGTTGCTACAATACCAAAGCAGAGTACGCTTGAGTTTTATGGTCGAAATAAACGAGCAGTGACATCTGTTGATACACCTAAGAGACTTGCTTATAGATTTTTATCCAATTATAGGTATGCCTCGGTTACGCAGCGACATTAAACTCAAATCAATTTAAGGATTGACCAATCAGGAGACTCGATTCACCTCGCGCGTGGCTAAAGCAAACTCCTGATTGGTCAATTCTTAAATTAAGTTAAGTTACAAAGCTGCGTAAACCAGGCATTATTAACAGAATGGAGAATTTTAGCGGGAATTGATGGATTGATTTTTTCATCTAGTTTCATTTCGACGTATATCTGACATAAGGTGCCTTTTCATTTGAGGCTTGACGCTACAAAACGCGATCACGTGACCTCAACATTTGACGCTAGCGATTTGACGCTTTGACGCTCAACGCGCGCGTTGAGCGTCAAAGCGTCAAATGTTGAGGTCACGTGATGATAAGAAAACGCGTTTTGTCAACGCGCGCGTTGAGCGTCAAAGCGTCAAATCGCCAGCGTCAAACGTTGCGGTAACGTGATGAAAAAAGAAACGCGTTTTGTATCATCAAGCGTCAAATGAAAAGGCACCTTAATGAAATGATGGGAATTGTTTAGAGGGGGAATCCCGTTTGGCGACACCTATCAATGAACCATTGAGATTTTGTCCAGTATTATTTAGTCACCGGATATCCGGTGTTTATTTATATTTCATGGAATGAAAAGGGTATTTGATAAAATCCCAAGATGTCGCTCTGTAGTTTTAATCTCGGATTTATATTAAACCAGACTCAGCTGTTTTGAACAATTGACGTTGTGCCCGTGAACTGTAAGGAATCGCTATATTACCGTCTAAACGCAAACAGATGTGGAGTGACTGTCCAAATTTCTGACATATCTCAGCTACGCGTTATACGGATTAAACAAGCAGAGATTTTGTACATTTATATAAGTAGAGTAATTAGATTATCGGCCTAGGAGAGGTAGCGAGTTTTCTGGTGTTATTCAGAAAAGATATCGCCATGAGCGAATTAAGTCAAGAAGAGGTAAGTCCGAAATTAAGTTACACACAGTTCTTAGTAATATCACGATCTGTAATGCTCACTGGAAAGTTTGCAATTCATAGGGTTAGGAGGGGACAATAGAACTCGTGTATCCTCGACTAATTCTATCGACCTTAATACCTTGCATAAAGAATAAATGAAAATCTTTTAATCCCTTACAATATAATTTGCTAAAATAAAAAGGTGATTTTTTTTCCTTAATTTATACACAAAGCGCTCAATCTCATTCTCAATTATTGAACAAAGTAGATTTCTATAATTGTCACAAAGACGAGAGTCATTTAGAGAGACATGCTTCTTTGTTTGTTTATTTATTTATTTATTTATTTATTTATTTATTTATTTATTCACTCATTTCACATAGTTTAATATAACTAATTCGAATCTATTGATCTAATTTCAAACACGATATGAAAAATTTTCTATTTTTATTTTCAAACTCTCGTTCTAATACAACAACTTGTTTTCGCCAAATAAACAATTCTGATAGTAAATATAGATCTTACTAAATAACTGATGTTTACATAGATCTCAATGTTGTTTATTCATTGTCAGAAACAAAGGATGAATTTTACTCAAAATACACTATAGCATACCGTATCATCATGACTTTCAATAATTTGATAAAAAAAAACAAAAAAAAACACACACACACACACACGCCGCTTATTCCTTTGTTATAATTCACGATTACCAAAATTCGAATTTAGTTTCTTTCATTGAACATAGTTTGTTCAATTTTCGTTCCTACTTTGACCAATTTCATTCTTCGTTCTGAAAAATTCTTCAAAAATCGAAAATCAATGATTGAAAATTTTGGTCACATTTTTCTTTTCTTTTATTAAGTATGATAATTTTTCGTTAGATGAGGAGGAGGCGATTAGCGCGACTTGCTGGCTTAGAAACTAGCACTTCGACTAATAGTTCAAACAGTGGTACCGGATCCATTTCTCCCGGAACACCCGGTCCGTCGAGATCATCTTCTGGTCCAATGATGTCGCCGCCAATACAGCAGCTACAACACCCAGAGGCTCCTATGGAAGTTGAAGACAGTAGCGAGAAACAATCCAATACTTCTGGTGTCGACGTCGATTCTGGCATTGAAAATATGGAAGTTGAAGAATCTGATCGTAAAGAATTAGCTTCGCGCTCCAGGGTGCGTTGTTTTCGTGAAATTCATTGAGGAGAACACATTTTTGATCAGAATAATGAAATCTTCGTCTAAATTATTTATGCGTATAGATATTTACGTCTTTTTCAAGTTCAGCTGAAATATTCTATCCTATAGGAATCGGTATTTCCCCATTTTAAAATACTATTATTTTTTTTTCCATTATCTCGGCAGACAACAAGCTCCAGCACGGAGGTAACAACTGATCAAATTCACACGGTGGTATCTCGTGTGCTTTGCGTATCATGGAAAGAATCAACAGAAGGTGCAATATTTCTTCCACAAACAGCCGCCAACTCTTTGGAACACGAGCTAGTCGATGTTACCGATATTGCTAATCAAGCTCTGATGGAAGTGCTCTGTATGTTTTCTCGAGGAGAAGATCCTCTGAAAGAAATTACCTCGGATGCATCTTCCGATCGGGAAGATAGCCCCAATAGTCAAGCCAGTCCTTTGCTGAGTCCTGTTGTTACTCTGCCTTCCTGTCCTGTACCTACCCTACCTCTACCCACTGCTGGAAAATCCCAACAACCAAAAAGTCTCGTTTATTTACTGGATTGCTATTCGAGAGTTGCTGTAGAAGAAAGAAATCACCCGAAGGTGAACTCTCAGACTTTATTGCCAAATTAGTTGCTCCAGAACTTGAGAAATAAATTTTTGTTTTTTCAATTCTATAGCAATTGATATGAAGAAAGGGAAGCCTCATTTCATAGACTCTTTAAATTTTACAGAGATCCAGCACACCACCACTCTCAGAAGTTTTGTCAGCACTCCGAGCTCAATGTGTGCAGCATGCAAGCCTTGTTTTACAAGGATTGATTGGTACATGCCAAAACTTGACCCCGCCAATTCCACCTGCATCTCTTCTCTACCCAGTACTATCGCAGAACTTGCCTAGAGGATTTCTGCACGAATTAGTAGCCAGAACTCATTCAAATCCTCATATATTTACAAAGATTTTTACTCCGTTACTTCAAGGCTTATTCTTGTCGATGCAGCAAGCCAGTCTAATAGGTAACACCCATCGCAGGCCTATCGAGGCTCTAGACGAATTAATTGAGATACGCTGTGGACCGACTGGCAACGTTCGTCCAATCTGCCAATTAATAACGCATCAAACTCAGTTCTTGCCTGATGTATTGACGACCGCTGTCGGCCGAGAACTGGCGAGAACATCATTCTTAGGACCGTTTTTATCCGTGTCAGTATTTGCGGAGGATCAGCCAAAGGTTGCGGAGAAATTCTTCAGCGGAAATCCTGCGACGGATAAATCCATGAATCTAACTCTACAGCAGGAGCTTGAAAGCACAAGATCATCTCTCCACAAAATGTTTCATGCAATTTTAGCCAATAGCAGTAGCTGCCGAGAAGCAACCCTGGCTTATCTCGCAGCTCTTCTTCGGCACAATGAAAAACGTGCACAAATTCAAACGGAAGAATTTGCTCTGGCAGGAGACGGGTTCATGCTTAATCTGCTCTCCGCCCTACAGATGCTTGCCGTTAAGATCAAGCTCAGCACGATAGATACTCTGTATCCGTTTCACCCGTCTAGTTACGTCGAGATAAAAAACGATACAAGATTAAAGCTCAGTTCCCAGGAAGTTACCGAGTGGTTAATGAGCTTGGAATCAACGCACAAATGGAGCGAGGCAAAGTTCCCTACTCAATGCTGGTTCCTCACTCTCCACTGCCATCATCTGGCGCTTTTACCTGCTCTGCAAAAGTATCAAAGAAGACTGAGGGCGCTGAGAGAACTGCAGAAAATGTTGGACGAACTTCAAGCAACCGAACCGCAATGGAAAGACGCTCCTTTCGCTGCGCATAATAAGGAGCTAATGAAACGTTGGAAACAACAACTAAAACGACTTGGTAGATCGAAATCTTCAGCGGACGCTGGGCTCATAGATCAAGTTCTTTTGAGGCGATCTCTACACTTTTACACTTCCGTTGCTGACGTATTGCTCGGTCTTTTAACTCAGAGACCTCCTGGTAGCGTTTTACCTACTCTTCCACTTCCCCAACACGTACCACCTCAATTTACTGCCTTACCTGAATGGTACGTCGAGGACATTGCGGAGTTCCTGCTATTCGCTCTTCAGTAGGTTGAACAATGTTTCTTTTCTTCAATAACTCCTCGACCATTTTCTAACTCCTTATTTTTACTTTTATTTTACAGATTCAGCCCTGCGGTTGTGGCTAATAATATGGATAATTCGCTCATTACTTGGCTACTGGTTGTGATATGTACTCCACACTGTATTCGCAATCCGTACTTAATCGCTAAAATAATCGAAGTACTATTTGTGATAAACCCGAGTGTTCAGGTAGGTGTTATACACCGCGTTGGATTAAAATAGGGAAAATGAATATCCCATGAAGATTTATGAGCTTATATTTCGTTGCTAATCTTCATCTTTATTTCAATTATGTTTAACAGGGCAGAACTGAAACTCTGCACGACCAGGTGATGGCGCATCCAATATCAAAGACTTTCCTGGCATCTTACCTTATGAAATTTTACACAGATGTAGAAACGACTGGTTCAAGCTCAGAGTTTTACGACAAATTCTCTATCCGTTATCACATAAGTTTAATACTTAAATCAATGTGGGAAAGTCCTGTGCACAGAGCCTCTATAGTTAACGAAAGCAGAAGCGGAAAGCAGTTTGTTAAATTTATAAACATGTTAATGAATGACACAACGTTTTTATTGGACGAAAGTTTAGAGTCTTTAAAACGCATACACGAAGTTCAAGAACTAATGTCAAACACAACTGCTTGGTCCGCGCTACCTCAGGATCAACAACAATCAAGATCCCGACAATTGACCGCCGATGAACGTCAGGCAAGATCTTACCTGACTCTTGCGAAAGAAACCGTTGCCATGTTTCATTATTTGACTGTAGATATTACCGAGCCATTTTTACGCCCTGAATTGGTCGGCAGACTCAGTGCCATGTTGAACTTTAATTTGCAACAGCTTTGCGGACCAAAATGTAAAAATCTTAAAGTTAAAAAACCAGAAAAATACGGATGGGAACCTAGAACGTTGTTAAGTCAATTAGTCGATATATACTTGCATCTAGACTGTGATAATTTTGCTGCTGCTTTGGCCGGCGATGAGGTAATTCAAACGTTTAACAAAAATTAAAACAACGATACGCATCAAACGAACTAATTCCTTGACTAATAATTAAATTACAGCGCTCGTTCTGCAAAGAATTATTCAACGACGCTGCGGGCAGAATGGAAAGATCTGCAATAAAGACTGCTACTGAAATTGAGCGGTTTCGAGCTCTGGCAGGACGTGCTGCCGCTATTGCAAGAGATAATCAAGCCCGTGATGAAGATTACGGAGATGCGCCTGAAGAATTTCGCGATCCTCTTATGGATACGCTTATGGAAGAGCCGGTCAAACTTCCGTCTGGTATTGTAATGGACAGAGCAGTTATTATTCGACATTTACTCAACAGCGCAACAGACCCTTTCAGTCGTCAGCCTCTTAGTGAAGATATGTTGACGCCTGGTATGTAGCATTGAATTTATTATATTTCTTTATTTTTTCTATTTTTAAGATATGATCTGGAATTGGAACTTTGAAGATGAATGAAACATGTTTTGAATAAAGTTTTAGTGAAAATAATATATTCTCATTATAGTTCTGGACTTGAAAGAACGTATCTCCGCGTGGAAACAGGAGAAGAAAAAGTCTGCGAATATATAAGTGGTATAAAGAAGTAACATCCTACGGTATGAGATATTTAAAAAAGAATAAAATAAAATAAACTATGACACACATTATGTATTTGTGCGAGTACTAATAAGGTGGTGCATTCCATCGGTTAATTAAACAAAAAACAAAACGAAACAAAAAAAAACAAAAACAAATGCCGCCCTTTTACGTGAACGTTTAAAACAGTGCAATGATCTCTATTTCGGTATTGTGCAACTGTTGCGCTCAATAAATTAAACAGTTTTCATACAACAAAATAAACACTGACTGCAGCTAGGAAACTGCCAATATTACTCCAAGCGTGCGTTTAGATTAGTATGTAAATAAAATAATAAAAAATAAATAAAAAAAAAGAAATGAAATACTGGCGATGGTTGTCGGTGTACAAAATTCAATTTTGCTCATAGATTTAAGTCTTTTTTTTTTTAATTTTTGATTTTTTTTTTTTTCAATCTTCGTTAATTATAATAACATAACTACTACGTATAATCTGTTAGTATTTGAATAAATTGATAGTAATTATCCGATGAATAGAAAAAAAAAAACAAGTCCTTGAAACAGGGTGATACTTATATTATGTTAATTGTATACGCATACATAATATACTATACATACATCAGCAATTAGCAAAAATATTTCGTGATATATAATAAATTTATAAAAATTGTAAGAATGAATATTCGGAAGATCCTGCACACCTGAGAGGCAATATACATTATATACAGAATATTCGTTATATAAGACAAATCAGTAGCCCATATAATAATTATATTGCTATTAATATGTAGGTGATAATAATTTGACGTACAAAAGACAGATAAACGAAAGTATTAGTTATAAATACTAAATGCTTGCATAGAGTAATTTCTTGCCGTTAATACTGGCCGCTATATAGTTTTCATAAAATACAGTAATTGTAAAATTATTGTATTTCATTTATTTAAAGACTTAAATTTGGACCATTTAATATTATTCCTGTCTTTTTGTTTTTTTTTTATGTATTTATTTTGAATTTTTTTTTTCTTTTTTTTCTTACCTTTGTGAAGCATAAAAACAATGAATCACAGTAATCAGAACTTACACTAACAGATAACAATAAATAAATTTATAAGCATATCTTCATAATATCAATAGGTCGTTTTAAAATGATTATTATAATTGAATAGCAACGAACTAACAAATGCTGATGAGAAGAAATTAGAAAATAATTAGAAGAAAATATATTATCCTGAGTGAACAAAATTTAGATTACATATATGTTGTATTTAATTCTCAAAACATTTATCAGATGTATATATATTTTGGAAAGTTTTTCACTAATGAAATTGTATACAGTTTGAAGAAAGTTTTTTTTTTCTTTTATTTCATTTAAATCCATTATAGCTGTTAATAAAATTGAAAAAAAAAAATAATTAAATTATGTAATCGCTACAGGTAAATAAAGATCTAATTACCATTGATCATAATTATTTCTACTTTATTATACTATATATGTTTATACCATATAAACTATTATTCCATCGGAACACTGGGCAACAAATTACTCGATCTTGGCATTGAACAGCGTTTCTTATTTTTAGAGAAATTTCTTCGAAAGAATTAAAGTAAAATCTACAATCATCACATACATCGAATAAGTTCAATGAACAAATAGTTGGAGCGATATCAATCTCATTGTATTATACACTGTTATACCCGATCAGTCTTCTCGATCCAAATATTGCAGTGGATATTTTAATGTAATTCCATCTACCTTGAGCCCACCTTACCTGTAATTATCTAGATATGTGACATGTTTAAACAGTGACGATAATATAAACACTGATTCTCTCAATGATTGGAAGAGAAATTTAAGATGAGCTGGAGTCAAGAATTGAAGAATAATAAATTGCTGTCGGATAGTGAACTAACAATTTTGTTGGAAATCCGTAGTCTATAATTTAATTATAAAGAGTCTTATTGCAATTTGTCAAGATGTAAATATAAATAGTCAGAAACTATTGTATTAGAATATAAGCATCGCTAATCTTATTAGTTATTAAACGAATCATACGATTGGTAAAAATAAATGAATTTTGGATCTCTGAACTATTATATCTTCTAATTTATTAAAAAACTCATTCAATCATTTCTCCACAAGATATTTTACGGTCAAGTTCAACTCGAATGTTACCCGATGACATTGGGATAATATATTTTTGGAACCGGTAAAACAAGTATAAACATTGTTTTCACAATTATTTTCACACACAAAGAGAAAATTGCCTCTTAGATTTGTTGGATCCTCTCGTATATTATTCTTATAGTAAACGAAATCAAACTACCTATTTGTCAATAATTGAAAATAACAATGTAAGATAACAAAGTGGAGTTTAAATTATATCCAATGTATGCAGCATACGTTATTATTTTCCATCTTGACGTTGGTTGTACACATATTTTTGATATGTAACAATTCCAAAAATACTAATTTGAATCTAAAGAGTTTAGAATCTTGGATTGAATCGAACGACTTGCTAATGCTGAAGATCTCTAATACATAAGAGACCGTCAATATTTCGTAATTGACAATAATTAACTTTAGTCTTCTGGAAATGTAGAAATCTGGAAATACTAAAGTACTGTAAATATATTTCTTATATGTATGTAAAAGCGTAGCAGCAGATTTCGCATAATAATGTGTATAGTAAATTGATAAAATTGAAAGGCTGCCATTATGGTTCAACTTGTTGGATAATAATAAATTCAAATTCTTGGTCTTCTTATTCAATAAATTTTATTCAATAGCTGTTAAATGGTAGCCTTGGAAAACTATAACAGTTTTTCAACTATTCAAGTATACAAGTTCGCTTATAACTTAATAATTTTTAAATAAATAATTAATCAATGATAAAAAAAAACTAAGACTATATGTGTCCTAAGATGAATAATAACGTGTTCGCACTAATCTTATACGTAAATTTCAAAACACTCATCTCTGGCGGGGTTCAAGATATTAGGTCATTAATCTCTTTATGAAATCGTCAATTTTTAAATTAAACTTAAAACATATAAAAACTATAGGAAATAACTTATTGAATTATTGAAAAATTCAAAACTGCATTGTCACGCACCTACTATTAGGTGCTGCCCAGCTACTTGTAAGAATCTGTATTCTAGTATGGATTTAGTTTAAATGAAAAACAAAAAAACAATAGATATAGGTTTGAAATAATCAAATGCAGATATCGTACAGGACGTTTTAATTCCTTCAAATCTGTAAATACTTTCTACATCATCCACACCGCATAACCATTGATGATTGTAATTTAGAATATAAGATTCGTAGTAGTTTGTATTATAGTATAGTTTAATGAATAATTTCTCATTATTAATTCGGGTTGTTTTATTGTCTTAATTGTACATATCGGAGTTAATATAGGTAATCATATGAAATAACTAAAACTGAAAAGAAAAAAAGAAAAAAAAAAAAAAATAGGATAATCAATAATAATAAAATGCATAATGCTAACATTATTTATACGTCAAAATATAACTGTATCATTCTAGTAAAATAATTGATAAGGCATTTTCAATTTAAAAAATAAAAATAAAAACTGAAAAAATTCCATACGGTATACAATTTTTATGATTCAAGTTCTTTGAGTCTTTGACCCCTGCCCAACGCTCTCTAATATAATCGAGTATGGTAAAAAAAAACACATGAAAATAAGAAATGAAAATAAAATAAAATAAAATAAAATACTCCTCTCTCTTTCTTTTAATATTTGTAAAAATATTTAGTATCACATTTGAAACCCGATTTACTGGTTGCTGTCAGACAGAGCTCTGCCTCTACCAAAATTCATTCGTTTGTATAATTGAATATTGTTAGGATTAATTCTGCCACGTCCGATGCCCATCACACTGACTACAGATTCCATATCAGAAATAGCTACATCAGATTCTCCGCCCATCATAATTGCCTCTGAGTAACCTCGAGGACGTCGTAATTGACTGAGAGGATTATCGATTCTTTTGTTATTTGTAAAAGTGTTAGAATTATTAACATTCCCATTTGTTGCGGTAGTATTGCAATCTTTGTCAAATTCATCTTCCCAAGATTCTCCATGGTCTAAATTGCTCTCTGCAATTGATTGTGCGATAAAATCAGACATTAGTGATCCATGGTTGTGATGAGCACCTTAACAAACAAAAAATATGATTATGTAGTTTAAACGACATTGAAAATGATCGTTAACCAAATATTGATCATTTTATGGTAATTATAATTCGCTACTTTGAGATGATTCAGGATTTAGAGGTCTTCTCTGAGGACAATTTGAAATATGATCAGCCAACTCGTGTGGAAATACTCTGTGCGTTGCATTGAATGGACAAGTTTCCTTATACCCTGGAGGATGATTCTATAAATAAAAATTTCTTAATACCATTTAAAGAAAATTTGTAGTCAAATATTATCTGCAAATTATAAATAAGCGAGATTGTAAACACGGTAGATCGTCATTATTCATTCTTTTTTTTTGTTCCTGTTGTTCTTTTCGCGTTCGCGTATTGTCGAAACTAACCTTTTCACATTTAACAATGTGCATTTGAAGTTTGGACAGCGCTACTCTGTGACATACATCGTACGGACATGTGACCGGAGGATCAGCGAACATGGATATCGAATTCATAATTTTATATTTTGTATTTTTAGTAGTCACAGTATATCAAAGACTGTTCGTCTCAGTCTTATTCGCGGACCACGATTTGCTTACACAAATACACAAGGTATTTGAAGACGCTTCATCGGCGACTGGTGGCGTCGAACGGAAACACTAAAGGATTACTACTTAAAAACTCCGACGGTTCTATTGGCCACAAAAAGATATCCAAAATTGCAAAAGAAAAAAGAGAAAAAAAGAATTGGCTTTTGGCAAAGCCGTGAAATGAATTAGTCTCATGAAATTATTTATCAGCCTGGATCGTTTATATTATCGAATTATTGAAAATGACATGATATAACGCTATAGTATGATTACGCGGGTTGATTATTACAATGATATTCATGTATTATGTATGATATTGCTATTGTGTATTAATAAATTCATTTTATTAACTTATTATCATATCCAGACAGGTGTATACGGAGAGTTTTCGGTGAGACTGTACAGCTCCTTTTCGACGGCAAAATCAACACAGGCGCGCACCGCGTGCTGTGAGGGCTGTCCTGCAGTCTCACCGAAAACTCTCGGTAGATAGCATTGAGTTACTATTATGTAATAATAAAGTTAAAAATTTTTCTTTATTTTAGAAATTGAGAATCGATTAATATGTTACATGTTGTTATTACTACAATGATTAATTATCAGCCTAAATGCTTTGATATGACAGCTAAAACATAAATAATAATGCACATATTTTATACAAACGTAATCTGTGATGTTTAGATAGTTTCAAATAAAGTAATGCAGATCTATCATTTCAAAGCAATGTCTTCCTTCTTCTTTTTACTCTTTTCCTTTAAATTTTTTCTACTCATAAAAATTGCATTCACTACCATCTGCCTAATTCACTATAATATAATCTTTATTATTATTTCAATCATAATTCAATTTAAGTATCTGGTTTTCAAATTATCTACACCAACAATTCGCAAAAATAATGATAATTACTTTAGATCCCTGCAATGTCATCTTCTTTTCTTTTTTATTGTTTCTGTTTTTCTTTCTTTTCTTCTAGTCATTTATGGTAAACTTTTGTGTAACAAAAAAAAAAAAAAAAAAACATATTATTAATTAAGAAATGTTTGTGTGCAGCAGTATGTCACTATTTTGTAAAAAAAAGTTTTTTGAAACTTTATAAAAAATGAATGATCGATCATCAATAATTTAATATGTTTTAGCCAATATGATCCAAATATGTTATAGAGTTTAGATATTAGACCATCACAGCACCATTAAAGATATACAAAAATCAGTATATGTAGACTTTGATACCTAATCCGTTTTGAGTCTAATATATAAGTTTAATACTACCAAACTGACTTTATTGTCATTCACTTGGGCATCACATATTATGTTGAAATATTATCAATGCATAGTTTTGACTTGATAAAAAGAAATAAAAAAAGAGAGGGTAAAATTATTCGTCTTAATTACAGTGTCATATATTATTATATCTCCTTTTTCAGTCAGTTTGTGAAATATTGACATTAGGATAAATTGTACATTAAAACTTTCACCGTGAATCGTGTGAAATAAAAAATAACAAAAAATGAAATAAAAAAATTATACAAAATATTAAATAGCAGCTCTATAAGTCCGATATCCACCGGCTAATTTTTCTTTCATTGTATTGACATACACGTAGATACCTAATTTCAAATTAATACAATTAGCAATGCTGCTAATTATGTTTTTTTTTTCTAATAACATTGAGCTGTCTATATTATACGAAATTAAATAATTCCGATTGTTCGTACCTATTAAACATTTATTAAAGCTGTCAACCATGGGGTCAATACGGCTTCATCATGACCAATGTGAAGGGCTTGATTTAAATATTAGGCAAACTCGCGAGAGCTGTATTATTATATGACTTATTATTGATGAGATAAATAATAATTTGAAATATATATACTATATATATATATATATATATATAGAACGAATATTAACAAGCCTCTACCTAGTTATTTTTAAAAGAATATTGTTACATTTAAATGATAGCATTGATAATAATGATAATAATAACAATAATAATAATATTAATAATAATATAAGTATAAATCTATACTGTATCTGAATGCACTAGAAAAATAATTATAGAAGAAACAAAAAAAATATATATATATATATATATATATATATATCAATTAAGTGTAATGCTGCATTAAACTTAAACTCTAATATACACATAAACTATAAATTATAAACTTTTTATCAAATTATTTGTTTGGTATTCACATAATATTGCGACGTTACAATTCACCTTGGACATCGCGCAAGCGTTCAATGCTGATACATAATATTGTCTCTCTTACCAATGTTGTATAAAATTCGAGTAGTTAATTCGTCTTGTTGTAACAAGAGTTCCAGGGTATATATATTTTTTTATATGTATATATATGGGGCATTCAACGCCAAACCAGAGGGTTAAGTGTTAATTAAAAATCCATTGGTCATCAGAATCCCAGGGGATCAGGCCGACGACCATCTGGTTTGAAGTGGAATGCCCCACATATACTATAGTATATGTACTAAATCTCGTCGCCTAACTTTGTATTATAAGTAACTTTCACCTACAAGCTTTACCATGAAATCTTTACATCAGCTTAGAGAAAAAAGAAATAAGAAACAGATTCACTTATTGAAATTGGAAGCAAATGTTACGTACGTATTTGTTGGAAAAAAAAAAAAAAGAATTATCTCGAGTTTGGACCAAAACTATTCTGCTAATTGATTATTATTACCATGACGTTGTGCTCTAGGCAAATATTAGTGATATAATTGTAATGATATAGTACAACGCATGACTACGATAAAGTCAGAAGATTTATTAGAATTGAGTTGTTTTTTTTTTTGTTTCTTTTTTTCCAAATATAAACATAAATATTTTATAAAAACCATGACTTGTTATCTCTTTAAAGGCAGAATCCTTCTCTCTCTCTCTTTCTCTCTCTCTCTTTTCATACTTAGTAATTTGATATTTAAATAAACAGTAAATAATCCGTTACAGCATATGGTGCAATAAACTTTGTAAGATTCTTCACTCACAAGTTAATTATCAATTTACCGTAACTTCCGACGTATCTCTAATACATGCTAATATTGAGATGCAGACGTCATACAGAAATTTTATTTTCAGTTCACCTACACGACAAAGCCAGTCAACTATCCGTTATTCTTTTAACGCCGTCGACCACGTAGCTAAATTGCATTTTCAGAGGCAATATAAGCTTTGATTGTTCAACAGTTATTCATTACATATTATTTAAATACGCATTGAGACTATTAGCTGATATTTTAGTCACATTCAACGAAGGTAAGGAAGAGGATCGATCAATAGACAAGCTGCGACGTACAAAATACCCAAAAACATATTTAGTCTGGCAGTTTGCTTGGGTACCCCCTGGATGGTGTCAGGAGATCTGAATTCTTTTTCTATTCTAAATGCCGCGGGCAAAGTGACCAGAGGCAGCAAAAACCACACTGAATATCGCAGAGCGAGTACAACGAACGTAATGTAAGGTGAAAATAATAAAAATGCATAAAGCACATGGGATGCTGTATGGCCGATCAAAATAGCCAGCGTAACTATACCCACTCTTCTATCGCTTTCCAAATCTCTGGTATTATTACTGTGCAAGATAGCCTCTGTATTCAGAGCTAGGGGTATCGCGTAGTACATCGTACCCCATTCAACGTATCCAGTCTGCGCCATAAATGCGAACAATACTGATATCGGGCCAAATATAACTAAGATCAAAACATCCCCTAGGGCTATATACTTAAGCCCAATACCTCCGGTGTATAAAAACGAGGAGGACAAACCCCCAAAGTATACAAGAGCCAAGTGCTCCATTTTAGCAGGTGAAATAGCGTTGAGTAAAATGAAACCCAGGCATCCTGCGGCGTACAAAATAGCTCCTAAAGAAACTAGCTCGTCTTTAGACAATATATGATCTACCAATATTCTATCGTCGCTTTTTCTGCTGTCAACTCCTTTGACATAGTCGAAATACGTGTTCACCACATTACCAGCCCCGTGTACAGAAACTATTGTGAATAAGGTGAGTACTAGCGATATCCAACTGAAACTTGTTATGCCTATTAATCGATAGGCCAGTGCTGATCCTAGGAGTGTTGGCATCAATGAAGCGCTCAGAGACCAGGGCCTGAGGGCCAGGACGTAGGAGGAGAGCTTCATCAACGGTGAATCGAGCGTCGATGAGGTGGGACCAACGCAGTTTGCATTTGGTGATTGGGTTGATTCCACCCCTTTGTCAGGATTCGAAATGCCGTTTAACATTTTGGTCAACTTTTTGGTATCCTAATAAATAACGGACAATTAGCAGAAGGCGATGAGTGAGTGAAAAATCAGATTTTCAGAGTCGTAATAATAATCGAGTCTTATCACAGCATCAGAGTAGCGTTAGGATAAATGTTTTCGCACAAATTAGAGCTGTTCATGGTGTTAATTGGTCCCCTTTTTCCAGTACTTGAATTGTTTTAAAATTCAGATACAAAATGAATTATGAATGAAGAAGAATAGCGTCAAGTTATAGTGAATCAATTATTAAATTGATTATTTAATTTTGAATCGTATTTTCTACGTAGTAATGATAATTCCTGTTAGATAACAACTCTGGTTTGTTATTGCAGGTCATTTTTTTTTCTTTCTTTTTTTTTCTAAGTTCAATGACAAGGTTAACACTTATTGGAATTTAGACATCTGAAGTGCGTATATGCGTTTGATATGTTTGTTATAGTTATAAGTATGGTAAAAATTTGAAACTGGGTTTAATACTTGAATGTATTGTAAATATATTTACAATTACCTGTGATACTTTTCTTGATATGCGGCGAAAGTTAGGTTACAGTGATCTCCATACTCCGTAATTTTATAGTTTAACATCAGTTTAACAATCCATCGATATCAGCGTGTATAATGATGATATTTATTCACGCATAAAGTAGCATTTATTAATTATTATTTGTATGACATTTCAATGGTATATATTTGATGGAAATTAAACAACCGTAAATCCAAATACCAGTGGTGACGTGTGCAATGCTGCGCTGCCTAACCTACAACGCTGTCTACCTGTGATCGAAGGAACTAAATTATTTTGTAAATTACTTTTAGCTTTCAGCACTACCGGTTCAGGATTTTCGGTTCTCATACATACCTACCTATACATACTTCGATCTCGTAACAAAGCGCAACTATAAATCGGTTGGGAACGTATTTCCGGTTAATCCATGAATATCACGACTACGTCATCGGGCAATATTTGACATTGACAAACGTCAATTCAAAGTACGACGCTTTAGGCATGAGACAGCAAATATTCTTTTTTGTATATTATTTTTAGAATCGATGTTATAGATTTTATTAAAAATAAATCTTATGGCTTTTAATATCTTTTGAATCCATAGAACTACTAGTTATATCTTATTATTCCAGAATAAGCTGTTTAATAAAGCTTAAAAATTGAATATCTATTTTTCATTGTTCACAATGACTGAAACAATCACAACAAGTCGCATGTTATTTGTACATACATTCTAAAATTACTAAACTGTAGAAATGTTCGTTTCACGAAGAGAAATTGCTACTAGGATTTCATAATAAGTGTTTGTATTGAATAAAGGTGACAGGGGGTATGATAAGGCAGCGTATTAAGATTTAAAAAAATATTTTATTTCTTAAAAAATGATGGCGATACAACGTCGTTCGTCATTTGTAGACTGCCAGTCATCTGCAGAGGCTCCTTCTTCTTCCTTTAAAGTTATGTACTTTGTAGTATGTACATCCGGCAGTCGCTTCTTCGAAAATCCGAGTTATAGATTGTCTCGATTTATTCTGTAACACAAAGAATTCCTCCCGACGAAACAAACTTACCATGAAAGAATAATTTTGGTTGAACCATAATAGGTAGCGAGAGATGACAGAACGAGCCATCTTAGGAATGGATAATCTGTAAAAAAAAAAATGAAAAAAAAAAAAAAAGAACACCTCACCAAATTCCTATTGAACTAGATAACCACTAAACAACTCACTTTCACTAGTGTAAAAATTCGGAAATTTTAACTTTTTTTTTGTTTTTTTTTTCAGGTTATGAAGCAAATTGCACTGAACTTTAATTCCTCCTCAATGATAAACATGACGATATGACGAACTAACGAATGTCAATCTTTTTTTTCTCTCTCTCTCCTTACAGGTATAGGCATAAGCATAAAAGTGCGCAGCATGTCATAACTTCGAAACAATTGACTTATTTCACTATATACATACATTGATGAATGTATAATACGGATTAGGTAACTCGGGAAGAACTTTTGTTTTGTTTTTCTCTTTTGAAGTTGAAGTTGAGAAACTTTCTTTTCGATAACTTGAATATATTCACCTAGTGTTCGAAACTTTGAAATTATTGATATTTCCGAATAGATAGTTAACGGTTTATACTTTATAATTATTCTTCTTTGAAAATAATAAAATTTTCTCGTCATTTTATTAACAAAGATAAAAATCACAAGCCACATGATGTATCACTAAACACAAATCATTATATCTGGATTTTGGAATATGGCTGGCTTAAAACCAACATTACGCAATATTATGATTTAGAACAAGAAATGAACTAGGCACAAGCCACTGAAGACACTAGAATCATTAGTTTTTGATAAAACTGATATTTTTCATTTCTTTCATTTTCCTTCTGCATTTCTCATCGCATTGAGATAACGAGGCGCAAAATCATCTCGAATAACAAACCACAGCACCAACTTTCACGACCACTTAACTAAAATCAAAGGCATATTGTAAAAAGTTATTAAAAAAAAAATAAATAAAAAATAAATGACTAAAAATAAGAACAAAACTAAATGAAAGAAAAAACTATGTTCATCATTTCTAAACACAAGCATGCATCATTTTTTTTTTTTTTTCTGATGAACTGAATAATTAGTTGAACTTTTCGTATTTTTTTCAAACTCTGTTTTAAAACTTTGCATAACATCCCTAGGGAGGAGAATTTCCAAACTTTCATTTCTTTCTATTTAAGAAAGTTATTTAGAAAATAATCACCGATATAACTTGGGGATAACAATCGTTTTCAACCACTAACGAGCCAAACTATTTGTTTCAATTCCAACTCGACGGGAATATTTTTTTTTTTTTTATGATAGATAAGAAATTAAACACAATCAACAGTTTTGTCTGCAAACGGCTCTATTTTTTTTTCTCTTTTTCTCTTTCTCTCTTATTTTGTTTCAACACCAGGTACACTTTACCACCGCACCTTAGTTCGCCTCCGAGTGCGGCTTGACTTTGTTTTCTCTCATCTCTTAGGTATTTCGAAGTACTCGACTTGCCCTTGAGATTTCTTTTATCTTATTTTTTTATTTTTCTCTTTTTATGTAAATTAATACCTTTGTAATCTACCCTCGGAGGCGAGAACACAAGCACTGTTTTACATCACTGTACACAATTGGAGATTTTTAATACCACCAAACACAGTCCTTTAAAATAAGAGTTCACAGATTTTTTTCTCCTTCTCCTCCTCCTTCTCCTTCTTCTTGGTTATTTCTTCTTCTTAATAAGTTACAACAACATTTTTCCCGGACTATTTTTAACGAACGTTTTTATGTTTTAGATAGTAGAAAAAAATTAAAAAAAAAAAAACAAAAAAAAAGGGAATAAACAACTTTTCTGTTCGCTTTCCTCACGGCCACTAGAGCACTGTCCGTATTAAAGAAATTCAATATCATTCACAGATAATTTATAGCACAAGCACTTAAATATTATATGAATCTAAAATCTAAATCATATAAAAAAAAAAAAAAAAAAAAGATGAACTGAAATTTTAAGTTTACCATATAAGTCTGTGCGATAAGACTCTTTTCTTACGTTTTTTTTTCTTTACACAATAAACTATAAGAAATTACAGACCAGTCCTTTCGCATTGTATAAACAGTAATGTATATAAATGATAAGTTTTAGACAAGAGATTAAAAAAGTGAAAAAAAAAATATATATATATATATAATTGTACCTTAGTTGATTATATACGGTAAAAATATTTAGCCAAAAATTTTCGTCTTTTGTTTTGCAGACACGATTACCTACAAACTTTTTTTTCTTAAACATACTCATTATAACTATCTAAGATTATATGTATATTATTTATAATTATATATATATATATATATTTATTTATTTATTTATTATATATATATATATATATATATATATATATATGTATGTATGTATGTATGTATAGATAAGAAAATCTTAATTCGTACCGTCACAAATGTGAAAGAACTGCGTACATGAAAATTAACTTTATGTATACTAAATCTAAAGTGTGTTCTTGCTAATTAATTAAACTTAATGATTTTTTTGTTATGATCTATCGTTTGCCACTCAATTGATCAGTAGTCATAACATAAAGCGTATGACCAAGATCCAGTATTAATTGTATGAACATTAATAAAATAATTTTCTTGTTTTTGATTCTACATCAATATTAGGAAGAACTACGCAAGATTAAGCTAACTATTATTTTAGCAGGATACTTATGCGATAAATCTATATCTAACACGTTTTTTCTTTTTTTTTTCTTTCTTTCTTTCGTTCTTCCTTGCCTTTTCTTTTTTTATGGTAAATTATTTCCATGTTCCTAGTACATGCGTGTATTCGTTAGCTATGTCAGAATGTTCAATTCTTCTGACCCCAGCAGTCACTTGGCATTAATATAATTTGTCCTGGTATTTAATTACTCCATAATTTACTTAAATTCATCATTGGACATTGTTTTTGTATTTTAAACCCGTCTTGACTGATTCTAAAAAAGATTAACTATACAGATCTAACAGACTTCCGAATAATGATACTATACAATAGAATATCCAGTAGCCATGAAATAAAAAGAAAAATTCTGTGAAATAGAAAATATTGTCCTAAATAAAAAACAGAAGAAAAAAAAATTGCCAATAAAAAGTAAATCTCTTCGAACTGCTTCATGTTTTGTAAATTAATAATTAACTGTACATAAGATGGCGGTACGAAAAGCTTTTGGACAAATTTAAAAATACGTTTTTAGAATCAGCCAAAATTTCAATCAGATAAATACAATATCTTTATATTCGTCCAGTTTACCTACGGATAAACCTTACTGTTAATTATAATTTAGGCACTGCCGCCTTTCACTACAACAATAACTAAATGATCCTCTTTCAAACCCTCGTCGCTAAGGCTTGGACAAGTTCTTTTCAATAATTCTGTTGAAAAGGCGCAAGGTGGGAAAGCGTACAATACGCCAGTACCTTCCGTGTCCTTATTCAACAGAGATATAACTCCAGCAGCTTCTTTCTGCTTAAGATACGACACTAAATTTCTCAAAGGTCTAGTCTGTACGTTTGCGTCATCGTTGGTAATAGCCGCGCTAGAACCTGCAAGCCCCAAGAATATAGCGTGGGAACTTGAAGTCTGTATGCGTTTAGAAACGTCGTCTAATTTAGGCTGGTCCAATCTAAGTCGTTGTGTTATTCTCAGCATATGTTTACCGTCCTCGTCCTTCATCAGGGCGTCTATAATCTCCGTATCCCCATCTGTAAGGTGAAATTTAGCTGGAAACAAAGAATTTTTTAGTATCAAAGCTCCCTGCCAAACCGCTATTGACTTTCTCGCAACTTCAGGAAGCGTCCTAGAGGTGGACAGCATCCCAGTTCTGGCCGTCTCAGAGTCAGAATCGGAGTCCACAGGCCTTCTCCTCGGCGAACGAGATCTGGATCGATCTACGCCCGGCTCACGAGACAAAGACCTTCTCAGACCTCTCGGCGATTCGTATTCAAGCTCAGGCGGAGGTCGTCTGCTTGGCCAATCGGATTCTTCTCTCACATATCCCTCCGGATAAGCAGCGCCGCGGTAACCGCCTCTGCCTCCCCCTCGTCTATCGTGCCAAGGGGCGCTTCCTCGGCCTCTGAATCCCCTCGGAGCATAGGAGAATTCACCTTCAGGAGGATAAGCGTCGTATGGAGATTCGTACTCGACTGGTCTGGGCCGAAATTCTCCTCCTTCTTCGGGATAGGGTCTTGGTTTAAAGCCGAATCCTGGTGTAACGTCGGCAAAATCTACTCTGAGTCTTCGGTCTGGTCCTCCTAATGGAAATCCTCTCATTTCCTTGACTGCGGCTTGAGCAGCGTCTATCGAGTCGTATAAAATGTAAGCGTTGCTATCTCCCTTGATGTAATCGATCTTTTTTATCGCTCCAAAACGATCGAATTCTCTTTCCAGCTGAGGCACGGATGTCCACGGCCCCAGACCCCCGACCCAAATCCGAGTTGTAGGAGTCGCTTTGCCGTACCCAATTTTGCACTGAAATTTTCCTATGTATTGTCCGGACAATTCGACCTTACATCTGTGCGCCATATCCAGGGTTTGGAATCTGACAAATGCGTAAGCATTTCCTGTCCCCGGTGGAGGTCTCTTGATATCGATATCATCGACGATACCATACTTGCTAAAAATCCGCCTAAGTTCTTCCTCCGTAATATTAATCTCCAAATTACCAGCGAACAAAGTTCTGGTAGCCAGAGGATCATCCTCAGGTGAAACGTGGTGTAAATAGTTTGGAAATTTGTCTTTCTTATTTTCAATTCTCTCAAATCCGTGGACTGGATGACGTATCATCATGTGTCTTGGCGGTCCGTAATGATGAGGTGGACCAGGATGCACGTGCGGAGGTCCGTGGTGAAGCGGTGGACGAACAAACTCATGATGAGGAGGCGGGATGGTCTCTCTCCTAAGTTCCCTATGGGGTGGTACACCGACCGGAGGTCCATAAACCCGTTCGTATCTCTCCACAGGTCTGTGTCTTTCGGTCGGACCGGGAGACCGTGCGTAGTATCGTTCATAGTCAGGCGGTGTGATGGATCTTGGTCTCCTGTACGACTCTGGTCTCTCATATACTGGTTCGACGAGCGCGACTTTGTCGTATAAAATGATGCGTGGTTTAGCGTGTTTAGCATCTCTGGCGTCCTCCGAACTCCTGAAGCAAACGTACGCTACTCTCTCGTCTAATTCGTGCGATATTCTTATTGAAAATTCACCAAATTTTTTATACTCTCTGTAGAGAGTGTCCTTTATTAGTTCATCGCTTGCTTTTGGCTGGATGGAACTTACGCACAATACTTTATAGCTGTAAGGACGTTCGGGAGGTATTTCTCGCGGTGCACGCAAATACTCGTCTCTGTGAGAACTCGACTCTACGTAACGTGCGTGAGACGATGCTCGAGGGGGGCTCGGACTCCGGGCCCCTCTACTACGCCGTCTTATTCGTTCCGGTGTTATTCGCTCATCACTCGAGTCGTCGTACCTTCAATGAGTAAGGATTACGTAAAGGTTATGACACGAATGAATTTTCATTGTTGTTTTGATAACCAAGGCGATATTTTGTTTATAAAATAAGAAGCGTTCAAATTTGGCAAGAAAACAAAAAAAAAAAAAAAAACGGTAAAAATAGCAAGTTTTGGGTTCAGTTTCTACAATCAATGCCAATAATCAATTTGGAAGCGAATATTATGAGGAGTTGCGAAGTCTTGAATGAACAAAAAGAAGTGGGGATGATGTTTACACGGTATTCATATTTGAGAATGAGTTCGATGTGTAGGACTAGATTCCGTTGTTGATTTCCGAGTTATAAGAGTTCAATGATAATGTTGTTGATACTATATTTGAAAGAGGCATTAGGGGATTGAGAGATGAATGCGAGTTTGGCATACCTTCCCATGGAGGATCTCGAACGTTTGACACGGGGCGGTGGTGTGTCTCGGCTCGAACTCCGTTTCATATTGTTTCGGATTTTAACCGTTATTTTATGTCGATCGTCACGCGGAATCCCAATCATCAACGCTGAAGAAAACCGTAAATAACTGACAAACAACTAATAAAATTATTCGCGTTCAACGAAACGCACTCGACACAACTTGTACAGCAAAATGGCGGCGATGATTTGTCTCGACCCTCCCGACCCATGACGCGTCTTTCCTCCCCACTTATAAACCTCTAGTATATGTATAATATCAACGCGGATTATCAAGTACCGCTACTTACTTCCATCCACTTCGATATTACGATCAGTTTTGGAGACGAAGATTAGCCCCTTGTACATTGAAATCTATTTATATAAACCTAATAAAGATTTTTTTCTTATAAACGTTTAATTTTATTTGATAGTTTATTTAGCCTAATAAGACGATTAACAAACATGTGAAATAAATAAGATCTATTTTTCACCGCGTAGCTGTTCTACGGTCGATATTTCGCATTGGCGTAGACATCTTTCACAATTTCTCTGTCGGTAAGATCTGTGTGATATTATCGACATATCGGTAGGTAAGGTAGATTTCTAAGTTATCAGAAATGTGTTGTGCTAGTTGCGGGGTACAGGGGCACGCAGTCTGATTCGAAAGGGGCGCGTATTTTTTGAATTGCCTCAAGCGGCAATCGCTGAATTATCATTCAATCGCACTTCAACGTATTTTCTTTTTTTTTATTACGCTTATCTCCTGCGGAAATAGGAAAACACTTCAACGTATACGAATTTTTACTCTTGCTGCACCAAGAAGAGAATTCAGTTTATGCAGATATGTCATTCAATTTAAGCAGCGAACACGATGTTTTTTTATTATCTATTTCAGATCAACTATACTAGAGCAGCAATTATGCCATTCAAAAATAAATAAATAAATAAATAAATAAATAAATAAATGATTCAAAATTCATAACGGTATCTTCATAACTCTGTTATGTAGCTTTTGTAGATCATGTTATCCTTAAGATATATAGGCAATGTTTCGTTTCGTTTCAAAGTCGAATATCTGATTTGGTAAACATCAAATAAGTTACTGACAGGGACGGCTTATATGCTTTTAGATTCTGGGCTATTCTGCTGTCAGTTTTTTTTTTTACGCTGAAAATTTGCACATTATAATACCTTGCCTTTTGATTTTACTTACTTACTTAAGTATTCTCTGAATAATATACCCTTGCACAACAGACGCAGCGATGTCTAAAATTTTCTTATATTAGTATATCAAAAGTTGAGAGCACCCATTTCACCCAGGTAAATTTTCGACGTAATCGGCCCTGGACATAACAGGTAGGGTAGGTACTCAACTTTTCATAACAAGAAGTTGGCCTTCGCGAATATTTGAATCTAGTTCCGTCTTGGTCACAAATGACAAAGGTCGAAAAGACGCTCTGCGAATTGCAACACTTTAAACACTGCAGTTAATTATTCCAAGCATCATGAGGGAAATAGTTCATGTGCAAGTCGGCCAATGCGGCAATCAAATCGGAGCACGGGTAAGCCTTTAATCTGCGAATAGCCTTCGCTGTTTTGTTTGAAATAATACAAGAAGTTCGAAATCCGTTTCTAGCAGATGGGTGCCTAAAATGGTCGCATAATATTAGAACAAGGTAGAAATAAGCACAAATGTGTAGAGACAGCTTAGATAACAGATTTGAATCGTTAACATTAAATTTGTTCACTATATCGACTATCGTGACTCGCATTTACAAAAAGGGGAAATAACAGCTTCGCGATGTTTCAAAATTTTTTATACAAATATTTCTTCGATGCGTCGAAAAATATCGTATGAAACTCGTGCGTAAAATTTTCACGCACTCGATGCATAATATACTATTACGCACCACCCGCAGTTCTGGCAGATGATTTCGAACGAGCATGGCATAGACCAGACTGGGAACTATACAGGTTCCACATCACTCCAATTAGACAGGATAAGCGTATATTACAATGAAGCTGCGAGAGGAAACTACGTCCCAAGATCAATTCAAGTTGACCTTGAACCTGGGACCATGGATTCAGTTCGGTCCGGTGAATTCGGCAAGATTTTTCGTCCTGATAATTTCGTTTTTGGCCAAAGCGGGGCCGGTAATAACTGGGCGAAAGGTCATTACACCGAAGGGGCAGAGCTCGTAGATTCTGTCCTAGACGTTCTCAGAAAGGTAGGAACCTCGTTTACTCAACATCCCTACTATAGCTAGAACGGTAAACCACTTTTGGTCCTTTAATTGACGAGTAGGAAGCTGAAGGGTGCGATAGTCTCCAAGGATTTCAGCTGTGTCATTCCCTAGGGGGAGGAACCGGCTCCGGAATGGGCACGCTGTTGATATCAAAAATTCGCGAAGAATTTCCCGACAGGTAAATGATGACGAACATGAATGATCTATGGGATTGGAATAGAAGCTCGATCATCACGCAGGATATACATTTGGTTAATTTAATTTCTATTGTATTCCGTCGCGTAGAATCATGACGTCCTTTAGCGTGGTTCCGAGTCCAAAAGTCTCGGACACTGTGGTCGAGCCGTACAATGCAACCCTATCAGTTCACCAGCTGGTAGAAAATACGGATGAAACATTTTGCATCGACAATGAAGCACTCTATGACATCTGCTTCAGGACTTTGAAATTACCATCACCCACCTATGGCGATCTGAACCATCTAGTGTCTCTAACAATGTCCGGTAAGATAATCAATAATCATTATTTGCTGTGTAATCGGAGTCTTTCGAGACCCATTCTGACGAGGAAGTAAGGTCTTCGTCGTTCACACATCTCGGATGAATTCGATATCATGAAACCAGCTAGTTTTTGAGAATGAGATTTCCACAGGGATTACTACGAGTCTGAGATTCCCTGGGCAATTGAACGCTGATCTACGAAAACTGGCAGTGAACATGGTTCCATTTCCCAGACTGCATTTCTTTGTACCAGGATTCGCTCCTCTGACAGCTCGAAACAGCCAACAATACCGAGCTTTGAGTGTGCCTGAGCTAACGCAACAGGTACATTTAATACCATCTCGATTCGAATTTGGGAACCAATCTCACCTTAATCTTAATTTGTATTTCGTGTATTCATCCCGCTAAAGATGTTCGATGGAAAGAATATGATGGCAGCTTGCGATCCACGCCATGGAAAATACCTTACGGTTGCGACAATCTTTCGTGGAAAAATGTCGATGAAGGATGTCGACGACCAGATGACAAACATTCAAAATAAAAACAGCCCATATTTTGTCGAGTGGATTCCCCATAATATAAAAACTGCGGTTTGCGACATACCACCATGCGGTATGAAAATGTCAGCCACTTTTTTGGGAAATACAACAGCGATTCAGGAACTTTTCAAACGTATTTCCGAACAGTTTACTGCCATGTTTCGACGCAAGGCTTTCTTGCATTGGTTAGTGTATATATACCATGTACAGATTCTAGTATACATACATACCTATATCTCAGATCATTGATCAATTCAATATCGAATAATGGGTGAAAATTTATTGACTGAAATTGCAGGTACACGGGAGAGGGTATGGACGAAATGGAATTTACCGAAGCAGAGTCGAACATGAATGATTTGGTTTCGGAATATCAGCAATACCAAGACGCGACTGTAGAAGAGGAGGCTGAATACGACGATTTCGAAGAGACTGAATTAGGGACAAAAGTAGAGTTCGGTGAAGACTAGACGGAACTTGCAATAATTTGATTTTTGTCATATAATATTATGTATATTGTCGTTCGTTATTAATTGTTGATTTTGTTTACCTATGCTTATACTTATTCTACGTATTTGAAGAAAAGAGCGCTCGCTAGTCGAGAATAAAATTCAAAGATTAAACTAATATGGCTTTCGTGTTGATTTATTATACCTTTGATTGATGGGCTCAGTGCCAAAGGGACAAAGTTTGAGATTTTCAGGTATGAGTTACAATAAAATTTCAGGGAAGTTCAAGTACCTATACTCAATACTGTATGAGGAATTAGATTAGGAGAAAATGCGCATTCGCGTGGTGTCGAAGGCTGTGCGAAGGTATACTATATTCTAATTAGAATTGACTTCTAGTATAACTCTCTCAATCGCATATAGCACAGATCTGCGGTGGTTCCCTGAGTTTTGTTATCGTACTGTTTTACATTATGCAAGTAATGGTAACAAACATCTGCATACCAGAATTTTTTTATTCATATTATTTGCTTTCCTTCATCGGCTTCATCCGTGTAATGTTTCGTAGGTATGTACCAATTCGAGTGACAAAGCTTGATTAAAATTACGGAGAAATAAAACATATACATTATACACATATGGTATTCGTTGACTTTGTATAGGTGGTCGGGATTCACATAATTATATCGCTGATTTAAAACTGAATACTCATATTCAATGAATATTTTTTTTACAATTTACTCCGATTCTTGTTTTCAATCAAGTCGATTGACTTTCATGCGGCGATTCAAGGATCAAGACCTACCATCAATTTATTCATTCGACTTAGGATCTGCATTAGATCAGACATCGACTAATGTCGATGATATTTTCTATACTTTATCTTACTGGGGATCAACTATAAACCGCGAGCTCAATTGTCCATAAATTTCCTGTAATAAACAGGTGCCATGCAGTGTAAGGTATCTATCAGCATGCCAACAACTATACTTCGGATATAATTACGCATTCATCTTTAGGACGGGGAAGTACATGTACATACAACAGCGTATTAAAAACGCAGAGGAAAGTCCCGCGATGATAACACCAATCAGCTATCAATTATGTGGACACGTATACCCACAAGGAAATTATCAGACCTTTGTATATTGGACTCTAAGCGGAATATTCAAGAGGTATTTCCTTGTGCTATAAAGACCAGGAAAAATTAGGATCTAATAGGCCTTTCTTCATTTCTTCAGTCATAAACTTGAATATTCATTCCTATCGTAGATTGATGAAGTTTCAATGATCGGGACCTCTAAAGATAGAATGTTGACCGATTATCCAATATCCTAGAGTCAAGTACTGACTAGTTCCTCGATAATATGATAAATTGAGGTAGAGAGAAGAAAGGCCCATTAGATGAAATTACACATCATGGGCTACATATTTTAGTATAATAGAAGAAACACTTCCATCAGACATCCGGGCAGAATCTATCATCCGCAGGTATTCCTTTGTCAGTTATGCCTGTATAAAATGCATAGAATTCTTGCGAGTTTTCAGGAATCGATGGAATAATTGCTGCGTTTAGATTGAACGGGTAATATACGTCTAGATGACATTATACTTTCTTCGAATTAGGAATTTGCTCTTCTGTATGAAATATCTCATTATAGGTAGATATATATTACCTATACCGACACTCACAGCTTTTTTATCAGATTTGTAATTAAGTATCAAGAATTTCACTTGGTATTTCATAATTATGATAGGCTAATCATTGTATTTGGAATACACCCGAATTCACGAGTCCAAAGAGTGTCGACGTTTCTGGGAATTACACAATCTCACGTGAAGTATTAAGCTCGGGGATTTACCGAATATTTATCTACCTACACTATATCCGGTATTCCGTAATATACACGTTGCAAATATACTGCTTTAGAACTGCAATAATTGAGGAGTCATATAGATTATAGAATATATAAATAAAGCATTTCTCGAAATATATAGGTATACCGCTTTTTCGTTTAATGTATTTTCCTAATCTATATACGCGCAGTCGTTCAAATTTCAGTAATGTATTTTTGTTTTATTATTCAAACATATACATATGTTTAAGGAAACAATCCAACGTAGTGTGAAATAAAGGCATTCAACAACCTTCTCATAGTTTCACTCAACAGGACAAACTTTAGTTAATGTGATCAGTTCAAAAGTTCAAAATTACCATTTCTAACACATAATTAGGCTTTATTCCATATAATTCCTGAATTTTTTATAACTGCGTGTTCGAGATGATGGTGAAAATTCATCTCGTTTTTATCAATCTTCTACAACATGCATATTCTGTTTATATGAGTATAGTTTATTCTAGTTGAAGAATAAAATTACTGCCTGGCAGAAAATCTGAGAGACAAAATCGAATGATTTCATAAAGTCAATATATTTTCTTCGTTCTTTGTATACAAGCGCACAGATCCATCTGCAAAATGCAATTGCACTCCTTCTTTGAACGGAATTATTTAATTTCAATACCACGTCTCGATCCACCTATTTTTTTTTTGTTTTTTCTCTATTACAACAAGTGAAAGGACTAAACTACTATAGTACGTGCTTATAGTTAAGATATATATGTTGCCCCCTCTTCTTTCAGTTAACAGTAAATTGTTAACTGTTGACTCCGATCATATAACACCTATCTCTGTGCTTAGAAATCATTTGAGTTATGCTGAATCATAAAACGATAGAACACGGTCTTATATATGTACCTATACTCGTTGATGAATTTAGCCACGATGAAAATTTTAGTTGAACAAAGATCAACTGGCCGGTAATTTGAAACAACGACGAAAGAAGAACATGCTATCTCAAATTATGCCCGAAAAATGTGCTATTTCAAATCGTGCTCGAAAAACGTGCTATCTCAAATTGTGCTAGAAGAACGTGCTATCTCGAATTGTGCTAGAAGTACGTGCTATCTCAAATTGTGCTAGAAGAACGTCCTATCTCGAATTATGCTTGAAGAAGGTGCTATCTCAAATTATGCTGGAAGAACGTGCTATCTCGAATTGTGCTAGAAGAACGTGCTATCTCAAATTGTGCTTGAAGAACGTCCTATCTCGGATTATGCTTGAAGAAGGTGCTATCTCAAATTATGCTAGAAGAAGGTGCTATCTCAAATTATGCTAGAAGAACGTGCTATCTCGAATTGTGCTAGAAGAACGTGCTATCTCAAATTGTGCTAGAAGAACGTGCGATCTCAAATCGTGTAGGAAGAACGTGCAATCTCGATGGGGGATAAAATTCCATTAATACGGCACTGGTATTTGGGGTGTCTGGAGTATAAAAAACACTGTTCTTTAATAGATGAATCAATTGTTTTAATTATTCATTTCCCGTATCTCTATTTTCAGAGAAAAAAGGAAGTTATTGTATTCACCCCGAGAATGAACAGTTGAGTTTTCACTAAGTAGATCTCCACGTTTTGAGGTCTAGAGAATCACCTCCAACTATTTTCAGATGGACGTCTGTATGTGTGTGTGCATGTATGTACGTGTGTATGTACGTATGTAATCAATTTTTTTGTCCAACGATATCTCGAGAACGAGTTACTTTTTTCCAAACTTAGAACTGATTAGATTTTGGTTTCGATCGATTCAGTACTTTTCGAATTATTCAAATAACAAAATTCTAGAAAATGAAATGAAAATGATGATATCTTGGGGAATTGATGAACGGATTCGAATGACAATTTATGCCATGAGGTTTTTTGGGTCGCACATCACGTATTTAACATTGTGCTTCCAAAATTCAAATACGACAATGACATTATTATTACTATCATTATCATTATTATTGTTATTATTGTTATTTCATTCTGAAACGAGTTTGAAAACGGGAAGTTCAAAGGCTGGCACATGGTCAGCCCAAGACCGCTTGTTTCCCCATGTATTTTTTCCTCATGTATTTAGCTCCTATAACACACGAATAGCAAATTCAAGATAAGTTGACCGTTCTGAAAATCCAATGTGAATAACATACATCGGAAATGAAAATAAAAACGTTTATTTGAACTTATTTGAATTTTCTATCCCTGTGTTATAAGAGCTAAATACATGAGAAGATAATTGAAACAATTGATTGATCTATTAAAAACCAGTGCTTTTTATACTCCAGACACCCCAAATACCCTTGCCGTATCAATGGAATTTTATCCCCCCCATCGAGATTGCACGTTCTTCATACAGAATTTGAGATAGCACGTTCTTCTAGCATAATTTGAGATGGCACATTCTTCGAGCACAATTTGAAATAGCACGTTTTATGGGCATAATTTAAGATAGCATGTTCTTCCATATATACTGCCGTCGATATGTCTTGTCAGTCTTGTATAAAATAAAGCCATATACGTCGTTGAAGTATGACGTTATCTGATAAACGGATGTATACGTATAGCTACACTTATAGTTCTTTTATTTTTAATCTTTAATTACTTTCGCATATAAAAGGCGGTCTCTGGGACAGTAATTTAGTCTAAAATAAGCTGTTGGTCCATTCGGTCCTCGCGCAAGTTAACAGCTTCGTGAAATATTCAGACATATTCCGATAAGCTGTACAAGTTACGAAATCTAAAGATTTTAATTGGGAATTGATTGTCTAGATAAAATCATAGAAAATGCAGATTCCATATGTGTGTCTGGCGATACTTGCCATCGTTGTTCCAAACTGTATGGGAATTAAATTTTCGCGGTGTGATTTAGCGCGAGAACTTGTGAGACAAGGACTAGAAGAAGAAAAAATAAATGATTGTACGTATACGATTTTACGGTTTATAATTCTTCGAATATAAAATTAGCTATAAGTTCAAAAAATCAGATGACCGATCTCAGCTGTTATCCCTATTGCAAATAATGTCGGAACGAATGATTACAATTCAATACACGTCGAGATTTGAGAAATTTATGTTCTTTGAAAATTTCTATAACACAGCTACACCGATAAGAGTGAACTACTGAGTACAGGTAAAACTATAAAACAATTTATGATTAATTGATGAATTTCATTACAGGGGTTTGTTTAGTGGAAAGCGAAAGTGGAAGAAACACATCAGCTATCGGCGGCCCGAATTCGAATGGGAGTTATGACTATGGCCTGTTTCAAGTAAGAATATATGTATACATATGTATAAACTGAATTTCGATTGTGGTATTCGCTAATTTTCTACGATAGAATAATTTTCGAATTTCCTTCAATTTTCCAGATCAATGGAAAGTGGTGGTGTTTATTGGGTTCAGTTGGAGGCGATTGTAAAATAAAATGTGAAGGTAAGAGACCGAAAACGAGGACCAAAACTAGATTCGAAAAACAAAAAAAACAAAAAATTGCAACTGAACAAAATTTTACATTGAAAGAAAATGAAAAAAACGTCTATACCTATGGTCGAGAAAAATTAAATATCGGAAGTAGTACTACTATTCCAATTATAAAGTAATTCAAGGACATAGTTTGGCGTGTACCACATCATGTGCAAAACCCATATATGAATAGTTATAAGGAGTGACATGGAATCAATGACCAATATAGAAACTTACGTATGTATGATTTAGGTCCATTGATTTATTGACAAGTTGTTATTACAGATTTGATTGACGATGACATCACAAACGACGTTCGATGCGTTCGTAAGATTTATAGAAGACACGGATTCTCCGCATGGCACGGATGGACAAGAAAATGTTTGAATAAACAAATTCCGGATGTTCATTATTGTTTCGAATGATTATAAGCAGTCCCGCAATAATCTATGTATATATTAGATTGAATCCATCGCGCAGGAACCATAAATAGATATACATACATAATAAAGTCTTCGTTTACGTTTATTCGTTTATGTTAAGTATATTCTTTGATCTTAATAGAGACAAAAGGCAATATGAATAATATTGCGATTAAAATGTCTTAGAGCAATAGCTTTATCAAAACATCGATAATATCTATTTATCTGATTAAAATATCATCGTTGATTGTTCCATGAGTTTAAAACTCCGTGATTTGTGGATTTTTTTATTTCTTAGTTGAGAACGTTCAATAATAATTGTTCGTTGTTACAAACATACAATAATACATCGACCATAGTACTTATATTGTCAACAATTCTTATATCCCTACGTGTATGTATCTTCTGATAAAATGATTTGCAGAATTGATTTGTTTGCAAAAAAAAAAAAAAGTAAAAAGAAAAAAAAAGAATTGAATAAATAAATATGAACTCCTTGTGCTCGGTGAAGTACGACTTATAATTGATAACGTAGAATTATGAATGAATAATAGTTTGATGCTGCGAACTATGTTCCTGTAAATAAGAAATAATAAATAAATATGTATGTATTTGAATAAAGGATATAAAAGAAACTGAAAAACATGATATGTTACCCTAAAAATGACTTTATTAACTCTTAACTTTACACGTGTTGAATATATACTTGTCAGATCTATATCGCTGTATAATATTTATATTATTTCGATATTTTCATCATACATTTACTGACAACATATGATATGGCCGCAAAATAATGTATTTATTATAGTCTGTCTATTTAAAATTTCTCATTATAATTCGTCTAGTTTTAGGTAAAAGAAGAAATTTTAATTAGACACTCTACTCTCCATAGATAAGTCAATTACAAAAGTAATGCGAGAATAAAAAAAAACAAAAAAAAAAAACAATAATAGGTGTGTCTCTATACTTTTCAAAATATAATATTGATATAACAGTATGCTTATAAAGAGTGTCATAAAAGCTTTTCTTTTTCTTTTTTTTTTTTTCATTTTCTTTTATACGATAATTAAATCGTTCAATTATTATTTTACTCAATAATTTCAAGCAATGATATTATATATGAAATTCTAGTATATTTAATTATAATATAATTTTCCTCGATCTTTTATTATTATTATTATTTTATGTATATATGTATGTATGTATGTATGCGCGAATTCAAATTTATATATATATATACCTATTTTGATAAGAATAGGCACATATTATATGTATACCTATGTATAGCTTTGATATGACACAAATAATTTCATACTATTCTATAATATATATGTATATAAGAGACCGATAGACATTTGTTCTATTGGCCAAAAACTACTATTGTCATTTATCCCAAATGAGACGATTATAGTTCCATATGAGTAATTAATTATTGTATATAAAATTAGGCGATCATCCATTAAAATCTGCGAAAAACTGTAGTTCACAAGAAGATTATAATAACGTGTTTAAAGTCTTCGATGATAAGAAGAACAAAACAAAAGATAATAGCAACAAATTAAAAGTTGAAAATTCACGAATAGGTATATTCGATTCTATTTCGTGATTATCATTATTTTCTTTTTCGTTCTCATTATTTTTCTGTCTTGTGAACCTTTTGCCTTGTTGCAATATATATGGATTTAGGATTAAACGATGTTTCTGATCATTAGACCAAATATCTTTAGATCTGATGATATCCAGATCAAGTATAGAAATACCACAATCACAATTTTTTTTTTCTTTTTACTTTTTTTTTTACAAATACAAATTAGGTATGTTTCTTTCCATGATTTTATAACGGCGGTTTAAATTGATTCTCCACCTTTGAATTATTATTTTTTGGACTTTTTCAAAGTTTTGTATATATATATATATGTAATATATATCATATATCACACGTCTATATGATACATATTATCTTTGTTTAATATATAATATAGTATGATGTAGCGTTTGACAGATATGCATAAAAAGATGATATGAAAGAAGCATGACATGATTAACACTTGTTTATCGCCAGTTTATACTAATTACAAAACCGGAAAGAAAAAAAAAACAAAAATGAAAAGAAAAGAAGAGAAGAAAGACAATTGTCGTTTGAAAAATCAAAGACAAGAAATTTTTTGAACGCCATTAATGCGGAATTCAACTACTTAAACGAAATACTATCAATGTACTACACATAATACAATACCAAGTAAAGGATATAGAAGTAGTATTAGATCTTTATCGAATATCGACAATTTATATATATTATATATATATATGTATGTATATGTATTTTTTTTTTTTTTTTCTTCAAAAGTTTCAACGATTACTTTGAATCTGATAATTGTAATCATTGATACTCAGAAGTAGATATGAATGAGTAAAATCTCTCGTTGCTTATAGTTTGTTATAAGATAATTTTAAAATCAATGGCGATAAACAAGGCGTGATGAACAGTGCTGAGTTAGTATACATATAGATTTCCTTATGATCTAAGTTATGAATAAATGAATTAATACATTATCGTATTTTAATAATAATAATAATAATAATAATAATAATAGTGATAATAATAATAATAATCATAATTATAATAATCATAATTATAATCTTCATTCTCACATATCAAACATTCATTTATCACTCTACATACAGTCTAATCATCATTCGCGCGTATTTAACGCGAGTGATAACAAATTCACAAACATTTGCCCACCCTTAATATTCGCGAAGCAAATCCTATTGAACTTCGCGAGACACGGACATAAAGGTGTTTGGTTTTATGTTTTTTCTTTTTTTTTTTTTTCAAAAAATATTGCTTTCAAAAACTGCAGTTTGCATATCCATAATATGTTGTGCACAGCCTGTACTTGTTGATTAAATCACCTTTAATTTTTATTTTTTTAATCTCATTTCTTTTTTAATATTATTATTATTATTATTCGTTCAATAACACATAGTAGTTTAAAAAAGTTAAAAAATTGTTACAAGATTACAAAAAATATTTATTCAATAAGTACAGTATACCACACTTTATGTACGGGTTTAATGTTTTACTATTTTATTTAACTTTTTCTTTTTCTTTGTTTTTTTTTCCTTTCTTTTTTTATATTAGATATTTTTTGGCTTGGTTACTATATAAAATCTAAATTAAATAGTTTTTTTTTTGTTTATTTTATTTTTTTCTTCTTCTTTCTCTTCTTTTTCCTTTTTCTTCTTCTCCTTCTTCTTCTTCTTCTTAATGGAGAAGATCTTGCGTTTACATATGGGTATGCGTATCAGGGTTGAATATTTAATTCTGATTTAAACAAGGCAATTTTATTATATATAATTACCTATATAATAATATTACCGTTGTTATTATTATTATTTGTTTTTTTTTTCTTTTTTATTTTTCTTTTTTTTTTCATTATATTAAGCGTTATAAAAATCATAGAAAAAATGAATGTTGGTCTAAAAATACAACGTAGAAAAAATTATACCGTATAATAGTATGTCATAAACATCCCCAAATTAGAAAAATAAAAAAAAACAAAAAAATAACAAAAAACAAAAAATAAAAATAGGGATAATGATTACAAAATTAAGAAGCCGCTCAATAATATTACTACATACATATTATAAATGCTAACATTGGTCTATCGTATTTAAATTCAATCCCTTTAAATACCATATAGACAAAAGCAAACAATTATTATCGAACGTTAATTTAAAGATAAATGTACAAAAGTTCTTGAGATATCTGCCATCTCAATACTCCCTCTATCTCTCGCTCTCTCTTTTTCTCTCTCTCTCTCTCTCTCTATAAATTAGAGAGATCTTTGTGCTAAATTAATTTGACGTCATTAAACTCTTCCTTACCCAATCATTAATTAATAATGTTCTAACAATCGCGTCATCGTAAGTTTAGCTGATTATAAAACAGCTTCGTAATGTGTGATAGATGGTTTTTACCGTCTTGTATCTGAAAATACTTTCATACATTATCAATGTTTTTCATTTTTTTTCTCTCTCTCTCTCTTTTTTTTTCTCCTTTTTTTTTCAATGGCTCATATAGTGCCAAATGGAAGCATTTTACTGTCACTCTAAAATTGCATTGAGTAAACAACACTTTGAGTCACGTTTTAAGAAACAACTTTTAGCATTCCGATGAACATACTATATCAGTTTCTTTTTGTTCTTTTCCTCTTTCTAAATGAGAACAATAATTCAATGAAATTTTCGCAATTTCCTTCTGGCAGTGTTTCACGTAGTAGTAGTAGTAATAATAGTAGTAGTAGTAGTGGTAGTAGTAGTGTAGTAGTAGTAGTATTAGA
This sequence comes from Tenthredo livida, assembly GCA_963992785.1. Taxonomy (NCBI): domain Eukaryota; kingdom Metazoa; phylum Arthropoda; class Insecta; order Hymenoptera; family Tenthredinidae; genus Tenthredo; species Tenthredo livida. Next base: position 5,503,717 of record OZ023066.1, read on the forward strand.
GATTTTAATTAAGACCTTATAATGTTACTTAGAGACTGCCTATCGCATAGCAAATTGTTTTTTCAGTTTCAAATTATGTATGTGATATTATGAAATAATATTTCTTATTATCCGATATCATATCTTATTGCTTTAAAAAATGGCACTAAATATTGAACTGTGTATTTTCTTACATTTTGAGTATTGTGTTTAAATTACCTCTTGAAATTGTTATTTTATCATTTATTTTATCAATCGTGTAGAATAATATGATAAAAAAAAAATATTCAAATAGTTTACCTGATTTCTTTTCTTTTCTTTTCTTTTTTTTTCTTCTTTTTTCTTTTTTTCTTTTTGTTATTGTTCTTTTACCGATTCGTTCTTGATTCAAAACTGAATAACTTATCCAAGATCTAATTCTAGAAGAGTTCGTTACAAAAGGCAACGCGTGAATTGTATTGAATATCCACTACAGAAAATTTAATAATTAATCAAAAATTTATAATATCTAATAACGAACATAAAACTGTATCTTCAAGAATTATATCATAAAAGTTGTATTTCGAAAAAAAAAAAAAATTAAACAAACAAACAAAGCCTTTACCTTCATCTCATCGATTGCTATACATATCAGTTTCTCCGTAACTACTGTCCGTCTGATTTTCAAAATTATTCGATTTATAAACTTGTGGTAATTGGTTTTGAACGTGCGTTGGGGAGTCTCCGAGCATTGCTAGCATATACTTACGCGTTGGCGAATGTACCGTGTTTTGTTAGGGGGGTACATAAGGGGGTGGTTTTCTGTATGTGGGTGTTGGCTTTGGTCGATTTTGACGATTGTTTTCGCGATTTGTTGCAAAAGGTGGTGGCGGCTGATAAGGTTCTTCAGAATTTTCGTTCTGTAACATAGGTACGTCCGCCCCGTCTTCAGTCTTTTGATATTCCGGAGGTGGTAGCGGTGGTTTTTCTTCTTTAAGTATAACCGGTGATTTATTGCCTGAAAAGTAATTCCCTTATTACAATCTCTTCCTCTCGCATACAAAACTTGAGTAAAAAATTTGAATTCTCTTCACCTGGGTCAGGTTTCTCGTCAAGTTCATCCTGGAATATAACAGGAATACCCTTGTTCCTAAAACTCTGTCTTTCGTCGTCTTGTTCGCTGACGCTCATCTTACCGCTACGTTTTCTTCTGTATAAAATGCAGGCAATAATACCAGCCAGAATGAGCATGGCGGCTATTATTATAGCCGGAACAATAAAGGTGATGATTAAATCATCGTGAGATTTTCCTACGGAGGTAGTGTCCTCAGAAGGTGGCATCACGCTCGGTGATAAGACACTAGTCTGTTCACCGAGGCAGTAGCCACTCGGAGTTAGCGTTACTTGTGTAACTGGGAACTCTGACCCCATGATTTGATGCACACGTTCGCTAAGCATGTTTTCATCCTTTCCAAGGACTTCTCTCAATTCCGCAATCTCTTCGTGTGGGCAGAATTCAGTCACGAGTGTTTTATTGTGCCATGTGACGATGGTGTTTTCTGTAATACTGTCCAGCGATATTGCGCTGACGTTTTTGTCGTGGAATAGTTCTCCTATTTTCTCAATAAATTTACGCTTTTGTGTAGCGGATTGTGCGAATGCTTCGTAAGGAACTACTAATGTCATAGAAAATTCTACGTTGTGCTTTGTAGCCGGCGTCGTTGAAGGATGTACCACTACTACTAGTCCATCTGTAATACTTGCACCTGAAATTAGGAATGAATTTATGAATTTTTCTCATATTTTGTTACAATCTTATGAAATCTTTCACATGTCTTGAAAATTGGCGAGTGATCAACCCCTCGGTTTCGATACACATTGAATAAGCTAAGGTCTTATACTACAGGGTTCGATCTCTGCAGACTGTTATCGATAAAACGCACCTCCACTGTCTGTGACGATCAATTGATACTCTTTACGCCCTACATCCTTTTGCAAAGGTACGCCATAGAACTGCTGATTTTTACTATCAAATTGCAGCCAGTCTGTTTCTGGTATTGACGATCTGGTCGATGTCATCAATGTTAAATTCATGTTACGAGTTGGCCCATCTTCAGAGTCAAAGAATGTGTCCTGGAATTGATAAACAGTTAAATTTTTTTTTTCCCAATTAATATATGAATGTTATAATAGACTTGGGAACGTGGGGGGATCGCACCTTCGGAACAGTATACACAAGCAATTGTCCAACAGTAGCATTGATGTGGTCTACTTGGTTCCTTGGAACAGGCGGCTGATTATCCTTGGGTTCCTGAGTCACAATGCTTGGCGTTACAGGCTTGTTGAAGTTTTCGCATTGTCCATTTCCTTGATATACAACACGTTTCACTTTTATCTCAGGTGCAAGAGCATCCTGCAGGGCAATACTGGGCTCTTCTCTTTCATTCGCGACTAAAACCTGGAAAACCCAACGATATTTGATAATTAATATCATTTTCAATAATTCAGATGATTGAGATCTAATACTCGTTGGATTTGGAAGAATTTCTCAATAGACGAACCAATTATCCATCAAATCTTACGTACATGAAGTAATTTATCAATTTGTTGCTTGGGGCATACGCTACCCCTGGGAAGACTGTCGTTGTACCATGTCAAGATTGCTTGATCCCCGTTAATGTCAATGTTGCGCACCGTAATAAGATCTGAATTTGCATCTCCGTAGAGTTCGGCGAGACTGCGAACGACCTGTAATAAATTGTTTATATGTAATTTTGATAAAAGGGTTGATATTTCTGGACAATGAGTTGCAGACAAAAGTGTTTTCTAAACATTTCCGAGTACAGTATCACCGATTTTTATACCTTGAGTTGCCAGTCAACATCAGTGGGGAATTCACTGCGTTTTTCGATTTTCAAATATATACTAAATTCGTGATTCACAGCACGAGATAATTTGTGCTGTTGAACGTGAACGTCGAGACTCGCAGTAGCATTCAGTCCTTCGCTATCCTCAACCACCAGTTTGTAATCCCATTTAGAGATCGTATTTTCAGATGGTCTGTTGAAATAATCGAGAAGAATTATGTTTGACAAAAATTATGAAACTAAAATCTGCCCAGAATACGAATTAGTAAGACCCTGAATACTTACAGTCCATAAACCTCCTGTGTTTTTCTGTTGAACTGAAGCCAATGATCAGGTTTTATTATATTGTCTTGCCAGTATAAGTTCAAGCTGAGTTGCCTGGTATTTCCATCTTCCATATCAGTGAAGGTATCATCGGGTATAACATAGCTCAGAGGTTTGCCAGCGGTAACTTGTAATTTCTGCAAGGTCCTGTCTTCCCTGGGAGGGAAATTGAGTTGTCGATGTTCGATCTTCTCGTTATTCTCTTCAGTCACTACAGGTATGATTCTCGGCATTGTCGTCAATCTCTGAGTAGTTGTGGGTGCTTCTGTAGTCGTAGTAGTCGTTGTCGTAGTAGTCGTAGTTGTTGTTGTGGACGGAGTTGTCGACGGTTCTTCTGTAGATACTGCGAATGTAGGCTGTGTGCGTTGTTCGGTGGTCTGAATAAAGTAGAGACCATATAAATAAACAGAGCGAAAATAAGTAGTGTGTTTGTACAAATTACCTAATAAATTAAAAACGAATCAATGGTTGACAAATGACAAGAGAGGTATGAACGATGTTCCTAGTATCAGGATTTTGATCAAAGCAATAGATGTGTGATAGAGATGCGAGATTTTGCCTCATCACTAAGCAAAAGAATAATGAATACTATACAAAGAACACTGAGAAGCGTTAAGCGAGTAAGCATTACCTCCTCTGGCATAGTTGTTTGAGTATAGACGGCTGTTGTCTCGGAAACAGATTTAACTGCCGGAGCACTAGTAGATATTGAATTAGTGGCGGTGGTTTGAAGAGTAGTTGTATTGGGTGGGGCAGAGGTGATTTCTGCAATTATTGTGGGTGTAGTTATTGATATTGTATCAATATTTTCGATTTTCTCTATCTCCGGCTCCATTGTTTCAACTTTAGAAGACTCGGTTGTAATTGGCGCCATTGTCGTGGTTGTCGTTGTTGTTGTTGTTGACGATGTTGTTGATATTACTAATGTTGGGACTTGGGTCTTTGTAGTCGTTGGCGGTACGGTTGTGGGAGGCACCGTTGTCTGTGAAATTGTTAGTAGTTGCGTTGTATGGCATGGAAAAATTTGTTAGTTCATTTATTTTTGCCTAAATCTTTGCCGTAACAATGTCTGAGACTTTCTGATCGTAAGCAAGCTCGAATGCAAAATTCATAACGTCTCACAATCGATATTTTATATAATTATGCAATTTTTGACAAAGTCTCTAGTGTAAATTCAAGTATCTGTGATTTCACCCTAGTATCTAGATACAGTCTTTCACATCTTCCCATTCTATAGAAGCCGATAGAAGGTGAATCGAAGACTGTACATAGTTACGGATTACTTAATTACAAGTGATTGTGAATACAGTATGAACATTCTCTTATAAACCAGCAAGTTTTAAAGCATTTAGAACCGTATGGAGATGATAGATATGTGAAATATGTTTATGCCAATTATTCGATCGATTTGAATTGCATGAAATTTTAAAGCAAATCGAATATATTTCTTGATTAGATTCTTACGTTGCGAACAAAACTTACCAGTGGTGCTGCTGTGGTCGTTGTTGTTGTTGATACGTTCATTGGTATCGGTATGAAAGTGTCAGGCGCAGAAAATGTTCGCGTATTTGTTGGGAACAATTCCTCCACATTAATATCTTCAATCTAAAATGAAATATACTCGGCTTAGAAACAAGATTCTTAATGATTAATATTGACAAAACAGTCCGAAAGTGTTACATAAAAAATGTGCATAAACTGCGTTCCTTAGATTATTCGAAACATTAAATACTTACTGCTGGGTCGATGGTTTTGTCGCCATGATGATGTCTGTGGGGACGTCCCAGGTCATCAGTACCTGATTTTCCAAGACCACCTTGGGGCTGTTCAGTCACTGTCTCATCATCGTCTCCACCATTTTCATTGTTGTTCTCCTCGTCCTCGTAGTCATCGTCGTCATAATTATAATCGTAGTCCTCCTCGAAATTGCCAGAACCAATTTCTCTCCGACTCCTCAACAGAGAACTTGAATCTGTTTTCACACGCCAGAGTAGAACCGGCTGTTGTAAAACCTCCGCAAGAGTCCCATCTTTGGCTTGCTCTCTGAGTTGTCGCACCAGGTCAGTTTGATGATGCCACAAACGACCGTCGCAGCCCACCTTTTGCAATATTATCAATTTCTCATTATTTAATTTCAAGGCTTTATCGTTGCAAAAAATTCTGATCTTATTTAGACAAGGAATTTATGTTCGTAGTTCCAATATTCTTTACCAAGAATGTAATTAGATTAGTAAAAAATAATTTATAATGAGATCAACCCTTTTTATCGCCTCTATAATAATAATAAGAGTAATGATCGAAAGAACGCAATCGTAAATAAACTCGATTTTAATGAGGCAGCTTTCACATTTCGATAAGATTTATATGCCAAGTTTTTTTTGTGATATATAGTTTAACGCACTAATGATCAACCGTTTAACGACTATAAATGTTAGAGCAGCAAAGTTTCCACGTTTTTTATGTTACTTAATTGATATAAATTAATTGAATCCCTTCAATTCACTTTCTAATAGGTAGTACATAGTTAAAACATTTATTACTATTGATAAATCAACTAATACTTTACCTGCCACTGAATAGCTGTGGAATGTTTTTCTCTACGATGTTTAACGTTTCCGGGACCTGATAAAATCACTGAAGGCTCTGGGGGAGCAGTTTCCTTGCTAGTGTGAGGGTGCATCGAAAAAGCGCTCTAAAAATATGAAAGAAATACTTTTAAATTTTCATTTTCAAATGAATCTCACATCGATGAGTGTATAAATATTTATAAATTACCGTATGCAGTCCCAAAAATCCAGCCAAATTTTCTATCGCATTTACTCTGACCGCAGGCTTCAAATTTTCGAATCTTGCATCAAGGACGATAGTTAGGAGCGTCTGATCCTCAGATTCATCGCAGTGTGTCTGAAAGTGAGATACAGAGTTAGTTTCAGCGATGAACTAGGATAATTTGATATTTTCGAGTTTTAAATCTTGAAGAGACAATTATTTCATTAATAATAAATGAAAAAAATCACTAATTTCGGCGCGCTATTTCAACAAGTATACATGAGCAAGAAAGAGGTAGTTGGAGAAGGAGAGAAGCTGTTATACAGTCCGATGCGTGTTATCTGTGACGCAGCAAACAGAGTAATATCAATTGGCATCAATCAGCAGACGTCCATAAAGCTAATTTATTTACGAGATTGAAATGCGACTGCAACTACAATCTACTTATATAATAGAGGTACTACAGAGCTCGGAAGACAAGCTAATAAGTGAGTAAGTCTATAAGGGATAATAGGTAGATTTGTTAAGTTGTGAAATTCAGAACAAAATACCTCAGCGGATCATCTGAGCATAAGGAATTTCCGGGCATTTAAATAGTTCTATAGTTCATTATACACATATTTGTTTTTTTCGCTATTGTATTATGTTTATTAATAAATTGTGTTATCAATAAATTGAACCCCGTTAGATATCGAACTTTTGCAGTGTTGATGAAAAAAATTGATGCATGATATAAATATTGAGAATATAGAGAGAAATGTCATTGGTTCCGTTTAAATATGTACGAATTTTTGATATTTAAAAAAAAAAAAAAAATTATGTTTCATTTTTGAAATCGTCAGTTCGATAGAGATCAAACTTACAACGCACTCTTCTAACTCCAGGTCCATCTTAGCAGCAGAAAAAAGAAATTCACAATTTATTATCTGAATGTTATTGCATTTGGTAATGAAATAATGCTTGCGGATGAGAGTGTCTAGAATCTGATGAGAAATAAATAAATAAATAAAAAATAGAAAAAAAATTAGGCAACAGACTCATCGAATTTATTCGTGAAAATAATCAGAAATCGGAATACTTTCTTTCCTTAAATTAAATCGAATAAAATTTGTCTGTAAATGAATAATTAAAAATGAGGAACTATATTCGAATTCACCTTTCCGTCTTTGTGTAAGACTTCGTCCTTCTTTTCGGCGACAACGTTTATCGAAAATACGTCCTTCGCTACGTCACCGTGTTTCCCAAAAGCTTTTATAGTCACGTGGTGAATTCCTGAATCTTTTTTCAACGGGACACCGACTAACGTCGATGCGGCTTCGTCCCAATCAAGCCAATGCGGTAATGATTGTCCGTTTACACCGCGAGCCTGTTGAAGTAGTAGAAAAAAAAAAGAAAATTAAATTAAAAAAACGAACCATTCAGGTATAAGTATATCATTTTTATTGAAAAAATGTTTCATTTGAAAAAAAAATAGATAAAAATAATTTTTTTTACCTCGAAATGATCGACTACACCGCTGAAAGCTTGCTTGAGAATTCTCATCTTAAATACGTGACCCACAACTACAGACGTGTCGGGAATACCCCATAGCCGTTCGACGTTGTGTTTTTTGTGATCTCTCGATCTCTCGTATTTTCTTTCATGATCTCGGTGTTCGTCGTCACCAAATATCGGAAGACCATAGCCGGTAGCGGGTTCGCCAACGTCGTCGAATACAAGATCATCTTCTTGCAGGGTCAGGGACAACGCCAATGGCAGGATAAAGGAAAACGCTAGGAGCAGAGGTTTCATATTGGGGGTTTATTAGGCAGAAGATTTTATCATATCATACTGCCAAGGATCTGCAATCAGAAAAGAGGAGGAGATTCTATTAGAATTTTGGACTTCCACCCTTCAGTATTAAAACGGCGAATAAAATTTTGATTATCACACTCGTGAAATTATTTACTTGTTTATCCCGTTTAGTGGTAATCCGAAAATATGGGGGAAAGGCATTAGAAATTAAAAATTAAAAGGAAAATAATTCGAAGGATGAGTTCAGCTTGAAAATGGGTTGAAAGTTTGCGCTGTACCTACCTGAGCTTATGTAGCCCGAGGTAGTGGGTATACTTAGTGCAAAGTGAGCCGAGATCGTGAGTGAACCCGAGCGAAGAGAGAGCTTTTAGTAAAATTAACCATTTACAAAACGAAAACCCGCGAAGCTAAAATTTTCTCGAGCTTGTAGTAGTTTACAAGTAAAATCTACTATTCGAGAGAACGATGCAGACGAGGAAAAAATCGTTTCAAAATTATAGTAGAGCGAATAATGGAAGACGATAAGCTCGGGTTTTCATTTTCGACTAATTTACGTTTCAGTTTTTTTTTCTTTTGCCACATTTGATCATCGGAAAATAAAAATGTTCAAATAAATTTTATCCGCCTTCTCTGCACCACGAAATAATTTCGTATAGGTACGCCTATACGGCTATAGCTATAACTTGATATAACTAAAACGAAATTGCCAGAGTTTCCCTGAATTTTTATAAACGTGGTGGAATGTCCCGCTGCACAAGCCTCGTCAAACGTATGTATACACATATTTCTAAGGACAATGACTATACGAAGTAAGTACGCCGTTTAGATGTGTATGTGTATGTGTATGTGTATGTATATGTATATACACGTGCCTACGATGCAGTGTGTAGGTACACCTTTCCGTGTAAACTCTTAGGAGTAAAACCGGCGGAAGATCGTGGGCGCGTTCGGGATGCATTATTCATTGCAGCGAGGGATAGGAGGGGGCGTAGAAAAATTTTTCCATCACGGGTATATAAGAACTTACCCGGCTAATGTTTCAGAGTTATGTTAGTTGCGAACGGAATGCAAAACGAATCATAAGAAACACCATGCGAGGGAACGAGCCCAACGTATAATATATCCATGTGTATATGCATACGCGGCTTACTATAGTCGCACCGCGCACGTATGTACATACATACAACGGTATAAGGGACAAGATAATCGTAATGCGTTATATTATGGATTTCTACACCTAGCATGCAGGAAACAGAGAAAAGAAAAAATAAAAAAAAATGAAAAAAAAATGATTTTCACTTTTCGGACGCAGCGAGTTTCTCGATATCTATTTATCCTAAGCAAAACTATAAGCGTTTAAAAATAGCATATCCTTCACATTGGCATTGAGCGAGGGCAGTTATACGCCGCGTCGTTGTAGATCTGATTATAATTCAAGGTGCGATATATGTGTAAAGTAGTGTGAGAGAGAGTTTTGCATGAATAGAATTTCCTGCATGGTCGTCGATCATACATATGTTTGAGATCGAGCATATTAGAGCTAGACGACGAGTAGGCAATATAATAGCGTAGAGTATAAATGTCCAGCAACCAATCGGGCAAGGATTAAAAAATACTACGCGCAGCTGCCCTGCAGGTTGATGTGTCTTGTAACCCCAGCTATTGACGCCAGTAAACTCAGCTTTGTTAGCAATGCATTTATGAAGAAGAGCTTATCATTAGCTTAGCATTTGTTAAAAAAAAAAAAATCTATACCTATCCCATCATACTTCCATAATTATTGTATTTCAATCAATATAGGCGGGTTGTCTAATAAATTATTGGAAATTTGGGATTCAAATTATTCGCTATTCGTTGACTATATCGATGATAATTTGAAATTTCTGCGGAAATATCATCCGTATAATTTCATTCGCTGCAATAATCGCTGTTTCTGTATATTTACGGAAATACAGACACATGACTTATATATGTATGGGTATGCGATTATGCATAGGGAACGATGGCATAGATGTTGATTTGAATGGAGAAGCATGATGGGAATTCAAGTAGCTTGTGCCAATGAATGAATTGACTGTCAGCAAGTATAGTGAGTTGACGTATGTATGTATGTACGTATGTACATTCGTAAAACGGTCAATCAACTTGTGGAATTCTAAATTTCCATTTCCACTAGAATAGAATTACGTAAAAGGATTTTAGGCCAAGCAAAGGTGCAGCAATATATACTTTCCACGGTTTTTATAAAATGAAAGAATGTATCTTCGTTTCAAATTTTCAGACCGATCTTTCCTCAACCACGTTTTATTTTCAGCTTTTTTTAAAGAGTTTTTAGACCTTGGAGATAACAGAAACCGATAATCGGCAATTTTCGATCTGAACTATGAGAAGCAATGATAAATGGAAGGAATGATAATGATAAATGGCTGGTAGGTGAATTCTCATGCAAATAGTTAGAATATCGATTAATGGTAAAACCGTCAATGCTATACCAAGTTCCTAAAATATACGGTTAATTGTTCTGAATAGCAATCGAATACAATGGGTATAAGATCATCCGTGGTTAAATAGCATCTCTACAGGGTTTTAAACCGGAGAATTAAATGCGGTAGAAAATAAAGTAGTATGCGTAAAAACAGTCCAGTTGACGATCAGATTATCGTTCAAACGATGGCACATGGCCTGAACAAACATTTTTTTCAACATTGTTTTTCTATCATTATACAGGGGAAAAAAAAAAGTGGAAGAAAAATTACGTGATCATCTGCAGACGTAGACGTTCCTCGATTAATCCCTGTCGAAAAATGAATAAAAATGAAAAGGAACAAGAAACACACACACACACAATTTCACGTTATATGTATATGGCTATTATTTTTTGTTGACTATTATTTTTTGTTGACTATAGTTGATCACTGTTACAAAATTAGCTTGAGGCATTATCCCCGGGTCTAATTCGTGTATTCAGTCGAATTTTCATCATCTTATGATTTGTGATTGGGGATAATCGACGGATTTATGTTGTACATGAATCGTAACGTGACCTATAACAATTTTTTTGATCGGTTAATTAAAGAACCAATTCTGACGTGATTCAATTTTTAAGTCTTCGTAATTGCAGTGATTGTAAAGTTTTTACTAATCATGAATGGTTAGATGTCATATATATATTTTTCATTATCGCTAATGACGTACGAAAAATGAAAATAATGTAAATTTCGTTACCAATATCGATAATGATAATTGAATGTTATAAAATTAGCACACGATATCGAAACGTAATCGTAAATCAGATTATGACGCTATAGATACTCGTAATCGGAATGACTAAACGATGAGAATTTATTATAATGTATACGCACACGCGTTTTTGATTGAACGAATAACACTAGCTATGAGCCTTGTTGATCGACGTGTTATGAATTTACAGATACCTCGATAACGCCTGAACAAAGATCTCTAAAAAATATTTTGATTGAAAATATTTTCGAAGAAAAAAGATTTTCGATGATGGAAAAACGAAAAAAACAAGGACAAGAATTTCATCAATTTTTAACTCATGTACCGACTTAGCCCGCAGGTCTCTCTTATACATGTATGGAACCCCTAACTTGAATTCAACACTACGTAATTTTTCTTTTTCTTGTTTTTCTTTTTTCACACAAGACTGAAACGGACAAGTTATAAATGCGATGGTCTGATGCACGTGGCTCAAAACTGTGTCATTTATTTCCCAAGCTAAAGAGTTGAGTTGAGTTGAGCTTCGGTCTGACCCGGAACAAAGATCCATTCATTATACGTACGCGGAGAATGAGAGCGAGATAGAGCGCGAATGAAAAAGAAAGAAAAGATTTATTTTAATTTACATTATATAGTAATATGTGCGTTTTACTGCCCAGTATATTATAGTATATCATTATATACGTATATGATATAGAATTTAAATTTCTCAATTTTTTTTTTTTCAATTTTATTATCTTCTGAATTTGTATGATTAAACGCGTTCGCCGCTATATACCTAGTAGTATTAGTACATAGCGTAGAGTAATCGCTAATCATCATTTCGTCGAAGGGAAAGGTCGTTGATAATTTTTCACCTTAATTCTTTAGACACCAACCACTTATATCAAATCGCGATATCCGAGGATAACAATAAATTCGAGGTAGTTGCGTGATGTCGAGATAACGCCTTCCGAACCGGAGATCGTACTCGAAAAAAAAGAAAAAAGAAAAAAAATATCTTTTATTATACTGACGCACGATGATTTTGTGAACTAGATTATTCAAAGTGTCGCGATATAATAACTGCCACAATTTCATTTATCAAGATTTCGTTCAAGTTTCTATAATACGCGATCTAAGATTAGGTAGGAAATCATTACCGATTTAACAGAAAAATTCAATTTTCAATTTTACTATAATATTGTTTTAAACCTTTTGATCAGATTTTTTATGATCGTAAATTATTATTAAAGTCTCGACCAAGAAAAGAGCTGTCCAGTGTCTTGCATCGTAAATTATTGTGTATATACATACATAGGTATCAAGTCTTCGTCTATAATCTATGTGGAGCTTTCCATGAAGAATTACATACTCGCACGTATAGGTAAAGGTGTGCGCGGGTAAGAGGGAGGGATATATAATTTAAAATAGAATTTATGTAATTTCGGGCTATAAATTAGCGGTGAATTGAAAAGGATGCTCGTAAATCTAAACAGCGAGTTTAACTCGAGCCATACACGTCTCCATATACATATAGATATGTAGAAGTAAGGTGTTTTCCTTAAAAGCAGAGAATGGAGACTGAAATAAAGAAAAAAAAAAAAGCGATTTACTCCTACGTTTTACCTATTCCAAAAAAATATATATATAAGGAAATAGGCGCGCGTAAATTTCATTGAATGTATTTCGATGTATGTAATTCAATATATATGAAGAGCCGAAGAGTAGATAAAACGAAATAGATAAATAAAGAAGAAGTGGAGGAAGAAGAAAAAAGACAAGGAAAATTCGTGGCAAGTAATTCATTCAGATTTACGATATTTTCGTAGGTGTTTACATTTGTTTGTAATTCTTGAACTAGACACCCTCTGGTTTATACTTGATAGGTAGATACAGCTGTAGTAATAGTTCTGGGTGGGCGTGGATGCCCCCTTTAAAAAATAAAAGTAACACACGTGCCCCGTGGATGCAGCCTTCGGCGCCGTTCGGTTGAATCAACTCGTTCGAATTCCCATTCTCATTCTCATCCTCATTATTATTCAGATTCTATTGCTCGTAAAATGTATACGTTCAAGATTTTTCTTCCACCTCCTATATGACGCGTCGCCGGTTGTTATAGTGTCCGAATATAAAGCAGGGCAATGTAATGTGAAGTCTATACATACCTACGATCGCGCGCGTCACTCTAGAGTACATTTATTTCAATCTTCTATTACTCGAGGTTTTTCATTTCCGATTTTTACGGCGAAGAAAATTTGAGTTGACAAATCTTTGAATTAAATAATGGAATCGAAAATTTTACCAGCGCGTAGTTTCAGCACGTCAAAAATATTCGCACGAAAAATAGAACAAGGAATAAAACAACGTAAATCACAATTTTATGACGAAAAGATCCAACCCGAAAGAGAATGACGTCGCGTCGTAGCGTGCCTATTTTGCGACCTCTTTCACTCGCGCTCGAATAAAAATAGGATTTAATGCATTTCGTGTCAGCGTTGAGCATATGATCAATGCGCAGGTGTAAACGATGTGATAACATCGTATACCTGTGATTATTGTTTCTCTGATTTTTCTTTTTCTTTTTTTGTTGCTTTAATCGTATATCTAATTGTATTCGAGCTTAAAAGCCTTCAAAATCAATCAAATAAATAAATAGATGAATAAATAAATTGCGAAAGAAGAAGGTAGAATTTTTTTTATAGGAGATCTCGTGTCCTGCCTCTACCTATGATATTAATGCCTTTCACGTACCTATACGCTCTAAACGAAGGTGATGTATTTGATACCTCGCGATATACCGGTAATAATCAATGATTGCATTCTAAGTACCGGTAAGTATATAGTCAATAAATTTCCTCGTATGAAAATAGACTGTTATCATCATCAGCTGGTATATAATATCACTTATTACCTATATAAACATCATTGTTCGCATTGTGTATTGTATTGATCGTATCGAATCCAATATCAAGTGGTCAAATTAATCGTATTAAGATTCACTTTTGCGAAAAAACAGAAAAAATGTCAAAATCCTATATGAATTATCTATGATATCGCAGTTATCGATTGAAGTAGATATAAAATGGGTTTATTACGTAAAAAGGGTCTCGATTAGAATGAAATATTTTCTGTCTTCACATCCCGAGAGAAATAATCCGAAATTTATGGATTTTCAGCCTTTCGGGGATCTGCGGACTTTCGGAGTTAATTTCGAGCTGTCAGCATTCCAATCTTGCGGAATTTTAATGTTCTAAACTTTAGTGAACGTTTCTGAAAATTCGAGATCGTGTATCGAGTGAATTCGGAATTTTCACTGTTGAAAAATTTGTTGAATTCGGAACTTAAACCATCTCCCAAAAATTCGTTGTTCAAAATATTCTTGCCGTGGCATGATTTGTCTATTCGATAGAAAATCACTAGTAGGTACCGCATCACGTCCTGAGGGTTTTGAAAGGAACAAATTTCGGTCCCACGGCTTTTCATTTCGTATCCCACGCAGCTCCGAACACCCGCAGCACCATAGCAACTCGCAGGAGCATTTGGAATGTTTATTTTCGTTTGGGATATTTCCTTCCCACGTATAACTTATTGATCGTACCAAAATACTCGAACGCTTTCGTCAACTCGTTGAAGAGTTACTTTTCGACGGTATAAGGTGTAGTATATAAGGGAGTCGAGCCGAAGGGATGCGGCAAAAGGTCTGCAGCGGGGTTTGGATGAGTTGATATATATCGACGAATGATTGGGAGGGGAAGAAAAAACGGAAAAAAAAAATATATATGTATATATAACACAAAAATACATAAAGAAAAAAGAACAGGAGATAAGAGGGCGAAAAAAAATACGCCAGGGTATTTAGGCTCTTTCAAGTAAATAAACAGGCGGCTAAGTAAACGAGGGTGTAATTAATGCCGATCGCATGAAAAGACGATTTATTTCGATTTTCAGCGTTATTTCTCTTCTTTGCTTCAATATTTAACTTCCATGAAATTAAACCTTTTGTTACCTTATACCTACCCATGCCGTAAAATATACAAGTCTCTCTCTTTCTTCTCTTTTAAACTTCATTACGTTATTATGCGAACCG
Organism: Tenthredo livida; assembly: GCA_963992785.1. NCBI lineage: Eukaryota > Metazoa > Arthropoda > Insecta > Hymenoptera > Tenthredinidae > Tenthredo > Tenthredo livida. The sequence continues at coordinate 5,518,738 of OZ023066.1, forward strand.
ATAAAAAAATCGCGATTTTTAACGCCGATCTTTGTCAGAAGATGAAATTTACGGTGATCATTAATTATTGAATGAAAATCAAATGAAATTTGATAAACAATTGAAATTTTCTAGATTTTGAAAAGTCGGAGTAAAGCTTGCATATTTCTTATAGAACAGAAAACAACACATATAATACCTATGTGTATGAACAAAGTGAGCGAATCGGATCTCACGCAGTGTGCTGCACGGAGTATGGCGTCGTCCGCGGGTAATACTGCTTCTTCTTTTTCTTCTATATATACAAAAACTGACGCATATCCACATAGCGAGAAAGAAAACAGTTTTCGGGCTATTTCCAGATTGCCAAAGCATCTGGGAGGTCATAAAATAAATAATCCGTTATGCTTCGCGGCATAAACGAAATGTATGTGCCTAATATATAGTTCAGTATATATATATATATATATGTAAAAGATGAAAGAATAAGATTAGTATAGTATAATTGTAAATATCGGTGTGTGAAATTTATCAAACGGTCAATACTTTCTTTTTTTCATAATAAAGTGAATTCATCAACTCGCGGAAGGATCAGTCGTTGCGGTTTTATTTGCCCATGCGAAAAAGTTGATTGCAAAAAGCGCGAGAATACTTTGGAGCTGTTTGAACGAGATTAGAAACGTAGAATTGAAAATTGTTGAACAATTGTCGAACTTTTATTATAGTAGGTATAAGTTTGCACAGCTTCCTGCCGACGAAGTAGGTAGGAAGAAAAGAAGAGGAAAGAAAAGAAAAGAAAATAAAATAAAATAAAAGAAGACAAATAAACGAGCGAAGAAGCGTAGTAGGTATAGCAATCGAAAGTTTGATATAAGTTTAAAGTTATATCGAGTTTCTGCAGCTGAGGTTTATATGCATTTCGTGTTTGGTACCTATATATATAAAGAATATAGAAACGACTTAGCCCCATTTTGCTATGTAGCAAAACCAGCCCGCAACCGTCGACATAGCTTGGAGAAACCTCGACTTCCGGTATACGGGGAGAAATATATAATGCGGGTTGTTTAGTAAACAGGGTACAACTCCGACGAAATTTAGGCCACGTAATATCTTCTCCGACTATTTCGTACTGCGGGTATAGAAGTGCTGCATATATATATATATATATTATATTTGTCACGAGAAAAATTTACACGATTTCAAGGAAAAAGATAAAAAAAACTATATCATAGAATAAAATAAAAAATATTCTAAACGAACGAGAAAACAAATTTTTCGAAAAAATTTCAAACCTGTTTTCTTCTTTTCGTTTGTCCGATTTTTCATCGAACTTTTCTTTCTACTTGACTAAATAAACGAGAATTGATTCCTTCAGGCGAATCCGAAGTATATTATTAAACTAATTCAGGAATCGCGTGTTCTTTTGAGACACGACCTAAATTTTATTATAACCGAGACCCCGGAGCACGGTATAAGCGCTTCGGCTAAAAATCGACGAAAAACATAATTTTTCGATATAATAAGAAAAAAAGAAAATTAAATTTCGAAGAAAAGAGATTTTACCTACTATTTTCAGCTGAGATCTACATTATGGCCCGGTCTCGCCTGGTTTTGTATTTTCTGATGCTATTAAAGCCAAGAACAACAGTCGCGCGTAAAAAGGAGTAGGTATAGATAAGTACACGCAGTACAAAGACATCGAGATTTTCCTGAAATGAAAAGTATTGAGTCGAGAAAAGTATTTGGCTGAAAGCGTTTTTCATTTTCTTCGAATGTGAATAAAGTTCTCGACTTGTTCTTTTCACATCTAGATCACTTTCTGTTCGAAAAAAAAAGAAAAAAAAAAAAAAAGTTCTTCTATCGAGCTTTAAAACCTAGTTCTATGTCAAAATGACAGAAAGAATGATAATTGTATGGAAAATCGATTCTTTACTGCATTTTATTCAATTTCATTAATTTCATTGAGGCTTTATACAGATTTCTGTATAAAAAAATTGAAAAAATAAATCCATTCATTCCCTTGTCTTCTCCACAGCCCGCAAGTATCAATATTTTATCATCGAACAGAAATCGTGCTGACAGGTGAAAAGAGCTTATATAGAAGAAGCGATAATCAGGTAGTATAAAATATAATATGAAGTAGACCTACCGACGAGTATATCTACATACTATAATATGTGTTTAAAAAAGAAAAAGAAAAGGAAAAGAAAGAAGAGGAAAAGAGAGAAAAAAAAGTAAAAATGAGAAAGGGATGGAATCGATAAAAGGCGGCGGCTGTAATAAACCGCGATTTTTATTTATTGTATATATGTATACATATTTTATGCTTCGAAGATGATAGTTGTGTGGAAGTTAACCCGTGAAATGTATTGCTATACACGAGTCGATGGAGGGCAGAAGGAAACTACATACGTATATCTAAATACTAACGTAGGTACCTATATACGTATACGTACACATATGTCAGGAATACTACCCTATACTAGCATGCAAGCAAGCAGGCAGTCTTTTATACCAGAGGAACGAGCCGCACAGTTGGCTAGGGACTGGGATATTGACAGGCCACGTCGTACTGGCGTCGGAGGCCCTAGAGAACGTAGCGACAGCAACGAACCCTCGATTGGTACAAAAAATGATTGGTCTTCCAAAAATTCATCAATTTTAATCTTTTTTTTTCAATTTTGATCATTTGGATAATTTATCACGGCTGAATGAATGATTAATCATAAATTCAAAAATTTTGAATTTAAACCTATAGTTTCTTCGAAAAATCAATGTTCATAATTTTAGATCGGATTTTTTAAGATTCATCTAAATTTCTGATGACTTTATTTCAGTCAAATCTGTGTTATACAATTAAACACTACGAAGAAATGATTTTTTTATTTCATTTTTTTAAATTTATTTCTTGATACAAGAACATGAAAACATGATATGATGTTTAATTCGGGTCTAGAACTTGCATTTTTCACCTTTTCTTTTTTCTTGTTCGTTCGCGGTTTACACCTCTCGGTAGCGGCGTGGCGGGTCTGAAATGGTGGCCCTCCCCCGCGTATTCCTCTCGCATGTTGGAACACTAAAATACCCTTTGAACTCATTACAGTTTGTACGCTACGTCAGGGTGTGGTTTATATAACGGATTGAGTGCACCGAAAATACTTCGTTATTTTCACACTTCGTTAATTGACTTTCAGCGTCCCCATACACATTATATACGCGGCACCCCCGCGTTCGCGTAACGTCTGCTGTGTCAGAGGAGAGACGACTCTGTACTCTCAATATCCTTTCAAGGATTCATTTTCAACAAATTTTTCGGTCTGCTAAGTCTGAAGTATGTAGGCATACAACAATAATTTCATTGTCCGTAGGGACAGACAGTTCTCTTTTTTTTTTTTTTTTCTTCTTTCTTGCTTTATTTCTTTTAATTAATCCGTAATTTAACATTTATTCAAAATATCAACTGCGCCTTAGGCGCTAGTTAGTTTTATTACGAGACTTATGAACGTTGTTGATAAAAGAGCAAAGAAAAAAAAAAAAAAAAGGAATACAAAATTTCTCAACACAGAAAGAAAGTTATCAAATTTCATTAAAAAATAAAAGGTAACAAGAGTTTAAAAACAAACCGACAATCAAACCCACTCAGAGGATCTCTTTGCTTCTCAACTTTTCGCTTATATAATGAGTTTTTATGTTTTTCTTCCTTGAGCTGAGCTTTTATCAAATTATACAAACAAATAAAATTAAGAAAAAAAAAAAAAAAAAGAAGTGTGTGTGTGATGCGAATTTCAAAACTGTGTAAATTTATCAGTTTCTCGGTGAAATTGTGAAACAAGAATTATGTCACGATTTGCGCAATTCCATTTACTTAAATACATATAGGTAGTATAATAATATAATAACTATATTTGATCAGTAAATAAAACTTCGTTTCTATAAACACGTTATTCGGTAAATATTGATCCGGATTTATATTTTACCGACAACGTAAAACGGAGCTAAAGCAAATTTTGTTAAGTATACATACCTAGGTACTACCTGTTTTTTTTTGTTGTTTTTTTTTTTGCAAATATAGGTACGTTTACTCTCTTTGATATCGGGTTTCAATTAAAAGTCGATTTTCAATTCATGTATATGTAGTACCTATATACCTACTTCCATCAGACGAAGGTATACACGTGCGTATTTTTCCCTCAGGCAATATTCTGACCTCAACAATTTTTCAAGCTATTATTAGCAACAGCAGTTTCACTACTAAATAAATGAAAATAAGTACTGAAATAACAGTGATACGTTGAAATTCGCTAGGGACTGTGAATAATGATTAAAATATTTCTAATTAACCGCGTGTTCAAAGCGGAAACACATTATATTTCCTAATTAAATACACGAAAGTTTATACGAGTCTATAATTACCGGATAAAGATATTATGGTTCGATGAAAATTCAACAAAGAAAGATTTGTACATCAGTTACGTCAATGATGAAAAGAAATGTACGAAGTGATAACCATATAGGGGCAAAAAACAAAAAAAAAAAAATAGAAGAATGTAATAATTAAAAAATGAATGAAGATTTTCGCACTGAATGAAAATTCCTCAAGTATCTATACTAGCATAAAAGCTCTGCACACGTATACCGATCTTAGCCAATTAGGTCGACGTAGAATTAAGCCGAGTTCTAGATAAATCGGTTTAGTACTTTTAATCACCGCAGCATGCAGCGTGCAGCATGCAGCATCATCATCAGCGGTGTCGTTCTAATAACCGGAGAAGCTCAGAGTGGCGTGAGTTTGACACGAATTCTTAAGCTGGTTTAACTGTGGTTAGAAAGAAAATAGAGAAAAAAGTAGAAAAAAAAAATTTATCTAGGGTCTATCAAGTTTAACTAACAAAAAACCACGCGAGAACCATATTATATGTATACGTAATACGTGAATACTATATCTATGGCGTTACGGAGGCGTTAAACGTCAAACCAACCAATTAGCTCAAAGTCTAATCAACTGAACCGTGAGATGAACGTAGCCAGACTACTAGCAGCCCTTGTACACGCCTACGCCAGACACTACCACCTTCGATAAAACGATAGATTAGCTAATCCCGGACTCTACGTTCATCTCGTATTGAATAGAAACTAATATATAACGTGGCTCGGGTCAATGACCTTCGAAATCTATCACAAATCGATTTTACATTTCCTTTTCCCTTTTTTCGTTTTCTTACGACGTATGGCATAGTGTACATGAATTCAAGTACATTTTTAAATAAGTTAAAATTTTTTTTTTTTCTTCTATTCTCAGTACGTTTCAGTATAAACTGTGGGATTCTGGGGCAGATTATCCCTCGTCTACGATATTTGTTGGGAATATATAATATGCGTGAATAGGAGAAGAGAAACGGTCGTAAAGCAATGGAGTTTACCGCACGGTACTCTCCTCGTGTTTCGAAGTATGTAGTACTGCAAAGTTGGCTTGTGAGACGCGTACTAATTAACAACGTTGAGATATTGTTTAAGTCTCTCCAGCGTTCTCGCGCAATGCCAAAGTCACTAACGCAACGCAACGCAACACAACGCAATTTGCCTCGTGTTACAAGTGTATAGGTATAAATATATAGCAAAGACTCTAGACTCGAGATTCTATATACTCTTTATAAACTCTTAAGATCGCAAGTATATGGTATCCGGTTCCGATCCAACCGTCTCGTCGCAAGCCGATACATTCGTAATTCGAATTCTTGTTCTTATATCGATTTCCTCGTCAACTAGCTAAGCCGGAGCTATATAGCTGCAACTCTTCGCTGCTCGTTGTCGTTAAGACGATCATTCTTATGTCGTAGGTACTACATATAGGTACCTATACCTATACAACGAACTCGATATCGAGTTTTTCTCCTTATGTATTTATACTGTCCTTTAAACTTGAAAGTGTCAATAAATAAGAAAGCAAGTCTAAGAAATAGGAAATAACGTATAGATAGAAAAAATGGAAATAAAATTGAAGAAAAAAAAAAAGATGTCGGAGCTCTCTATTACTATATCGGTAGAAAATAATTCGTCAAGCTAATCACTTTTCACATATACAGATACATATAGGTTGTGATAATAGTCGTTCTTATTGTTATAGCCAGAACGGCGTCACGCGAGTCTTTGAATGGTTCTATTGTACGAGTCGATGACCTGCTGCTGTTAGTCTGCACGTATCTCAGCCGTTTATGGTAGAACCTTCGTTGTACTAGGCATACTTATGTTAGTTACTGAGTTAAACTCGTTCCTTAGACTCTGAGAATTTTGTAAAATCGTTGGACCCTAGTTTGACGAAAGAAAATTGAATCGCGAGATGATTCGATCGTATTATATCATAGAAAAATATTTTTCAATTTTTCGGTGTAAAGAAATTACCGAAAATTAACTTCAGACGGAAAGAAAAAAGAGAAAAAAAGAAAAAAACTTCACGGTCTCAACCTTGGCGGACTCCGCGAGTGCAGTGAAGGGAAGGAAATATCATTCAAGATGTTTGAAAGATGCTAGCGGGATGTTTTGGTATTTAGAGATAGTCGTCGGTCTCTTCCAAACTTTGGTTTCGATGTATGTATGGTACCTCTAATGCCGCGGCAAGATGCGAGGCAAGATGTATACACGCGACTTTGCGCATTCGAGAGTTTTATGCATTCGATCGCGAATACAAATTTTCGAGTGTTTAAAATTTAAAAAAAGATTATGTATTATAGAAAAGCAGCGCACAGCGTGAGTTGAACTTATTTATTCGATCGAGTTATGCGTATAAATATCTTTTTTCCCCCCTTAGCGTGATTTCGTGTAGTATAAAATAGCATGGGAAGTTATGAAGTATAATTAGAACGATTTTAGACGGGTAGGTAATATAAACCCAGATAGAAGAAAGTCAGTGGGTTAAAAAAGAGAAGGAAAAAGATGAAAAAAAAAAGAAAAAAGAATGTTCTTTAATCTTCGTACTGCATGCAGGTATAGGAAAGAAATCGAAATCTATAATCTCTAATCTCAAATCTTTAATCTTGAATCTAGAATCTTAACAGCTACGAAAACGTCCAGTGAACCATGGAAGGTAGGTAGTGTAAGTATAGTAGAACACCTACAGAGCCATGCCTAAGAGATTTAAGATAAAGACCGGAGCTGAGGCACGATAAAGCAATTAGTATAATTACCGTTAGGGATAATTAATGGCCAATTGAACAAGAATCGTCCCACTGTTGCGTGCGTCCCATCTCTTATACCTAATCGTGTCAAATAAATTTTACTCTCATTTAAAACCAACGATGAATCGACAGTACTCTCGCATTCGACGCATCTTCGATATGTACAATATTCGCAAAGGTTCATAATAATGATAAATATAACAAATAAAAAATAGAAGAAGCTCTGTGTCTTTTAGTGTGTATTTTAAATGTAAAAGTTCATCCCCTGTGGTCAAGGGATAAATATGAAAATAACAATTTGAATTGATCAGAGGGTTTTCTTTTTTATTTATTTGGGGGGTGGGCTCGATGAGGATTTGATCAGACCTGAAATCACGACTACCTTAAATTGTTCATAGTGCAAAATGCATGATTCTTCGCAGTGTTCAATTCGGCGTATAAACGAGCCCGCGTAACATATAAAAATAGCGGAATTACTCACTTGAATATACTGTACATAGGTATATGCATTAGTATAACGGATATACAAACGTATGGGTTAATTTCTGGGAAAAGTGCAGATATATACATAGAGTCACAGTCATATATATTATACAGTATATGTATGTAAGATTTCTTAATCATCATCTTTTACTTTCTTGTTAACCCGCGACTAAACTAAATACATATACCTATATATATATATATATATATATATATATATATATATATATATATATACGCGCTATACCAAACGGATGACATTATCTTATCGTAAGAAAAATTAAATGAGAATGAAACGAGTAATCAGACGACTGCATATATTAATCTAAAAGCTGCGTCAGGCGACTGAATATAAGTACCTAACTATTCCTCATTTTGATCAAACTCTCTTTGTTCACATTGATCGATTACTTTTTTGAGAAACTTTTATATTCTCCTCAAATACATCGATTGTTTGTACAAATATTATTCTATACCTTGTTTAAAAAAATAAGTTTATATCAAAATTTCGGATCTAGTATATAGAATAGGTATATGTATGTACCTATACGCATATATAGGTAACGTGGTACACGGCGCCTGGGAATAATTGTACATAGATTTAACTGACAAGAACAGCAGTCGACTCTTAAAGTCGATTTAAATATATTTAAATAACCATATATATAGCATGTATAATATAGATCTGGATTTACATCAGATGACAGCGACATGCACCACGCTATGAAATTGAATCTTTCTTTATTTCAAATCTGATATATTCGCCCATTGTTAAAAAATAATAAATGAATAAAAAAAAAACAATTATTAATCTCTTAGACGCGATCTAAATAGGTTTACGACAACTTTGATCAAGTGATGTCTCACGTGCTATAAATATACTCACACATAGTATAATAGTATACATATATACGAATATATATACAGATTGTGAAATTTGGCCCACTTATCATTTGTCCACTCATTCGCAATCTAATTTCAGTTTCAGTTTCAGTTCGAGTTTATTTTTGTCTTTTTCATTATTTTTTTTTGTTCCCCCGAACTGATTTTTTTCATCAAATCTCCGAGTCTTCTGATCTGTATTATATGATGTTGGGATAGGTATACCCTACTACGCTTGGTATATGTTTCTCTTCAAAATTGTATGTTCATAAATGAATAAAATAATGAGCCGTAAGACAACTCGAGGAAGCGAATCCGTATTGAACATAAGAATGAAATCCCTTATCGTACGCTGTCAGCTACAACGTAAAAATGGAAATCCTCGATAAAAGAAAAAGTAAGTCTTGAAGGGTCGACGAATTGCTAAGCGAAGGGATCTGCGCGTTCTGCGAAACGACGCGGTGCCGAAGAGTAAGAAACAAGAAGGGAAGATTATTGGGAACTTTTTCTCCCGCAGATTCTCTCTTATCGTTAAACAATATTTCATCAATTTTATAGACGGGGATGAAGAATATATACATACATACATACATCGAAAAATTTCATAAAATAATTATTTCCGATAAATAAACTCAGATTATTTTGTTATATCTTTTAAATGAAAAACTTTGTGTGATGAAAATTCAAAGAAATAACTGTAAATATGTAATGAAAAAGTTTAGACGATGTAATACAAGTTTATACATATGGCTGATGCAAATTTCACAGCCGTAAAAATTTATGATCATTTGAAACGGTTTTACGACCTATTTCGCTACTCACTTTGCTCATTCATGAACCCTTATATATAGAGTAAATAAAAGTTTCGTTTTACTGTAATAAGAAAGTATATATAAGTCGATGGGTATTGGGTAGTACTATAAGCTATATACCCGATTTTCTTCCATTGCGGATGCAAGGTAAGCGGGAACACCCCCCCCCCCCCCCCCCCCAAATCTTTTTCCGCGGGATATAAAAGAGGCTTGTGAAAGATATTTCGAAGCCGAAAAGTTGACTTTCGGAGCGAAAAAGAATAAGATCGGTTTAGAACTTTTCTCTATATACGTATTTTTGTTTCCTTCCAAATCCCATTTTATTTTCGGGAATATATACCTAGCTTTTTCTAGCAAGAGAGAAAGAGAGAGAGAGAGAGCGAGAAAAAGAATAATAACAATTATACAGAAAGTAAGAAAATAAAATGGATTATGAAGTGCGTAAAAATAGAACAGGCGTATCTGCAGCTACGTTGTTTGGTAGGTATATTCAGTTGGCTAAGATTAAAGCCAATTAAAATATTTCTCAGTTTAGTTGCGTGGTGGCGTTATCGTGTAATGTCGTTGGCCTGCTCTACACAGGCAATAGAGTTAATCAAAAGTAATAGAGCCAGGCCATCGTGCCCATCTATTAATAGGGCCGCACGAATAATATATATACTACCTCGAACTCTATATAAACGTGTGTATATATGTGTATATATTACACACTAATATATATATACACTATTCGATTATTCTATCCACACGCGAACGTTGCCGCTCGGTCTATTACTCCCACGAAATTTCTATAATATATCAACAACATCGATAAGACGACTAATGATTGAAAGACAGATCAATATAACAGCCCAATAGGTATATCTAATGTCAGGTGCGCAGTATAAATCTAAACGAAAATACTATCCGGAGAAAGTTAAATTCGAATAAATTTTTACCATTATAGTAGTTGTAATATTCAAAAGTTCGAAACGGTATTTTCTCACTCATTTTTCATTATCTCAAAAAGATTAGATAAGATTAAAAGCGACTCAATTTTGGGGGAATTTCTTTCACCTGGTTCAGGGGGTTTACGGAGAAGGTTGTATATCATCTTTCTTCAAAAAAAAAAAAAAAAAAAATTTATCTAAGTATATTTAGTTCTATTATACGAAACGTGTAACGATCATTTTTTTCGATCACAACTGCTTCAATTCTCTTCGAGTATGTAACGTAGGGAAGATCAGGGCACAGTAGGCACTTCGCCTAAAGATAAGTTGAAAAAAAACAAAATTTTCAGCGTTTTTTAGGTAGACTTTCGGTTATTATAAACTTGTTTTATGTAAATCTGAAATACATGTAGCATGTGTCAATGCGAGACTTCCGAATTGAGAGTTACACTTTAGACGGAAATGATAATCAGGTAGTGCATATAGTATTTACGTAGGGATATCGCAGTATCCGCTTTCCCCGGTTCAAGTAAATAGATAAAATAGAATAAATATTGTACATAGGTATAGAGTATATACGTAGGTATGTACATCGGTATAGAGCGAGGGAGAGATATAAAATGTAAACTAAAAATATTGAGTTAATTATCGAAAGATAGTATATAAAATCGAGTTTATACATCACCGTATTATAGTATGTATTCGTTATTTATTTATTTATTTATTTTTATTGAACAGATCCAGTGATTAAATTGGTTAATTAGTAATTAGCTCTTGTAAGTTGGAGTTTGAAGATTCTTAGTTACTTTTACAAAGCTACCGGCAGAGATAAAATCTTCCAAGTTATATACCTACGCGTAACGTATATAGCCTATACTCTATAGGATGTACAAGAGTACTTCGTTAGGCGCCACTTCAAGTATATTATATATACATATAAAGCTAGAGAATACATATATACATATATAAGTACATCGTTATCTATAGAACATGAGAATATTTACAGGCATGAACGTACGAGATAAGAAACGCGCATATATATTATACCAGACGTTCGCCACCTCGACGGCGTTATCGGAGTTTCGAAGTAAATCGAATGAATGAATGAATGAATGAATTAGGAAAAGAAAGCATGAAAGATAAGTTGTTCGTTTTATTTATCGATAAATTTAAAAATAATTGTTTTACATTTTTTTGGTAAGGCATTTTCATTTTGCAATATTTTTTTTAATATTTTTTAATATTTTTTTTTCTATAGGTATATAATACATACCTATAGAAATAATAATATAATCAGTGCCTAGGCACGCGGGTTTTGAAACCTTAATAATACCGTAGGTGAGTGTAATAAATGAGAACCGCAACGGTAGGCTAGACGATATATATTACGCGCGCGGTAAAGAGATCGAGTTTCCGAAGCCGTCGACCCAGCACATAGGTACGTAGGTAGTCTAAAACCACGGCGTCTGATGACTGCGTTGGCTGTCTCTCTAGACAACACAACTTACTCTTATAATAAATCCTTCATATTCATTATACTAAATAATGAAATAAATGTAAAAGCTATAATACATCATCATCATCATCATCATCATGTTCATCATCATCATGTTCATCATCATGATTATTATCATTATTATTATTATGAAAGGCGAGATCTTAGAATGGGTCATTCTAAGTTATATATATATATATATATATATATATATTCTTATGTGTATACATGTATGCATGTAGTACCCATAAAATATGTGGTTAAATTTAAGAAAATTCAAATGCGACCGCGTGGGTTTTTGATTATTCAAATAGAATATGAGAAAATAGTACTGTGACAATATTATGTTTCTACACAATACTTTAGGATTGGTTTAAATGAGGTGATTTAACTTCGTTACGGTACTATAATCGTGATCCGAAAATAAGGCGAATCGAAGTTTTTTAAATTTATACTTCGCGCAGGGGTCACGTTTAAATCGCGAAATGATTCATCCGTTCTTGGTATACGTATATATATGTATGTATGTAATACATACACGTATATGAACGTATACATACGTAACTGATTTAACAGTAGCTCCATCTCTTGCATGTGTAAGCTTTTACACGGTCTAAAAATAGAACGTTCGTTTTACTGACGCCCGCGGGTTCAAGACGCTGTATCGATGATTCACACGCGCCGTGATATGCCTGCGGCAAACTATACTAAACGAATAGAAGCTACATATTTGAAACGAGAATAGGATAAGAAAAGTTGCAATAATTAACTCATTCCGTAATAATTAGAAATCATCGGAAGAGATAATAAAAACAAAACAAGGGAAAAAAAAAACGTGGAACGAATTGGAAAAATATCACATATGTCTTCCCATACCAATTAGAAACTACGATGAACCTTATAAATTAGATATGTGTTACAAATCTTTATATAGGCATAAGTTAATTCGCGTAAATGCGATAGACGCGAGAGTTTTAGTTAGAGAGATTCCTAGCTACGTGCGGTATGCGGGAAGAAAGACACGATGTGTAGGTATGTAGTGTATTAAACCCCCCGGGGGAGTGACTTCCATTCATAACTTCTCTCGAACACTGGACTTCATTCACACGCTCTTCGCATATACCATAACTGCGCGAGCCTCTCGCCCGCCTAGACAATACATCGCATTTATACAGAGCGAAAATTCTTCGCTGTAGTTTCAGCGCGATGTATGAATAAAGTTTATCACTTTTTACATAGCACCTATGTATGTATGTATACATATGTATGTATTTACTACGTATGTATTATTTTATCGGAATAAAAGCAGCGGTGTGAGCTAACAGATACGGATTTCACCATCAACGATGCTGCGTGGAAATTATTATTCGGAGAATTATACATCGAACGTTACGTTACAGCAGATAAATCGAAAGCGATATCTCTACTTTAACGTTTATCATTTTTATCATCGTTTTTATTATTCTTTCATTTTATCGGTGTGCAGAGATCGCGTAGCGTTGTATAACAGGGAGAAATATATATCGCAAATGGTATGTAGGTGCATATTACTATACGTATCGCGAGAAGACGATTTTTCATATTTCTTTATTTTTTAACCATGAACGAGCGAGCGAGCGAGACCGTGAAAGGTAATTTCTAAAAACGGTCACGTCGACGAGACTTATATTACTACTGGGCATTCGCCGACCTCCGTAAATCATTGGGCTGCAGAAATCGCGGCCCTTGCGAAGTTTCGCGAAGCTACGTATTCCGAATCTTGAGATAACTTTGCGGTATACTCAAAACGTTATTATAATAAGGGTCGAATCATCGAAAAATTTCTTCCTTTCCTTTTCTCTATTTCACTTTTTTTTTTCTTTTTCTTTCTTCTTTTCTTCTTCTTTCTCTCTTACTTATAGCTGCAGAAGATATTCATTTTTAAAACCTGCGCTCCCTTTATGCCTGCGGCAGACTAAGGACCTCATATTTTCTCTCGCACTAGATGTATATTTAAGGACAAAGAATCCCGAATGCGCAGCAGGGTAGAGGAAGAGGCGTCGTCTATAACTGCGCTCTTTGTACATTGTTGTATATTATCTCAGAAATTTCGACTAACCTGCGCGCACACCCCCACCCCCTGTTAATGCAGAACGGGACTACCGAAGAGAGGAAGTTGTTTATTTTTCAACTACACAGAGATTTTATTTCGGGTAAAACCGGAAACGGAAGTAACGAGGTTATATACCCCGAACTTTAATAACCTTTGGCTTTAACAAGTGCGTGTATTATTTTGATTTTTATTTTTATTTTCATTTATTTTTTTTTTTTTCGTTTTCGTTCGCGTATTTTAAATGGACATTTTTAAACCGAGAAAAACAGGTATTATCGTCATTCCACAATAGTTATCGGCATCCGACGACTCGACTTCTGTAAGATAACTGCAATGAGGAAAATAGGAGCGACCACAAAGGTCGAGACAGATAGATCTGCGGTGTTAATGAGTAACCAGCAATGACTAATGACGAGGTTTAATTTGGTCTTGAAAAATCGAGTTTTACACATTTTTAATAATAATAATTGAATCCTTTGCGTACGATGGAAAATAATAGCAACTATGAAGCTTCGATATTGAATAATTAGAAATTGTACTAATTACATAAGAATGTTAAGATAAAAATTGATAATCTTTTCTTTTTCATTTCAACGAATATTTTCACCTCGCTTTTGAATTTAGCTTTCAACTATCGCCCTTAATTCTCCTCTATCTTTCTCTTTAGCCGCGAGGGGCTGGTAGAACGCGATAAAAAAGGGAAAAAAAAAAAAAAATTGAGCTAGAAAACTAAATGCCACTTAAATGTCGTTAGCAAAAGGGGGATAGAATTAGAAAAAAAGGGTCTTTTACAAAGTTTATACGATAATTGGGCAACGAAAAACCTTAGAATTATTACCACACGTGATAAATTTTCGTATATATATATTTACCCACAAGTTGATTCGTTATACCGTTACGAACGGTTGGAATTAATATATTAATATATTAATATATTAGCAAAAATCAATAAATTTCGAAAAATCTCATTGATAAACGAAAGTAAGTAAAAAAAAAAAAGAAATTGAATTTTAGTTGTATTATCGATTTTTTTTCATACATTTTTCACCAAGTAGCAAATTTTAAACACCCTAATATAGCGCCGAAGTAGGAAAGAGAAAAAATGTATAAGGAAGAGTAGTAGGGGGTGGTTTTAGGCAGCGAGGGTTAGTCACGTAAAATGTATGTAGCGCAGAACCTATAGGTATATAATGTAGTGCAATACGGTTATAATACACAACCACCACCGCATAGGGGTAATAAATACAAAAGACTCTTAAACTGCAGTTAAAAGTTTTTTTCAAAAACTTTTGACCATGTACCGAACATACTGCTTGCTGTTCGTACACCAACAGCCTGCAGAACGAACGAACATATTATCGTTGCTTTAGGGGAGTTAATATTCACCTCTCTCTCTCTATATATATATATATATATATAGTTTCTATACTATAATACTACCCGCATCTCGATAAATTGGCTTTTCAAACGTTCCGAGTATTAATACCAAGGGCGTGGTAGGTGGAGGACACGTTTCACGCTGCACTTCAGAAACAGACAACGCTGTCCATAAAACAGCCAATAAAGTATCGGAAAGAAAGAAACAAACAAACAAAAAAAGAAAAGAAAAGCAATCATCATTAGGGTGACTTTTCAGTTTTGTTTTTCTTTGTTTTCTCAAAATGCTTGACAATCTTTCATTCAATATTCAGTCATTTGTTTTCCAAAACTATTAGATATTCTATGGAAATAATTCTGTATAATCATTTCTCTCGCCATTATTATAACACGTAACGAGAAAAACCCTGTTTTGTACGAGAAATATTATGGATCTTCGTCGAACACCCTGTGTAGGATATAATATAATATATATATACCGTATAGCCAGATGGCACAAGCTTTCGGTCTACACAATTCCATTTCCTGACAAAGGCGTTAGAGTTTACGCATTTACCTGGTGTGCAGAGCAGTAGGCACGGAATATAATAGATAATACCGTACTAGCTGTATACCTACTCCTGATGATGCACATTGCTGTACGAAGGCATATGGTTTATTTGACGCTTTCTATACACACACAGACACACACCCACACATACAGCTCGATTCGATTATTTCGATATGTATGTATATGTGAAATGAAGAGAGGAGAATATTGCGAAATATATTCTTGCGTAATGAGATCATCAGCGACATATAACTTTCATTGAAACAGCATAAGGATTTGTGGACAATATTGTGTATCCATAATATGGGGATCCGTTGCTAACCGGGATCCTGGTTTAAAAACGGCAGATGTTTTTCCTGTAGGATCTCCGCTCAGGTATACATAATATGATCATCGGGGTTAACGAAAGACGCGAGATGTTTTCAGAATTCCTAGAACGGCGCGGCGTTTCGCCTTCTTTTCTTTTCTTTAACTCCCCCCCCGCCCCGAATTGTTGGGGAACGGAAACTGCAGCAGGATAAGATTTCGAATTCGAAATCTTTTCTTTCACAGCATGGTATGGATCTTCGTTCTCCGCTTAACACCGCCACACAGCTGACTCTTAAGAACTCCTTATTCCCGTTATTATCGATATTATAACAAAGAATCTTCCATAGATCCGGAATTATTTTTCCCCCAGTGTCCGACACGGACATAATAGCTTCTTCATTCTCCAATCCTAATATTCATACGCATATAGGCATACGGTGTGACTACCTACATACTTGGTATCGTATCGGGTCTCACCTAACTACCCCACGACGGTACGATCAACGACGCACGCTCTTTGCTAATGGAGATCACGACCTTTATGCTGGACCAACCACAAGTGAAATTAATTGAAAAGTTCCCTTTCAATTGACGTGAGAGAAGTAGTCGCTCTGATGTCGGTCACTAAATTTCTCAGACCCTTAATATAATGTATTAAATTTAAGAACATTTCTGTGTACATATGTAGGTGTGTATAATACGTACGTATAGTGTGTACTCTCATCGTGACTCGTGAGTGAGCTGCAGAATTTAGAAATTATAACGACACACGGAAGATTGGGTAATCGTAATAATGATAATACGAATAATCTTGTAGACAGTAAATTTACTTATTTAGTTAGTTATGCATGTGTGTATGTACATAAGTTACATAAATTGTTTCCTCTGAGCTCTGTCTCCTCGAGTAGTAGTAGTAGTAGTAGTAGTAGTACATAGATATAAGTGGGTCATTACACTAACGGTGTGAAACGTTATGGTTTGCATTTTATTAAATAGATGCAAACGTTCTCATTCAACTTAAATTATACAATCAAGTGACAGTAGTATAATTGAAACGGGTTCTTTTCGTTTAACTTGAATTTATATTATCATTCATTCGAGTAATGTAAGACAATGGACGACGATGTGGACGTGAATATACTCACAATTATTAAATAATGTAAGATAAACGTTCGTTCATTCATTCATTCATTCATTCATTCATTCATTCATTCATTCATTCATTCATTCATTCATTCATTCATTCATCCATTCGTACAGTTTCATTCCTTCGTATTCGAAAAATGCGATGTTATTGGAAACAAAAAAAATTAATGAATGAAATAATGACAATGAATGTATGTGTGTCTTATGAATGAATAATAAATAACGTTTAATTTTTCTCACCGGCTGTTAAAGATCCCTTTCGGAAAATCCTCTGTCACTTATTTTGTCACCACAATATTATCAATGTCTATTTCTTTTTTAACTTTATTCTTATTATTTTCTCCGCACTAATGTCACAAACAACGAAAAAATAAAAAAAATAATAATACAATATACAAGCCCGCGATAGAATGCGAAAGAAAATAAAAAAAAAACGTAAGTGAAAACAAATAAATAATTCACGAAAAACCTTTAGCTACTAGAACTTCCCAATTAAAAAAGACTAGCACTAATTCGAACCACGCTCTCTGAACGTTGCTCGCGTACTGTTGAAGTGCGCCGAATGACAGTATGGCGACCGTCAGCAGCTCCTCGTCGAGTTGCCCCTAGAAGCCTTTGTCCTCTGACTCGTCGTCGTTTCCCCCACTTAAATTTCCGTTGGATAAAGTAGCGCGTTGGTTAGGGTTAGACTACCGGGATTGGCGTTGCGTTGCGTTGCGTCGCGTTGCGTTGCGTTGCGTTGCGCTGCGTTGCGTTGCGTTGGTTAGATTTCTGTAATGCGTGTGTATTCCTTATTCCTCTTTGAACGAATGGATATAATAGCGGGTTGGTTCTCCTGCTCGATACATATATTTCGCGGAAATTTTCTTGTCCTTTTATTTCATTTCATTTCTTTTTTTCTTCGGTCATTCTTTTACTTTTCTTTTTCTTTTTTTTCTATATAAAAGCCTGCTTATCTCATCGGCGAGTGTTCGTTGAATGTAATCTTATACCCTCGGAATCTCATTGTCCATTGTTTCGTTATTTATATTATGTGCGTAATGGGTAAAGGTCGCGAAAGAAATTCGCGGCAATTATAATATATATACTATACATCGCTAAATGAGGGGAAGAAAAAAAAAGAAAAAAGAAAATAAAAGAAATGTAAAAAGTTTTATAAAATATACCGCAAGATAAAAAGAAATTCATTAGAATTATTAGGGAGATAGATAAAGAGGGAGAAAAATAATTGAAACTAAACGTGTTAAAATATATTATATATTATGTTCAGGTTTTTCTTGACGATATATAGGTATTATAATAATAAGGGCTTCGCAACGTCTAAACTCTTTGACTCCTAAGAAATTTGATATTCATATTATGCTGCAGTGCTGCAGTTGACGAGGTAGAATTTACGCCCAAAAGTCCAGCTGACGATCAACCAGTCAGCTGTAAATCAAGACTAAACGTATTAATTTAAGAATAACTCGCAGCTTATGATAAAGAAAAAAAGGAAGAAAATAATTTTACAAGTATAATAATGTATACGGGGATATACATATTATTCAAATTTTCGCATTGATTTTCAGCTATCTCTATCTCTCTCTCTCTTTCTTCCTCTCTTCCTTCCTTCATCCCGACAAATATATTCGCGCGCGTTGTCTCTCGCGGGATATAGGTATAGGTATAGGTATAGGCATAAGGGCCGAATATTTCAAGGCAAGACGCATAACTTTTAGCGGGCGCAAAGGACGGGTAAACTTTTACCGCAGGGTTTCGGTCGCGGGTATAGGTGTATATAGTAGCATAGAGTGGAGTCAAGCTCGAGCTCGAGCTCCAGCTCTGGCGTCTTACGATCAGAGAAGTAAGAGAGCGCGGCAGGGAGACGCTGGACCAGGGCGGGTCGCTTTCATCTCGATGGATACTGCGGGCGCCGAGGGTTCTCAATTCGATAAAACTGCCGTGAACCTAATTATGTATATATATATATATAGTATTCCGGTGAACTTCTACATGTATATAATATATAGTATATATGCATCATACAATTTACATAATTTATTCCTTGCGAGCGACGTATGTAGGTATATGCTATATGTACCCTCTAAGCGTTGATCTATCTCTTCGGGTTTCTGCATCATGGGAACAATTTCTCGCGTCTTTAAATACCTCGCGCTATATGCGACTCGTTGATGAATTACTATCTTCCATTCGGTGCATTGCGTAGGTACTCAGTATTCAGATTTCGTTCACTGCAACAATGCATCAGGTTGCACTAAACGTCCGAGTCTATTGGCATGGGGTCTGGCCGGAGATGCGTTTCGATTAAGAGCCCCTTTGTTTTTCTTATTTGCTTTTCACATACCTATAGGTGCATATTTCTAACATATCGAAAGAGTAGGTAATTATATACATACCTACTATATCCGAGTTGGGGGATTACCCAGTATGAATCGAGTTATAATTTATTTTAAAAAATTACGTCAAGTACGTTTGTATGTAAAAATTATAGAAAACAAAAAACAAAAAAACAAAAAAAAAACAGTTTTTTCGTATTATTTTTCATCCGTTTTAGAGCCTGTTTAAAATTTCATTTCGCGAATCGTATTATACCTAAGCTGTAGTACCCACTGCGTTGCGTCAACGCGTTTTAACATAGTAACACAAACGCGAACGCAGTATACGTAGGTACATACATACTAAGTACTACGGGCATTACAGCTACAGCAAGTAGAAGTGAGAAACGCGCGTGTTGCCTTGGCGACGGCTTCTGGTGTTGTGACGTCACAGTGCGCCCTTCACGTTGGTAAATCCACCCCCGCAATATCCTATTTCCTTTTTTGGTCGGTACCCGTAGTGTACATACCGAATCGCCCACTTCTCTTGCTGCAGGCTTTTAATCGCCTCTCTGTATTTGTATGTATGTATAGGTATAGAGTCATATACAAGCAGCTTTTTGTCTAGACAATCAGAATCATTGCCAATTTCGTTTTTTTTTCATTTTCTTCTTTTTTTGTTTTTGTTTTTTGTCAATTTAGTAAACGGACCTCGAGATTACGGGCATATATAGGTATACACCTTTCCAGCTTTGTTTGCCGATATATTTTCTCCCTTATATTCCACTTCTACAGCCTGTAGGTATTTATATTTACTCAACTTACTCTCTCGCTCTCCCTCTCTCCTTCTTTTTCCATATCCAGTTCTCTCCTCTTTGTTCACTTTTAAGATCTTTTCTTCCGGTTCTTTCTATTTTTTTTCTTTCTCTCTCCTTACTTTCTTTCTATCTTCTTTACTTGGACAAAATAACTCCGGGGGTTACTCCAAAACTCCTGTTTATTGCCACTATACTACCTATATAGTATTCTACAACTGTTATATTATATAATATAGAGTCACAATGCGTGTCATAAACTAAACTAAACGGGATGAAACAGAAATGAAAAAATCATACGAAAGTATATAGGTAAATGTATACCTGCTCTTTGTTTATTCACATTTTTTGTTTTTTATTGGACCACTAAAATCCATTTTTTACTACAATTTTACCTATAATTAGAGGGGATTTTTATCAAATATAGAAAGTATGCACCGATTGGAGATAAGCTATCTTCAAATCATATAATACCCGCGAATCAGTTAGGAAAATTCGAAATTTGAAATGCAAGGAGCTTTTTGTCAGCTCAATATTTGGAATTTAATCAAAATCGTCGTTCAATCGCATACCTATATCGAGTTTTGAGATTAACATTTTTTTGGCTCATTACAGTATGGATGTAATTCGACCAGATTTTTGTATATTTTGTTAAAATTCGGTGGATTTATTTCCCTAGTAGAAATTGTACTGCGATTTTGCTCGAATAATCAGTATCGTTGCATGCAATTTAATCAACTCGATATCTGTATGTATGTTTATTTGCTAGTTTGATTGGGGATTTCGTGTTTATGTTTGAACACGTGTAGGTACCTATACGTAGTATGTGATGTATGTACGTAATACTTACGTATAGGTATATAAGTTTACATGCAGCTAGCGGCAAACGGGTTTAACGGTATATACATACTACATAGGTATATAATATAACATTGTTTCGTGTGTTAAATTTCGTCGGGTTTTCCGGAAAGCTCGAGGGAAAACGAGAATCGCACGAGGTCCGCAGAAATAATTTGTAGCCCTGTATATATACATACCTTACATATACGTAGGTAGGTATATAGAGACGAGCCCGCAAGGTCCCCTGACAAAACGAACGGGGAGAAAATTGAAATTTTGGTTACCTTTATCGCTCCACAAATCTCCAGTGTAATTTTTTCTCATTAAAATATATATGGATGTATATATATTTAACTATAAAACGATACGGTGGTATATATAGGTAAATTTTCCAATACGCGTACTCGGTTCGTTAAATATAGTGAAACCAAAAAACCTACGATGCAATAAATGACGGGTTCCAGTTTTATCTTACTCGCCTTATTTCTTATATTTATATATTATATTTAAACTTGTAGGGGAAAAATTAATCTAGCGACAAAAAAAAAAGAGTAAAAAAATTTTACTACGTGAATAAATACAGAAGATATTTCATTTATTTATTTATTTACTTATTTATTCATCCGTTTAAAATTATTATATGACCGATTCAAGAGCGAGAAAAAAATAATCTATACATACATGTATGTATGTGTACAGATTACTCCGAATTGAAGAGTATATGGAAAGCGAGATTTATTCGGAAAAAGAAAGGAACAGAAACAATATCATACAAGCTTTTCTATAGAAATATGTATAATCAACAATCGAGTATGACGAAACGTTTGTCGAAGAATAACGCGATGGAAAATAAATAAATAAATAAATCAATGAAATTGTGAAATATCACGTTGTCCAAGATATCTGAAATGACAAAATCAGTTCGCTTGATCACGTCGTTAATTTTAATTATATAGGGAATTGTTAGCACGTTGCGCAATTCGTATAATTGTGAATTGGAGGTAGAGAGAGAAAAAGAGAGGGAGAGGGAGAGCGAGAGCGAGAGCGAGAGAAAGAGAGTTTGTTTGATAACGTTATTAAATATATACCTATATATATGTATACATGTAACATAATTATATTATACTATATAAACGGCGAACTGCAGTGTTATCTACGATTTTTATTGAGACATATTTTATCATTTCTAATTACTCGAGCTGCGTTATAGTTCGAAAGAGCGCGTGGAATCTCTTAACTTTATTGCCTGGCCATGTGTGCAGGCAGACTTACACGAGTTTCCACGCACGTATGAATCTACTCATGCGTACATACATATACGTGTATATATATATATATTCCACCTACTATTACTCGAGAAACATGTTTACACGGTGAGTATATAGATGTATGTATAGATATATATATATACTACGAAACACCCTTTCCAGGAAACCGAACCCGCAGGGTGGCCGAAAACAAAAGAACTTAACCATTTCTTTTACCCCGTTAGTCGGTCTTTCTTCTGATTCGTAACCAAATCGGTTCAAGAAAATCAATTTTTTTTTTATCCATATTCTATTATCCTTGAAAAAACAAGAGAACAAGGTATAAGCAAAAAATAAAAAAGTACTCGAAAAAATACTTTCTCGCACTATCAGCGGACAATATAAAATAACCAGTTTCTCTCTCTCTCTTATATATATATATATATATATATATATCTCTCTCGAGGATTTTGTCATCTCGTTACGTCGTCTGACTTTTGCGGACAAGCTGTTCTCAGGGGCCCTTATGCCTTGGATTTCTTCAAGTGCAATGGTGGGGTTGACTCAAGTTTCTACCCATATAAGAGGACCGGAAGTACCAACCCGGAGGGTAAAATCTTGTCGCAAGTAAACCCCCGTAACGTCGGCGACAAGCGCTTATCCATATAGGTACAACCATAGAAATCAAATTCATATACGCGATTTAACGCTACGTATAACTTATGCCTGCAGTATCTCTGCCTACATTATAAAGAGAAGACCGAGGCAAAGTGGGAAGCTCAACTGAGGATTGAAAAAAAATAAATAAAAATTCTTTTAGATCCTTTTTGAGATCTTTTTTCGAAATCTCAAAAAAAGAAAAGAAAAAAAAAACAAGTTTTTTTTTCAATCAATTTTCAGCTGAGTCTTCCCACGTCTCCCCTTGATATCTGTATTTTCAACACCCTACGGCGTTGTGTACGTAATCCTCAATCTCTCGTCTCGAAATTGAATTTAAAAATCATATGATTGCTGATCGAGCGGTTCTGTAAATGCGATTTTTTTTTTATTTATTTATTTTTATCACCTACAAATACGTTCGATGTAAAAATAATTATGAGAAAATTTTCGTCTGCCACAGAGATCACACATCCGGGGTTCGATCTATATTCGGTTTGGGTTATAGAGGGTACTTATAGGTATATGTAGTAAATGGTATATTTTATGGGCGAATTTCGAGGGCAAGGGTAGGTACCTGTAACCTTCTGAGCTGATTCGAGTTATCTGCAATCTGTATCACAGGCTAGTTCCTACCCTTACAGCCTCTTAACCTCAGCCAGCCCCTTTCGAGCCTTTCGTATACCACCCGAAGTAAACAGGACGTTGATGTCACCCGTAGGGCGTTATCTTTATACCAAAGTCGCTTGAGTAGATACGTTAAACAGCAATTTGTCCGAAATGTTGAGATCTAAACGGTTTAGGAACCCGAGGTTAAGGAATCACGAAATCGAAAATATTCATAAGCGCGGAGATGGGAGAAAAAGAATAGTATAACGTCAATACCATATAGTATGCGATCTGAACGTTCTATTCCCGAATTACGTTTTTGTACATCTTTGGGTTGAAAATGGCTTAAATTAAGAAAAAGATTCATATGTGAAAATCAAATTCATCGAATATCATGCCTGTTGCGCCAAAATTGCAAATAATTTTTACATTTTACTTATACTGTAGTTCATAGAATATATAGATTACCTCGTTAACCTAATTATCGTTATTACTTTGTTACTTATTTCTCACCTTTTTTTCGAATAGGTAAATGTTATATTAGCTTGAAAAATGAAATGACTCATGATAAGTACATAGCATCAGCTGACCGTGGTCAGCAACGCAAGTCTTTTTAAAGCATTATAATACTCATAAGGCATGACCTAGCGTCACGGTTTATAAGTAAGTATTGTACATACATAAACGTATGCATGCGTGTATGTATAGTGTATACATATACCAACCACTAGATGTAGTATAAACACGGAACGAAGACTGAAGTCTGATCTTGTATTCTTTGTCCAAGAAAATTCATGAACGTTTAAATTGAGTCATTTGAAAAGAACGCAGAGTTTCAATTACAGGATTCCACATTTATAACGGGCAATAACCGATAGCATAAAGTTTATGCCATAAACGATACTACATATTTATACAGAAATACGTAGGTACATGTTACGTAAAATTGATCGCGCACTGTACCTCTGATGAGATTGATATTCAAATGAGTGGGACTACACACTGCAATGATAATAATGAATCGCTAATAAATATAAATTTCGATAACAAGTCCTTTGACCGTCGGCAATTAAACAAATCTTAAATAATTAATCAATCCAGCATCTGTTTGATGCAGTTCTCTCTTATTACGTCTTACAAGTCTTACTCTTTATGCTCCGTACTCTTTATATTTATATGCATGTATATATATTCTCTTAATCTCCCGACCGGAATAATAATTCGTAAGTGCATAGTGGGTGCACATCCAGAATGCAACGCTGCGCAATAGGTCGCGTCTGTGCGTATAGGCTGACGGTGGATTCTGGTATAAATAGCTTCGAGGCTTTGGCGAGGTACTGGCTTCAAGCCAGAGGATTCCTTACGAGAAATGGACAGACTTTACTAGACTCGTGTAGTTCTATCGAAAGAAAGTTCAGCCTATGCTACGACAGGAATTTAGACACTGGACCGATATCATAGAAGCAACAAGTCAGTAACAATTTTTACCAATTTTTTTCGTTTTTCTCCTCTTCTTCTTCTTCTTCTTCTTCTTCCGAAATAGATTTTTAAACCAGCATAATATGATGAGTTTTCAAATTTAGATTCCCTGGAGAAGTTTTAACGATACCATGATGCGATAATTATAGAATTTGATTCATATTATATTCGCCCTGCATAATGTAGGCGTTTTATTTTTATCTGTCCCATTTACGTATAATAGATATACACACGAAGATATACATATATGTTCATCGCTCTTGATCGTCGATGATTTTCAAAGACTCAATAATATTAGTACCTAGTTGTTATTTTTATTCTTAATCAAAATTGCTTTACTTCAAGATCGCAAAATTCAATTTTTCAAAAAAATAATTTTTAAATGGTGAATAATCTAAGTAGCTCAGTATTTATTCGTCACATTATGTGTATAGGTACTACTGTGGTGTTATAATTATAATCAACGGTTTATTCCTGCGGTAGCGATAATAAGATATATTTACTCATACTATTCTTGATAAAGATAGTCAAATAATAAATAAACAAACTGTCTATAATATTGTGTCAATATTTAACCACACAAATATATGCAGGATGCAATCCGAAGATATATCTGTATACGTACATACATACATACATACGTACATATATGTACCCTCGCTTTGATTACGTCAGAATACAATGAAGTGTCGACACGGGCTTCTGTGCGGTAACTCATTGTCATTATTCTAGAATCTGAATCATCATTTGACGTAATTTTCTATAGCTACTTGCATATTTGTATATGAGGTATTCCACGTGAAACCAAAAGTGATTTGACTTTCGGGTTTTTGATTTCGATCGAAATTTTTTTTCGTATCACTTTTTGCAAGCTAAACCGATACCCCGAAGGGTTTTTCGATTGCAGCTGTTTATTTCGATTCATCAATTAATGAAAATATCCCAGAGTTACCATTTGACCAAGTTTTCCATTTTTTCCTCTGAAACCTCGTGCTCTGGGGTTAAAATGACCCGGATACAAAATGTTCATTCTTGATCGAACTTTCCGTAAAACATTTTTTCAAACCTCCGCCATTAACGATCATAGAAGATATTCGAGTGTAAACACTAAATTTGAAATTCCAAAAAAAGGCCATTTTTAATTTTGATTTTTTTTTTTTTGAAAAAAAGTAGACAAAAAAACGAAACTTTCAAGCCCCTAATCAAGATGGGACGAATTTTTCTTATATTTTTTTCTAGGGTCTAAAGCTTGTTTTACTGGAAAAAAAATTTCATTTTCGAAATATTTTTATGAGTGGTCTATTGGATCGCTTAATTATTCTTTTTTTTTCTGTTTTCAGCGCTGAAAAATAGTTATTGGCGAAAAAAATTAAAATTTTTTTTTCAATGATTCTTTTCTTGCCAATCACTTTTTGTTCAGCTTGGAAAACAAAAAAAAAACAAATGATTAGGCGATCCAATAGACCAATCATAAAAATATTTCGAAAATTAAATTTTTTTTCCAGGAAAACAAGCTTTATACCCTAGAAAAAAATATAAAAAAAATTCGTCCCACCTTGATTAGGGGCTTAAAAGTTTCGTTTTTTTTGTCTACTTTTTTTTCAAAAAAAAAATTCAAAATCAAAAATGGCCTTTTTTTGGAATTTCAAATTTAGTGTTTACACTCGAATATCTTCTATGATCGTTAATGGCGGAGGTTTGAAAAAATGTTTTTCGGAAAGTTCGATCAAGAATGAACATTTTGTATCTGGGTCATTTTCACCCCAGGGCACGAGGTTTCGGAGGAAAAAATGGAAAACTTGGTCAAATGGTAACTCTGGGATATTTTCATTAATTGATAAATCGAAATAAACAGCTGCAATCGAAAAACCCTTCGGGGTATCGTTTTAGCTTGCAAAAAGTGATACGAAAAAAAATTTCGATCGAAATCAAAAACCCGAAGGTCAAATCACTTTTGGTTTCACGTGGAATACCTCATATATAGGTATATCAGGGTGGTCTTTAATTTGATCATTTTCGAATTTCAATGCTCAAAAAAATGTAGCCAAGTATCGCCTCACAACCTTCGAATTTTCCCATTTGAATAAAACACGATTTGTGACACATCGCGGTTAATTTTTTTTCTCGCTATTGCAGTTTAGCTCCGAAAGATTTCAAACTTGGTACATTCCTCGCCTGTAGTAGTATGTATTTCATGAAAATTCGACAGATTTTCAACGATATCATTTTCGAAGCTACAGCTCACCAAAAAAAAAAATATCTTATCTCGAATTTGTGATAAATAAAATCTCGTCTTAGAATTGAAATAAGAAGCTGGGGTTTTGATACAATTTTTTTTGTACATATATGTATATTTCGAGACGTTCTGGCCCATGCAGGGAACATTGAAATTCGAATATGACCGAACTAAGGACCACTTTAATATTGTAATAAACATGCTGCTATTGCTGCCCTACGATATTAGGCAACGTTCATTTTACGACATGTACATATGTAATAAATACGTACTACATAGGTAGGTATACATAGATACGTTTTGTTTAATAATTCGTGCGTGGTCCTCCGGAACGTACGCGTGCGTGACGAAATTAAGGATGCGTGTACCAGCGATAAGGTATAAATTAGTCCGTAAACATGCGGATAAGCGCTTTAGCCACACGTGTGAAAGAAATATTACCGCTTCTATAGGTAATAGAATTTGATCAAAAAATAAAAAGCTAATTTTGCAAACAAATTATCGCATCACGTGATCTAATTAATTATTACATAAACTAGTGCGGCGGAAAATAATGAGAGAAATAAATTTTGTTGCAGCTGTTGCTCTATCCGCTATGCTCTATAGTATAACCATGCGATGTGTACCAAAATATACCCAGGTATATTATACGCGTATACGCATAGGTCATTGACACCACTGCCTTATAATAACAATAACAATAACAATAACAATAGCAATATTGTCATTATCATTGTTTTAATATAACTCGTTTAATTCTTCATTTTTTCTTTTCTTTTTTCATGTAGTAGGCTATAAAACGTCGGCCTTTTCTTCCGTATATGTAGTATAATTAAGGAATATTACTCGTTAAAGCCCAATTGAATGAAGTACCTGGTACTATGGTATATAAAGCGTGGTGGATTCTTGGGGTGATTATATACACGTATATATAGTTCTATGACGTTGGGAGAGAAGAAGATGAAAATAAATAAAATGATAATAATAATCATAATGATAATAATTAGAAGCTATAATCGAATCGAATCGAATGTAGAGAATTTATGTGAATTGGCCAATTAATGATCTCGAGTGAATAAAAAAGGAAAAAACAAAATAAGATATAATTCACCCACGCCATCAAACTGTATAAGGGCGTTAGTTTTATTATAGGAAACCGGAAGTTGGCCATAAACACTACCCGGGTCACTAAACTATTATTTACTCGGAGTATCCGTATGTATGTATGTATATATGTATTCGTATTCCTGAATGGGTGTGAAATGAATTGTTTGTTTGAACAGGTACGTGTGTACACAGATATTTACACACTGTATTCTATATATACCTATATGTATATATATATTATATAGATATACAGATATAATGAAATTGTCAAATTTTTCATCTTGATTATCGAAAAAGGTGAATAAAATGAGTTTGAAGAAATACCTATACATACCTACAAGAAAAAAGTGAAAAGTAAAAAAAGAAGATGCTATCACTTTCGATTGATCCCGAAAAAAATCGATCATTTTTTATTCTCCAAAGAAAAAAAAGGAAAAAAAAATTGGATTTCGTATTTCATTTTTCTGTTATCACTTTTATCAATCTTTTTTTTTGGATTTATATAGGGCATATTTTATATAGGTATGTTGCATACTGCAGAAGGTATAATAGTACGGAAGAGAACACGACTACCTACTGTTGTTCCCTGCAGACGTATAGGGCAATGAAATTATTCGAGCTATCAGGGCGCAAAAGGCACACCTCGCAAACCGTTGCAATTAAGCGGTGCTGCGCCTATTTCAATTGTTTGGATTGAAATACTATGGGTGAATATGTGTTGTGTGTTGACCTGCACGTATGTATATCAAATGGTGTTACAGAGGCATATATATATAGCTATAGAGAAACACAGATTCGATGGCCGAAACCACCGACTGACGCGCAAACACAATTAAATACCATATGATAATATATTTCACGATGCAACATGCGTAGATACCTACACGATAATTATATGCAACAATAAGAAAGGATGAAAAAATGGGCCAGATCTAATCGAAAGAGAGAATAAAAAGGACCCGGAACGGATCAGTATGAAAGTTTACACGATGTTTCATTTCATCTTTTATACGCAAAATTTTGTTTGATCTACGATCATTTCTATTCAAAATGAGACTAACCAATTTTTTTGTATATATTAGGGTGTCCCTTAAAAGGGGCGTTTTCGAATTTCATATCTCCGTGTGGGCTGTGGCTCAATTATGGTCCCAAATGAACACAAAAAACGATGATAGTGTAAGTTTAGTTATAATTTTTTTATGAGCCTGCTGAATGTTTGAAAAATCTAATGAGGAAGGTGAGAAGGCTTTTGGGATCGCGGACTCCAAATTCAAAAACAAAATTTCGAAATTCTCATTGGCAGGCTCTGAAACCCCAGATTCTGGGGCCCAGAACACCGATTTTCACGCAGATCTAACCATTTCCAAATTTCTATCCATCATATCAAGTCCGCCATTTTGAATTTTCGAATTTTGTTATCAAATCTGGATTCAGCGACCCCAAAAGCCTTGTCACCGTGCTTATCAGATTTTTCGAACACTCAACAGGCTCAGAAGAAAATGATAACTAAAGTTGCACTAAAAACCCATGTTATTCAAATGTGAAAGAGAATGAGCTTACCGGCACTACTTAGAATCAAAATTGAAAAAAATCCTGTAGCAAAACTTTTTTTGAAATTATTTCGAACCAATTGAGCCACAGGGAGAAATGAAATTCGAAAACACCCCTTCAAAGGGACACCCTAATATCTGTATTAGGGTACGTCTGAATAAATCGAATCTTTTTCTTCGATATTCCACCGCATATACCTACAGCTTTAGAATATCGTCGAATAATGAACGTCCCAAAAAGGCAGTGGTGTCATTGAAGTCTGAGTGGTGTCTCAATTGACAATGAGGTTTCCCATTCGATTAACACTTGAAACTTTACATCGTGCTACTAATGTTCGTATAATTTGATCGGATCAAGTAGTACGAAAGTCTTTCTTCGAGCTCGAGGGTCTTTCGGATCGCTGATTCCGAATTTAAGGTTTATAATTCTAAATTTCAAACATTCACGCAGCTGATATGGTGGATATTGAAATAATTCAAGTATTAGATGGGATCCGAAATTAGGACAAAAAACCCCCAAAAAAAGCCTTTCGTGATTCTGATTCTGATCAAGTTAGGTGAACACCCATAACGCGATCGTGTAGGGTCTTCGATTGCACTCAGATTGCAAAATCATGCTACGGAAATGATATTTTGAAGAATGAATTTTCGAGGCTGGGTTGAAGTTCCAAATTTCAAAAGTTCCGAGCGGTAAAAAATTCTGAATTCGTTTGAGTTTTCCGACTCCTTCCTTGAACCCTACACTTCATAATATAATTCTATAGATATTGTATGGATTTTTTAATTCGCCTTTAAAATATCGCAGCTCAACTCTATACGTGCTGAATTGTAACTTCCAAGTAATCGTGCGCTGCAGTTATAACATAACGTCCGAAAAGCGAGATCGAGATGAGTTCACAGCAGTTCGCAGCTCCCAATCTCCGTATCTCGGCCGAGTGACGAAAGCCACAATTATAACGCATCTGTACCACCGGCAATACCATCGAGCGAGAAGAACGTCAGCGATCCACTTTTAGCTGATTTCTTGCAGCATGGCGGTCAGCGCCTCCCGCGTGACTCACAATATCATCAGCCTTTCGTTTAGTTTAGTTTAGTTTAGTTTAGTTCAGTTCAGTTCAGTTCAGTTCATTTCACTTCACTTCACTTCAGTTTAGCTCAGTTTTATTTTCTTTTGTTTTATATGCGCGCGCAGTTTACGAAATCAATTGTGTGTGGCGATTTCCGGTCTTTCTTTTACTATACGACGTAACTTTTACCTGCACACACGTATATATATGCTGTAGCTATGTATACCTATACTATGTTTGCCTTATATTAAATGCCGCTACCGAAAATTCTGTCAACCATGACCAATACGTTAAAATTGGTTTTGTTTTAGGGCATCGATCGATGGAACGCGGTACATGCTATAGTAGGTATGCATATACCGAGAGTTTTCGGTGAAACTGCAGCCGGCCGAGCCTCACGCACGTCACGTGGTGCGTGTCTGTGTTGGTTTCGCCGCAGGGAGGGGGTAGCAGTTTCACCGAAAACTCTCGGTATATATAGGTATACCTATGTCGCTGCAGAAGATACGAAAAACTATTCAAACAGGGGGAAGCAAAAAAGGAAAAAGTAAGAACCTCGAGCCCAAGTGGCAATACGACTAATTAGACGAAATAAAAAGCGTCGAGATCAGAGGCAGTGAAAAAGCGAGAGATCACTAGCTTCGCGTCCCCTTGCGTATATGTATAGTATATAACCTCGGGACTTTGACCACTGAAGGACTTATTTACTCTATAATTATCTCTCGGGGACGAAATGAGTCAATCTTTTGCTGTAGGACTCGAATTAACGAGATCGAGACTCCGGGCGCTTGACTCTAGTATTTACAATCTTTATGTAGGTACATTTTAAAAGAGATGGATGGAAAAGGCGAAGATGTTTAGTAAAAGTGATAAAGATTTTCAATATGAATTAAAAAGAAAAATTTATACCTATTTCGACCTCAGATCGTTTTCAATAATAAAATTCAAGATATTTCTAGTATTTCTGAGGTTTCACAAAAATGACAGAATTTCTATATACTATACCTTCCATGATATTATTATATGTAGACACACTGAGTTTATCCCCTTATGAAAAATGACCACAATGATAAACTGCGAGAGATAAATAATAACGATTTAAACCCACTTAACGACGCGACGTTTCCCGCGTTTTATTACCGATCCATATATTCAAAAATCAGACAACAATAAAAGAGAGTAAATTTATTATTAATTCTCGAGCTGTTTATTGTATATAATATATATTCAAGAATCACGTAACGTGTAAACATGCGCTTTAGCGCATTAATCAAGAAAAGCTTCATGAGCAGGAATAAACCACGAAAACTCGGGCACGTCTATGCAGTAGCGGAATATAAACCAGCAGCGTGGTATATTTTATTACATCGAAGGAACGTAACATCTGGGATGCATGAAAAGAGGTAAACTAAATCGAGCGGTTTATCGCCTAGGAAGGACTTAACTGCTAAATGTACTTCGAAAAGGCGGGCGTTGGCATCTTCGTGCTGAAATCGACGTAACTTTCAAATACCCTGTCGAGCTGGTGGAGAGTGTGTAGGTAGGTAGGGTGTATTTTCCTGCCGAAAATTTCTTCTTTCCTTTATCTTTCTCTCCTTCTGCTATATTCCGCAGCCCTGCAGGTGTTCGCGGGTCGATTCTACTGAAAGTTGGCTTTACTCGTCGCCGTTAAAACTTTATGAAGCTAAACGTTAAAAATTCAAAGTACCAAGTTTAGGGCGGTTGACGCCGCGCGTTTAAAACTCTCATACGGAAACTTTTTATCTGACAAATTTTTCTCTTATATATATACTCGCTGTATATAAAAACTTTTGTTTTAATGTTTTAATTATGGAATATCATACATATCTTTAATCATATATATATATCATACGAATATTATACTATACGCCCCTATGTGAAAACTTCGTTGTCATATCAAAACTATATGGGCTTTGAAGAAAGAAAGAAAGAAAACCGGAATAAAAATACGGAGGCTGCAGCAATAAGAGAGAGAGAGAGATAGAGAGATAAAGGAAAGAGGAGAATATACATACGTATATTTATCTTTTTAGCGAAAGCAACGCGCTCGCGATTCCTCCAACTCCTACGGGGATAAATAAGACTCGAGAACCTTTAGGGATTTAACGGTCCAAGGACGCGAGATAAATGCGTCTAGAAGGCTCTAGCATCTCACCGAATACTTTTGCAACTTAGATGTATCTAGGCTATACGTACTTGAACTTTGGGATTTACCCGGATAAGGAAATCCTCTAGCTCTTAAATAACACGTAGCAAGTAGCTAGCTATACACCCACCTGTCCTCGATTAGCCCGAAAATGAAACCATTCGTAACTTAAATCGTATTTTAGTCTCCCAAAGTAATGAAACATTCATATGATATGAGAACGTCATTAGTCGATCAAATTTTACGAAATTTTCTCCAGATGTAAGCTACTTCGAATAATTCAGTATTGAAATTGAGCAAAATCGGTCGAGGGGTTTGGCAAGGTAAGATATAAAGATCTTTTTGCATACAAGTATTCATATATCAATATCCCCCCAGCCAATTTCGTAAGAATTCGGTGAAAATTCCACGGTTCCAAATATAAAACAGTTTGGAAACCGTTGGACATTAATTCATTGCGGCATAACTCGATGATTGATTGGGGGGCGCCTGCTGAAAAATTCGTTCCAGCCCCGAAAAAAAGACTACCCCCTGATGTGACGAACTGTACCCACTTTATTAATTTGTGATATTTGCGAAAATCATTCAAACCTATGGAGGTTTCATCCACCGAGTGACTTTTCTTTGTAATTTAGTGCAAAGTGCCAAGATAGGGTAGGTATATCATCTTGCAAGCTTTGATCATGCATATTGAATTTGGGTATTACGTATCTCGAATCTCCATACATTGTTCAAAGGACATCAGGCATATCAGCTCTCGCGTATGTACATCTAGATAGATACCTACCTATAATAACGCGTGAATAGTAGATGCATGGATTAATGATAGTTCCGTATGTATATGTGCGTCGTAGAGATACATAACATACAATGGTTGTTATATTAGGTACTAAACACCATGTAGTAAGCTGTGCGAGGTGAGGTTTCGTGGCGGATGCAGCAGGTTAACAAACCCATAAATTCATAACGGGTCCCGCGGGACTTTCGACTGCTTTGCGACGCGCGACGCTTCGCATATGTCTACGTATAGGTATGCAGTTGGAGACACATATGGGAATATACTATATACGTATATATACACATATACGTAAAGAAAGGGAAACCTAAATCCTCCTCGCCCTCATCCTCCTTCTCTTCTTTCTTTCATCAAGGTGATGCCGTAGGTAACTAGTGCTTTTCCATATAATCGGAAAATCATACCGCACGGAAAGAATATATTTGAAGAACAGATTTTCCACCGAAGGAAAATCCGGGGCAAGATTGTAATTTCCGGGTTGTAGTAGTGAAGTTTAGATTCCCAATTTAATAACTCGGGGCTGTATCGATCGTATCGGAACAAATAAGTGGTCGAATTAATCGTCTTCAGATGTTCTTTTTGGAGTGAAAAATTTTTCAAAATCCTATCAATTATTCATGACATCGGAGTTATCGATTAAAGTTGATAAAATTGGCTCCGTATTCTCTAAATTCGAATCAGTGCATAGTCACTGATTGCAATTATAAGTAATACCACTGATTGAATTGGTGATAGGTACCTATACTTATATACATAACTGCAAACCAGTGACTATGCAGTGATTGTCAGTGATTTTCACTGATTCAAATTCGGATATTCGGGGGCTTGGACTTTCGGAGTCTTGGACCGTCTGCATTTCTACCTTTCGGAATCCTAATGTTCTAAACTTCATTGTTTCTGAAAATTTGAAATCGTCTCAAACGAAATTTGGAAGTTTCAAAATTCGATACTTTAACCAGATTCCAAAAATTCGTTCTTTAAAATATTCTTGCATGATTTTCCAATTCTATGGGAAAGCGCAGGGTAAGGTAGGTACAGCGCGGTGTGACAAATCAAAAAATGCTTAAATCCTAGTTCTTAAACCATCTGCAATTCGTCTCAAAGAGAGGGGGGGGAAAAAAACAGAAAAAACGAAATAACGGCGATTGATGTAAAATGAATTAATAACGACTGTAAGAAATTGCGTGGAATCTTTAGTTTATTTGTAAAATCACAAGCGCCTCGTTTTCTGTTTATGTTTAAAAGCTGCATCAACCGCATATGCGTACGTAGAATGCTGAGAAGCGCAGAAAACCGTTTCGTATATAAATCAGAAGCGGTTTAGCTTATCATTAGTCTTGCGGGTATTAATCACCGACGTGAGGTGCAGGATGGACAGAAAATCCACACATGATACGAACAAGCTTAACGAAGTTTATATGTACCGTTATTTCCGCGAATTTATATCGACATGCTTTAGAGATGTGACTAATAAGCTACTTCTCAAACTAGCATCGCGTACGACCTATATGAGCACATCAAGTCACGCGAAAAAACCTCAACTATGTAAATAATAAATATAACTGGAATTTCTTTTATCCAATCATTTTTTTTCTTCTTCTTCATCTTCGCAAAGATTCTTGGGACATTTTGTAAAATGAAATCTAACCCACTGTCTTCGTACATAATTCATTTTAGTTTAATGAAAATTACTTTTAAGTTTGTCGATTGACGACTTTTTTTGGAATTTATGTGCTATAGATCTTCCACACTCTTCAAGATTCGAAAATCTCTCACGCGTCATCTTCTCTCTCTCTCTCTCTCTCTCTCTCTCTCGAGAGAGAGAGAGAGAGACGCATATGAGACGTATGTGCTATCTACTGCAAGGGTTAGTTTGAATATCATCGATCGCGTCGATCGCGTCGATCGCGTTCCTGATTGTTTTACTCTGACGTTTCGCATGTACACACGTCCATCCTCCTCCTAGACCGAAGAGTTAGAGTTACCTCGATGTCTTGTATCACGGAAAAGTCAGTCCCTCGTCAGTCACGAGAGAACTGGCCGTTCACCCCGGCCGCAGTCTCAGAATAACTGCGTTGTACCTATTTGCCTATTTGCCCTCGGTGAGGGCATGCTGCAGTGGTGCTTTATTCCTAAGTTAAACATCGCCACGGCTATTATAACGATAACGTCGTATACTATGGGGAAACGAGGAAGTTCGAATTAATTTCATTACTTTTATTCATTTTTCCTCACAAATATTGCTTTTTGTTCAAATTTACAAATTTATCAACTGAAACCTCGTTTCAACGTCATCAATGATCTTATTGAAGAGACAAACAAAATGAATATTTTTCACTAATTTTATGTCAAAAATTGGCATTTTTTTGCAAGTTTTAAAAATCCTTCAAAATAACCCAACTGTACAAGTTTATTTGTAAAATTGTTAAAACGGATATCGTCATACGTTCAATGTTAAAATATATATCTGCTGCCATTATACTGATACGTTATAGATATATATAAGAGCGATTCATATAGAATATTTTAGGAAAGCTTATTGGATAAGATATCGTAAGTTATTAAAATACGAATGTGTGAATATAACATATTTCTATCTAGATACACGAATGCATATAGAATGAATGAAAATGAACGCGTGACCTGGTTTTTGGTGCACCACATGCATTACTTCGTGTATGTTAATGTGAAATTCGAGGTACATATTATACATAATATGATGTCAGCTCAGCTCAGCAACACCAGCACCAGCAGCAGCAGAAGCGCAGCATAAGTCACAGAGAAGAGGAGGAAGCGGAGTTTACATAATTGCGTAATTGCAGCGCGTGGCATATACCCGATTCTAACAAACGAACCGCGATCTATGCTGACGATGAGCTAACCCGTTCGTTTAATTATTATACTCTTGAAGTGATGAACTGACGGATAAGCCGATGAGTTGAACAGAGCGCAAATGTTAACCGCACATAGATCCGGTCTTATCTAAGCTATATAGGTGCGTATACCGCACACTGTGATAATCAACGCCATTGCATTGTTTATCAACGGAAGTAACAATGCGGTCAGAGATTCTCTTCACAATGTTGTCATTGACCTATAACTTTTATTATCAGAATCCATACGCATGACTCAATGCATTGGGTGCAAAATTTATCTCCATATTTTTATTACGAAATTTTCAGAATAACAAAAACAAAAAAAAAATGTACATATTTTTACCAGCTGAGATACGAGTATATTAAATATTTCTAAATGATAAAAGAGGCTCGGGCAAAATTGACCACGTTAAAAAAAAGGCGATTTTGGTGACATAAGGTCGTATAATTGCGATTTTATTCCGTGATCTCTTATAAAAATGATGAGAACCCATAAATAAATCGAAATTTTTTATGTTAAAACCTAAAAGTTTGCCGTTTTCTCAATCATAACTGTTTTAAAAATATTTTAAGGCGGATACATCATTTCTCAAGTTTCTTTTTCAAAATTTTTTATGATTTTACTTTTACAAGTGACAGATATAAGTCGTATAATGTCGCCTACGATCTTCTGGAATCAGTCGACGTGATTATTTTCCGTATTCAGTTAATTCCAAAAGGTTCTATATGCCCCAGGATTTACGACGTTATGCTTTTACTCGTCCAATTTTCAATTTCGACGTTTTTTTTTAAAAACATTTTGAAGTTTTCCTCGTAAATATATAGATATGTGCAAAAAAATTATACGAACTCTTGATTTCAAAAAATTCCAAACGTTCCATCGAATGTATGTAGGTATATCGAAGTCATGAAATGATTCAAAAAAGCTAACGCTTGTTAGTGTATGATTTTTCTTTTTTCTTTGATCGTCGCGAAGCTCGGAGCGTATGTCTTCATCGTCGTCTTTGTTACGCAGACTATCTGCCCTATACTGTCTGTAAAATATCATCGTGGATTCTGGCTATAGATATCTACGTATGTATGCACGGGTGTGTGTGCGTATGTGTGTGTGTTGTGTCGAGTAAAGTCTTGTGGAGAGAATATTAATGGCGTCGGTCGGGTTGTAAGCCTCGATTCTCGGTTGCTTGACTCAAGAGAAAAGTAAAGTCTCTTATACCTACTGCAGGCGCAAAGAAGTTTTACGGTTAGCCATGCGGGAGCTCTTTGCATCCGTCGCACTTTGACTTGCTGCATTGCTGCAGCTACACGCAGTTCCGTGAAACGTTACTTCGTTACTTCCCTCGTTCCTTCCTTCCTTCGTTCGTTCGTTCGCTCGTTCGTTTAACTCTTATGTGCGTATCAACGCCTATGCAATTCATTCCACACTGCAGTGTATACATGGTATTCTCATTTTTTTCATTAATTTTTCGACTAGAATAATTGTTATATTTTCTTACGATTATTCCCATCATTATTCAAAGATCTAGCGCGTTTTTTCTTTCCTTTTACTCGCTTCTACGATAATCTTTACAGAAACTCATTAATCTGCAGAATATTTAATAAGGTAGTAAGTTTAAATCCTGATGTGATATCGATGTATTGAAGAACAAAAGCCGGTTTGATTTCAGATTAGTGTATATAGTATATAATACCCATGTGTACCTACCTACGTATATGGATTAGCGGAAGTTTTATTGCAATTTTTCATTCAACCCATGGAATTATACTGCAAAGAGCAACGAGTCGTAAATATTTAACAACTATCGAGGTGTGCTTTTCACTTCAATGTTACACCCATACCTATTATATATATATATATATACACTATAGGTATGTGATACAGTTGAACAAAAGCTCTCGTTGAACTATAGACCGTCGTACACCGTGCTATGAGTATAACTACAGCCGAGTAATTAAAAACCTCGGCAATATACCTAGAGTCACTTGTTTTTCGAACATCGCGATAACCAGAAACGAATTTATTGGATAAAATCAATTGTGTACTCAGCTACCCATACATATGTAGATAAATTCGAATTTGAATTGAGAAAAAAGAGTCTCATTTCTTCTCTGGGTTTTATTCCGCGAATATTAAAGCAATCATTTTTCTACAATATCGCGAAAAAATTGAATATGAAATCGCAGTAGAGGCGGAAGGTGAAGTTGATAGAACCGTACACGAGATTGATAATGCAATCGTACTTTTCAAGATTCGGTACGAGAGAGGGCATTAATTTGGCACGCAGTTTTGGACAACGGTTAACGCGTGCGTCTGATAGAGCGATATATACTGATACAAAAACGAACTAATTTACTGTTCAAAATCAGCAGAACGATATACATGGGTATAATATTAATCATGCAGTCAAGTTTTTACAACTGCACGAAAATTGATATAAATGTGGTATGCGATAAATGAACAATTTTTTCATATATTGTCACATGTAAAAAAAATAATAACTTCTCACAAAATATATATGCGGAATTATTCCCCACGCTTCAATATTACGCATATATCTTTACCGAATTGAATTTCAAATCACGTGTAGGTATATAATATATATATACGATACGTAAAAGTTATTACGCATTAAAAGGAGAGAAAAATTCGTACGGAGGTGTTTTTCGGTCGTTGTATAAGGAGGTGGATATATAGGTATATAGCTATACGTGTACTTATGTACCTGTATATATAATATAGGTATGCGTTCATGATCACCGTCAAAGAAAGCTGCGGTGAATTTGAAACAGCGGCTGTTGAGTCATGTTTAAAAATACCTAAATTTAAGAAAAAATTAAAAATCATGTACTGCAATTGTATACATATATCCATCGTGATCGTCCAAATAAAGTCTCGACGATTTTTAAGCAGCTTGACTTTTGATGATAAATTAAATATAGTCATATAGACGTATGCACGGCTACGGTCTTACGTATATATATACATATATATATCCTTCTTATATCCTTTTCTTAAAATTGTTAGTCAAGACACCGCGGTGCGCACCGTCGACGCCTAAAATTTACAAATTTATTACACCTACCCTAAAAAACGTGCCGACAGTTTAAGAACCCATTTCTTTTTTACTCACTCTCTCTCTCTCTCTCTTCATTCTTAGGCAAAGGCTGAACGTTTTTCTTCAAATATATATATCCAAAAGTATTACAATTTGATTAGTTTTTTCCGTCTCTATATTTGTATACGAAAACAGAGTAACTATAACGCTTCCCCCTTCCGGTTCTGCGATCCTCCGACAAAGCGATTTCCGGTCTTCTTCTATGCCTCGCAGTTTAAACCGTAGGTAGATGTACGGCTATATTAATCCAACCCTTTCCTCAACCCTACCCGTTTGAAAACGCGCGTCTCTTTAGGCACCCGTGCAGCATACGAATAATTGTTCTTTTGACGCAGTCCATTACACATGACTGTAGTCAGTTCTGGTATAAAAACAAAAAACAAAAACCAAAAAACAAAAAACAAAAAAAAGAAAGTGGAAAGAGGAAAAAGGTAAAAGGTAAAAACTAATGCGAAAAATTCTTTTTTAAAAGCTAAATGAAGAAGGTTCCCCCAGTAAATATCTATAGGCCCCTTGCGTAACATACAGACACGCTACTAGTGTGCGTGAGAGCTGTGTACGTATACGGCCAACAGCGCCGCCTAACGTGGATGCCTGCCAAAACTTGGATGCCAATTTCATGCATGTATACGCCACACAAGCTTAGTTTACTTTGTCTGTATGTTACGCAATGGGCGTATACAGCGTCTAGTATATAGTGCTATTTGATTTAAAAACGCGCTTCTTTTTTCCCATTTTCATAGACACTTGGTGCAACAGAAGTTCACCAGTATAACTAAAGTAGAGCAAAGAGAGCAGAAACTTTACGGGTATTTGTACAAATAATGGCCGATTCATTAGTCGGTTCAGAGTTCACGAGAGCGAGAGCGCAAAAGCGAGAGCGAGACCGATTACGTCATCGAGCGAGAATTGGTCCATATAGCTGCAAAGACGTTGTCGCCGAAGCGAGGGTTATGCAGTAGGGATGAGTACTTCGAGTTAGTTGGTTGAAAATTCTTGGTTGGATTGGTGAGATGATATTCTGCCTTATACCTACTACATAGGTACATTACTTTGATATGTAGCATGCATACACGTACACATACACGCATGCTATGCTCTCATACAGCTTCGTTTACTCCTTACGTCCACAAACTCCGTCAAGTGTCAGACCTATATAAGATGGGATGCGATACGACGTCTGACCCTCGAAGAATGTTTATTACCCTGCCAGATGCTCTTCTCGCAGTAATTTTTTTTTTTTTTTTCTCTCTTCTTCAGCGATCGCACAAATAAGCCTTTTTTTATCCGATGCAATGAATCATATTAATGAATATTTTCGCATTCATCCGCGAATATTATTATTATAATATATTTTATATTAGTGTACCTATACTATACGATTCGCGAAAATTTTTATCATCTTCATAGGCGAGAGTGCAGGAACACAACGAACCTCCCATGGGAAAAAAGAAAACAGTTTGAACGGTTCCAAAAGTACATTTCGATCGATTATTCATTTATCACTCACGAAACAAGTTTACCCCATTGATATGTACATGTCTGACGTACTGCAGGTTAATACGAAGCGATTGAATTTCGCAAACGTGTAATTGTAAAGAATTGGGGGATTTTCGTTTATACGATGCTTGAAAGAACACAGAGTTTGAATAGTTTCACTGATTGATTTTTTTCAAATTTAAACTATTTTTGGGCAGATTCATTGTGCTCTAATT
Organism: Tenthredo livida; assembly: GCA_963992785.1. NCBI lineage: Eukaryota > Metazoa > Arthropoda > Insecta > Hymenoptera > Tenthredinidae > Tenthredo > Tenthredo livida. Next base: position 5,560,556 of record OZ023066.1, read on the forward strand.
TCCCCTCCAGTACAAAATTGTGGCTTTATTGTATATGGTGGTAATAGAGGGTAATGTATCGTTTTGATTTCTCAGAGTAAATTAGATCACTGTGTTATTATTATATTATATGAAATATATAATAATAATATGTACATACAAGTGATTTAATTCCATCAAGCGGATATGTGGGTATGACAGCTATTTCCTTTTTGAAAAAGCACGTAGGTATGTGTGTCGGTGTATAATACTGCAGCTCAACTCCTATTTGTATATTTTACTTTATCGGAGTTAAGTAGAAAGCTCGGGTAGCTTCATAATTGGAATTGTAATCAAGACTGTAGCTGGTAAAGAAACCATATTGCGGTATAACGAATCGCGTAAACATGTTTTGCAGAAATTCTCCAATATACTTACGCGCGGAAAATAATTTTTTTAGGAACAATTATAACTCTATATCATGGTTGAATATCTGTAGCTTTTATCTAACCAAAAGATTATACGAAATACTATATTTATATCATTTTTATAACAAATAACAAATACATGCCATTATCAGCTTTTGTTTAATGCGGTTTTTATTCTGTCAACAAATACATTTATGTCCATATGAGGGAATCCTCGGGCTTATAAGGTCAATACTAAAAATAGTATAATACAGGGACTGGAATATTCACAAAGGCGTTTTCATTTCAATTCAATTTTTAGTAGGTATAAGTATATATATTTAATTTGATGCCATAGTAGGTATATACAAGTGCGTTTCCATCGAATTGGAAAATCATATGGCGCCCGGGAAGAATACTTCGAAGAACGATCGGAACACGTCGAAAGAAGAAAGATTTTTACGCAAATAATCTTCTGTTTTTTTTTTTTTTTTTAGCAATTTTCAACCAAGGTGCCCACTTTGCCATATCATTACAAGTGGAACATGAATGTCTGCACTGTAGTCTCTGACCTTAGGATAATGAATGTTTCTTTTTCAGAGGATATTATACATATATGTGTACACATATATACATATATGTATATGCATGGACCAGTCCCTGGTATACTAATAAAAACTGATTTACACATCGAACGTATCACAGCAGCTGCTACCAATTTCACTTACTTAACTTTCTGCCCATTCAATGCCTATGTCTGTATGTAGTACGTTGCTAGGTGTAGTGCTACCTATACCTATGTGTAATATAAATGTAGATACAGATACATCCATTATTTATACTAAAAAATACCCGTTTATAAATTCGCGATACTTACGGCCGCCTAGCTATAGTCAAGATTGCGTATATAGAAATAACGACGCAGGGCGAGCTAGGCATCACCGTGTGATGCTCATTGTTAAATCGATTATTATGGCCACGAAGGGACGGGACCAGTTTCTCAATCTAGTTCTCTTCAGGATGTGTAAATATGGCGTCCGCGTCCCTACGATCCTCCTGGAACTATTTATTCCCTCATATCTCTACGGCGTCTCCTGCAGCGCGCAATGTGTGTCTTGAATAATGCTTTTGGCCTTATGGAAAAAGCTTAACTACGTCTATACGAAATAAAAGTTAATTGACGGACTATTCCTGCAGAGTTGAAAAACTTGTCGATGATTTCACTATTTTCTAAGCAGAAAAATAAATTAAAGAGAAAAAAAACCCTTAGGACAAGCTTTTTCTTCTGCTTTCTTTTTCGTTGCGGAACGTGAGAAATTTGGGAAAATAGAGGAATAAGATGTGCGAAACTGAATTCAAATTCGTCTCAAATATTCCGATCAAGATATGCCCGATGAATCCGACCTTGGGATTAGTATGGGGGAATAGCTATGAATGGAATTAGAATCTGGTATATAATGCCGGAGGATTCTAACGGCCCTTTCTTAGGGAACAGAGAAAGGCATAATCCAATCGTATAGACGTCTTCTCAAGAAATACTTTACAAAGCATGTCCTTGGAATGGATTAGTTTTATTGGACTAGGACCCGGAGCTGGTTATCCGGTTTTGGTATATAACCCTTATATATTTATGTTGCGGTCTGAGAGCGGCAAATTTTTAATATTATTAGTTGTTTTTTTTGCAAATTTTTTTTTCCAATTAAAGTTATACGATCAAGTTCGTTTAATCGCCGGAATGACATCGAACGTATAAAAAGGAACGGTGATATTCCGAGCGCGAAGAGTCCGCGAATAATATATATGTGTCGCGGAGAAGTTAATTGTTAGTTCGAAACTATGCCGAGGGTTTGAATAATAATCAAAAAGTGATGAAATTCTATAGATATTACGATATTACGGTCATAGAGTGCAGCAGAAACTTTGCTAAATTAAATAAGGAGTAACACCTTCGTCATACTCTCGCACAGCTTTAACTTTTTTTTATCTCGAATATATCGCTGCACGAACAATCAATTTTAAAACGATTAAAACTATTCTATATTATAATCGGGCATTGGGGCTGCCAAGACAAAAAAAAAAGATACGAATTAGCACTGATCGTTTCCATATTTAGATACTATATTATCCTGAATTGAAAAAGAGACTCAGATCTAAAAAGTATGCAATTCGTCTGGATTGCCTGGTATGACGATGTGAATTTTTTATCAAATAGTAGCAGCGACGCCCACTAAAATTTCGCAGTTACAGATTGGGGAAATTCACCGAGAAACACACAAATTATACGAGAAATTTTGTAGTTCAATAACATTGTATTATAGAATATGAGAAAATTCTTGAAGAAATTCTATATTATGTATATTATATAGAGATCTGTTTTTTGCATAGCGCTTTTCCGCGCAGGGTAATATATTAAAGAAACTGAGACATTATTCGATGCAAGTTGTTATGTTATCAGGAGTATCAGGGCATATATGAGAAGACATACGGTTAGACCACGGGAATGTTATTGCAAGCCTTGGGTGCAAGCACAACGAAATTCCAAACATAATGGAACAACGCAGATACGCAGCCCACCCTGCAGCGCATAATATCTCCGAGGTGATGCACATACATGTATACATGTGCATATGCACACATGAATTTACACCTTTTAAACAAAAAAGGACTCATATGCCTTTTCCACCTCAGGTGTAATAAAACTTTAGGTAGGTATGCTTCGCTTATGTGACACATTTAACCACCTGTATACTATTATATACCTTGTACACTTGTTATCTGACATTCTGAAGGTATAGCAGATGATTCCTGAACCAGAACCGAATAGAGACGAGGAAAATTGTTCAACATTTATTCAATACGTCTAATTTGACATTTTTTTAAACTCTTTATTGCCAATTTACTTATAGCATTGGTTTGAAAATTTCATTTTCAATCAATTATCATTTCTGTTCTATACATACTATATTCGTCGATATAAACTTGTATTATTTCACTTTACATTCTACGTAGAAATTTATAGGGCCCATTTCTTTTTTTGTTTCAATGTCTGAAAGAAGTAATATTTTTGAAAAGTAATTTTTTTATTTTTCCAACGAATTTTTGAAATTTTTAGGAATCGTTGGAAATAATTTTTCTTACAGTGTTATCGTCCGTGAATTTTAGATCTGTAGAATATTTACTAATGCGTTTATGAGAAAATGAAAGAAAATGTAATATACGGGTTTCTTATTTCGCAAGTTATTTCTGTCTCTCAATATTGTATATATCGATAAGTACATAGTGAGATATATCCGCGGAAAGCCATATTTCACTTTGTCACATGGTGCAGGCAGGCTGGCAGGCAGGCTTTTTCTCATTACTAATTTTAGTAAAGTAGCTCGTGTATATCTCTGAGTAGTGAAAAAATTGAATCAAGAATCCGATAGTCTCTGGAGACTTTAAGACAGAGCTTGGGAATACACCTCAATACCTGTCAATGAGAAGAAAAGAGGAAAAACGACCGAAAGAGGGAAAGAAAGGGGTAACAAAAAAACAAACAACCAAAAAAAGAATTTAAACGTGTCTAAGCCAAAACAGACGGTGGTGAGAAGATAATTCAGACCACTTGCTCAGCCCTTCGTCAAGGGTTTGAAAAAAAAAGAGGAAAAGAAAAAAGAAAGAAAAAAATTGAGTAAACTAAGAAATATTAAGGTAATGAAAAAAATTAAACGACGCGAACACGCGTATTACCGATAATCATCATAGTTCTTTCGTGCTCTTTAACGAATATACCTACTACCTACTATGAGATGTATAAAAAGACTCCGCGATCTATTTTATAGTATAGTACGTCGGAGTTTTTTTTTATGTTTATTTATTTTTGTTTCCCGAAATTTATTTTCACCTATATCAGGTATATACCTACTCTCCTGCGAGTTATATTATAGACATGGATATTTTTTTTTTTTTTACCCCAGCTCAAAGCGGACAGAAAAGGTTTTCGTTGTCCTTTATAGGACAGAGCGCACAATTTTGCAAAGTATAAAGCGTGTACGTATACAGACTACTGCGTAGATACGTATACAGACAAAAAGAAGGATGAAAATTCTATAAGCTGTTATAATACCTAAGAAAAGAAAACGTAAAGAAAGAAAGAAGAAAGAGAAGGTGATTAATGATGAAAAAAAAATAAAAAGAAAATTGTTAGCGTTATATTCTTTCACTTATCGTAATAATTTGTTAATAATGATTATTTATACACCTCTAATTATTATTATACATTATGTATAAGTGGGGAAACAAACAAACCGAGTGATTCTCTCATTCCTTATGTGGAATCAGATGTAAAAATAATTTTCATCCCGATTTCGCTCGCGAGTAGGTATAATCCACGGTATAGCTATATCTCTAATTTCGCAAGCAACGCCCGCAAAGGTATAGCTACGTAACGATGACGGTACGCCCTCACGCTAACGACTACTGCACTGGACTAAAGAATCAGAATTTCCATATGTACCTACGTATATAGGTACGTACCCGGAGAAGAAGCAGAAGAATTTGTGTCAAGAGACGCGTTTCGCCTCCTACAGCCACTTACAGAGACTTATACTCGGCTAGGCATATAAAATAAAAGAAATTTCTATCTAGGTATCTGGTAGTATATACCTATATTATATACTCACATACCGTATACCATGTATGTATACATGTATGATATATATCCGTGCCGATGTTCATATACCTACTTTCCAGGCATAAGTCTACAAACCCTGACGATATACCGCATACATGTGAATGTGAATATAGGGGACATTCCGCGTCAAATCGAACGGTTCATTTCGCCGACCTCACATTTCAAATTCCATACCTTTTTTCGATATTCGCTCATCTTATATAACCTGAACCTTGAATACGCTTCTGAAGAGAAATTTGCGACGAAAAAGAAAAAAACTCAGGTTTTTCAAATAGCGAAAGAAAAAGACTGATGATTTTTTCTCGCTATCTTTTGAAGCTAAAAAGTTCGAAATAGGATCCAAATTGGTCAGAAATGAAAAATCATGCCCATATTTTTTGTCAGATTTTGAACGAAATGCCCCATATATCAATCTGGAGATTTTAGACGAATGCCAGCTAGTTGTTCGATAACCACCGACTATCCAGCTGCTCCAATAGCCAGCTGTACATGTGGTATATAGGCGTATATATACCTTATACGTATGTATAAAAATACAAAACACGTGCGTATTTACGGCAGCGAATCGTGGATATAAATATACCGAAAACTTTTGACGGTTTGCTTGTCAATTTATGGTAATAAGGATATTGCAGGGCTGCCGAAATCCCTGAAATCGATAACACAGGCGTATATAGGAGGTAGAGACGATACTAGCTGTAACAATATTCAAATATTCTTTTTTGTCATTCGCATACAAATTTTTGACAATATAAATTCACCCGCAGATTGATTTCTATTTTGTATACGCATCTATATATGTGCATAAAAATAAAGGACAAACAAAATATATTCAAGTCTCGAGAATTGAAAATGAACAAAACTATATTCGTATGTCTTTCGAGAAAGAGGAGAAGTCCTGCAATTATCGTTATGGAAAACCTGCGACGTATACCTACATACATCGTTTATCGCGCGTGGAAATAGACGCTGAAATTAAATCCTCGTTGTCAGGTGTTCGTTGATAATTATGTATACATTTCTGAACATGTATTGGGTTCAAACTCGAGCGATACCACTGGGTGATATTAATATATCATATACCTGAATATTTGTACATTATAAACCCGCGCGCGTACAATTATCTGCAGCAAGGCATATAACCCGAGTATTTTTTTTTTTTCTCCTTTTCGTAATTGTCGTCGTCGTCGTTATCGTCGTCGTATCCGATAATAATTATATTTCAACGAGTATGTATGTAACGCATGAATTTATAATTCGAGGGGTAGACAAATACGGAGAGAAATGTAAATTTAAATATATATTAAGTAATTATAATACACATATATATATATATATATATATATATATAAGGAATTGATTTAGCGAGAGTGAAAATTCTATGCAGCATCTATTAGCGTTCGGATACAGCATTTTAAGTTGTATAGGTATGTACTTTTCTTTCTTTCAACAGTCATGTCAGCGTTAATTATTAACTTTAAATTTTAATCACGTTCTTGCACACGTCCGGTCCGATCTTCCGGTCTCCGTGCGCGTAATGATGCATCATCTTCTGTTTTCGTAATCAATATCCATATTATGTTCACCGACAGATTAAAATTTCGGCTCGAGTGCAGCTAGGTTGAATTCATTTTAAATCAAACATACTTAATTTCCATCAGCAAAACATTTCCGTTTATATGCGTTGGATCATTTTCGAGTTTCGATGCTCTCACGGGCCAGAACGTCAGCAAACATATACAAAAAAATGTAGCTAAAACCCCAGGTTCCTATCTCAATTCTAAGCACTGCCTCAAAGCCGTCGAATTTTCCCATTTGAACGAAACACGACTTGTGACATAGCGCGGTTCATCTTTTTTCTTCCGATTGCAGTACAGCTTTGAAAAATCTATGCATTACTTAGAATCGAGACATGAATCTGGGGTTTTGACCAAATTTCTTTAGAAAATGATCAAATCGAGGATCACGTGTATAAATAAAAGCTGAATTAATAAGAATGAGAAGAAAAATGAAAAATTTATTACAGCGGTGAAAAATAACGTATTCATGTATGTAGCTATAGGCAGAGAAAGAAGCGCCGAATATTATTCGCGTAGTGGGTAAATCGACCGCGCTATGACACGTGCAGCAGTTTTATTTTATACACACAGTCGAATATCTATATGTTCAGTAGTCGCATTGTCTGCAATAACGGTTGTATACGTAGTCTGCAAATTGCCTCGGAAATTTTCTCCGTTCCTTTGGCATTATAACTACTATCGCGTTTTCGGTTGACTGGACTTATAAGGCGCGGCTTTGCACAATGTGTGGATATATAGATATGTTTATGCACAAAGTATCGTAATACATATACGTGTTACTGCACGGTATGCAGCAGTTGGTTGTACATATATACCAATATACATGATACATAAATGTTATACGTTCCGTGTTCGAACTCCGAAAACGCGAGAGTTATAACAGTTACGAGTTTTTACTTTCAATCGTAAACGTCACGTCCTAATACACGAGAGTCCGTAGATATTATATTTAAACCCATAAACCAAATGCGCTATACGTTCATACATGAACCGATGTCGAAACGCCGCATGAACGAACCCAAAGAGCTTTAGTAATTAGAATATATAACGGTATCAATGCATGATCTCTAACCAAGTGGCTAATAATCCACAAATCCATTAGCCGATGTTGAATAATTAACACCGACAATGTTTTTTCATCGGTTTTTAACCGGCCAAATAACCCGATGTCGCGTTACCTCGCATTGTTACAAGTTAAGTAGAAACAACAGAATTAGACAATAGGCATAATACGAAATTCGAAGGACTCAGTAGAAATTGGGTAGAAAATAAGGAAGGAAAGTGACGATAGGCACTCGATACGCAAAGGAAAGGTATAAGTATGTATACATATATATATGTGTGTGTATATGTATGCATGCATACAAGGCGGTAGCCTTGATCGCCTAATATGGACAAAGGTGTCTGAATCGAGTGCCGTAACGCATAGTGTGATTAATGTGATCTTGATTATTGAGTAAAGCGGGACTCACCTCGATTCAGTATATCTATGTCGTATCGTTTACTGCTCTGTCAACGTCCGCACTAATTTATTTAAATTAGGCCGACTTCGTACACGGCCTACCCACGCCTAGGCCCTACTAGTCACTAAACTCAACCTTACTTTACCAGATCTTAAAATGTATATACATATAACATGATCAGAATTCAGAGATGAGTTCAGACCAGATTGGTCAACTCGTCCTGTGTATTCGTATAGTTCGATTTTAGTCAACGCGCACCACACGGTGCCTCAGGCAACTATACGAGTTTTCGAAAATCTGAACACAGGTGGCGCCACGTATCAGTATCAGATCGGGGAATCCCTGCGGATTCCCCGGAATTCGGATCGAAACCTACAGTAGCGACATCTACGATAAAGATTCGAAGCTTTGCTGCTTATTCACTCATTCTACTCTCGATTATGTGTCTGCCTTAGTACAGCCGGCTTTATGCTTGTAAACAAGTGTTTCAACTTATGTCAGTTTAGTGAAATATTCCGAGTGTCATTTTCCGTGATATTATTACTTTAACAGACAAACAATGGGCGTCACAGTGTAAGTATCAAGCAGAATTGGCTATTCTACAATCGCATAGGTTCAATCGCCTCATACAATCACATGACGCTATTTCAAGAACTGATTAAACTCGCTTTGAGAGGTTATGCGGCTTTTTTCATTCCTCATTATTTCCGCGGAATTATACGATCACGCTGTTTATTGACATGAAATAACCTCGTTACGATTATTCCTCATCAATATTTATCCAATGTCGTCGATTATTAGAGATGAGAACGTTGTTCCTATAAGTTCCTGTACATTCTCCTTTTTAATTTTGTCAAATATCCCGTATCCTAGATTGCAGCAGTTTCCTATGACAGAGAATCGGACCGGTCCTCAGACGATAGAATTTCTTACAAAAAGAGTCGTCGCCCTCGGAGCTATTCAGACCGGGCAGTTTTTAGTCGACTGTGAAACGTACCAGTCAGTGTCTCAGCTCGGTGAGTGCTTGTTATGGTTGGTTTATTTTTTTCAAGTCTTTTCATTCCGCCAATTGCATTATTTGAATATTTGTTAGCTATGTATCAGGAAGTTATACTGCTTGATAAAGAAGAAACTCTTTTCAAATTTACTCCTGCGTAGTTGGTAAAATTTTGTAAAGATGGAGCCACGGTGATGATTTTCTCCTCCGGTTGTTGTATGAGAAAATTTTTAGTCAAATAATTGATTGTTATTCCAGATATTTTTAGGGAATTTTATTTGTCTTATTATTAATAAGCGTAAAGGAATTGAGGTGAGAAAGAAAAAAAATTATCGAGAAGTCAATATTTTACTTGTATTTCTCTATTGAATATTACTTTTTTTGTTTTTTTCTTTTGCTATTTGGCTGCGATATACATATCTCTCTCTCTATACATACACACACAATTTCTTTCTTTTCTGATATCATATACACTCTGTATAATTCCCCTTTTCTTTTTTATTTTCGTACGTAAGCCAAGTTTCGTTTAGTTAAGTTTAGTTTTCTAGTATAGGTACAAACGTAAAATCATACGCTTTACGGTTTACTTAGTTCTTTTTTTTCTTTCATTATCGGGCTTAAGTACGTTATACACATAAATACACGTTTCAATTATTAGTCATTAGCTAGACGATATGACGCTATGTAAAATAAGGAAACAACAAAGAAACTCATCGACATTTCTCACTCATAATAACAAATCACAAATGAAAATCAAACTTCAAATAATCGGCAGTAATGCTGCTCCTCTTTGTGCTAATTATTATTATAACTTCATATCAATCTATCGTACATACATATACAATTCACCTGGTCTACGTTACACGTTTAACAAGCGAATGCCCAGCGTTGCGCAGTCAGAAGTGCGCATGTATTTAGCCAATCTCTGAAATTACAATTATTACCTTAAAACATTATTTTCTTTTCAAATTTGTTCTGTTCTGTACTAGAGCTTATGGCAAAGAAAATATTTACAGTATACAGAGCCGAGATATACGCTTAGTATTTTATCTATTTAGATTTATGAGTATAGCTGTTTCTAATAATCAATTTTTTTTGTTTTTTTTTTTTCTCTCTTTTTCTTACATTATTATGCTTAGGTACAATTTTTTTTTCATATCAATTTCTTAATGTTAACAATCGTTTTTATTTTTTTCTAAGTAGTAGGTTTATTAAATAGATTAGGCGAATAGAAATTGGCTACAACTAGGCGTTTTTACAAAAATATTAAATCTAGCAAGCGAAGCTAGAGGTGACGTTAATTTTTTTTTTATTTATTTATTTATCTTTTTTTCTATTTCAAATCGTTGCGCTTTATGGAAAATACATTTTGTAGATATATTTTTTAATTTAATTTTTTTTTCTTGTTTTTTTTTTTTGTTTCTCAATTCTGCGATACATGTATACACGTTCGTGTATAATCATATATATATATATATAATATAATATTCTTTCGGAATTTCAAGAATTCTTTTCTTTTCCTTTTGTATCTACTCACATGGCCAGCATTGATTTATTACTTAGCTTCGAATAAAGTTTCTTTTATTATTATTATTATTATTATTATTATTATTATTATCATTATTTATTATTGTCGCGAAATATATATATATATATTTTTTAAATATAATTATATTATTGTACATTATATTATATATAATAATATGCATAGGAAGATTGTTAGAAATTCATTAATATTCTATAAGCAATTCGTGGTTTTATTATTAGACGAAAACTATCTCATTCGCTGCACTTCAATCGTTGGCTAATTAATTTTTCCAATTAATCAACGTTTAAAACAGCTAGTTTTTTTCATCGGATATAATATCTATATAATTTTCCAATATTATTTCATTCTTTTTTCATCAATTAATCTCTCTCTCTCTCTCTCTCTCTCAGTTATTATAATAATATAGACCTTCAATTCACAGAAGTGCACAATGCAGATTTCTTTTTATATAAATGTATGTATATTGTATATAGGTATATGTATGTTTATATCCTACTGGGGGGGGGGGCAACAAAATTTGTTCCTTAGATTACAGGTAATATATTGTCGTTTTCTTTCTCCTTTATTCGTCTTATCATTTTTTTTTTTTTTTTGATTTTATTTTTACTCAAGCATTTAAAATGACGATTACGAGGGGTAAAACCCTTGGCAAAAAGATGATAGAAGCGTTTATTAAACGCTGTTTATTTAAAGTTTTTCAAAAAATTTCTACTCATTGATGATAATAATTTTCTAAATATATATAATATATAGTAGGTATACGTAACGCTACGCTAAGCGCCTTAAGTACATTTGTTTATTTTATTTATTTATTTATTCATTTTTAATAACGATTTTCTCTTTATTGTCTACACGGATTTGAAAGACTATATAAATTGCGATAAAAGATATCAGATATGGCAGGGATATGACTCACGGATTTTCGAATATAAATGTATTTATATATAGGTAATATATAGTTAAATCACGATAACTCAAACTCGCAAGTACATAATAATAATATAAATTAGGTATACATGTACCTATATAATAACTTTGCATTGCAAGTTACGAAATTATCGTGCAGGCTATTACTATACAAGTTATTAATTAGTTAGCCCGTGATTGCTCTTGCTAATAACTATATAAAAATACAAAATTTAAATGCAAATCTCATCAAGATATTATTTTCCTTTTTTGGTTTTCTGTTTTTTTTTTGTTTTTTGTTTTTTTTATCATTTTGTTTTTTCCCTACGAACAAAGGCTTAGAATTTTTCAATTGCACAAGATCATTGATAATATATATATATATATATATGGGGAATTCCACGTGAACTCGACCAACTTTTTTCCCTCACTATTTTTGATTCGCTTCATGATTATTTATTCGATTCTACGATCTCGAAAAAGCACTGCTGAATTTTTTCAGATTTTTCCCTCCAACCGTTAATTTTTAATAATCATTCAAACCCATTTTGAAATCGGCATTCTTTAAAAATCTCGAAAAATTCTCAAAAATATTTTTTTTTATTTCGATCATTTTGACACCCCTTCCATGATGGGATCATTATTCCTTCTGTTTTTCGGCACTTTTGACATTTTGATAAAACGAAACACCATGTTCCAACGTTTTGAAAATTCTTGAAAAATTACCGAAAATTCTGTGTTCAATTCTGAAAAAAAAATATTTTTTTTTCGTCCGTCATCGCGGGTCTCCCGCGAAAACATTTAGAATTGAACACAGAATTTTGGTAATTTTTCAAGAATTTTCGAAACGTTGGAACATCGTGTTTCGTTTTATCAAAATGTTAAAAGTGCCGAAAAATAGAAGGAATAATGATCCCATCATGGGAGGGGTGTCAAAATGATCGAAATAAAAAAATATATTTTTGAGAATTTTTCGAGATTTTTAAAAAATGCCGATCTCAAAATGGGTTTGTATAATTATTAAAAATCAACGGTTGGAGGGAAAAATCTGAAAAAATTCAGCAGTGCTTTTTCGAGATCGTAGGATCGAATAAAAAATCATGAAGCGAATCAAAAATAGTGAGGGAAAAAAGTTGGTCGAGTTCACGTGAAATTCCTCATATATATATAGGGTAGTACGTACACACTTATATTTTCTCTTTCTTCATTCATATATGTATAGTATATGTATGTAGTACCTCCTTACACAACACGTTTAATAAAAAGAAATTTATAATTATATATATATATTATATATATATATTTTTTATACTTATTTACAAGTTTGGCAATAGAGTCGGTATTGTCGTCTGTTATTTCTTAAAAAATAATAAACTATAATATATATACTATATTATATATATTTACTCTATACTTAAACCTAATTAAATATAATATATATTATATCATAATATTATATAATATATTAATATATCAAATACATCGTACGATATTGTCGAGTTTTCGAAGTCATTTCGTTTGCTATTATATGAACAAACGAAGCAGCATTTACATACTGCACACACGCATACATCCACACATACAAATATATATTTAAACTAATTATACACCTATATTTATGTTATATTATATATAATATCTACCAATAAATATATATAGGCAATTCTATAATAACGTAATCTAAGAATATACGAAATATTTAGCTAAATCGTTTTTATCCTCGTATATTATAATATCAAATATTATGATCATATACGTAATATTGTCGTGGTTTTTATTTTTTTATTCTCTTTTTTTTTAATTTTTTTTTTAAATTTTCTTTTTTTTTTCATAGGAAGGCACGATGTATGGAAGTTCTGCCTATATAGTCGCGTACGAGATTTGAAATCGAAGAAAAAAAATTGAACAAAAAAAAAATTAAAAAAAAAAACAATTAATATATTATATATAAACAGCTTTTTTTTTTTTTTTTTTTGAATCTATAAATTCTTATCCTGCATCATTTTATAGCTACATATATAGGATATACATATATATATATTTATTGTCCATCAAAGTGTTTCGTCAGATATAGCTAATGAAAAATCGTTAGAAGATTATTCGATAAGTGAGCGTCTCCCTTTTCTTATTTTTCTTCATTGGTTTTTTTCTTTAGGCTGATATTTTTTCGGTGTATAGAAAAAACCTAATTCTAAAATGAACAGCATCACAAGTAACACGTCTTGTAATATATCAGTGCCACCGTGTCTTTGCCATAAATGCGGTATTCTCTTTCGTAATGAACTCTTCCCGGTGCATAATTCCCGATTTCTCTTGACAAGCTCTTGTTAAGTCTCGCCAAAGTGCGGGATATTCTTTCCCCGTTATCAATATCGCTTTCACCGACTTGTCTACTGTTGCCGTTTCGTCTGTGAGAATTTCTCCTCGTCATCATGCAAGGAGGATAAGTACCCTGAGTTAATATCCTGTCGATTTCAACGGCTGTTAAATTCTGAACACTTTTTTCCTGCAATCTTCGACAGTTGAAGTCACTGGGCGATACGTATTCCTCGAAATTAATCGTTCTACTTCTCCTCGGTATTGTCGCCGACATTTCCCTCTCGTCGTTCGAATATCTACCCGATCTTTGACCGTGTAAATTGGTGAACAAAAATTCGCCAGGATTTTCGCATCGTCGAGGAATCTTCGAGCTCATAGCGACTTGGTTACAGCTCCTTGTTGCTTGGAGGGGTCGGGATGCACTGCAGGAACTGATTATCTTCGGCGGATATGAATTCCTCGATAATTTTTTATCCCCTCGATTATTTCCGACAATTGTGTCAGAATTCGTTTGGAAATTTGTGTTTTGATATTCGTTGAAGGATAAGTCGGGGCATTTTTGCAATCGCGGCAAAGTTTCGGGCTGCAAATTCTCGTTTTGGTGATAAAATAGCCGCCCTTTAGCCTGCACGTAGTTGCCAACGTTTTTAGTAAACTTGCCAGTTTTTTGAGCAATAAAACCGCAGTAGTCAGAAAACCGGCGATTTCTTTCCGGGAATATGGTGGAATAACTTAAAGCTGCCTGGACGCCGGACGGGCGATTTGAGTCGTAAAAAACCTGGGGTTGGTGCACGTTTGGATAAGCACCACCGGGTAATGGCTTACCGGTTTTTTCCAGGTTCGAAAGACCCCCCGTCAGCGAGGCCTTATACTACCGGGCTTCCGCGTAGTCGGGATTCATCTCGTCCAATTGTTTCCCTTTCGTCTCAGGTACGCAACAAACTACGAAGCATAAACCGCACACTGCCATTGCTGCGTAAAACCAAAACGCCCCGTGGAGGCCTAGGACCTGAAATTGGAAGACGAGACACAATTAGGAAAATCTAGTACTACGTCTGTGCGAAATTTGGTGAAAATTAGTTGACTTGTTCGCAAAAAGTGTTGAGAGACTATGTAGGTCAGATGGAGAATCCATTGGGAAGGTGCGGTAGGTACATGAGCTGCAACTGACCTGCTGAAAGTCGACGAATAGTTTAACCCCGAGGAAAGCACAGGCGTAGCTGAAACTGGTACTGAGGCTAGAGCCCAGGCCTCGATACTCGAGGGGGAAAAGCTCGCCAATCAATAGCCAAGAGATTGGCGAGATGCCCAACGCCAGGGCCGTGGTGAAGACGAGAACACAGAGCAATGGTATCCAGTCGTGTTGTCCTACTACCGGTGGTTCTATCAATGAAAGGTTCTGACCCTTCAGCATTGTGTCGTAGTACGCGTAGCTGCCGAAACCGGCCAGTGCTAACGACATGAAAACCGTACTTGCTATCAGCAGCGGTAACCTGCCTACTACGTCAATCAGAAAGCCTGAAATTGATGAATTTTCACGTGAAAAACTATGGAAAGAGAAATATCAGGGGAGAACGATGAATGGCATTTCTTACCTGATAGTAACGAGGCCAAAAGCTGAACGAACCCAATTGCTATGGCTGCCCAGTGAGGATCCATCCCTTTCAGTGTTTGACGAAAAATTGTAACCGCGTAAAAGTTGAAAGCATTAGCGCCAGAAAATCTTTGAAAGAACATCAGGCCGCATGTTATAGCTATCGGTTTGTAAAGACGAGGTGTTAGTATGCTGTTGCGGAGGGTTAGGCCATATTGGGTTGCCCTTGCTGCCGAGACGTTGGTCTTTATGATCTGGAATGAAGAAGTGAGGGATTAAGAAGATTTCGGGATTAACAATAGGAACAATTCATTGCTGATAGATTTTTATATCGGGAAATAAATTCGATCGATTTTTACCTGTAATTCGTAACTTATATCAACGTGGGGTCCACGCAGCCATTGCAGGCTTCTAGCCGCCTCTTCATCCCTCCCGTTCAAGACTAGGTACGAAGGTGTTTCCGGTATGAAAAGAGCCGAGATGAATAGCATCAGGGGCGCGACTGCAACTAGCATTGCACTTTGCCTCCAGTTCAAGTATGCTCCGGCGATGTAAGTCAGCAGCATACCGACGTGGCCAACAACCTTAACGACGGCTGAAAGACAGCCTCTGATAGCCGGTGTAGATATTTCGGATATGTAGACCTGGAAGAATGGGAAGATCTCGTGTAGGTGCGTTGTGCTGTGAATCGGGCAGACCGTGAATCGCCATTATTTCCCTTTGGGTATATAGGCACGTTAAATTCCGAGATATTGAGTCTTGAAGATATCCAATTACGAGATGAAGCGTAGCTTGAATCAATCCTCTTTCACCCAGTTGAACAAATAAGGGATTGAAAATAACGAGGAGGAAATAAGGGATGAAAAGATCCAAGATAAATGTGAAACAATGAGACCTCTTTCAGAGCGAATTGCTTTGCAATGTTTTCATTTCCTATACGTATTCTCACATTCACACTCACCTGTGTCACCATCATAATGATGGAGCAGCATAAGCCCCCAATTAAACTGGTCGTGTATATCAATTCAACCGTCGGTGCTACGACAGTAAGGAGCCAATTCGCCGTCAGAGGCAAAGACGTTGCTAGCAAAGCGAGACGTCGTCCACGACGAAGAACCCAGCCACCGATTATGGCGCCGCAAAGAGCGCCTAGCATCGACAACGAGGCCACCCATGAAGCTTGTTGTTCGGTTACGGCAAAACCGGACCTAAAACGAGAGACGAGAAAACCGTATTTTTCTTTTTCCTCGGCTTGTTTTAATAGCAATTTTCTACCCTAATTGTAGTTCTCACGCCTTAAACGCTCGCCCCAAACTCACGTTGGATTCCCTATGTGCACATTGTGCTCGTGCTCTTCTCGGAGAGAAGCTATCGCTGGTGATGTGTAGCCTTTTGCTAAACCGGCAGCAAATGATCCCATAGAAACGGCCAGGGTTGCCCATACCTGAAACAAATCCAATAATAATTTTTTAATTTAGACTGAGAACAAAAAATGGTACTTTTACACTGTTTTCTTTGTTTCACTAATTTTATACCCTACGTGGGTTCAGAAATTGGTTTTGATTCCTGCAGGTGTTGTTGGGCTGTTGAGTAATCGGGTAACAAAAAACGTGTAGTTTGATGGGAAGTGGTGTCTTTTTTTATTGTTCTTTTATTTTTTTTTTTTTTGTTTGTTTCGTTTTTTATACCTATTTCAATTAACTGGACGATGGAAAGTAGATACTATTCAATTTTGAACTGAAAATTGAATAGAAGTTCTGGTACAAGCGTTGTGTATAGTAGAATTGTTGGCGTGCGACCTTCTCCGCCTCTCTATACTCGTCTCGCTCGGTTGTGTCTCGTGAAATTGTATCGGGCTTTCGCGTCCGTCGACAAATTGCATTTCACAAATTGAAAGCCTATATACCTGGTGCTCGCAGACCCTACGGAATACTAAATAAACATTCCTCAACTCCTATTGCTTAGCTATCGTTGTTTTTATAATATATATACATCATACATGCATAGCAGTACAACGCGACGATCATTTTCACGGTTTATTAAAAACTGGAATTATTCAAAAAAAATTTCAGAACCTATGGAACCAAAAACCAAAAAAGTTATTTCCCCATGATTGCAAGTAATGGTTTTTGTTGTCTTTTGCCGATAATGAAAATCTCGTGAAACAATTTATGTATCACGTTCTTTTTTTTAATTTCTTTTCGACATGTTTTTCGCGACTTCATGTATGAAGAGATTATGAAAATAGTACGAGCACGTGAAATTTACAACGCTGACACAGGCGGTGCCTTTAACAATCTTTGGCCCGATTTCATGGCTCGAGTAACACCCGAAATTTTCTATTGAGACACGACATCAGCTCTTTTGTTGTTTTGCTGGTCCCATTTTGTTGAGGACTTTACTAAAATTGAAAAGCGACCCTGTGAGGATCCTCTCGACCGCAGATTCCTTGAGTCAGTCTCATTCACCGAAATGATGCCACGACGACCGAAGTGGGTCAAGATTGATCTCAGGTGATTGTCGGTTTAATTTCTGATGACGATAATATCGGGGGAATTAATCACACTTACTAGAAATTGGGGTAAACTTTTTGGAAGACATGAGAATGCACTTCGTATCTTCGGATAATCTTCCGAAGAGTTAATTTCCACGATTTGTGAAAATTAGAGAAATTAAGATAGCAAGAAGATAGAGAGGAAGAAGAACTGTGCGTTAGGTATAGTTCTTGAGTAAATAGGTTTATTTATTCGAAGAGATGTTGGAATAAAGTCTTGCGAGGATATCTCGACGATGACATCTGTAAAGCAGATGGTTGGGGCATATATATACGTATATGTACGTAATATTGAATAAACGAGCTAGATGAGAAGACTAGGCTAGGCAACGACGCGACGTACGACAACGTATAGTAGGTAGTCTTTTATGGAAATGTGTGAGAACCAATCTATAAAGTGTTGTCAATTCCACCTGCTATAAAATTCTGTCAATATTTCGTGATAAATCTCGAAAGAACGAGATACCACCTATATATATATATATATATATATATGTACTACTCGTTCACGCGCACGCGTGCCTTTTACGTAACCATATAGAATATAACCCATGTATATGTAATGCAAATACATTTACCTATATAAAATATATGTATTCGATGTATCTACACACACATATATATATATGATATATGATATATCGTATGAAATACTTTCGCATCTGTCCTCTGAAGAATTCCAAGTATTCCTTCATTATTATCCCATGGCAATCCCATAATGTTATGTATTTGTATTATACATAATACGTAGATGTATAAATACATACGATTGTAAAGTTGAATCATTTGCATTCGCGGTCTCCTCGTAGGTATATAGTATACATAGGTATAGTACACCTCGCGAACTAAACCACAGTTATTTTTCGCACAGCACGTGCTCGGAGGTGAAGGGACATAATTACAAAATGGCCACATAAAACGTGGTGCTTTTCTCTGTCCATTGACCTTTACTCACTCCCTAACAGCCCCGGACCAAGGGCAATAAATCCCGAAACGATTTCTCACAAAAATGGTATTTTCTGCACGTTCGTCAAAATTCCTCTACTAGAACAACATCCAAGAAAAAAAAAAGAACAAATTAATTTGAAGTATAATTACATTTCATATCATTCGCGAAATGGAAAGCAGAAACACGCAATTAACGCGAAATGACTCGCAGTATTCAACTCTTGATCAGAAAATCGTAACTCAAGTCTGTAAAAGACTGAAGAATTCGTTTGGTGCCTCGAAGAAAAAAAACTTTATTCTCATTTTTGAGGCCCCGAATTTTCGGGGCTCAATGGGATCTCTTCGAGGTCCAGGACTGCTCGTGTGCGGATGGGTGAATTGTGATTTACGTTTGGCTTTGGATCGGAATGGGTCGCCGCCGTCGACGGGTATAATTCATTCCCAATTCTCAAAGGTGTTATTTTCAGATGGAATAACACTGATAAAAAACAGAAAAAAAGAAAAAAAAACGAAAACTTGTGTGTGTGTGTGTGTTTCTGTTTCATGTTTGTGTATATAATATATTTAGAAAGGGCTTGAAGCGATCGCCTGCATCGTGTACATGATATGATCGTGCAGCGGAGAGAGCATGGTGCAGGAGATGAAAATCGATTACAAGCGAGCGCAAATAAACGTCGTTAAATAGATTTCATGGACAAATATTTATAGTTTCTCATATAACGACAATATTTCCCGGCTAGAAAATGTAGCGGTGATTTCGAACTTTCATCACACGCGGAGTATAAAGGAGTAATATCGTAGCATTGTGATATCAGGGTGGTCCTTAATTTGGTCATATTCGAATTTCAATGCAGCTTCCATGGGACAGAACATCTGCAAATATATACAAGAAATGTGGTCGGAACCCCTGGTTCAAATCTCGATTCTAAGTGCCCCAAAGACTGAACTTTTCCATTTAAATAACACACGATTTTTGGTACTTCGGAGTGATCTTTTCCTTCCTGTCGCATTATCGATTATAATAATCTGAAACCCCGCACACTGCTTACCTACAGTAGCAGGTATCCGTGAAGAATTTACAGATTTTTAACGACAAGATTTAATTCATCACGATTTGGAGATGAGACATTTTTTTTTTGGTGCGTTGTAACTTCGGAAATTATATCGGTGAAAATCTGTCGAATTTTCATGGAATACCTACCACTGTAGGTGAGGAATATACCAAGTTTGAGATTTTTTTAAAAATTAACCGCGATATGTTAGAAATCGTGTTTCATTCGAATGGGAAAATTCGAAGGCTTTGATGCGGTACTTAGAATCGAGATAGGGACCTGGGGTTTTGGCTACATTTTTTTTGTATATATTTGTAGGCGTCTTGGTCCATATTGGAAGCATTGAAATTCGAAAATGATCAAGTTAAGGACCACTCTTATATTGTATGATATACTTGAAAGATCGATAAACTCACATCAGTGTATTTATATTAGAAGTTACTCTATGCTTGATAATACGCCTACTAAAACTGCGATAAGAGTGAAATATAAACTCTGGAATAATAAAATACCCTCAACCCCCGACCCATGGGCATTGAATCCGATCGATAACCACGATGCTAAAACATATTTTACGACCGACAACCTCGACGACTGGATCGTCACGTTAAAATCCTTTCTCCATACACACTTCCATCACATTTTCGGTATCTCGACATATTACGTAGGTATATACCTACTCGATTATTTCCAGTAGTTTGAAACACCGATTTTCACAGAAATTCACATCATTCTTTAGATATTCATAAACCTAGTGCAGCGCACGATTTATAATTGCGGAAAATGTGACCGTTTATTTTTTCCGAAAACTTCACAGTGCAATTAGCCGTAGATGCGTGTGAAAATAAACCAACATTCAATCTATACAGGAGGTCGTTGAATATAACGAGTATCGAAGCGGCGGCTGTATTGGCTCGGATTGACGTTTGTCAATTTTCCATTCCGTACCTACATTTCAATCGAATCGTGAAATAATAAAATTTTCGAGATGAGACGAGCCGGGGAATTGGATTCGAGTTTTTCACCAGGGTAGATATTCGTCAATCGGTTATATTGGGTTTTGAAAATTTGTTCACGATCCGTTTAATCCCTCAGCTCTTTAATCTATCTATTCGAATTCCTCGAGGATCGTACGTCGAACGCGCGAATTTCTTGCTACGTATAACGGGGATATATATTCGAGAGAACAGAACGCGAAGGCTATAGGAAAGGAAGGAAGTGTGGGTGTTCACCTTTACGGAGAATCGGGTTCTCTGGACCAATCCACTCCTACAGGAATCTATTGTTCAACCTATCTTCGCCAAGAGTCCCGCTGCGCCGGATACAATGGAAAATATGATATTGAGGTTTGACGAAGCTCGCTGCACCACCACCGATTACGGTTTACTTGGTAAACAGCTCCTCTTCATCGGATAGCGTCTAGACGCACGCGGATTTCACCTTCTATTTCGAACCCTGTTACTCTTTCTATAACTTTTCCGCTACTATACCGAGAACTTTTTTTCTTCCACGACACAGTTTTCAATTTCCGGTCATATACATAGGTATACGATATACATACATATATACGCGATATCATATGTGCCTTTCGAACGTCGCTACTCTACGAAAATACAGAAACGTGCGAATACGAAATAGTGAAATGAATCATGAAAAAAAAGAGGGGATATCGTTCTGTGAATATGATTTTTCACTCCCGAATCTGGGAGCTTCCTTATCCAGTAAAAAAAGTGAAAAAAAGGAATGGGATCATGAATTTTTTTCCTGTCTTATGCTTGTTTCCGTATATGAGATGAGAGCGAAGACTTCAAAGGAATATTGCGCGAGCAGCGTATAACATCGATCGCATAGTAGGTATATAGGTAATCCGGAATATATGAATCGAGTATAATTATTCACCTGGGCTTTGTGTATTAAAAAAGTCGAAAAAAAAGAGCCAATCTTTTTTCTGAACAAAGTAAAAATCTGCTAAAACCATACGAAATCACTTCAACTTTCTATCACATCGATGAAATTATTCGCGGAGGAAAACGCGAGGGGTAAAACTAGCTGCCGCATTATATACTCTGAAATCTGAAGCCATTAGCTCAAAACTATTAGTTTTTAAAATAAGTTTATAAAAAAAAAGAAGAAGAAAAAAGAAAGAGAGATGAAAAAACCCATCGGATTATGGAAATGTGTCGAGAGTCTCATAAGGTTGAGGCAGACGGAGTGTAGACGTCCGATGAGTGGCGGGGAAACTGGCAGGGAGGTCCAGGCTTCGTAGTTTAAGCATGGGCCACTCAATTAACCTGGTATCTTTGGTATTTGCATTTCAATATGGCCGCGAGCCAAAGCCTCCTCGGTAGAAAATTCAATGAAAGCTCCGGGCGGTTTGCCTAGCTTATATCTATAGATAAAGTTACGTTCCCTTTGCGCTATAGATATATAATAGACCCAAACCACCGCAGAACCCAGATTGAATTCCCAACGAATTTTATTTCACTATATTTTTCGTTTTTTAGATTCAATTTCGTTTTTTTCTCTCTCTCTCTCTCTTTTTACATCCAATTTTAAGACCTTTGGTATCAAATTGTCAAACGAATGATACGAAATTAATTTTGTGTCAAAAATTCGAAATCTGCAGAATGACCCGCGACACGTTTTGACACATAGAGAAAGGATTTGTTTGAACAAACAGTCGTGATATACATTCGACAGAGATGAATTTTTCGACAAATGTTTCATCGATTCGAAAGAATGGCCTTTGATGCAAAAGTCCGCTTTTTTTTTTTTTTTTTTTTTTTTTTTCAATTTACCTGTGCCATGTGATGCGGTCTTGTTGCCGATGAGGTAACGTGGACAACGGAAGACCGCGGCATTTTATAACCGTTTCCAGATTGGTTTGGTAAAGTTGTGACCTGAAATCATAATAATGAGTAAAATGAGATGAGATTAAAGAGAAGATGAAGAATTTTTCACGATAGATATAGTATACATATATATCCTAAGAAATCAATCGAGGTTGGGGGTAGGAATCGATAAGGTTAAAAGGTTTCCTTTTAGAGTATAGCCAACGAGAGTTTGAAGAATTCTTGTAACACGGGGTTCCCTTTACTCGTGACCCTCGGCATAGCTGCAGCTGTGTTAAAGTCAAGGATTTCGGTTGATCCTATTCTTCAAATCTCTGATTCCTTACTCGTTTCATTTTCTTTAGTTTCCTCGAAAGTTTTACTTTTCGGACTTTACGAGACCCAGCTGCCTCACTTACGGTCGCGGGGCTTGACGCGGTTCTGCGGTAAAAATACAAAAGACAAAGGACAAAAGACCTGCTACCAAGGATTCGGAAAAAAGCTTTCTTCCTTAATTGGCTCTCTATCGTTCAACCCACTACCTATACGTATATCTCCATACCAACCCACCCACCCACCTAACTTACCCTCTTTTCAATTCTCCCGACCAATTCTCAGCCCAGAGACCCCGTTTGTCACAGATAAATAGTACATTTCCAATCCGCTGACCACGCGGTGGAATATTATTATGTCCCCCCATTTTATCCCCTGCGACTAGAGTGGATCATCCGTCATCTCGTTCCTATCTTTCTCAGACGTTGAAAGATCAGAGTAGACACTCGTTCCCCATATCCTATACACGGGTCCACGATTTTGTTATCTTTGAACACAGACCTCGTTAGCTTTCTTTAAAAGGCGAAATATCTCGTCGAGTGGTCATTTTTCGATCCTTGGGAAATTTATTTGACGAATAATTCAGAGGGTGGACGATATACCCTTTAATCTTACCGCGATGGACTTTTGTTCGTTAATCTTTTTTCTCGTGGTCAAAAACCACCACGACATATGATACCATGTGAATATTCTTCTCTCGTAATCTTCCTTTTTGGGGTGAAAAAAAACGAATCGGTAAAATTCCTGATATTCGACGGAGACATTCCCCGTATCTATTCCTCCTGCGCTTATGCTCCTTCAGGATGGTTAGGCAGCGGTTTAACATTCAATGGTATACGCATATTGAATTTCAACTGAAATTCTCGACTTTGAGACTCCCAGATGTTATAGATGCCTGTACTTATACATCTACACCCAAAGTATACACCTATAGTCATCTCTACACCGATAACTGATACGCTAATATTTTACGCCGATGTAATTTTACGATTATTTCGTCGATCAACGCGGCTCGCGTTTCGTTTAAAGCTTACGATCTTACGCAGATAGCTGAAATACTAATTTCGGGTTCCAAAGCCGCCTTTTGCTTTTCCGTCTTTCAAGTCGAATAAAAATGAAAGAAAGAGTTATTCAAGGCACCTTGTACGAGGTGTTTCTCACTCGCCCTAAAATGTTATTCAACATTCCTGAGACAGGGAAGTTGAGCTTAAAGGTGGGGTTGTACCTTCCCTTGGTGCTATAAGTCACACCCGGCGACGTAAGCGAGTAACGTGTCGCGATGCCGGGCATCCATCAAAGGGCAAAGACTTCCTTTAGAAATTCAATCCAATTTCCCTAGAAAATGAATTTTTATACCCGATTATAGAGAACATATTAACAGGCCGGGGAACTTATAGAGGCTATAATACGGAGAGGCGCGCGTGGATAAGCTGAGCTTTAATTTGAATAATTAAATTTCTACGTATACATATAACAAAGATTAAAAATTATGTATCATAATTTTTTAAGCTTCAATATCAATCGCTTTTTATATACCTATAATTAATGAATTGCTCCCCCGTATCATCCGTATAGAGAGGATAAAACTGCGTATGAAAAAAAAGATATAGAAACTAAAGCAATGTGCGCTTGCGGCTCTTAAAGCTGCAGTTTTATGCCTTTCGAAAGTTCAACGCGTTATTCCTCCGGCATAATCCAAATTCCTTAAAATGTTTACGCGATTAGAGAAGCCAAAGTATGTTTGGAATGCTCTTTAAGAACAATAATTACAATTTGTGAGGCTGTTACATTAATTCTCAGCTTCGTTTACCACCACGTTGCTGTACAGCCATGCAGCATGCGGGGCTCTCAATCAATTTGGTATAAATTTTTCCTCCTCTGTTTATCGTTATTTCATGGTAATAATATCCGTTAAATCGCTCATCCGTCTGTACCGACGATTTCGTAATACAAACAATATGAGATAAACTTCTATTTTTCCGTCTGTTGAAAAAAAAAAAGGACGAAAAAACGGAATTCATCCCTCGGCTTGTTTTCGATTCTGACCCGCGCGACAAAAAGCAAACAAATCTCGGGAATAGAAATCGTAGTGAATTTCATATACCTACGCTTCGTGGCGCGTATTCTAAAGAA
This sequence comes from Tenthredo livida, assembly GCA_963992785.1. Taxonomy (NCBI): domain Eukaryota; kingdom Metazoa; phylum Arthropoda; class Insecta; order Hymenoptera; family Tenthredinidae; genus Tenthredo; species Tenthredo livida. The sequence goes on from OZ023066.1 coordinate 5,585,852, forward strand.
ATATTCAAATATACCTCAATTTATAAAATCGAAAATAGAGAAAAAAAAAGCAAAAAGAAAAAAAAAGAACAAAAAATCAAATCACCAGCTTTGTCCAATTTTGTTTTTTTACTTTTATTAAATTCTTTGTTCTCACGATCGGATTGGATCTCTGACGAATAGGTATATTAGAGTGGTCCTTATTTTGGTCATTTTCGAATTGAGATTTCTTCGCCCCCTAGAAAGGTTCCAAATAATTTAAAAAAAACACCCTCAAAATTTGAACTTCTTATCTCAATTTTAACACGTGCCGCAAAACATCTGAAGTTTTACGCTTGATTAACATGGCGTTTTCACTGACCATTATTCAGAATTTTTGGCGCACCGTCAATAAGTGCGAAAAAAATCTAATTCTTGTAGAAATATTTTCAGAAGACCCGATATTATTTTATCAGATTGACAGAAATTCAAAATTCAAAATGACGAATCCAAAATAGCGGCTGTAAAACATAAAAAATGTTTAAATCCAGCCGCTATTTTGGATCCGCCATTTTGAATTTTGAATTTCTCTAAATCTGATAAAATAATATCGGGTTTTCTGAAAATATTCCTACAAGAATTAGATTTTTCTCGCACTTATTGACGGTGCGCCAAAAATTCTGAATAATGGTCAGTGAAAACGCCATGTTAATCAAACGTTAAACTTCAGAGGCTTTGCGGCACGTGTTAAAATTGAGATGAAAAGTTCGAATTTTGAGGATATTTTTTTTTAATTATTTGGAACCCTTCTAGGGGGCGAAGAAATCTTAATTCAAAAATGACCAAAATAAGGACCACTCTAAGGTATATAGGTATAGTATGTATATTGCTCGTCGAGATGATCCTTGGCTGGATTAATTTATCGCTAAAATATGGGGTGAAATTAATTGGAGTTCAGTAAGGCGTTGGTTTTGCTGGTTGTTGCAGCAGCAGCAGTAGCAGCAACAGCAGTAGCCACTTTAAAGGAGTTACAACCTATCTGGCTCGATAGCGCTCGTTGTTTTCCTCACAAATTGCTTTTGCGAACGTAAACCTGCGACGTCGTATACCGTTCTAGTAGGTAGATATAACCGACTACAGTTTGTCGAGAAAATAGCGAACAGAAACGACCTTTTCGCCCCCATTTTACTCGCCCTTTATCAAATTGATCTTCGCGAAGTCTCTAGCCTTCGCAAAATACTTTAGACAGGTACCCCGGGCCCGTTCGCCCTTCTTTATACAGGTATAGGTACGTATATATATGTATATATATCCATCGGCAAATATTTTGCCCATTACCTACGTACCTAACGGTAAACCGGATCTAATTATCGATTTTTCACCTCAACCGCGGAGAGAAAAAAACTCCCAGCTTATACCTTCGGATACGGCGGCTTTGTTTGCGTTTGCGGCGCATATTTTTACGTAGGAAAGAGAGGATTCATCCCATAAGGAAAAGAACGGAATAAAGGCTCGGGGAATCGATTTTTTTATTTTCGAATAATATGGAAGAGAGAATTAATAGGTAAATCAATCGGCGGATGTAAATGATGCAATGTCTCGAAAAATTCAAACAATGGTATGAAAAAGACATGGATAAAATTCGGGCGGTTTGAAATGGCGAATGGTTGAATTTTCTGTCGGACTATTTGGTCGACCTAATTCGATGTGCAAAATTTTACTTTTCGCAAACATTTGGGTCATTATAAGTGCCTATGAATACCCGTTCGTGTAACGGTGACGGGTGTCTAATGCAACGGGCCCCCGCGCATTATTAATCTCTTTGGATTTTATTTTACGAGTCTACCGGCCGTTTGTTACATATCTCGAGTCCTCGCGAAGTGCGAATTATCGATTTCACTTCGGGTTGCAAAATATTCAATTAATATTCGCCTTATTCGTTGAATATTTGAAGTGTATATAAATGAATTAGCGAAATAAGAGAAATATAAAGAAGAAGAAGAAGAAGAAGAAGAAGAAGAAAAGAAACGATCTTCTTAACGAATTGTTTAATTCCGCAATCAGAATAGAGGATCAGAAATTTTCTTTCAGTAAAATTGATCTACGTCTGGTAATCCCCGAGGGATTTTAGGCCGTGTATAACTAAGGCGGTCGAGAAAGGGAGAACGAAATGGAGAGAGAGAGAAAGAGAGGAAGAAAAAAAAAATTATAATAAAGAAAGAAAGAAAGAAAAGAGAAAAGGTAATGATCTCGACATGGCGCGAGTCACGGAGGCTGCATTTCATTTGACTCCGCGGCACACGAGAAGAAGGAGTCAGACGTCTCCTTGGTCGGCGTCGTATAGCTCACGATCAGACCTCTGAGAGGTCCTCGTTTACTTTTATCACTTTTATTACTTTCGTTATACCTACGTTTTATTTTTTATTTTATTATTCCTTTACTTTTTCTTTTCTTCCCTCTTTCTCTCTTTCTCTCTTTCTATACCGTCCCGTTTATTTCGGTGCTTTTCACTCTTCTTCACGCCGCAAAAAGGTGTCAATATGACTGTAGGGGATCCGTTTCCCGAAAATTGTTCCTTTTTTGAAACAAAAAAAAAAAAAAAAGAAAAAAAAAAAAATCGAAGCCGCTTAGTTAAAAGCCGCGATTTTAATATTCAGAACTTCGAACAAGAGGCTTATCAACTTTTTCTCGCGATCTAATTCCATTCTCTCATACCCTCTTCCTTCGTCAGTTCAAATCCTATCTCGTAGTTCGTGCAGCGACAGAGTAAACCGATTGCCGCACAATCGTGACAGCCCAGTTACCAGTGTAATTAGCGATTCAGCGATTAGCCGCGTCTGCTGCAGTCGAGACCCTCGGACGTGAGAGATTCGAGGAACGATATACGAGACGTACCTACATTTTCGGACCGATCGATACGCTAAGACTTTGTACTTTGAGTTATACATATATAGATATACGGGAATCAGGTCTCGGGGACGATTCAAAGATCGAATTATTTCTTCGTTAAATTTTTCATTCCGTAATCAGCCGCAGTGCGAATCTTAAAAAATTATTTCAGCGAAAAGAAACGCGCGATCTATTTCCAATGAAAATCTGAACTCGGATATTGTTAATAGACAATAAATAAGAGATTTATAAAAGCGTATTTTTACACTCATATAAGTTTGAAGTGTGCTCGTAAATATCAGTAAAGAGATGTCTGACTTTTCGCATATAAGTGGTTGATGCAGGGAGCCACGTGATGTAGGCAAATCAGAAGTGCCGCATATAGTATGACTTATTTTCATACATATGCGTGTGTATGTAGAATAGATACATGTGTATCTAAGTCCCGAGTTCAGTGGCCAATTAAACGGTCTTCTTTTAGGTATTTCACTCCACGTTATGTGTATAGAAGGGGCTTTTCTCTATCTGTCACACAATTTCACACATTGCAGCCTTTCCCGGCACAGAGTTGTATGCATGTACGATATACATATACACAGATCTAGATATGAATGCATAAGTAAAAATAGCGTGTAACGTGTACGTATGTTACATTCGTACGTATATATCACATATACACGACTATATCGGAATCCACTTATCGCTGGTGCCGCGAGCATGTCACAGTATTTTTATTGCGAAACTAATTACACGGCCCAGAGTCACGCCTCCGCATATATCTTGAGAGTTAATTATATTAGCTGACTATATGGACATATATATATATGTGTATGACACGCGGAAGTTCGATTGAATATACGTTTAAGAAAAAATATATATATATATATATTTTTATAGTGATTAGGGAAAATCGATACAGTTTTTGTTTTTGTTATTTTTTAAATCCACTTTTCTTATCAGTATACGCAGTTGTAATTATTTCCAATCAACGAATTCAATATACAGCGATATAGTTGTTCGTATATATCTGTGTAAGGAAGCTCATCTCCCTCGCATACAATACACACGTAAATTTATAACTATATCTCAGTGAAGTCTTAGACTTCAGTTTCTTCCCTTTTCTGAAAACTGAATCTAGTGTGGACTAATTTACGACCGTTGTAAATTTTAGGGAATTATTCCTGCTGCAGTTCCCTTTGCGTATTAATATACGTGCAACGTGTCACCGTATGTGGGTATGTATGCATGTACACATGCATGCGTGTCACATACATACATCGTTATTCTTTTAATGTTTACTGTGAATCTGGTCTGTAGTTATACTACATCGCGAGTAGTACTACGCGAGCTTGTCGTAATATATTCACGTGGATAACGGACCTTGCAGATATACATATACATATTATAATACTAAACGTGCAGACCATGGGGTATTTAATCATTAGTTACATAGCTAAGCTTTGATTTCGTACTATTTATCTTGTACCCATGTTGTATACCTCACAATACTGTAGTTAATCTTAATGTGCAGTTATGAAATTAGTTTACTAGTTTAGCACAGTTACGTAGGTATTTGAGGTGATGCCGTTGATTCCCAGTGGCGCTTTTCCATCGAAGTGTAAAAATCATGACACTACCGTAAGAATATTTTTAAGGATAAATTTTTTTTTGGGAACGGGTGAAAATTCCGAAAACGGAATTTTCCGACCCTTTGGAACTTTCGAAAATTCGGAACTTAATTCAACCCAGTATCGCAGAATTTGTTTAAAATATTATTACCGTGGTATGAATTTCAAATTCGATGCTGAAAGGCACGAGCTTCATCACAACGATATATCTATAACGTAAATCACTGAATTATAATTAAAAAATATCAAATTAGATATGACGATGTTCATATAATTTTTGACCTTATGTTTCAATTTGGAGAGAAAATGATAACCATAACAAATCTTTATACCCATATAATTCATTAATTAAATTATTATATCCAACAAGGCGGTTATGGGATTATTTCGTTTTTTTTTTTCACCGTCTGTCGAGCAGAGATAAAATTTTTCTATGGCCTGTTATTCGTTTCATGACTTCTTTTTATTTTTTTTTATATCTGTTTTCTTTTTATTTTATTTTTTTCACGTTCGATTCCTATAATGTAAGGTAATGGGAAACTTTGATCTTGAAAAAACTAGAAAAAAAGAGAAAAAGAAAAATAGAAAAAAAAAAAAAAAAAAAAAAAAAAAACGGGAGTAAATCTTATCAATCGGTTAAAAAGGACCGAGTGATATATTATATGGTACACGATATTTTATTCCCTTCTGATTTATTATATCTCCTTTGGGTAGTTTTAAGATTTGTGACTTTCGAACTGTCCCTTTATATTATCGTACCTTATACTCACCCCAGGCGATATGAAAGGAATTTTTAATCAGTACGATGACCTCGTGAATCACAATATGGTATATTATAATCTATAATAATCATCGAATAAGTGAATTATCATAATTAATGAAGTTGATTTTAATACGCGGTTAAAGTTTGTACGATTAATAAAACTGCATTCGATATATTATCTTTGAAAATTGTCCTCTTCTAGATACCTACCTATACATATATACAATCACGAGTTGACAAAAAACTATTTGCAATTTAGTTTAGTTGCGGTTAAACACCTTTTCGAGTAAATATTTATCTGACTTATATTCTCGATCGTCTTATATATATATGGGATGGAAATCCTTTGGGCAAACATCGGCTTCTTTGCTGAGCACTTTCCACCCTGGGTAGGGGTAGGATAGGGTAGAAAACGCGTTGACGTTTGACACCCCTTTTCCTTGTAGACACTCGTCGTCGTTGTCGTCGTCGTTGTCGTCGTTGGTTGACGTCGTACGGCAAACGAGCGACTTAAGTAGCTCTAGATACTTCGCGGCTTATTATAATTTGACTACTTTCCCTAAAGAGAAAATTGAGCTATTTGAAAGAAATAAAAAACGAAATGAAATTAATCGTTCCTTTTTCTTCTGCTTGTATGGAGCGTTCGTCTATTTGGTCCATGACTTAATTCCATTGGTGATATACCAAGATTCGAATACATATTTGAGATTCAATATCGTATAGGCTACTTCTCCAACCGCCTATTTCTATGTAATCGCATTAGTTTGGCTTACGTCAAGATGCCAGAGGTTGCGTATATACATATCGGACCTATAAATCTAGTTCAGGGTTTCGCAATCCATGTACTAAACTTCGGAGCTAATCGACTCTCGCAATTTGAATAAAGAATGAAAAAAAAATAAAAAAAAATTATCTCTTCCTTTTTCAATCACCACAGTTGACTTAATTCACCATGAGAAATGAATTTCTTCGTAATATAGGACCCTGCGATGAGTATATCATTCATTATTTCAAGGGTAAGTTTAGGTATGTACATATAACATATAACATATCAAATTCATTTTTCATAACTTGATTTGTTCATCGATCTCATTTGCTTGAAGTGATTCTTCTGCTTTCATAACATCGCGAACAGTAGCAATAACTTCAGATTGGTTTATCGGAACGATATAGGACCGACAAGACATTGCTTAGTGAGCCTGAAGTAATCCCCTTGACGAAAAAAAAGGAAGAAAAAAAGACGAGGACACTCAATGCATCACTCGACATGTCCCATGCCTAGTTAGGTACACACATGCAGCGTACGTACATTGAGGAAAGCATAGTGCAGGGGATATGGGCTTCTGATTTTTTGCTTTTTTGCTCTTTGACTAGTGAGACCTGACACACGTATTGGGAACGATTTCATATCGAAAGGTACAGCGAGAGTAACCCTTCGGGTCCATTCATTAGCGTGCAGTTTGCCACGCGGCGTTCTGAGAACTCCCCCAATTTCGTACATACGTACAAAAGTCTGATTCCATTGTCTAGCCGGTCGAAGACAATACGTCGCACTGCCACGTGCCATGTACTTTCAATTACCTAACCGAAGTCCTGCGTTTGTTATTTTCCAAAATTGGCGACTCCTTTGAGCACCATACCTACTATACGAATATTTTTTCCCACGTGTCACGCGACTGTCCAGACAAACAACGTATAACGACGTACAATTCGGACTGACGTCGTACGTCACCACCTACTTCGCGCGACGCCTGTGCTCCTATACCTCTGTCATTGACCGGCATATGGCAATGCCATACGTTTATTTGGCTTCTTTCCGCGATTGACTCCGAATCGTTTCCGTTGTAAAAAACAAAGTCAATGTTTCTTCGCTTGGGTAGAAATTTTTTTCTCCTCCTTTTGTTTTTTTTTTTTCTTAATCCTTGTATTATCCTCGTTATACACGGATTTGGCTTCCCATAGATTTTTCCTTCTTATCTTCATTTCATTGAGGAGAAAATAAAAAAAATGTCTTTCTCTTTGTTGGGACAATAATCTCTGCGTGGGATAAATCCGTCGTTCTTCTCTTTAATCTAGTCACTGTTTTCACGGATATTTGACAATTGTGGAAATGGAGCACGTGCCAGATTTTCTTATCCTTCCTTATTTCCTTTCGTTCTTCGTTTTCTTTTCTTTCGTATCTTTTTTTGTTTTTTCTTTTTTTACGGAATATTTCAGCCTCCTTCCGAACACCGAACACCGCGCACGACGACAATGGTTGAAAAAAAATTTTTGCATATTCATTCCACCCTTTGCTCGGAGGAGATTAAAGGTCCCATTCGCCTCTGTCGTTCTCTGTTCTTTTTCTTCTCTCTTTCGCTCGCTCTTACATATCTCTTTTTCCTGTACATCTCTCTCTCCTTCTATTTCCGAGCAAAAGTACAGCCTGAATTTCTTTTACTTTTTTTCCCGTTTTCTCTCTCTCTCTTCACTTTCATCCGTATGGAATTCCGCGCATATTGTTTTGCGACTCATGTTCCGTTTTCACAACCTCCGAGGATAGAGTCCGCGACCAGTGATTCTCAGACGAGATTATACTAATCGTACAGATTTCCGTTCTGCAGCGCGATTTCACACTATGAGAAATTCGTCGTACAGAAAATGAAGAAAAAAAAAAAAAAAAAAACACCCACAAATGAAAAATTTTCTGAGAGAGAGTGAAAATGAGTCAAAAACGTCAAAAAAACGCCCAAAGAGACGAAAAAATCAATTTCCGAAATTTTTTGGCTTACGACATTTGAGAATTAGACCAACGATATATTCTTGATGAAATTCTAATTCTAATTTTCATTTTTATTTTTATTTCTTTCTCTTCCTCGTATACCTCGAGACTTTGAAATCCTATCGCTTCCTCTGGTTTGACTCATCCTTTAAATACGGAGATAAACCGAGATATATGTAGATATAGGTAGATAGAAGTCGAATACAACGTTAGCTTTCCGTCTTGAAGATATAATAAATTCGTCATAATGAATATTTCTTGAAAAATGGGCCGTAGGCCATCGATCTTTAAATCTTTCCGGGTCACATGTGAGCCCAAGGTTCAATTAACTCTTATTGCGGTGAAACATATAATTTGCTCCGGTTTGCTCGATCTCTTATCGCAGCTCTTCTATCCTTTACCCCGTTACCCATTTCGAAGAGAAACAGCGTAGGTAAGGTACTAAAGTACATTGTACACACATGTACGTATATTACACTGCAATATCTCGCCTATCTATATCTCTCCGGTTAGCTGCAGTAGGTACGTAAATATGCCAGTTCTATGTACCCACCTTATACCAGCTACCTACTTACGTCACGCGTCTACCCTTATGTATCTAAGTAAGAAAATGTTTATAAAAGAGAGTATAATAAACGAGCGTAAGAATGACGATCTATTTCAGTTGCTAACCTTGTCGGAAGTATCACTCGACGGTTCATTCCTATAGTGATAAAGACTGTTTCTTTCTATACGAGTATATTTAGACTGGTTAAACGCGTATAACTATAACCATAACTATGCATCTAGTATACATATATCTTTGTCTGCACATAGACAATTCTTACCATCGAGATGAAACACCAACACGCGGCGACTATAATAATAGATACAGACAGAGATTTAGTTATTTGGATCTACTTCGGTCGCTGTATCTTTATTTTTCAATTTTTCAATTCTTTTCTTTCTATTTTGCACAATGTTACACCGTAGGTTCGTATCACTACGATAACACATACCTACGCATACGACCGCAGGTTCTACTTATTGTTGCATGAGGAAAATTATCGCTTTTCCGAGTCTAATCTATCCAACGATTAACTTCACTTTCCACGTAGACATTTTTTTTTCCTCTTCAGACAGATTTATCTCGTAAGCTATATCGCGGATCACGACTACTATACAACTATATACAGTACTATATAATATAACTCGCAATCCACAATTTATCGGCTCTAAGATAATCCCTATGGTTTATTAGCTATACTCTCTATAGGCTCGTATTTACGATGAGTGAGTCGATAAATATGATTGCGCATTAAAATTACGCAATGATAGTGTTTCGTATATCTTTTCGTCTTAATTTTTAGTGGATATTTCCCGTTGCGCCACTACGATCTACTCTCTATCCGGCACGTAGCGCATCCGTGCAGGTATTGCGTCAGCCGGCTTTTTTGAACTCAGGAAATAACTGGGATTCCTTTTTTTTTCTCTCTTTATTTCGGTGCCTCGGAAACGACCTTGCGAATTTTTTCTCTTTTCTTTCCTTTTTTTTTTTTTTTTTTTCTTAACCCGAATTCGTGTCGTTTTACCGGTTCAACGGATCAAACAAACGGATTTCGGACTTCCATGCCGGGTAAATAGTTCTGCGGGGAGACACGCGCTACGCTAATTGAAAACGAGATTTAGATATAGCTCAGGCGAACAAATTGATGAAATTTCTCTTTTTGTTTCTTCTCGATAATTATTGTTTCTTCGAAAAAACAAAAAAAAAAAATTTGTACAAAAAGGAAAAGAGAATAAGGAAATTGTATTATTTTTTCATTTGAATTGAGCTGCAGGCCTCAACTTTGCTGCTCAGCTCTCTCTCTCTCTCTCTCTCTCTCTCTCTCTCCCAATTAACGCGTAAATTAGAAAAGAATTTTTTCTTCGCACTCCTTTTTTGGGAATCGCAGTTGATATGGTAGATATAATGGTATAAAAATAATCGATTCATAAGGTTGTTAGGAAAAACCACAAACGTTTATAAAGTCTTGTGGAAAGAGATTCCTCTCAATTTTCCGAGAATATTTTTATATATATTCATAGTTATATATATATATGTTGTACATATATACTAGCGCTTATCGCCACAGTTGTATGGTGCGGTTGCAGGTTATCGTTGACAATAATTATCTGTGGAGTCGTAATTTTATACTCTTCCTTCTCCTTTATAGTAAACCGTGTCACGTTCACTTCAAATATTCCAGTAGCCCTAAATTCCCGAAAAAAGCCAAAAAGGCAAAAAAGAAAGAAAAGAAAGACAAAAAAAAAAGAGATCTTCATCTAAAGACTAAACGATGTTTGCACGATGATAATAGCAATTTTCACAGTAGGCATATAAGGCACCTAATGTCAAACTGAAAAGTGTTTAAACTTATCTAATCATATATATCTATCCTAAACCATACGCGCGCCTATACGCCATGTATGTGTGTATCTCCGTAAAGATTTGTCGCTGACAAACACTTTTATTCACGACATTAACGTATATTACCTACCTACATTATTATTTAGATATGCATATGCATGCGTCTTGTCACGCTACGAAGACACGAATATCGTGTAATATTACCTCAAATTTAATGAATTAAAATTCATCTTTTTCACTATCCAGCATACAGATCAGATTTTTTATTCATAGAATCAATCATAGGTATAACAGGGATATATCAATTTATATGAATATTAGTCATCGAATGATATATTTTTTCTTTTCTCTTTTTTCATTCAATGATACGCGATTAGCGGTATTTTGTGGATTTCACATTCATATCTCATCACAAATCAGAATCAAAAATAGAATAGGTATATAAGACTGAAGCGCTTCGGCCGAAATTTGCGCAAATTTGATAACAAAAAAAAAAAAAAAGAAAAAAAAATTGTGAGGAAAAAAACTTTTTTTTATCAATTTTGGGCCAAGGTACACCTCTGTTGCTACTTTGCCCTGGTTTACGCTAATAGATTTAGTAGTGATCGTAATGGCCTGTCATTTTGACTATAATAGGTATACATCGATAGATATATTACGAGGAATATATTAACCTGAGTTATTATGAGTTAATAATTACATCTACTAATGTGTTATACACATATATTATGTATTATATATTTATATTATATACTATATACCTACTTACATGAAAGCACATTTGTCGATGTCAAATCGTCTCCACGTGCTCACGTGTTCGCACTATTTTATTGTCTCTCTCTCTCTCTCTCTCACTCACTCTTCCCCTCTATCTTTTTTCTCTCTCACTCTTTATACACGTGCGAATGTATACTGTCAATCAAGCGTCTAATGACACGTTATGGTTCTTCAATTCAATGGCTTCATTATAACAACCAACGAGATAATATATTATCACAGATATTTATAGGTTGAAATTATTACTCCGTTTATTTTATTTTATTCCTTTTTCTATCAAACGTCGATTTGGTTTCGAAATTTATTTACGATTTTAATTTTCGTCAACTGAATTCGATCACGAATTCTTTGAGTATTCGTTTCCATTGGTTTTCCTAATCGCGAAAGCATTCGCGTGCGAAATATTGGTTCCAGTCGATAAGTTTGAAAATTCCACTTTCGAACGAAATCATTCGTTTATTGAAAATCAAATAATTGTCGAAAAAAAAAAAAAACAAAATGTACAAAAAATTGTCAAGTTTTATTGAATCGACACTTTCAGTACTTAATATAAAAGTAAAAAAAAAATTATACAATACGTATATATGTATATTTTTTTTTCGAAACACTATTAGCGTTATAAATGCGGGGGATTAGGTATTACGCGCGCGAAACGTTTAGACGCAATATAATCCCGTGTAACAATTCACCGGTATAAAAGTCCCGCGGGCTGCTGCTGCTGCTGCTGCTGCTGCAGCCTGTTAGTAGTATAAATTCTCTTCTATACGGACGACGAAAGTATCTGACTCTGCAGTTGGGTGACCATCGGTGCACTGACGGAGGTTTTAGCTCCGAGGACTCTGCTAGGGCTTCGTTGGTCGCGGTACGTTTAACACTTACGCATATACGACCCACACGCACGCACACCTCGCTTTATACACCACGCAGCGTGCACGGAGATTATTCTAAAATACCCCGGAGGAGAAATGGGATGGAGTCGTGGACCCAGGCTATGGAGCGAGTCGTAGAAAGAGGAGGAAAAGATCTTAACAAGGTGAAGGATGCCGCTCGTATCCCATTCAAAGAAATATCCTCGTCTATGACCGCGCAGCGCAAGATCAAATTTTCTTAAATTCGAAATTATCTTTTCACCTCTTCGAAAAATGGAGCAATTTTTTTTTTCCACTGGCGAAGGATGTTGTCTCATACCCTTCTGAAAACAGACTCACTGTAATCAGGATCGAACTTTTTTGGGAGCTATAAGTTAATTTTTCAGCTGCTCCGAAAAACGGAGCGAATAAAAAGAAGAAGAAGAAAAAAAAGAAATACATTTTTTCAATTTTCTTACTATTCTGCTTACAGACTTTGGGTCGAATCAATTAATGAATTATATATAAATGCAAATTCGAATTTGAATGTATAGAGACCGTTACGTATGAGATAGGACGGAAGGTGGGTATAGGTATATGCCATATGGGTTTTGGTTCTGACTTGCATATCTTTAAGATGCATTCTGAGGCTATGGATATTGAGTGGTTCTAAATTTGAATAAAGTTTGAAGTCGTTCTCTTGAAATCGATACTCACGATGTATAGAACGAGGACGAGGACGAGGACGAGGTAGGTATGTGTAGGTACCTACCTATGTGAAAATTTATCGTGGCCCCCTGCCAGCTATGACGACAGTATAAATAATAAAATTTATCATTAAAATATGAACAGTTACAAAGCTTGACCAACCGCATGGACCGTCATATGTACACCTATATATATATATAGTTAGTTTTAATCCAAAGTCACGATCGCAAGGAGTCGGGGAAAAAAAAAATGTATAATCTTTACGAATTTCGGGCGCTTTGACCCCGCTCCAAGTTGAACGACCAACCGGCCAATTATCATTCCCTTTATCTTCATCCATTTTCTGTTAATACGTTATTATACCCATCCGAAGGGACGAGATCAGACGTCTCAACAATTGTCTGCGTCATAAAGACGCGCGTGTCTTGAGTAAAAGCTCATTTTATATATAAGGATATAAGTTACAAACGTAGGTAGGTAGACATACGAAGATACCTATATCCTCGGGACGTACGAACCCTTCGTCGATCGATCGCTATCTAATTTCCTATTAAAAGGACCTCCACCTCAGATCACTGATTAGCTACATTCCTCCACCAAATTTTCTTCCCAAAGATTTTTGGAGAAAAAAAGGGAAGCAACACATGCAGACTTTTCCATGTTTCAATCCACTTGTTCTTTCACGGTTTGCGCGGATCACCGCGGGAGGTGCGAAGTGATACAAAGTTCGAATTCGACATGTGGAAAAATATAAGTCTCGAATTTCCTTTCAGGTAGAAACCTCCCATCGCACATATGCCAAGCCGTCTGTCATTTAGCTCTCGAGTTGAACTTTTTGGGCGGGTAAAAGGCGATATGGGATTGAGTATACGGACGTGTAGAGACTTTCATATAATAGTCTTCTACCTAAATGGTATAGAACCAGCCAAAATGTACGTGTCTTCGATTTCTTTCTTTCTCTTTTCGACTCTTTGAAACTAACTGCGGATAATCGTTACGTCATAAACGGGAAAAACTTCTCATTAACACCGTATAGGTATAATACACGGACTTGGCGCTGCATACCTTGGAATCTACTTATAGTCGGGTATATTTGTGTGTGTGTGTTGTTTTTTTATTTTTTTTTTTACAAATTTTGCGATTTTATTAATTTTCTTATTTTTCCTTTAGATCGGAGAAGATTGAGCAACTGCGTGTCTAAGTTTTATGGATCTCAAGTCTGTTTATTACACTAATATTATGAAAAAATTTGTGAATCGAAAAAATACGTGAAAAAAGTAATATTACGATCTGTCAAAACCTCGTGTTTCTCATTAAGGTCCGAGTCGGGCGTGGAAAAAAAAAAATAATGAAAAAAACTTCAAGTCAATGTTTCCATGTTTAGTTAAACGCTTTTTCCATCATATCGAAAAAAAAAACAAAAAAAACGAGACCTATGATTCTTCGAAACTAACCAGACAATGTACGAATACACACGGCTACGAATTGGTATATGGTACCTACATACATACATACATACGTACATACCTACATCCAGATATTTTAGCTTCGCGAAACGTCTGACAGAGATATTCATCATTTTAGTAAATGATTAAAATTCCTCCGAGCATATAATTGACAGCGAGTAATTTCTACGTGGAAATACATGCGAATTTCTCGTTCTCTCGCAACGCATACGTATACTCACTCTTCGCCATTCCGACTGAAGACGAGTATTCGGATTTGTTTGTATGGTGAAGTTTGATATTATACTTTGGACAACAGAATGTGTCATCCTGTTTACCCGACAGCTCTAAGTATCACAGGCTGAAATTACTATTCCGAAAACATTTCTTAGGAGTTTATACAGAAATTCAGGAATCTTTGTAAAGCCACCCATGCACGCACATTATTCTCATAATAATTTCATTCAATCCGATAGTTTTATTTGATCAATTTCTATTTACTCCCGCTTATCGCGTTTCTATATAAACGCAGCGTTTTATCGTATACGAAGTTCGATAAGATTATTAATTTCTCATTTTTCATGTATATACCTACCATCAGATCAACTTGGTATAGGTATCATTCTGTTAATAAGATAACCCGAAAATCAAGAGGGTAAAATTTGTCAGGGAAAAAAAATCTACTCATTGATGATTAAAGGGTTACACAGAAAAAATGAGTTGTACCAGTTTAAATTGGTCCAAAAAAAATGTTTTTGTTCCAAGAAAAATTTTCTTGTCCCAAGAAAAATTTCTTTGTCCCAAGAAAATTTTCTGCAAACGCATTGGAAACCGAAATTATCTTGAATCAAGTCAAAAATGTTCTCGAACCAAGAAAACTCTCTTGGATCGAAGAAAGTTTTCTTGGTTCGAGAAAATTTTGTCTTGATTCAAGATAATTTCGGTTTCCAATGGGTTTGCAGAAAATTTTCTAAATCAGTGGTATAACACTTATCGAAGAGCTATTCTATCGACTAAGTTTTTTTCACAGCTGATCACCCGCAACTTATGCAACATAATTAGAAATTATTTAAGATTTCATAAACTTCGCCTTGAATGGATCGAGTTTATCGAAGAAAAAGTGGTCGCCGCAGCTGGTACGGGTCGCATCGTTCATCGAAACTTTTTTTTTTAAATTTGGAGTAAACGTTCTAAAATTATGTCATTTCGGGGCAAACCGCAATAATATATGAAGATTGGAGATAAGATGAATCGAAAATTTTCGTATCTGAAAATAAAATTCCTCGAATATCATTCGTTTGCTCCAAAATCGCATCGATGTTAAAATATTCCCCCAAAATTGAAATGAATTTCGATTAAAGATGCATAAAATCTGAAATAATTTTGCGAATTATGTTTAAAAAATTCTCATGCGATCACCAGCGAAGTATCCGAGTAGCGGAAATATTTTTTCACAGTTTTGAAGCGATTTTAAAAAATAATATTGAAATTGGCGTCGCGGTTTATATAGTAGCTGCAAACTTTACATTATTTGTATGTGTATGTGTATGTGTATGCATATGCATATGCATGCCTTTACATTATAGCCAAGTCTCTTCCGCCTCAAAATTCTCGTTTTAAAGTCGAGAAGACCAGCGTCCCGCAAAGATAATATTTGTCCCAATAACATTTAGGTCCTTGCGACGCCACGTTGAAAAGCGCCTCTTATATACAAAATATAATTTACGTTACATAATACAGCAGGTCGACATCCCACCAGCATGTACTAAGCCCTAAGGACCATAGAAGTCGTTTTAGAGTCCTTAGCGACGACGACGGAGATCTCGAGGATTAATTTTCGTTTAGGTACAATATGCGACGTTGAGGTGAAAAGTGAAA
The DNA here is from genome assembly GCA_963992785.1 of Tenthredo livida. Lineage (NCBI taxonomy): Eukaryota > Metazoa > Arthropoda > Insecta > Hymenoptera > Tenthredinidae > Tenthredo > Tenthredo livida. The sequence continues at coordinate 5,601,896 of OZ023066.1, forward strand.
CACTTTTAGTAACCCGTTAGATGAAGATTCGCTCTTGCCCTTCTCTTTTTTTTTTCTTTTCTTATCAAAGTTCAAAAAGTTCAATAGAAGATTTTCATGCGTCTTTATAAAATTAGTCGAAAATTTCAATCTCGCATCTTTTTTCATCTCTAATATCATTTCTTTCTTACAGTTGAAAAAATTCCCCTGAATCCAGCACACGATTCTTGAACTCGATTTTTCTCTCACTGTACGCCGAGACTCAGACGTTCAACTTCATTGTTATCATTATTACAGTCGAATAACAATAAACATATGAACAGTTGTACCGAGATAGAGTGCAGCAAACGTTATGGAACACCCATATCTGATATTTATAAACATTGTCTAGCCTCCAGGACAGCGCGGACGCCGCTTGAATATTAATTATCGTCTAGGACTGCAGCAGGGGTGCAGTGCAGCGCACTCAGAGTTCGTAGCTATATATCCCGGGTTCGGTAAATCTCCGATAATATATTTATGTCGCTTAAAATTTTTCGAAACTCTTTCAATCCCTTCATTTTCGTACGTTAAGTTCTCGATTTTCAATTTTTCCTCCAAAAGATTAACCCTTCCTATTTCCCAAGCTGCAAAGATTAACAGCTGTTCGCAACGTGCCCTGAGCCGGATTTAGACGAAAATTATTGCCAGGCGCAAGATGATCGCTATGGATAAAGTACGAGGTAATGTTATAGCCGGATAGACGACGACGGCACCGTTTAGTACTACTTAGGCGTTTAAAGTCCGCAACCTTCTTCCGTCTAAAACAAATTATTTTACGATTCAAAATCCCGAAAGAGACCTCTTCAAACGGCAACCGTATCAAATGCAGGAGTTATATGGCTCCCAGCAGCGTGGCTAAGAGTGTCTATTATGGTTACAGCTTGATGGTGGTGTGGTGGTGTGGGGTAAAACCGTTTCTCTCTATAATCATGTAATGAAATAGGCCGGGATAATCCCCAAGTTGTGGAATTAATCAAACTACGATCTCTTTGGGTCTTACTCGTCCTCTACGCACCTTTCCAGGAATTTGTAATGATTAAATCAAGCCGGTGTGATGAAACGGAATTAATTTGACGACAGAAGAGTCGTTACCAATTTTACTCCCTCGAAGTCCTCGAAGTCCTCGAATTTTTGTTTTACTTATCTCAGTGCTGCTGGGAGAGTCAGGTACCGTTTAATCACCAAACACGAAAGCGCGGTTTCATCCTCTTCAAGGATTGGATAAACGAATCGCCTAACATCTCAATTCCTGCCGCTGTACTGATTTGCATTTTTCATCCATTCAATTTATTTCTCGATCAGCTGCAGTCGCACGATTATTTCACTTCGGTGGAAACGAACGTGAAAATAGTGAAAAAAAGTACGAGTTTTGTTCTCGGTCTAAAGGACGTCGATACAGGAAATTCACGATCGCCCTTTCCGGTTGATTATGTTGTATTATCGCATCGACGTAGACCCCTCTGTTATACCTACATTGAATACCCGTTCGCTGAATTCTTATTCGAAATTGATACTCGCACTCGAGCACAAAGGTAATAAACGAAATTCTGATTGAGACGTTTGGGCTTCCCGCTGACGCAGTCGTTTTCCTAATTGTCTTCGGGAAACGCGAGCCCTCTCATTCCAAGTAATGCAGATAACGGAGATAAGAGCCCTTACTCTATACGATTGCCATTGATTGATACGAAATTTTCTGTTTTTCCCACGTCGCGACGACCGCGACCTCGAGTTTGATATTTGATTGGGTTTTATCGTTGCCAACTGTTGGATTACTGACCCTTTGATTAGTGTCGGTAATAAAAATCAATCCAGGGTTTATTAAACCGGGTTAATAACGATACTTTTTAATCAAGATTCCTGTTCCACGGTCCTGGATCGAAGGGTCGACAATAAATTCGGTCGTTAAAACAATTTAGAGATTGATTTTTTCTTAACGCGCAGTCTCGTGCTTACAGCAGCGTGACGAATTGATAGGAAATTCATTAAACACTAAAATCCGTCTGATTAGAAGTGAAAATCGAAGGGAAGGGGAAAAGAGAGGAAAGTGATCGAGGAGGTATACCCATATAGGAATTGAAATTTAAAATTCAAACGACCCTATCGAACGCTGACCCAAAATCTATGAGCATGTTAACTATCTATATTCTGTTAGAAACCTTTCTCGTAAAAGCTAGCTGTATATTTTAACTGCCACTTGCACGAGACCGAGACCCAGACTCAGACCGAGACGGAGACGGAGACGGAGCCGGAGACCAAGACCAAGACCAGGACCAGGACCAGGGAGAGAAAAAGAGAGGCAGAGGCTGTAAATAGTCTGATTTTTCGTTTCTTCATTCATTTGAAGATTTTTATTTTTTCACGCCACGCCTAAAGGCGACGTTATACGCACCGTCGGGGACTAACACGTATGTATGTATAGACGTCGATGAAATCCACTTTAGACCCTTGGTATACCATACCATGCCATGCGGCATATACGGTCTAAATTTAATTCCACACAATCGTAATTACAGGGATATAAATTAACGTTAGTGTACGCGAGTACTCCACTGCACTGGATTGCACTGCACATATGCAAACCTTATACAAGGGCGAGACTGTATCGGTAATTAAGGTCCGAGACTAGTTTGTTTTATTACATAGTCTTGAGAGGTCTGTGCTAAAGGCGCGAGCCAGTTTTGCACGGTTGAAATTGTCCAGCCTTACGGCTGCTGCAGCTATCTTTCCCGCTTTTTGCAGCCACGTGTAATCTTGAACGTGTTACATTCTCTCAGGGTATATACCAACGCCGAGAACTTCTACATCGTTCTAAAACTCCTTAAGTAAAGCTCCAGGTCTGTTTTACTCCTTATAGAAACAGTTCAGAAAATATTCAACAAAATTAACAGCCTCGGTATTTCTCATCAATTTATTTTCTCACCTCCGGGCGGAAAGCGACAACTTTCGTCCCGCTGCGCGGAACGAAGTTCCCGTTTTTCGGCTCCGTCGATGCGAAAAATCGTATACACTCCTCGGGCAGTGAATAAGAAAGCCCCAGATCACATGTTTGTCGACCACGGCTTCGCTTCGGACGACAATTACATGTGATCTGGGACCTTCCTTACTTTACTGCCCTAGGTATGTAATATACTCTTAATCACTCAATTCGAAACAAAACGACACATTCATTATCGTACAATTTCAGATGCTAATGTATCGTCAATACGTTTGTACACACCATTGGCATTGGTGGTACTATCTGATGAAAAATCAACATCATCATTGAAAACGATCAGTATTTCGTATTTTTTCTGCTTCCCTTTCTCAATTCGCGGTCTGTGCCCGCTAGAATTCATAAGGTAATTGAAGAATGAGTTCCCTGGCGTTTCTAGTGGTCTGCGTCCACTGCGCACTCGACTTAGATAGCATAATAGTAAAGTTACGGAAGCTGACAAACGCACAGAAGTTAACTCCGGCCCAGACCTCGGAGCTTAAATTCAATCTATGGACCCTATGCCGAGAAGATAGAAGGATGTGTTCTCTCTTATATTATTCGTGTGCCCGGTGACAGCTGGTTGGATTTGTTTGCTCTTATTATCTATAGAACAACGTCGACTCACGTTGTTCAGACTTCAGACTCTGCTGCTGCTGCTGCCACTGCGTGTTGATCGTCACTCTCGAAATACACGCCTTAATAGCCAACAAACTCGAATAGAGTGCAACGGTTCAAATAAATGACACAGTCATTTTTTTCTTCTTTTTTTTCTTTTATACGTTTCATTTATCATTCTATTCAATTTTATAATAGAAAAGAGTGACGACACGTGCTACACGTAGCACGTCTTATCTAATAACGTAATGTAATATTAATATTAATATCAATATTAATATTAACTACCATTGTGCGCCTAACTAATTAATTATACATTATATTATGTATTGTACGTATGTACACCTATACCGCACGTTTCAGTTTTAAATCAAATTCCCTGCAGTCTGCGGCGGTGGCGGCGACAACGCGTGTTAGTGAATTAATTATCCATCCATTAATGCATGCGTGTTATACCGTGGTCGTGAATTTCTCATTTTATTTTTCTTCTCCTTTTTGTTCCTCTTGTTAAACGGATGTTGATTTTGCTCGATAGATGTAAGATTCTGAAATTTATATACTAGGTGATATTGTATTGTATCCGTAGTAGGGCTACTGTTGTTAGATATGCAATTGGTTACAACGAGAACGGGAAAGAAGTTTCATTCAGAGTTCCAACAACAGCCATTATGCTAAATGCCTTCAATTAAGTCGGTGGTTCTCAACCAAGCGAGTTAAGTTATTTTGGCTTTATATAGAGCAGATGTGTTTTTGGGATTCCCCGAAGCTCGTTACCATCGATTATTTAATATTATGAAATAAGCTGGCTTCCACACGCGTGTATTACGACTATTCAGATGAAATTTAACAGAGAAACTAACTGAGAACCACTTTTCGTAATTGACACGGCAAGAATGCGTGAAGCGAACGTGTATTTCTCACGCCTAAAGTCTCGAAGACTTCGTCAAGAGTTGACTCAACTTTGTTAGCCGACATTCACGTACGTTGTAGACCTATGTAGGTATACCTACGTCTGCACGGGTGAAATCCAACCCCGAAATAGTGAATTACGTAATTTTCATACCACCTGCAGTTCTCCGAATCACCGAACGTCAAGAATTCTGAATTATCAATTTTTCCTCTCAGTACTTTATCTTCGATCCTCGTCGAAAAGGAATACATAAATTTGTCGAACACTTTTTTCTCTTCGAGGAACGGAGTCTGTGCGAAGAAACCGTCACTTAGTTACTTGAGAACTATAGGATGGAGAAAAAAAAGAAAAAAATTTAGAGATAAATAAAACTAAATCACCGAGTGTTTATTTGAGAGCAATAAATGGTTGGCAAGCACTTGGACCTGCTGCAGTCACGGAAAAATGCATTCGACTGCAGGGGTCGTCTGCATGTTTCTATGGGTATAGTTTTGTCAGCGCGAAAAAATAATAGGTATATATCTGGTTTGCGTCAAGAGCTAAATAAACATCTAAGCCATGCCTGGAAGTCGTTAAAATTTGAAAACTAAGAATATATAGGTAGGCATATATGACCAAGTGTGGGTTCCACGGTTTTTCTTGTTCCTTTTCTTTTTCTTTTTCTTTTTTCTAATAGACATGCTGCAGCGTTTAAGGAATCGTAAAAATCTTTTTCCGCTATATGCAGGGAGCGGGGCACCACCGGTTCTAAGAAAATTTAGAAATACTAAGCGAGGCGTAGCTCAGATTTAATCTTTGCGCATAAATCGAAGGGTCTCTAATCTCGGGTGCGTAAAAAGGATAATGTATACGCATGTATTGTATGATCGAGTGGTGAGAACTGTAAACGAAAAGGATTCCCCATGTAGGTACCGATATTACTAGTATAGTCGTAGATCGTTAATTCCGTATGAAGTTATCAGTATAAAGGCAATCCTGGTTTAAATTATTCCAGCCCTTATCTCGAGGGTTAAAATAAATTCCAGTAGGTCCTTAGAGTTGAATTTATTAGACCTTCAACCCTTAGGGTAAATAAATATCAAAGATATCTTTCGCCCGTTTATAACTAAGAAACTTATTCTGTCAGTTTCCTGCCCGCCCGCAATTCTGAGGGTGCAGGTGGTTAAAAATTGAACAAAAAATAAACAACGTATAAATATTCCATGTATCATATTCCCCTAGCCTCGTTAGTCTTCTATATCTAATCCCTGCAAAGGCCAGGCCGAGGATCGATCTTTCAAGAAACAAAAAAAAAGAAAAAAAAAATGATCTGCTGCAAAACGTGCGAAGCGAGTCCGCTTTCTATCGCAATGATCATTTCCTGATTGTATCATGGATAGGTACCTACCTATACCTATACCTGCAGCAATACGAACGCGAAAGTCTACCTCGAACAGTAATTACGATATGAAACCGGGGCCTGCCCTTTGGTCCAGTGAAAATAAATTATTCAAACTTTTCATACACAAGTGTAGGTATAAGGTACATAACGAAGCTTCCTGTATAGAGGACCAGATAAGTCAAAGTTGACCGTGGTTTATTGCCTGGAGCATTAATCTCATCTACGGCTATCAGTTGGCGTTTGTAGAGTTGTAATCTGTGAATACGATAATTACACCGTGGTTGGAGAGAGCAAAGATTTACGAGTTGTTTATTGATTATTAAAACTGCCTTGCATCATCCTATACGTCTTTTGCTTATTAGACATTTTCTCGATGGAATTAGATCGGACATTTCCAGATCAGATTTCCACACGGAGAAACCGATAGAGTAGAAACGTAGAAAAGCACTTTGCAAGCACTATTTTTCTTTTTGTCACTTTTTCACAGCACAATTCATTTTGGGAAATATTTTTGTGAAAATTGCTCTTTTCTCTTCTCCGTGTAATAAAAGACCACCCATGATACACCTGATTATAAATTATAGAAACATCTTCTCGAGGTTTTTACCCCTATCATATAATACCAGAGTTTATCACTTGCGGATTAAGGGATCAACTCTTGCGACCGACTGTCCATCAGGAAACACTTTTCGAGTTATATGCTGGGGTCAGGTCAGGAATAAATTCCCGATAATCACTGTCTCGTAAATATCATCCGCTGTAACACGTGCTCAACCCTACTCCCTCTCTCTCTCTTTCTTTCTCTTTTTTCTTCTCTCCGATTCATATTCACAATATTTTCAGATTTTCATACATGCGTAATTATTTGACTACCTAGGGCATGAAAATGTTTATCACATCCAGCCCCGTTTAATAGTCTACAATAAATACTGAGCCGATCGGTGTTCTGCGCTAAATCTAAGCTTTGCTCAGGGATTAAGGCACTGGTAAGACATTTACGATTCAGATTAGGCCTGAATAAACGTCTATATTCTCATCCCGCCCTTAGTTATGGCCTTAAAATTATAAGATAGATATACGTGCCGTTAATCCGTGTACATTAAATTTTTTAAATTACCCATCTCCGTCCTCTTTCCTCGTTTCGATTATCCTGAAAATCGTTATTTACGAGCAGCTTTCGAAACAGAAGCCAGTCTCGTCCGAATATATCGCGCATGTGCCTTAATGTCGTATTCAAGAATTTTAATAGGAATTTTTTTTTTCACGCTTTTTGGTTTCTTCCCCTAAGCTTGTTCCCAAAAGAATTTTTCAATTTCGCTAGCATAGGGCGAGCCTTAGGTGTACAAGCCGATTTTAACACTGGACAGCTCAGAACGGATCTCAGACTGATTTAAACTCATGCCGGAGGCTGGACACCCACGATTTTGTACCAGAACTGCTTTTGACTACTAATTACTATAATTTTCAATGCCCTAGGCCGCGGTTTGAGATAAGCTTTAAACCTGACCAATACGATCGGTTATTTAAACAAATTGACCAATCACAGACGAGCATAGAAACCTTCTATTAGTAGGTACTATGTGCAGGGTGGTAATTATCGAATTAGAATACTATTTATGATCAGTTTAAGATGCTTAGCTTTTTTTTCACCCGTCACTTACGATTAGCTACGTATACTTCAACGGTTTAAACCAACAAAACGTTATTCTTCATTTTTAGTTTCCATTTTTAATTTCCATGTATATAATTTTTCTTCAATCGTGGATAGGGATGGGAACTTTTTTTTTTTTTTCACCGCTTTTGCGAGATCGTATATATATAATATTGGTAGTCGGGTATATTGGGGGTGGGACTTAGAGAGGCTCGCGAAATACTCGAGACGAGACCCGTTCGTTCCTTCGTCAGCCTGCTGCAAGATTGAATTTAATATAATTTGTAAAGACGGGGTAGACGTTTTGAGCCCAGTCGACCAAGAACTCGTTAGTAAAAGTGGGTCGCAGTTGTGATTTTGTGTCTTTGTGTTGAAATTAATTAAAACAATTTCAAGCTTTCGGTAATACCTTATACTAGCTGCACCGTTAGCCCTGTATTATTTCTTAATGCACAGAAGGTATAATAATTCATGTAATAATAATTTCATATTGTTAGACGATCATTCATTCCATTTGATCATTACTACCTCAAGTTTCGCGTACGTATTTGCTAATCATATTAAATATGCCTCGTATCATTTATTTCATACGCGGATAGTTCATTATAGAAATTCATTAATCCCCTGGCTTCAATATTGGTTTGTCCGTAAAAATTCGATCTGTAACAATTGGGGATGAAATGACATCCTCGACTATCCTCTTGATGGCGAAATTTAGTAAGGATCGAAGGTCGTCCAAGGTAAAAGGTTTATCCCGCCGTGAGGCAAAACGTTTTAAAGGATCTCTACCGGAGGCTGGGATTCACTCGCAAATGGAAAGGATCAGGCTACGTTTCTCCGCGCTTCGTATCTTCCTGGTGCAGCACGCTGCGGGTCCAAAATCGAAATTCAAGAAAATACAAAAATTATGTGCGGCCGACGGTTTTTCGCTTGCTGTATAAAACAAAGAGTTCATCTTTATATTACCATTATTATTATTCATTGAAATATCTCAGCGAATTTTTAAACTTCTTGTCGCAGAAGGTAGTACCTACTTATGTAAAGTGATATTGGAGTATAGAAATCGATGTAATTTTTCAACTTCTTCCGCTCCTTTGGTGTATCATAGAAATATAGTGAGGTCGTAAAGTATGTTTTACGATAGATACGATATTTTTGCTCACTTGAGTCTGTAACCTATGCTATGCTGCAGTTGAAAGAAGAAGAAGAAGAGGAAGAAAAAGAAGGAGAAGAGAAGAAGAAGAAGAAGAAGAGAAGAAGGAGAATAATCGTAAAATTATAAAGGAAACTGTAAATCACTTATGAAAATAGCTAGCTAGCTCATTAATAAAGTGCTCGGTAGTTTCTTGGTTGGCGTGGGCCTCGCCTCATACGATTACTATAGAACTGGCAAAGGACCAAGTCACGAACAATATATATGGTATATAGAGAGTGAGTGAGGAGGGTTGGATAAGATGGAAGCATGCCTGCACGTTTGCTATTCAAGAAGTAAAACTCTAGTCAGGCAAGAGACAGGAGAAAGAAAGAAAGAAAGCAAGAAAGGAAGAATGAGAGAAAGAAATATAGGGAGTGATGGAGACGGGGTGTAGATGTGAAAAATGTTAGTTTCGTGGAAAACGTCGTTTCTTGCTTTTTACTCCATCGTCTTAAATATTTGCGAGCAAGTTCGATCTGCCAGGACACCGCGACGCGACGCGACCCGCGCGATTTTATATGTATGTACCTTCCGTGTCCCAGTCCGTGAATAGAAATAGAAGGCGATGAAACGTGACTAAAGTATTTTCACGTAATTATAATATACCTACGTTAGTCTTCCCCCTACCTACTACCAACAGTTTACACTCGTTGTTGTCTCCAGTTTTAGCACTATGTAGTTGGTTTTTCCTCTTTACGCCGATTTACCCCACTTTTCTATAATATAGGTATAAATCCGCTCAGACCTTTTTGCGGTTTCTTCTCATTTCGCTAGATATTCCTGTTTTTCTTTTTCTTTTTCTTTCTTTCTTTATTTTTCATTGTTACCACCGTCTTAATTACCTCGGGGGTAATTAGAAAAAATTATCAACAACTCTGAGGTAGGGGTTAAATCGAAAAATATATTTTGAAAGCAAAAGTCATGCGGAACAAAAATAAATTTAACTCACCTATATTCCCACAGTTTTTTTCTATCTTTAATCTATCTTTTCTTTTCTATTTTCGCCCGGACTACCATCGAACAGAAAGAATGTAAAAAAGAAAGGAAAAAAAATAGGATTCTGTGGCCGAAGCTTTTCTGCCAAATGAATTTACTACGCACAGGGTGTGCGTAACGATGCGCAATAAGCCACGGGCATTTACTCGTTTATCGGTCGCGTACGTGTCCAAAATACAATAATTTCTAACGTTTCTATGAAAAAAGAGAGAAAAGAAAAAAAAATCGAAGTTTTCACGAAAAGCTACAACAATCTCGCGAATTTGAAAAAATTTTCTTTTTTTTTTTTACTGACAAGGTGAGACATAACTCGTTGCAGAATCTAATCTTTTACGCAAGATTTATATCTCCGAGGAGAAAACGAAGAAAAAGAAAATTAGAAAGAAAGGAAAAAAGGAGAGAAAAAAAAATAGTTCAAGTGCGTCTCATTGTCAGAAAGAACTTTCACATGGCTCTGGGGGGATCCGGGAGATAACTTATCCCGCGTCTCATAAAGTCAGATGATAATTTAGGGCCTGCGAAAGAAGTTGGAATTAATTTTCCCTTGGGCTCGAAAAATCTTGGGGTTGTAACCCTGCTCTGATGCGAAAGTGGTGGATGAACGATACACAAATTCTGCCTACAATTTTCATGCGAGAATCTGTTACAGCTTCTCACTCTCTGCACCCTTATATTATACTTTCTCTCTTTCTCTTGATACGCGGAAACGTAGTGAAATTCCTTCCTCGCCGCGCACGGAATTGCGGTCGAATTTCAGCTCCCATTAAAGTCCGCTTTTCGCTATGCTGATAAAATCTTCACGGGTGTTTACCGCGATCATATATACCTATATACTTATAGGTATGTATATCCGCAAATTAGAAGTCAACGAACCACGAAACTAAACTCTACCCATAAGTTAGGTAAATACTGCAAGATTATACATGCATGGATGTAGTATATAAATTCCTGTTGCATAATTACGTGTTGTTACCTACTTAGGTGTATATTATATATAATATAAATATATACCCACATTTATATCATACCAGACAAAGTACGAGGTAAAATAAAAACCGCAAAGCTATACGACTTTGAATTAATCGAGCCGCATGCAGCAGCAGCAGCAGCAACGAGGACAATATAATTTCATTTGGTAAAAATACTTTTTCTGGGTTTAATCTGAGTTCTAGAACTTTGGCGAAACTCTGTGATTGGTACATAGGCGATACAAAGGCGAATAAAAAAAAATTTAAAAAAAAAACATATATATAATGAAAATTGGGAAGAGAAAATCTATAATTAATTTTCTCCCTATAGTTGCTAGACGGTATTTCATTGAATGAATCTATATATAAACCGCCGACTGGGTACCTACGTATTACCCATCGTGATCCAGATCGGGATCAATCATCGATCGATTTTTTCCCTATTTTTTTTTATCTTTTTTTTATAAAAATGCAAAGAAATTGCTTTCCCCCGAGGTATATTAGAGTATATGATACTCGTAGGCGTAGATATAGCTATAGAAGTGTGTATGAAATATCGGCGTCCACTTTTTCTCGAGTTTTTCTCCCGCTGAATTGATTTCGTTATTTTCGTTGGAGCGGAAATTACAATCAGCGAATCTCGCGTCATTTTCACGCTGCACAGTAGCAGAGTTTCGCGGGACGTACTTTCAGTCGACGAAATAAAATAATGACAACGAAACTCTATCGCCGTTTTATTTAGGTCAGTTTAACGCGAGTTTGGTACTGCTGCAGGGGCTGTTACTCGGCCTGCCTAGCGGGACACTAACTATAGGGTACATATCGATCAATAGATCAATTGGTATTGAAAAATCGATTTGATTATCGCCATCTAGCTACCGGTTCGGTTTGGTTCGGTTCGGCTCCCCGTGGCGATGGCCTGGAAGTTACGTCGAATCGAATCAGTGACTTTCCGCCTTTTCGCTCCCTCCACGTTTCTAGCCCTTGCATCATTTCCTGGCTAAAGTAAACACCGAACAGCCTTCCCTCTTCCAAATTTAACCTTTAATCACTTTTCATTTAATGGGCTACGATCTTTTCAACGACAATTTTCTTTCGCTACGTTATAAACGAGACGATTTTCTTCCACCCTGTGTGATCACATCGTGAAATTCAATCTTGCTATCATTTTTCAAATAATAAACACACAAGTCTACCAACGAGATTGTAGATCTGGACGAGAACAGTAGAGAACCTGAATTTCATCAAATTATTGATTTTTTTTTTTCATTTCTTCACTTTTCGACAAGTAAAAATGTTTCTTCCCTGTGTTTCATATGATTATCTTCTGTTACATAAATAGACGATATTTGTTTTTCGATTAACGGGATTTGGCACAGTCATTTGGTCAGTTTTTAGCTGTTGCGACTTCGTCTGGGAATACCCATTCGGCATCGGAGAAATGTTTCGTTCTCAGTCGTAGTTGCGAGAATTTGTGAGGCACCTGATCCGAAATGACGCAGAGCTCGTCATTCGGTCATTAACAGAAGATACGTTGCACGTATACATACAAACATTAAGGAGGAAAAAAAGAAAGAATTTCTATATTTCCACTAAAATCATGCGACGACCATTCCGCGCGGAATTTCGATAGCAATGAATCTTAACGAAGCCAGTCGTATTGACCAACTTTACCAGGACCGGGATCTCATACACTATAAATCTATTCGGTAAGGAATTTAACCGCAGGATTTTCCAAGTATAGCGTATACGAAAGCCCGCATCCTCCTCAGTCCAAGTTTCTTTGACGCAAGTTCAACCCGAGTAAAACGGGACCTAGCGAACTCGGGCTATAAGGGCTAAACGCCCGCTACGTGGATACAGGATAAGGTATACTTGGACCGTGCCGTAAGTAGGTACATATACATGCACGTGTGTATGTATGGCCAGATCTGCGAGGAAAGGGACAAGTAGTTCTCGGATAGTCGATGAGCTCGAAGTTTAGGTCTGAGGATACGATCTACCTATCCTGTTCCTAAAGCCACGGGGATCTATCTCTTCCTGCACTGGCAGGACCGTGGTGCGTGCGGCTAGTCCTTCCGACCTTCTGTTCGATCGATTTGCTCTGGTAAGGAATTCCCGCATTCGGTAACAAAAAAAAGTTCGGAACTCACGTTGGTATACACAAATGTATCTAGACGTGAAAAATGAGATCCTTTATCTTTCGGTATCCATATACCTACGCATAGGGTGGATCCAACCCCCCGAACGTCACGCTTGAATATTTCTTATTCCTCTTCCGCGGCCTTCGAAAGTATGCGAAAAAATCCTTCCGCGAAGAAAAAGTTCGTCGGGTTTCGAAGAAGAACTTTTTTTGTCTTTTTATTCTTGGGGGCTTTCATTTTCTGTTGAGGTGACTGTAGCTAACTAGGTGAATTTTTTTTTCGATTATCTATATTTGAGAATCACTGACACCTCGACGAGGTGCCCAGTGGCGGCAGGAAGCCAACATAAGAACTTCTACCCACCCATATAAGCCATAGACTCGGGAAATTGTTCCATAAATCAAAATTCCCTATGCTTGGCTGGTGTATCCTTCAAGCCTCGAATCGGTGCCCCGAGGCATTTTCTAACCACAACTCCATCTCTAAGGCATTTTTTATACCCATACCGGTTCTTTGAGTATCGGCGGTACCTCCCTGTAAAAACGACAAAATAAAAGGAAGTAATTCCACTCCAGAGAATTATAGCCACAATTAGTGAAGATCCACATTTTCGGGCGCAACTCGCCCGAAGGAAACTCGTGGAGTTTTAAATTTGATAAAATTCATTGACGTCTCGTTTATGCCTGAATTATTCGATCAATTGATTGAACCCCTCCTTCGACTTGGCTGGAAATTTCGGAATTTTTCTTCTTCAAAATTTGCGAATAAAGAATAAGTTTTCACGAAATAATAATTTTTTCAGCATTTTTCTTGGGGTACAACAAGTTCAGTCCGATAATGAAAACCTCATAGCTCGTATTTAACCGCGTTGCAAACTTCACTTCTTACCTAACTTAACCGAACTAAAGCTCAATTTTCTTCCCTGGCCTGGCCTCGCCTGATCTTACCACACCTCACCTCACCCCGCCTCGGAGCTTAAGGTGTTCTTGTTGTCTTACCTCGATTTACCCCCTAGCAGCCACTGTCCGTTCCACGTCACGTCGTTCCACTGACCGCATGCTCCGGGAAGTTAATGCATTTAGTTAGGTGTTAGGGGCACGAGCCCAGTTGTGTGGATGGGGTCAACACGCAATCTTGAACTTTGTCCCAACGCTCTTACCTCTGTACACCTTTTATTAAAGATAATGAAGTCTTATACAACCCACGTTCCGTGTCACCCCCCCCCTACAGCACAGTATTATGCATAAACGGATTGTCCCACTAACTTGTAAGGGTTAAGTTTACGACTGCCCTTGTTATCGTTTCCTCATCTATTCAATCTGCTCCGCTATTTTTATATTCCATTTTATTCCCTACCTTTTCCGATCTCTTATTCAATTGGAAATGGATCAGGTGAAGAAAAATTCAAGGATAATATCAAACCGCTCGAATCAAGCTTCAAAAGCTTCGCGTAAAGGAAATACTTCAATGAATCTTTGAGAAATTTTTTGCACACTAAAACTGTACACTTTGTTGCTAACTCGACCTACTAGCGATAGGTCGTGGTATCTTAACATATCGATATAACAGTATCCCCAGGAACGTGGGCAGGGGGCAACGTGAGAGGGTAACTGTTAGACGGTAAAGGGGGTCGTCGAGGTTGTCGGTGTAGGAACCGTGCTTAGAGAGCGGTTGAACGCTGACTGGCTAATACTTTGAAGTTTGCCCGCACCCTGCAGTACGTCAGATTGTTAAGTAAGCACTTTAAGCTTCGCTTGTCGAGCGTAAAGTTAAGAACACACTCGTGCAGGCTGCTGGGCTTTATGCGAACTAGCATTCCGTAGTTTTCTGTTTTCGTTCTCAGATCTTCGGGATGGCGATTGCAAAGCCGTGTGTGAACTGTTGTATGATTTAACGATTACATAAACGTTTTCTGTACCGTGACCGCTTTTGAACTGAAAAACCCTTTGTCATGTATGGGACAAGAAACTTTTTTAATATTCGTTTCCGGAATTCTCCCGCTTTAATAATATCGCACAATACAAGGGCTTGCGGATTCTACGCTCCTCGCACAAAACCGCCCTATTTTCTTCCTCTGTTTAAACCTTTTTCCTCCACATATCAGAAACAAAAGCTGGTCCCATTGCTGCGACTGTTTCAACCACTTTTCCCACTAGGTATACTCAGGTACTGCAAAATTGCCAACACTCAAAACTACGCCTCTCGCGATTCGCGTTGTTTCGCTCTGCACCAGCGGCGGGAACAATGCAATTAATTACCGCGGGCTTAAGATACCCCACAAAAAACAAAGAGATATAATCCCGTCTCACTTAAGCCCCTCTTAGAACCATATATGATACACTTATTCGACGGGTTTCCTGGCGCCTCTGAATTTGAAATTTTGAACAGTTTGCACGAACGTGATCGTCCCTAGACTTTCAACATTGGTTAAAATCCCCCGGAGCAAATAAATTAGCCCACCAAGATCTTTGGGAAAACCTCATCACTCTTCGATCAGAGCGAAAATTATCGCGTGAATCGAGTGAACAGTGCGGAGGAGGCTCTTTAAAAACACTGGTGACAGCGGTGGGATGAGCCATGACGGTCAGTCGATTTCTGCTTCAATTTTCACTAAAATAGAATCGACAGCATAAGTCTTTGACGAATCTATGAAAGCTTTTCCGGCTATGAGGTACATTGCGACCAGATTGTGGGTTGAAAAATTGGTGACTGCAGTGGGATGCGTCATGAAGGACCGGGGCCCTTGAGTTTGAAAAATTGAACAATTTTTATGAACGTAACCATCCCTCGACTCTCAATATTGGTTAAAATCTCGATAAAGCGGATCTTCTCAAAGTAAATACGGGGTTAATTATTTCTCGTTGATCTTCGGGGCGAAAAAGTGGTAAAATAGCGTTGTCTAATTTATGGGCGAACCCGTTGAAAGATTGGTGAGGTTCGCGGCTGTTTCCGAAGGGTGCGGAGGTGCTGTTTTAGGGCTGGCACTCAAGGGTGAAGGATTGAATGAGTGAGAAGGACGGAAACATTGACCTTCCGATCCGTGAGCAGCAGCTGCCGTCAGCAACGGTAGCCATTAAATTCATTTATATTCATCAGATTTACGTTAACTTTAGATTAAATTAGTTTCTAACCGCGTTTGAATATATTTCTAACCAAACGCGGATAGATTCCAAACTGATGTACCTATCCTATCCTACCTACTCGCTACTTGCGCAACCGGCTGAATAATTACACGGAAGTTCTCACGTCCGGTTATGCCGACGACACATTCCACAATCTCCAAGAGTAAATCCTCCAGCCAACTCCTACCAGACTAACTGGCGGCCGTAACTCCCTCAGGCTAAAAAATCAAGTTCCGTTACGAAACCAGGCACCTGTGCTCTTCGAGAAACTAAAACATACAGAGTGTCTATCATAATTCTAAAGTAGATAACAATCTTGGACTCTTCATCAATGGAAGCTAATTGGTTCCAATATCCTAGACCTAGAGAGAGGAAATTTTGCATTAACACAGCATACGGAAGTGGAGGTCATCATAAATTCCATCTACACTGATTGCTACGTCGGTGCCAGCCTAAACGTATTACGCTGACATATCTAATTGCAAGTGCACTTCAGTGAGAGCAAAGCATCGAGGCGTAGAGAAGCGTATAGAGCGCAAGGCTGGTAGGTACAGAGGGTAGAGAGCGAGAGGCGTTCTGCGAGTTCCCTCTGGGTCGGAGAACTAGACGATGTGGGGTAGTGTAGCAGTCGTGGTGGGTCGATCCGTATCTGGGTCGCGGGTTTTGGCAGTAGACCCACAGCTCCGTTTTCCCTCTCATTCTTCACCCCAATTTCTCTCTGTTTCTCTCCCTGTTCCTACTTCGTTATACCGTGACAATCAGGTGAAACCGAATGGACCGATCACCCACCCGGCGGATAATTCGTATTTTTAGGGGGTTAGCCACTCGTTGCGCTGAGAAATCCCTGGGGTGATTTGGCCGCGAGGTCGATGCAACAAAACACCCTAAGGATTCTCAGTGCAACAAGTGGCTATCCCCATAAAAATACGAATCATCCGCCGGGTGGGGGATCGCTCCATTCGGTTTCACCTGATTATCACGGTATTCGGCCTTTTAGTCCTTTTAAAAATGTCTCTTCCTATTCCTAATCATTTTTCTCGTTATAAGGGAAGATTGAGGCAAATCATGATGCAGCTACGGACAAATATGCACATCCGATAGAACGTTATTCAGTCGACTAAAATTTGACAAAAAAGGTTTGCTGCTTGTATTCTGGTTAAGCAGGATCAGCCGTAGGAATAAGTTTTGGGAAAAGGAGATGAAAGAGGACGTTGGACAAGCCACAGCTGCAGAGTCTGCAGGGTATCCCTGAGTGGTCGTAAGCGTTGGCCAGTTTCCTTGGTAATAACTGTTTCTCTTATAATCCAGTGGATTTCGTCAGATGGTTGTGCCCGACGTTTATTAATCGTAGATAGTTTAGTAGAAACTGGCTGCCAACCACCGCGTGGCGTAGGCGTTGACGCGTGTTTTTCCCTTCGTCCGTACTTCGTCTCTATATAACTCTGTGTGTAAATTTATCTAACGTAATTTTTAGACCGCCTTTTGTCTTCCCCACTGCCTAGCTTATTCTAAATCTCTATCTTTTCATCTTAACTGTAAATTCATTGCTTTCAACTTTTCTTCTAACGTAGGTATACATAGCCGTGTTAACAAATGATTTATGTTACCGCACGAATATGCATGCTATCAGGGCAGCTCGATCTATCTGTCAAAAATGGAACACGAAAATGAACTCGGTAATTCATCCTTTCATAAGGAAAGAGATAAAGTCACAAAATGAAATAGTCATACTCAATTATTTTTGATGTTCAAAGTGGCTTTGTGGATCCCAGAAAACATGGACTAGGTATGCATACGAATTTTTCTTGTCAAATTTTTTCTTTTATTTCTTTGCGTCCTTTCAATTATTTACTTGATACATTTTCCATCTGATTATCGCAGATTGAAAGCGTGTCTTTAATTTCACGTCTCATTCTCGTCCACCCAGTATGTTAGTCTTCGATCTTCTACCATATAAAGTAGATTTAATCTCATTCCTTTTACTTAGACACGTTTCGTGCTTGTCGCAAGGGCCAACTTTCTAAATTTTTTACCGACCAGCTGGTCCTCGTTGACTCAGGTGGCGCGTGGATTAAGTCGTAATATATAGCAAAGCGGTGGGCTGGGCTGGTCACAATTCCTATACACCTAAATTAAGGGAATACGGTAAACGAGTACGATTGGCCATTTCCGGCCTGCCGCAAGGCAATTTGTTTGAATTTTTATCTCTCACGCAAACGAGGAGCAACGAATGAGCCAGTTTATACGATGCTGCAGTGTTATCATAAAGCAACGGGGTAAAATCGCTGGCTAGTCTGGTTTAGTTAGGTTTATGTTTTATTTTCCCCCCTAAAAAAAAAATGAAAAAAAAAAAAAAAAAACTCCGTCCGTCTGTCCACCAAACAAATTTAAAACTCACACGATCTGGCTTTTCGTTTTACGTCGGTTTTACGCTGGTTTTACACCGCGAAATACAGACGTATTACCTGCCGCCCTAGTGGTCGCTTGGGCTTTTAGTATTTTACGACGAGGTGGTAGCTGGCTAAAGGGAATTTCTATTCTCTTTCCTTTTTTTATTTTACTCTTCTTTATTTCTCTTTATCTTTCGGTGCCGTATTCGATCGCGTGGAAAATTTGAAACTAGGCGAAACCTTTGGACGATTTTATCACCCCGAGGACCATAAAATAAAATTATGTGTGTATGAAAGCCGTTCACATCTTTTCTACGAAGTTGCAAATTGAAAAGTGGGGAAAATCATCGGCAGGAATAAAAAAAAACAAAAATCAAATGTTGACGTGAAAAAATTGAGGGTCTATGTAGCGAGAGAAAAATAGCGGGTGAGAATTCCCTCAACTTCAACCATCTGCTACCAAATAATCTAGCACAGTATAGTGACCACCATCGGTGTCACTGCCGGTGACCCCGACCTGCGACAACTGTCTCTCAATTTGTTAAATATAACTTTTAGTGACGCGTGAATCAACATTTATTTCGGGGATTTACCGTGCGGAAACAATTTGTCATGGAATAATAGATCGTTCTTTGATACACCAGCGTATCTAATTTGCGTGTAGGAGAACAGAGGCGTTTGTTACTAAAACGTAAGCGTCTAAGTTTATACGTCCGTCTGAGAAATCCACGCTTTGATCGGGATTTCGGCGGTCATGCGATCAAGCTCTGAATTATTCACACCAAAGTATTACTATGAATTTCGAAGAATATAACATGCACCTGGGTATTATACAGGAAAATTTTCAGTCCCTTATCTGTGCTGGAAATACTTCATGACGGTATTTATCACCGAACACTACTCTGGCTCACAAAGATCTTCGACAAAAACTTTCTTTCTCTCCGGTCAGGGCCAAAATGATCGCGTAAATCAAGTAAATGGTACGGAGTAGGCTTTTCAAAAATAATGGTGACAGCGGTGGGACGAGCCGCGACGGTCAGTCGATTTATACATCAACTTTTACCGAAATAGAATCGACAGCACAGGCCCTTGACGGATCTATCTAGGCTTTTTCGAACATGAGGTATATTGTGTACAGGGACCAAGTTGTGGGTTAAAAAAATGGTGACTGCAGTGGGATGAGTCATGAAGGTCAGAGCGGGTAGCTTTACGGAAATTCACCAATTTCTTATCTAAGGTTGACGGGTGGGCCGGTATCTGAGTGAGAGAATCCCCGGGGACCTTGGGGACCTTGACAGAGGCGATTCCCGAAGGATGACTTTCGGCGAAGTTCAGTCACGTCCCCTTTAACTCCTTGGCGGGGCGTGCAGTGGAAGGAAGGACGGAAGGAAGGAAAGCACAGGCAGGGTGGTAGACAGGCACCCAGAGGCCACGCGGGCTCTGGAACCAGGGTCGCCTCCGGTCGATATCTCGCGTACAACCGTGAGGAGGACGCCGTGGGTCGCGGGCGTCCACCATCCCAACCGTACCAACGCGACGCGACGCGACGTTCTGCAGGCTAATCATGAGCAGTCCTTGAGGGGTCTTGTCTATTGGTTACCCGTGTTTCGCTCCATGCTTTCCACTGCAATACCGAGACCTAATTTACCAAATACTGAGGAGAAACGTCCGCGTCAGTCACAAATTGCCTCAGTTTTACGCTCTGCTTTCAGCGTTTTTGAACTAGTCGTCGCACAGGCTTGGATTGACTATCAACACATTTACTGATCTTTGGCCATTTTGAAAATTTGGCCAATATTCGAAGTATCCCTCGAAGACTAGGTTTCTGTGAAAAATTGGTATCTGGCAATCGATCACTAATGGAGAGTCGACACAGTCTACGAATTCCAAAAAAAAATCCTTAAACATATTTTGAATTTTGAAAGTGAAAGTTAAGACCAATCCTGAATGGAGGTGTAAAATAAATATTTGTAAACATAGGCAAATAGTGAAGCCGTAACATATTGGCTCGTCGTAAAAGTGGACGGTCTTTTACCGGATACATAAGGCCAAGTTTACATATAGGTACTAGACAAGTTTTGCTTGCGCAGCATGCGAAGAAATGGTTAAATCGTAGGTAAGCATTCTTCGAAAAACTCTATCTAGTTGTATCTTCTTATATGTACAATTTCTTATGATAGTACACTGTTAAAAATGATTGTGAATTTACAACACATTTACTACACAAAAGTTTTGCAAAATTACAAATGTGGCGTAGCAAAGTAAACTGCTAAGCTTGTTCTATAAATTTACAAATAGATTCTTGATTATACTGAACTTTCATAGGAAAAACACAAAATTGTATTCGAATTCGCTAAATTGTTTAGTAAATTTCAAGTATTTGTAAATTAATTTGAAGGAAATGTCTTGTAAATTTACTACTGATGTGTTGGAAGTTTTATTCGGACATTGTATTGGAATTTTGTGGGCGAAATTTTTAACACTGTATGTATTACATTTAGGTGGTTTATAGTGTAGTGTACGACGGAGTGAGTGTGCTATATGGACATTTCTCTACATTGGTAAAATTTTGGATCGATTCAGCAAAGTTTGGCCACCTTCAAGCGGCTCGATGGGTTCGGTCCGACTCGGCGTTGCCAAGTCATGGGCCAAAATCCAATTTAACGAGTTTCTAAAGATCCCGTCGCGATAGCCCTAAGTCTAGAGCAATAAGTCTTGCAACTTTGCGGTCCCCTACTTTCTCCTAATTAATCGTATAATTGGCAACGGAAATAACGAGTGGCGATGAAACGAGAGGATGTGGGAAGTCGTCGATGAGTTATCGCGGTAAATGGATTTAATGGATCTAATGGATTTGTTTGGGGGACAGAGGCCACGAAAAATACTCACGTAATACTGGTGGTGCAGTGACATTTCCTCGTCTTCCTTTCCCTTCTTCTTCTTCTTCTTCTTCTTCTTCTTCTTCTCCTCCTCCTCCTCGAGGTCGTCCTTTATTTTCTTTTATCTTTTTCTCTTTCTTTCGCCTTTTCTTTTTCAATCTTATTATCTCTTCGCTCCTACCTTCGGATGTTTACAAGTCGTTTCTAAAGGACACTCGCAGGATCCTAAGTACTACGTCTATAGTACCAGGAATACCTCTACGTACCTATGTAATATGTGCCGCACCATTCGCTTATACACGTATAGGTAGGTATAAGTAGGTACCTTGCGACTACCGAGTCCACACAGCATTTGCTCTCTGCTTCTTACTGTTTATTTTCTCCTTCATACTGTTTCATTCATTTTTATCATCCGTTCTTCCCTCTTTCATACTTCCATTAGTCAGTAGTAGCCTGGGAACGTAGATGACTTGAGTAGGTAGGTGGGTAGGTAGGTACGGGAGTAAGATGTGTACACAAAGTACAGGAAATGGAATTCTTGAAAATGTCGTTTTTTAGCTGTCCAGATTCCCTTCTGTAGAAATATCCCAGTTTTTCAACACTTTCGGGTTAAATTATTGTCAAGTTATTTTATTATCACGTTAGTTTTACAATTCGAATTATAGGCAGTAGTTATTCATTATGTTGCCGTCAACCTGTTCGTTCGTTTAGTTTTCATAGAAAATTACGGTTCAATCTACGAAACATAAAATGTTCAATTTTCCGACATAGTAAATAAATTATCGTTAATATTTAGTCTCATTATTCACTACTATTCCACGTTCGATTATTTTCCTAGAATTATAAGACGAAGCATCTTCTTATACGCCTTTCATGCAGGTATTTCATTTCTAAGAAAGATATTACCTACAGCTGCAGCAATTTTACTAATGTCACACTGTACCACGGAACGTGCATTAAAATTAAAAATGTTTTATTATAATTGCTGCCCTACGTCGTCGTCCTCGTTCCCGTAGGTAGGTAGATACATGCATGTATTCCTACATCATCACTTACTACCGAAGGCCTATTATCTGTATACCTTTTATGCTGCACTTTCACGGAATTATTTCTTATTTTCTTTCTTCTTTTTACTTTTTTTTTTATATTAAAGCGAGTATTTGTTGGTTTCGTTATTTTTTTTTCAATTTTTTCAATTTTTTTCAATTTTTTAAACTTTTTACGTAAAATACACGTCGCAGGTTAGTCTCACACGTTTACTCTTCATCTTTGAGCTTTAAAACGACATCCCGATTCAGGTATTTATAATTTATCCCAGGTTCTCGGAGTAGACAAGAGAATCTTGCCACTTGTAGGATCTTGGTTAAAAGTGGTCAAGGTTTGAGCAAAAAAAAAAAAAAAAAAAACTGTGTGAACATGTACAACACGGATCACCACCGTAAAGCCTATTACCATTCTGATAACAGTAGCTGGTCTTCTATAAGTCTCACGCCATCCAGTTGAAATGAAAAAAACTTTTAACGAGACATCGGTGTTACTTATTTTGGCGAAAAACCACCACTCCGCGGTTCTTTCCGCACCACTAATTAGCGGAGTGGTTTTTCCGACAAGTTGTTGTTTTTTTGTTTTTTTTTTTCTAGTTTTTTGTTTTCTCTTTTCCCTTTTTCTTCTCAGGCGCGAATCAACGCTGATCGATTAACTAAACCCTGAAAAAGTTCGTCGTTTATTCGCTTGATCGAAACGGTATAGAAAAAAAAAAAAAAAAAAATGTCAACTATACGTATACGTCGTTACAGGCAACAAGAAACTAAGAATCAATTCGAATGGGTCATTCGGTCACGGCTGCCAGGATTCTAAGTATATAAACCAATTGTTAAGGAGATAAAGAAACACGTGGCACTGTGGCAGTTATCATTCATCTATAGAGAATGGTCCAATTTTTTTTTCTTTTTAATTCTATTGTTTTTATTGGGATCGAGGAAACGCGATTCTTTAAACCTCTTTTTGTCCTATATGAACCTCAATTGTCAATTGTCAATTGTCAATTCTCATTTGTCATTTGTTTGTTTGTTTCCTCGTTCTTTGTTGTTTCTTTTTGCTATCTCACGCTGTGCAGCAGTGCAGTAGGTACCTACTCAGCTATTATCGAACTCCCCAGCTGATGATAGACGAATAAAGAGGTCAAACCTTACATACAAACGTCGTATAGAATCGCTCGCTTGTCTGATTGCGAGACAATCACAATGTTGAACAGAATATTGTAACGATACCTATCTGTTTGCCGTGTATCTTTTCGGTCGATATGGTACAATCATGTACGCGTATATACCTATATGCATCATGTCCTGCACATTCACGAACAATTATTATCGTTTCGTTAAAACTGATCCGCTAGAATGAGTTCATATGGAAATAATTATATAGTATGCGGTATGTGATGAGATAATTTGTCGCGATAGTTAATCAAACGCTAATTGATATGATTCAAGTTTCGTTAGAATAAAAAGAAAAAAAAACAAAAAAAAATGTACGACTGCATGCGGTGAAAAACATTGAATGGTTTTTAAACACGCTCGGAATGTTGCACCGCCGTAATTGAGACGTATCGATCGTTCGTTGGACCGCGGAGCTTAAGTCCTCGATCTAGTCAATTTCATTATGGTTGAATGGTTCGGTGATTATCTGACGGCGCATTTCTTGAACATTAATTACCCAGTTACAACGTAGTTGATCTCTTTAAAACACCGAGTTGGTTTTGTCCGTTAGAATTCGTCATTAGTTTATAGTAACATATTGAACAACGTCGAGTTTTACGAACTTTCTACATATTTCACTCGATTTTTCACGAGTTTGAAATTTTCAAACACCAATTTTTAAATCGTGTAATTCTGTCGGAGGAGCAGAGCTATCGATCGATCGTTGCAAATGTCGAGTGGGCTGAAACTGACGGGTTTTACCTACTCGTGCAAAATTCTGCGGCGTACGTTAATTATACAAATCATTTAATAATCCGAATCGCGCGAGGTGTTGTCGATCATTTTATACCCGCGATTTTTTCAACCTTTAAGGGTGGCTATATATTTATTTTCAGTTTATTTTTTGCCACGATTGCGGAATTCAAAGTCGTATTATATTCCCTCTAAAGTGACCGCGCCGCGTTTACTTTAAGGTTGGGGGTGAAGGAGTTGAAACGCGTAAAAAACGCGAAGATTAAGAAAGTCCCTAACAAAAACTTCATTCTCGCAAAAAGAATTCACCGACAAATAAAATTTGCAACAAAAATCAGGTATAGCAGATTATTCGCTAAACTTTGAAACAATTTCATAAACTTTTTTTTCCCAATCATGGGAAAGCTGAAAATTTCTTTGAGCGAACTTCGAACCCTCGAATTACCCGCAAAAATCACGTGCCGTATGACCCATAACGGGGGAATGAAAAAAACAACATGTGAAATCAAAGGACTGAATGACTGCACTTGTAGATATGTGCATAATGGGTATTTAAGCGTTTATGATGCGTGAGGTTGACTCGTGCATGAGGGTAATAATTACACACAATCCCATCAGCGTTTTATACTATATTTAACGCTAGACTGACCGCTAATTATTTCCACGCTAAAAACTTTTCAATGTAATCATGAATGACCGGTCGATTTTAGGAATCGATAACTGTGCTTGCAATTTTTGTCGGTTCTGAATTCTGAATGGGTTTTATAAGTAATCAGATTCTTGAAGCGATAGGTAGTTGAAAATTATTGGCTAAACAACTACATTGTGAATTCTGTATAAAACGGAAAACTCTCCGCTCTCTGTTTATAGCCACGATTTACTACGAACATAAATTATCACGGTGGATGTTTAACTCGGGCGATTGTCTCATTTGACATTTAAATCTGAATAAATTAGGTGCAATAATTCTAGAGGTAGTAACGTAAACGTTCTTCCGGGTTTATTCCGCGTTTATATCGTCTTCAACTTTCCTTTCCTATTGTATCATAGTATAGCAGGTATTACGCAAATAATCGACGAGTCGTGTTGGGTCGTAGCAGGTCATTCCGGGCGAATATAAAGTACGCGAATCGCATTAGTTGATTAAAATTCGTTTATTTTTTTTCTTCTACTTCTTCTTCTTATTTTTTATTCTTTATTTTGCGTCAGCTGCAAAATGAATCGAATTCAAAACCGCAACGCGCTTGGACCTAGCGCCCACAATTGACGAGGGTCGAGGAGCGGAAATTACTATGGATATTAAACTCGCATTGTCTCGGTTGACATTTAAATCGGTATAAATTACACGCAATTCGCCGTAGGTAATCATTCCTCTCTATTCCTTTGAAATTTTTTTTCTCTTCTCTCTCTTCCTTCCTTCCTTTTTCCTTTTTATTATTTTTTTTGTTTTTTTTTTTATCAATTCTCGTCACCTCTCGCGGACAGCCGATTATTCAAACTCTGGATCGACTCGGTTTGCACGAAACAGACCAAAAACGTGATCAGATTATCAAATACCACTTCATCAATTTTTAACAATTTTTAAATTCTCTTCTTCGCGTGAAATGGAAAACCTTGATAGTAACGCGCAAATCAAACAGAAATTTGTTTCTGATTGTGAGTACTAAAGAAAATACGTATAGTCGATTTTTCTTTTATCTAATTCATAAATTCATTCTCTGACGGGCAATAAATCACCCGTCAGTAAATAATTTTTGCGCTCGTTTATCCGGTTATTCATTACCGATGAACCTTCGAACAGGTATATCAATCATGAAAGTAAGTGTACAAGCGAAATATATATTGTTTGAACTCGTTTTAAATATGGATCAAGTCCACGACCGCAGTGCACTGGCTTCGTGCCCACGATTCACAACGGGCACACAAATTACATACTTAGGTATGTACTACTACGTACATACCGTACGAAAGGGTTTTAAACTCGCATTGTCTAAGTCGCGACATTTAAATGGGAATAAATTATTCGCGATTCACTCCGCGTGCAGCAACACGCTTATTCTTAGTCTCTACTATCTCAAATAATTTACGCCTCTTGTGACTCTACCGCAATTCAACCATTGAACATACTTCCGGGTTCCGCTATTCTAGCCAAAGTAAACCCAAAACTTAAAGGGTTTACGCCAAGTGTCGATCGCTGGTTGCTTATACCTAAGTAGCAAAACAGCCAATTGAAATCGTGTTCAAATCTTCAGAAAAAGACGAAAAAATTGCATATCAAAAAACGCAGAAACCGCATCATGACCCATTCGAATACGCGGTCTCATCTATCGCGATCTCTCTTTCAACTATTTTAGCGAAATTTTCAAACGGGGTGCAAGCAGGGGATGTTCCTCTAGCAAACGTGACCCGAAAACTGAACCAAAAATCCTACAGCTTTCGCCATGACTGGTTAGACTCTGGATAAGGTCAGGCTATATTCTAGGGCAAAATTGAGTAAGGGTAGGGTAGGGCGAGTAAGGCAACCGACCGAGGGCTGTTATAAGCAGCAGCAGCTGAGAGGGGGCCCGGGTTTCCCCCACGCAGATTCGCGGCCGACTGAACTACCCCGGCGACGAGGTGGACCGCTCCGTCGGCAGCGCGGTGTAGGCAATGCGCTAGCCTGCGCAAAACTACCCCTCGGTAGAAATGGGTGTGCGGGTGCGGGTGCCGAGCCGCGACAAGGTCCACAGCGACGGCGTAGTCGTTGTTCTTGTACCGGTGCTATTGGTTATACTTATATACGAGGGGGTAGTGGTAGTGACAGCAGTGGTGCCGATGGTGGTAGTTGGTGGGTAGGTAGGTAGGTAGGTAGGTAAGTAGGTATAAGGTAATACACCAGTAGGGGGTTGTTAGCTAAGGTGGGGGAATAGGTCTCCGCGATAGAGAAAAATACAGCTGTGGGTTTACTGCAGCAGCAGGGGGGGAATAAGCGCGCGGAGATTCATCCGAAGGTACCACCACCAGCTTAGCTTATCGTTAGCCTAGGTTAGTTAAAGAGGATTATGGTATACGACTCGCGCCGTACGGGAGAAAAAGTTGTGAATAAATTTCGTTTAAATCAAGGTAGCAGGTGTAGGTGTATATAATTTGGTATTGGTATATGATACACGTTGTTGAGTCGGTTTAAAAAGCGTTGAAAATAAATAAATAGATAAATAAATAAGGGTGGAAGATATTGGCGCGTGTTTGTAGGCAGGAGATCGCGTTTTCCGCTCTTCTTTTTCGTTACAGACAAATTGCGAACCTTCAATTCAGGAGGCTTTTATTCAGATATTTGGTAGACATATGCATACTACCTGCGTATATATTATGTATACTAAGGTGGTCCTTAATTCGATCATTTTCGAATTGCAATGCTCTCGTGGGCCAGGACGTCTCCAAATATAAAAAAAATGTAGCCGGAACCCCAGGTTCTTATATCAATCCTAAGAACCGCCCCGAAGCCTTCGAATTTTCCCATTTGAATAAAACACGATTTGTGACATATCGTCGAAAAAATGTGGTTGTACCTACTTTATTACTCGGCGATGATTTTGTCATGGAATTTACTGATTAATTCCATCGTAATTCTGAATTGAATTTTGTTGAAATTATTACAACGATTATCGAGCTATATGTCACAATGAAATTTCAAACTGTTACCCCTCCGATACTTGAATTTCAAATTGAGCAATATTTGGGCAGAAGGCTCGGTGCCTCAAGAAGTAATATCAACGAAACAAATTTCATCGAAATCTCAGGAACGGTTATCGGGATATCAATACTTCTTCAAACTGACATTTTTACCTACCCTTCCTCAACCCCTAGACCGATTTTCATTAAATTCAATACCCGATCTACACATTGTTCAACGTATCTTTGGACCAAATTTTGTTAAGATCGATCGGCTTTTGCAAAAGTTATTTCATATCGAGCGTAAATATATTATAATTCTTCTATTCTCGAAAAATGATTGAAAATAAATGAAATCAAAACACATTTTGGATCGTATTATTTTGTTCTCTTTTCCATACGTATTATAAATGGTTTATATATACTCGCATGGTTTCTCTCTTTTTTTTTTCTCACCCTATACAGCGACGAAGTATATAGGAATTTATTAAAGTTTGACGGGTGACTGGCGTCGAATCGTCCCTTCGTCCATCAGTCCGTCCTCCTGAGGGCGTCGTCGCTTTTTTATATTAATATTTTTTTTACATTTTTTATAACTTGCCTTCGACGAGGGCCCATGAATACGAATTAAATTACACGACAATAAAATCTCATTTTAAACCCCGCTTAGGTACTGCCTATGTGTTTGCGGTTGTGTTCCGCATCGGGGGTTTGTCTTCAATTCAAAACTTCCCTCGGTCATATACGATAAACATACGAAAAGTTTACAATGCAATGCTATATCTGCCCTTCAATATCCCCCTCGTACGTACACGAGCAGCTTGAAACTAGTTGAAAACTATCTACTTGTTCGATACAATAAAAAGAAATAAAAAAAAAAAAAAAAAATTAGGGGTGGAAAAGAAGGGTGAAAAATAAATACAGGGACTTACCGCCCCAATGCGGTTTTTGACAGTTGTATATACACACATATATATATATATATCTTTTTTGATTTTACTCCAATTGAATGGATACGACCTCTTAGCCCTTCGCACACCCTTTTCACTACCCTTTCCAAACTCTACACGAAGAAATATGGCGCGTGTTAGCATACATGTATGTATACCTATACGCGTATAATATAATGTAGCTTTCAATTTTCGTTCTTTCTAACAATCGTCCAATTTTCCGCGCTATTTAAGGCTCGATAGCTTTCGGCAGCTATTCAGTCCTAATCTCTCGAATTTACCGCAATTTTCTGATAGATATCTTCCTGTAACAACGTGTATAATGGCATACCGATGAATAAGGCCGGTTGCTTCATCCGGGGAAAAACGCTGCATCGCATTGAAAAGCTATAGGTATATATATTTGCGGAAGTGCAGATTTGAACCTTGCGATTGTCTCCAGCCCGCGCCTGGCAAGGAAATTGGCACGGCATCAAATCTCGTGTATCTATTTTTCTATATTCTAACACATACATAGGTACATCCATACACATGTCCGTTTCCTTTTTTTTTTTATAATTTTTTTAATAATTTTTCCCTCCTTCTTTTTTCTTGTTTTATTCTCAAATGCAACCGCTTGGAATTATAAACTCCTAGAGAGTGGATAGTCGCGTGCGGGTGGGTAGAGGAGCTAGGTAGCAGCTGGAACTTTTAATAAAGCGATCGCAAATCTCTTCGGATAGGAAATTCTCCCTCAAACCTTCGCGTCCGGAAAACGGCCCTGATGTTCGGGACTCCCCGGATCTTGACTAGCCCGCGGCTTCCGGAACCCCAAAACACGACGGTGAACCGTATAATAATATTATTATAACCCGCGAAGAGTTATTCCCGCCAATAGTTATCAAACTATATAATATATATTGTTAAATATCGAATTACGTCAACGGTCCAACGACCTCCGCGCGATCAATTCATTCCGTACCTGGAAAATACTGAACTTCGCTAGACGCCGTATAGAGATTTTCTAGAATGACCGTCGAAACTCGATATCCGTATTTGCGTTTCGTTTTCCGCACCAGAATCAGCAAGATTTCTTTGAAAAAGAAAGAAGAACTGTAGTACATATTCAGGGATTAATTGACTACGTTGAAAGTCGCGTGTCCCATCCCACCGCAATTTAAAATGCATTTTCTTCATAGCTTAGCGTACGTCTCTGCACCTCGAGGATGAATGAACGAAATCTCATACGCGGCCCGGTTCTTTGAACCAGAGTTTAAATATATAATTTTGTAAAAGGCTTGAAGCAAAGACAGACGTACGTCTGGACGGTCTCGTATATGCAGCGTGTTTCTTCTCGCCGTCACACCAGTCACCAGAGATGCTTTCATTCGCTCCAAACTCCACGGGATATCAGAATAAAGAAAGACATGCTTCTCAGACGTACTTACACACCTTTTTACTTAGGTGTCATCGGCGGAAGTTCGAGACGTCAGTCCCTGCTGCGTGCAGTCATTTGGTTATAAATTTCAAAATTCACAGTCTAAATTGCCACTTCGAAATTGTGCCATTCGCCGGCACCCAGCAGCTGGCTCATCAACGCACATTTCGATCTACTCAATCTCTTAAACTAGATCAGAATTTCCACTC
This sequence comes from Tenthredo livida, assembly GCA_963992785.1. Taxonomy (NCBI): domain Eukaryota; kingdom Metazoa; phylum Arthropoda; class Insecta; order Hymenoptera; family Tenthredinidae; genus Tenthredo; species Tenthredo livida. The sequence continues at coordinate 5,632,317 of OZ023066.1, forward strand.
CGGTGTATCATCTCGCGCTGGACCACTCAGACCCAAGCGATATTGGCTTCGAATTGTGAGATAACGAAGTGGTACCTATTTATGAAAAATGACTATATTATCTAAAGTTATTCGGGGGCAGGTCAGAGAGTGGTGCAATGGTGAAAACAGGGGCTTCTTGGTAGGGAGGATAGTGTGTTGTAGGTATCGACTAGAGACTGGTATAAGGGGGGCCAGGGTACATCGTCAGTAACTCATTAAGACAGCAAATCGCTTGGGCAGGCCTTCTGGTGCTCGGGTCGATAGCACAGACTCGTACCTTGGCTACGTGTTATCGGAATCTTATTATGGTGTGGTGTGGGTGGCAGGCAGGCAGGCAGGCAGGCCGGCCGAGGGTTGTTGAGGGAAAAATGAGGGGAAGAGGGACTGTGGACGTGCCGGTAACGTAAGTAAGTAAGTAGGTATATATCGAGACAGAGTTCTCCAAAAATACGACCTAAAAATACGTCTACGACTGTGGGCAGGTCGTCGTCCACATGAAAGCTGTCTGCGTGCAGGTTTAAAGAGGAATGAAAATGGACAAAGAAAAAAAGATTGTAAGAATTTTTTAGAAAAACGAAAAGACATATAGAATAGGTAGCATATATATACACATACGCGCAGTAGCATATGGGATCTGTGAGGTCTCCCATTCGCCCGTGCAAATTCTTCGTTTCTTTATAGTTTCTCGGAATTCAGTCTGATTCGAGTATTTCTGAAATGCGTCCGCGCCGAAGGTTTCCCAATCCGCGATCCTCTATCTGACTTGCAGGTTTTAACTCCTTAGATAGGATTTCTTCGCCCCTTATAGAATTCCCTTCTTTTTTTTTTTTAAAAACAGATTTTTTTTTTTTTTTTTTTTTTTTTTTTTTACGGTCCCTGTTTTATTTTTCCACTACATATATTTCCCGTGCCTAATTTATTCTCGCATTCTTCTCCTCACTAGTATTAATCTCCTCTCTGGGGGGAGGGGGTGGGAGGGGGGATTTCCAGCGTCTCTCACATATCCAAAATCTTTTAACCGACTGACGCTTTTACGATCTCATCTCACTTAGGCGACAGACTAAACCGAAGTGTGTTTAACAAAACTATGAACGTACGGCATATAGGTATATACACGCATGGGCATCGTTGTAAACACTTTCTGACCCAAAGTGCAACCGTTATAAAAATTTATTTTAAAACCATCGTGCAGGTATAGTACCGGCGGCAGTTTGAACCACAATATAATCATCATTGATCAATTTTAATTTGATGCTATGTCGTCATGTTTACTATCCACGTGTTATAACGTATCATCAACGGTATACTGCTCTCGCTCGTAGGAAGTAGGTATATAGTTTGTACAGTAATGGGCTTTGCTATTGCTTACCGGATTTACTGCACCACGCGTGGAGGAGCTTTAGGGTACGTTTCAATTTGCTGTGTCTCTCATAGGATTGTGGATCTACGTAATGCTTTACCAACCACAATATAGTCGAGAAATTATACTCCGTACGTCACCTGTGATCCTTACTTATCAATAATTTCAGTTCAGATTGTTGGAATAATCGAAATATATTCGATTGTATGGAATTGAATGGGTTGATTTTTATCTATAAATAACATAGTGCGCAGGGTTGAGCTATTCCATGCTTGATCATTCACCGGTAATGTGTACATATATGCACCTCTATACATATACGTATGCCTGCATTGCGCTAAGGCACGCATTGTAATCTCTGCTTGGTTCGTAATGTAAGCCGGTGATTTAGCGCGTAATTGCTTAAGGTACTTGTTCCACGCTGTCGTATGCATATACATTATACATGGATATGTGAAGGCGAAGGTATGCAATCGCTGGGGAAAAGTGAGAATCATAATGGTAGAAACTCTACACTCTATCTGGACATATTATTACACACTATAGGCGTACGCGTACGAATTGGATATGAACTCGAAGTCGAACTCAAACTGAAACTCAAACTCAAAGTCAAAGGCAAAGGCGAAGTTGAAGTCAAACTGCAAGTTACATATGGAAACAAAATAATGTCGTCGAGGTCTCTAACCGCGAGCATATGGTTGGTTTCGTCGTGTTTGCTTCTGGCCGACTAAAACGTAACAGTTTTAGTACCGAGTCACGTACCACGTGGATTGAAATACATAAATATGAAAAACGAAAAGGGTGTTTCTATATTTCAGAACGCGGTATGTAAACCCATACAGAGCGTGAGCGACTCTCATGGGTTGTTTAATTGTGAAAAGCAATCGTTTCGACGTTTGGGTTTCCTGCGGCACACAAGTACCAAACGACAGGAAAGCCTCGCTTCTGTATAGGGTCGACGTAATGGTGCATGAGTTATTCGCGTTTTACGCATGAAAAACCGAGGGTCAGCTTTAGTCAGAAAAGTCGACTTCAATTCCGAGCGCTTATACGTTTTAAATTTCTCCTTTTCAATCTCCGAATTCTTTATCCCAAATATCCAAAAGGAAGGCAGGCAGGGGACATTCGGACCGGATTTATGCACAGCGAATGAGATGTGATAGATGTTGTCCAAATTTCAAATGAGTCAAATAATTCTGTGCGAAAATTGGCAACGTTCCCGAAACTTTAATCGAAAATAGCGTTAGACCATAGGGCTATCGGAATCCAACTAATATCTGTATAGGTACTAACATAGAATGCACATCACTATTATGCTGTGGGGACGTAGACGTCGAGTTTCATGTCATAAATTTTCATTGAGAAGGATTTCTCTGGGATTTGAACACTACATCATAATTTTGATTCAGAGACTCCTGGGCTACGACGACGACGACGAGTGGTGTGAATAATGGATAATCATTATTCGAAATTCAAATCTAGCAATTACCGGTGCGATAATCTCGCTTCTCTTTAATACATAAACATCGTGGATATAAGATCTGATATTTCGATAGGCCCACGTTATAGAGATCGCGGGTCTTCATGTGTGGGTTTCATGCCATAATTCAATTTCCTAAATTGTTGTTATTAAAATCGTAAAAAAAAACAACAAAAATTAAAATGAAGAAAAAAATTACACGCGGAAGAACCTAGAATTAAGGGTTATAAAACTGTCCGCGTCTCGCCCTGTAAGACATGTAATTAAGGATTTTGTCATTTGATACAAGCTCGCTTCATGTACCGACGTAGTACATATACCTATATGTATAAATATATGAATATCCACAAGCTTCAGGTACGAACTCGCGAATCTCACGTTGTGACTCCCCCCCCCCCCCTCTCCCTCTCTCTCTCTCTTTCCTTACGCATAAATAATTCATACCATGAGCTACCTGCGTATACTGATCTCTGCCACACGTTTTCGTTCACTATATCCATACATACTCGTACATTTATGTGTCTGTAACGTATAGGTGCACGTAGGTGGGTTATACCGCACCCCAAATGCCACCCGCTATTAGGCAGAAGGGGCTTATGAATATTCAGGGTATTTCGCACGTTGTTCGTTTATCCCTGCACCGAGTATAAGGTGGTATAGCCATGAAGTCTAAAGCCATGGGCCGCACCGCATCCGCGTATGTGTGTACCCTAATACCTGTATTAAATTAATGGAATTACCTACCAGCTCTCGTCTAATTTATTTTATTGTGCGCCGGCTGCAGCCCCGTCATCTATGATCAGTTCCGGTTTTCGAACTTTTTGCATCTTTGAAAATCGCCTATACGATCAAGGAGACGATGATTCGCTGCGGATATCTACGGCGTAGATAATCAAGCCAGAATATATCCTCGTCAATGAAAAACGAAGTTGTTGAAAAAAGGATGAAATTAAACCGCGAAATTTTAATAAAGGCTCGCGCTGCGACTTGCGAATGATATTAGCTATCTCGCGATTTAGCATAACGCAAACGTGCGTCTACTGACTTCTGCGTGTTTCGTCGAATTGTACCATTGCACAGCTGGTATTAACCGGGAAACTAAACTTGCTATTAAGTTAAACTTCGCGATGAGAACTTTGCGCGAAGTTCTCGGATAGTCAAAGCCGACTTTGAAGAGATGTTACCGACTTGTACCCTATACATTACAAGTATACGCCTCGGTATACAAGGCCTACCCTCCGTACTCTAAGATCCGGAAACCATTGAAACGCGTTGTGTAGTCTAAGTTTTAATCGGCGATACTGTTAATTTCGAGTTCAATAAAAGAAGGAGAAATGGTGTCTTGCTGGAAGTTTTTTTTATGCAAAATCTCCGAGGAAAAGTACGTAGAGCGATAAAAGCACTTAGCGAACTGAATTAAAATATACTTTGCAATTAGCGGAGATATGTAAGTAGATAATTAGGCTTAAGGATCCAATTGCCATTTTCAGGATCCCCCAGGACGGTCCACGTGCTTCATAACTCCGAACAGCCAGCTTCCGTCTTTGCTGTATTAGAGTCTGGTACCAAAGTGGTTCCTCTCATCGCTGACGGTCTCTTCGACCTTCTGATGCTCAAGATGACCAGCATTTACACCAGCAAAAAGCAGACCAAAGTCGAGGCCAAGGGACCCAGATTTGAAATTGGCGATTTTTGCGTCAAGCTTGGAAGTGTCACAATGAGCCAAAATTTCAAGGGTGTTCTTGTCGAGGTAATTATATAAATTTGATTAACGGTTGAGGGGTGTTATGCCAAAGCCGGCCAAGTGTCAAAAACAGAAAAGAAAAAAAAAAACAGAATTTTTTCAGAAGATCAAAAGAACTTGGCCATTCTTTCGATTCCCAACCAATTCTGTTATAAACATTCATAAGAATAGTACAACGTATGCCTAATTGAAAGCCATATTACTACGGAAGTGAAAAAGTTTCTTCAAGTTTTGGAAATGAAATTTATGAAAGTAAAAGAAACGAAAACTTTATTAAAGTCCACGAAGATGTCAATGAAGAGAATTCAAAAATATCTGAACGAACTAATGTATCCCCAAAAACTTTCTACGTTGGATACCTACTGGACAGGGTCGAATAGTAAGAGAGTGAAAAAATCAGTCACGAGTGCAAAATAGTATATTGTGTACCAAGGGCGTAAAGTGGGCTTTTTTAGACCGAGTACTGCAACCACACAAGGTCAAAAAGCCCACTTATTAGCCCTTGGTGCACACCATATATTTTGTGACACGCGCGATTTTCGCGTTTCGAACGATTTCGAAGAAGCGGGCAAAAAAGTCAGTAGCGGGCAAAAAAAGTTCTTTTATTGCCCGCTACCAACTTTTTTGCCCGCCGGTACAAAAACGTTGATTGTACGCTCCATTTTTAGGTAAAAAAAACGCAAAAATCGTGCATGTGTTACAAAAATATTATTTTATCAATAAAATGGAAACGAAGATAGCGTTTCTTCGGCCTTCCACTGAAATGGTATATGTTAGGGAAAATTTGAAACATGCCTTGACATACCTGCAATGAAATGCATTCCTGAAGAAAAGTGGGCTTAGCTGGTTTTAGCGTAACATACCCTTCAATTATGCAACCATATGATACATCGTATTCTGTTTTCCCTTTATTTTGTTGGATTTCAATTTCACGTCGATATCTTGTGAAAAATTATTTTCGTATAGTATTTACGCATGTATTATACCTCGAGGCACGTGTTAGAGGATGATAAAAAGAGAAAGAGAGGCGAGGAAAGTAGGGAGCTCCGATTTGCAAAGTGAAGTAATTTCACTGGGGCTTCGCTACTTTGTTTACATAGAAGCCGTGAATCTTTTACTTTTTACTTCTTTTTATTTATTTTTTTCTCCCTTCTTCCTCCCTTTTTTTTTCCTTTCCTCCACCTCTGTTAGGCGTTGATTGCTTTCTTGTCCCGGTTCGTTTTCCTGCCAATACCATCTTACATTAGTATTCAACTCGCGATTCCTTCGTGAACGCAGGACAAGGACGAACCAACGAACGACTCGAATGGCAACGAGTCTAACGAGAACCCAAAGTCGATTGCTATGACGGTTCTAAGCTTCCTCTATCGCCAGAAGATCAGAGGTAGATTTTGAATCGCATTTAATCAGCCCTGCGTCTCGCATTTAATAATCGATACCTAATTACGTGTAATTATCAAATCGATAAATGTGGTAAAAGTTTACCTGCGTTTTATAAGAAACATATAGAAAAGGTCGCAATCAGATGATCAAAGTGAAATCGCATTCTGCTCTCATATCTCCGTCCAAGATTATTGCTACAGCAATAATTTTTCACAAGAACAAAGGACTCCCGATTCCTGCAGACAAAAGAAGAAGAAGAAGAAGAAGAAAAATGCAATTAGAATAATCAAAAGCTTAATACCACCTTGCTTCTTGAATTTTACAAAATTAATATACCATCTATGTACAGGTATACAATGGCGAGATTATTCTTCATCAAAGAATATTTATTCGTTGCTAATTAAAAGCTCCCTGTTGTATATCAATTAATTAACCATATTTCACGTTTCATATACCTTATTTATTCACATTCCTATACATATCTCGACGAATTTCAGTTTCGTTAGTATTCCTAAAACGATTAAATCCCCCTACAACCGCGCATCCCTTGCTAGAGACTGTTTTTCGAACTTTGATCTTAAATTTAACCGAGTAGCAGTTGGTTGCCTTCATCCAACTAATTACATACTCTCTCTCTCTATCTACGGTCTTGAATTATTATTTCCATTAGAAAAGTTTACCCACCGAATTTTCTACAGTTTAAAACAATTGATCGCGTTAAACTTAAACGATTAATAATTTAACGAAATTCTGCGATTCTCAATCCGCATGAAAAGAAAATGAAAAAGAAAAGAAGAAAAAATAAACCATCGAACCGCATTTCTAACTCTTATAATTGATCAGTAAATCGTGAATAACAAAATTATCATGAATGTTCAAATTCCAAGTAGTTGAATTTTTTTTTTCTTTTTTCTCGCCATTTCAGAGGTTGAAATAATTTCTTTAACGGTATACGAACACTTTCAGAAAAGTTAGAAATGGCGTATAAATCGATAATAAAAGTAAGACGATCCCCATAGATTTATGTTACATATACTTACATATTACATGGGAAAAAAGGTGCCCATATATGTTTCTATAGACTCTTGGAGTGAGTATACCCTGAATATATACGTATTACATACGTATGTATATATGAGTAAGTAATAAGTACCTGCAGAGGGTTGGGTGGGGTTTTTCGGTATCTAAGATAACTATACGTTACCAATCGATCGGTAACTTTGCCGGATACTTGTATAGGGTGGTGGCACCGTATGTCATAGGTGTTGTACGTATCGCCTAGTTCGAACGACAAATCCTCCTATACATATACATACACGTATACGCTACCTAACAAGTCATGTACGTACGCTATATCATCTGCCAGGTAAGTAACTAGAAATTTTAACACGCCTACATATACGCGAAGTTGGGGTCTACTATGGCTGGATTTTAGGGATAGAATTTGTCGCTGAATCGAATCATTGCACTCTTTAAAAATTGAGGAAAAGAGAAAGCTCTCGATCTCTTGAAAATTGGGGGTGATCAAGACTGAAAGAGAAGAGAAATCGGCCGATATTCGATCCCCCATAACCCAAACGCGTTCATATAGTCGCGAATTTTTTAGACAGATTTTCAAATCGTTAATAAAATTGGGGATCTTTTCATATTTATTTACCTCAGGGGGCGAAAATAGGTTGATACGTACCTGACCGTGAAACTGTATGACCGTAGAGATGGGTATATAGGTTGGTATTACATCCCCGCTTACCTTCCAGTGTTAAAGTACACGAGTAGTACTGCACATGGATGTGAGCAGTTCCATATCTATATCTATGTAGGTGTGCAATGTACATAGTAAGGGGTATGTATATATTTATGTGTATATACAAAGTGCAGATACCTACATGCATATAGATAGGTAGGTATAAGCCCTGGGGACATCGTTACAATTTGTCGCTTTCCAATCCACCCTCAACTAGGAACGGTCGTTCTATAAGTACGAAACATGTTTGTCAGTGCACCGGAACCTCCGGGTATAGGGTGCTTCATTCAGAAGTTGGAATTTTCAGGAAGGGGATAATGAGTTGTTAATTAAATCATTTTTCTTGGGATATGATATGGTATACAGGGTGATATTCCAGGGACATCTCAGTACTGCAAGTCTCGGACCGTCAGGCGGCTGATAAATATGTGCGCGAAATTATCAGGTTCGCCGCTCGACTATTAGGTAGCTATAGTATAGTCGAAATTCGAGCAACGCGATCGTAGCCACCGATCGTAGATGAGAAATAAAAGGAAAGAAAAATCCACGGCCACGATCTGTGGCTACGATCGCGATGATCGGATTTTGACTATACTATAGCTACCTGATAGTCGAGCGGCGAACCTGATAATTTCGCGCACATATTTATCAGCCGCATGACGGTCCGAGACTTGCAGTACTGAGATCTCCCTGGAATATCACCCTGTAGAGTCTAGAATTTATTGAGGGACTGAAGTTGAAGTTGTATGTTCGAATATGAGATATTGGAACGGGGTGAGAACTTCCCTTAAACAGTTTTCACACTTTGTCAAAAATTACGTTTACTGTACTTCATACTATACAGATAACGCTTTTGGTTTCTTCATCTAGACCAGATGATCAAGTCCAACTTAACCCAACCGAAAATAACCGAACCTACTGTTAAAGGAGAAAGGAAGGAAGGAAGGTTGCGGGTTTAGGGAAGCTGTTTTCTTTGAGGGGAAGAAACAGCAGGCATAGTAAAACCTTGCCAGATCTCTCGGCTAAATATGGGGGTGAAGTGAATTATTTGTTGAGGAGTTGTTATTCAGGGAAAGCTTTCATGCCGACGAATACCTAACTTCCGTTATTTTTTCTTCCCTTGTTTTTCGTTTCTACATTTTTTCTTTTTTTTCGTTTTTTTTTTTCGTTTTTATAATACTGCAGCAGTAACGACTATAGCGATAAACTTATAATTAACTTATTTCATCTCATTGCACATTGAAATTTTATAACTTTTGACAAAATCAGTCTGAAATCTTTTCTCGGGATTTTGAGAATTTCAAACTCATATAGGTAATAAAAAAAAAAAAAAAAAGAAAACGCGGAACCAAATCCCTCTCATGCCTTTTTCTTTTTCATACATTCTCGATTTTTTATGCCTGCTCGTATCTTACTTGCTCGCTTTTGTTATCCGCGCTAAGACTTTAGCGCAATCGGGGAGTATCCGGTTCCTTCGGGTTAAAGTGGCAAGGAGAATGCTTCTCGCGCTTGTATAATAAATCCGGATCTTAATCAATCCGGATTAAATTCGTTGCTTTGTTTCTCATCGCGAACGCGTTTCCTGCAGCCATCCGCTATCCCCGCAAATCGCGAATCGCGAATCGCGAATCGCAAAAATTAAGCTTACTCCCGCGCGTTATATATGGACTCTTCAATATTATTTTTAGATAGAAATCAGCGAGCCAGTTTTATGCCGAAGTGAATTTCTCTTTTTTTTTCGAAGATTTTCATTATTATTATTATTACTATTAATATTATACGCGCTTTTCATCCGGAAAGTATAAATGTGGTATGAATCTGATTTTTGAAGACTTCGCTGCATTTTAAAACGAGTGAAATCAGTTTGTCTTTTTTTTTTTTTCGAGCTTGTACCTCGTTTATCGCAGATTCCTAGTGGACCGCGTTGAGCGTCGTGACGCCGGCGCTGTGAAAGCAGCCTTTTTATTAATATTGCTCTCGGTTGGCTGCCGTCAAGCATATGCGGGGAAGAGGATTTGATACACCGAACTACGCTCAAAGAATTTCTAATAACTTCCAGTAAACAAAATTTATGTCACAGACTCCTGCAGGATTTTTCGGAACCCGGTAGCAGGTTCGTCGCAGATTCTTGTCCTGCACCATGGTATTGGCTAAAGTTTTCGCTATGTTTGGGAAATCGTTTCACCAAACTTTCAGATGGATTTCATTTTAAAAATTTCATTCATTATACTGTATATTTCCGATATTTAATTTTAGTTTTTCAATCTAATCACTAGACTGGGATTACAACGGTTAAAAAAACGGCCCACTTCATGTCTCGTAAGTGTCGTTTTAGTCTTTGCAGATATAAATGGAAATGGAAATGAAAATGAAAATGGAAATGAAAATGAGTGGAATAAAAGGTTTTGGTACCAAAGAAAAAAAAGCAGAGCATAGGTATATACAATAGCTTTATGTCATCCAGTGCGGAATTTGCAAAGTAACGTATAGGCTTTCGCGCACAATGCCGCTAAATTTTATAATTCCAGTCTCCATGAAGAAAATCTCATTATCTCCCGTGTCTCCCCACTTTCTTGTTTCCATATTTTTGTTCCCCTGGTGATTTTCGCCGACAGAAAATCTAGAGGGGATGAAGTGGTAAATGGTAGGACTGGGGATACGAGGCTTGGGGTCGGGTCGATATATATATTTATATATTTCGTCTACATAGGTATATAAACAGCACGGTAAGAAAATAAAAAAGTATAGAGACAAGAATAAAAAAATGAAAAAAGAGAAAAAAAAAGGGACTGGGTTTGGGCTGCAGATTTTCACTGCCTAGAAATTTTTGCAACCACACAGAATACATGAGAATATATGTATAGTATATACAGAAGAAGAAAAAAGATGAATTTTTCAAGAGAGTCAAAAGGTTTGGTCTGAGGTTTAAAATGATATTTTTATTCATCGTGAATCGTATACGGCTGTATAGAGAATTTGACCCGCGATTATATATAATATCCAGTGCGAAAAGTTTAGAGCGGAGGAAAAAATTCCGGAAACCTTCGCAGGCTTGATTTTTTTTTTCCTTTTTTTCCTTTTTTCTGTTTATTTCCACGAGGATCGAGTCAACGAGACAATGCGAGGGGAAAGCGAACAAATAATTTGGGAAATGCCAACAGAAATGAAATTTTTTTTTGTTTTTATTTTAATGTCAAATTCTCGCTCAGCTATCCTCGTTTTCCATTTGCGATTAAATTTTGTACAGCGAGACGCTTTTTTCGGTATATCTACATTTTAACATACCGTCATAATCATGTTCTATAATTGTAACAGGATTGTATAAAACGGTATATATGCTCAGATATGATAATCATTTTTTTCTTTTTTTTTACCGAGTAGTGAGTAATAATGCCTGTAAAAGTTAACGCAGATGTTATTCTCAGATTTAAACCGTGATAAGGTAGACAATAGAAAAGTAATCTTCGTCGACGATGAACTTTGGAATCGTCAATTCTCCGAAAGTCCGCGATGCTCAATGTTGTCACGTTTTATATCTTGCCTGTTGGCTAGAATTTCTACGCGGAATTTTGCGCTAATGTAGCGCGAATGTAAATATAGCAAACTATACTTACCATCCTTGGTATTAATCAGTTGATCGGTGGTTAACCGAGGTTTACAGAAATCGTCGAAATCTAAATATTTAGGCCGCTAGTTACGTCGTCAGCTCATGGGATAGACCCTTCGGCGAATTCCAACTTCCATTTGTTTAAATTAACATCTTTGCATTCCCACGGTGATTTCCACCTCTTTGTAAATATGTATACGAACTCCGAAAGTACGTCGTTTGGTTTCTCGAAGCTTTACAGAAGCGGGATATTTTCTCCTCAAAATTCTCATTCTTCGCGTTACGTATACCTATAACACGCTTATTAGCTTCCTTTCGTATTACTAATGTTTCATGTTTACATTTAAAAAAAAATTGAAAAAAAAACATGTTTGATGATCATTTTCTGCTTCAGAATGATAATTCTTAAATTGCAATCGAAAAAGTATATTAAAGAAGGATACGTATTAACTTATGTCTATAGTTTTGCTCATTAGTATAATATACGTCACTTCCGCGTCTGCAAACATATTATTTCCTTTGACTCGTAAGTAAATTCGTAATATCTTTTTCTTTTCTTCAAACAATCGACATTTCGCAGATCGAATATCGGCCCTGCGTCATTCCCGGAAGTTCGTGGGAGTTGATGAGGGAATTTCTACAGGGTTTTTTAGGATCAGCTGTGCCAAATCAAGCGCCTCAATACTTACAAGTAAGATAAACAAGCGAATCGTAAATTACTATATGCTGTATGTTTCAATCTATAAATTGGTCGTAATTATTCAAGAATTATAGTCAAAGAATTTGTTATTTTGTGATTCGTTATAAAAAACCTATTTCAGAATCGAATGAACGAGATTTATCAGCCTATGGATACTATACAGCAATACTTGGAACATTTTGGACAGTACAGAAAGTCTTCGGGAGTTTTATAAATAGTTAATCGTCAGTTTTATCATTATTTATCCTGTAATCTATAATAGAATAAAACCTAGCATATAATATATGAAGAAGATAATTCATTTGTTAATCCAATACAATTTGAATTCTTAAAGAACTTTCAATCGTGCAGTAGATTTTAACATTTTTATTTCTTATGTTTTCTCTACCCTATCATATGGCATACGTGAAATAATTCATACTTTTCATAAGATTAAAAATAACATTTGCGAATGATTAAATGAGTATCTTAAGGTATAACTGGATGGACAGTCAGGTGAAAAAGTTAGTCCAAAATGGGCAAATCTTGTATTTACAGGTCTCGATCGTATAGTGGATGTTTGGCCTCACAATTAGCTGAATTAGTTATAAATGAACACTTATAAGTGTTAATTTGCAATTTTTTAGTATCAATTGAAGCAAAATCTTACGAAATTAGGGTTTAATTCGTAGATTTCAAAAATCCATAACTACTAAATTATGTAGCGTAAAATTCTGAAATAATTAATGTATCATTATTCTATCAAGCACTTATCATTCACGAAATTTTAAAGAATTTTGGCGATTTCTGATTATCCATCCAGTTATACCTTAAATAATTTCCCGCTCTTTCCTATATAGTTTAACAGCCTGGCGATTTGGGGATATTTGGTAAGACTGTTCAATGCTGGTGATGAAATTTTTCTGTAACGCTATTCGTTGTTGATCACGTGGTTGCGCGCGCGCGGAAAAATTTCATCACCGCGCGCATGAAACTTCAGCCTGAGTAAAGTGTGTGAAGTAAAACATGTCAGCGCGCTGTCATGGCCGGCTGATAGTTGGTAAACGTCAATTCTGTTAGAAACTATCAACTAGGTATAAAGCGTATCAATAAATAATTAAATTAGCATTAAAAATGGCAACTCAAGAGTCATCGAGCGTCGATGACGTTATAGCTGAGCCAGGAATCGAGCCAGGGGCTTCAGCTGAAACGATGTTAGTTACAACAGACAGTTTTGAGGAATACGAACAGGAGATGAGCAGCAGTATAGACGACAGACAAATGAAGGAGAGTACAACAAGCACGATATCAGAACTTCAAGAAGAAGTTCGTGATGTACCGATAACACCGACAGCATCGAGTCCAACGGATCCAAAGCCGTCCTCAGTTCCTGCCGAGGAGACAGAGCTGGTAAATAAGTATTTCCTAACCTATAATCTAATCTGAATTCTTACTGTGTATGTACAACGTAGATAGAATAAAAAACTTGAATAGTGATATTAATGTTTGGTATTTTAGGAGGAAAGTATGCAGCAGCAACAGCTTAGCTTGAATAGTTTAGAAATAGATCCGTTGAGAAACAAGACATGGCTGGCCCAAAAAAAGCACATATTCATATTGAGCCAAGCTGGTAAACCGATATATTCAAGGCATAGCTCGGAGGACAAACTGGTCACTCTTATGGGAGTTATGCAGGCTTTGGTATCTTTTGTTCAGGCTGGAAACGACATGATTAGATCCGTTCACGCCGGCGATACTAATTTTGTTTTCGTTGTTAAAGGACCTTTGATATTAGTCACTGTTTCTAAAACATTGGAAAGCGTGCCTCAGCTAGTCTTGCAATTAACGTAAGCACATTTATTTTACCATGATTAAAGAATCGCATATTGCATTTCAAATAATTGTCTTAGTTTTAGTTTTCCAAACGATAATCTGTTTGTAGAATTTATCCATCAATTCTAAGCATTGTCATGTCGAAGCAATACGGTGGATTTTATCAATCTCATCAATCTTGTCAGAAAATTCGTTAAATATTGTTTCAAGAAAATGGTCATTATTATATAAATATAAACATATACTAAACGAATACTTCGGACCTCATAAGATTTTCTCAGATGTTGAAAATCCGAAAATTTTTATTGAATTGAAAATATGTTTGCAGATATGTGTACAATCAAATAGTTTCCGTCCTTACACAATCTGCGTTAACAAGGGCTTATGAACAAAGGAGGAATTATGATTTAAGAAGAATGTTGACTGGTAGCGAAAGGATCATTGATCATTTGCTCAACTTTATGGACAGAGAACCAGCCTTTTTTCTAGGTGCTATTAAATGCTTGCCCTTGTTACCCTCTATGAGAGATTCTATTACTCAGACTATAGTTCAAACTTGCGGTAAAATTAAGGTGGGCAAGACGTAATCATTCAAACTTTGAAACTTCATATAGAAATTTGCACAAACGAATTGCAACTTGTATCATAAACATTTTCATTTGGTAAAAACAATGTTTTCAGAATTTGGTATTTGCAATATTGCTGGCTAACAATCAGCTGGTCACTCTGGTAAGGATGAAAAAGTATTTCATACATCCAGCAGATTTGCACTTGATTCAAAATTTAGTCGACAGTTCAGAGTCGTTTAAAACAGTGGAGAGCTGGACGCCAATATGTTTACCAAAGTTTGACTCCAACGGTTTTATGCATGGGCATGTATCATATCTGGCAGAAGATTGCCAGGCTTGTTTATTGCTTTTAACTGTAGACAGGAACGTATTCTACACACTTTCAGAAGCTAAACAAGTGAGTGAACCGATTACTACAAAAAATTCAATAAACTCTGAATCACAGTTCATATCTAGGTGCCTAATGCTGACTAATTCTCATTTTTTTTTTTTTTTTTTTTTTTAACAGAAAATAGTCGAGAAATTACGACGAACGAATTGTTTGGAAGCAATCAACGAATCAATGAATAAGCCCTCTGTTACAACAGCAGAAATCGGTCTACCTGAGATGAGACATGTTTTGTACAAATGTAGAAGTACCGCACAATTCTGGAGTCCAGGTTTTCAACCGCCGTATACAACTGACGAAGAAATTGAACGGTAATTTTTCTTAATTAAGAATTCCATTTCTAATTGAGTGAAATTAGTTTATAATTCTCCTTCATAATGACAATGTTTTATCTTCTTTTTTTTTAATATAGATTATTGGGTCTCTATCAATGCCTTCATCACAGATTACATGCTCCGAATCGACCGTTGAAATTGATATTCCAGCAATTGGATATGGAAACGATGTTAGCATGGGTGAGACTGAAGAATAATTGATCTTAATTTATCAGAATATAGTTGAAACCCTAGTTTGAAATAATATGTGTAAATGTTTTCTTTCTCATATTGTTTTTACAGGTGACATCAGGCTTTGAATTGTATGTTACGTTTGAACCTCTAGTAACCAAACCAGATGCGATAAATTCAGTGAGTAAATTATTGAAATGGATAAAGAAGGAGGAAGAAAGATTATTCATATTGAATTCGCCAACGTTCTAACAATCATTGAAACCGATTAATAACAGAGAAAAGTCTCTCGTGTCTAAGCTGTTGCAATGGAGCAATTGTAGAAGTTTTTCAAAAATTATTATCAGACACGGTTTCAGTGTAGACAGTTGTAAAAATTGGTAAATAAGATACCTAATTAATTCTATGTAGAACGCGTATTTTGAAAAGGCTATGACTATATTATGATTTTTCTTGATAATCACGTATCCTAATTACGTAAAATCTTAATAATCCTGTTGACGAAAACACTTATTCTTTTCAATCATTCTGTTACTCCCACGTGTGTACGACTTTCTTTTAAATCTCGAATAAGGAAGGAGATTATTCCCACGTTTAATCAATTACCCATTCCTTCGTACCTAGGTACATACCTAATATACTCTATTTTGCTCACTACTTATAATTATCAAGTTAGACGATTTGATTATAACGTTATTATAAAATAATGCAAATATAAAATATGTAAATACGGCGTTAAATGCTAGGCAAATTATTAATTACTTTACATTAAATGGTTCAGAGATCATTATCGCGCTGAGAATATATTCTTTTATAATTATGCGTATCTTTTGCTGTTGATATATCTATAAATATCTCTAAAATTACGCATATACTACAATAACGCAATGCCGATATAATGTATCGAACCATTTCATATACGTTATACTTGGGTGCAGAAATGAAGATTTAATCAATCTTCATTATCATTTGTATCACAGATACAAAAGTGAAAAGAATCCACAATCTAATACCAATTACATACCTAATTCCAAGTATTACGTGTATGTATATTCATTTTCTACTCATAAAATGTACGGGTAAGCTACTGTGTAGCTTTAATTTAAACAAAAATAAGTAAAATGATGTAAATTTAATATGATTAAACTGTAGTTAGCTAAGTTCAGTTATGATCATTTTATCCCATGCTGTGAATACCTGACAATTAGAGCATTAATTATTATCAATACGCGATTATTATTTTAGATATCGGGTTCATTTGAATAAAACATTGTTTCAAAATTTGTGGTACGAGTTTATGCCATTTGTCGAACAAATATGAAGTTATTTGGAGTAGTAATAATTGATTATTATCAGTATCAATTGATCGATACAAATTTTCAATGTCTTTGTCTCTCCCGCTCTCTTCTACGATCTCGATCTCTTTCTTTCTCCCTATCGTCTCTTCTGTGTCTATCCTTATCCCTATCTTTATCCTTATGGGACGAAGATGAAGAATGTATCTTTGGAGATTTACTTCGTTTACGTTCCCTCCTATCTCTCTCTCGCTCGCGACTTCTAGACCTCCGCTTTTCCCTCTCTGATTTTTTCTCCGCACGTGTATTGTGCCTCTTTTCTCCTCTATCTCTGTGACGTTCTCTTTCAAAATCTTCCGTACGTTTGCTGCGGCTCTCCTCCTTCACCACAGGCACATCTTCATCTTCAGAGGACTCAATCCCTTCGTCCATATCATCCTCAAGTGCGGATATCTTACCTTCTGTAAAATAAAAGTCGTTTATTTATTCATCAAAGTAATTCCTGGATAAAAATATGGAATCGACGTACCTATCTCATTGTTTTCTTCCAAAACATGTCGTTTCTGTACTCTGGGTAAAATGACATCGCACGATCTCTCCTCTCTGAGTAATTCGTCGATAAATTCATCCATATGAACCAATTCGAATTGGCCCTGTTTATTCTGTCTCCTTAATTTTCTATTGTCGTTAAACAACGGCTCAAGGTATTTATAGCAATCAACGGACGTGCCGGTTAGCCGCATGTACAGAGCTCCCAAAGCACGTACGTACTTGAATTCTTCATTTTTAATAAATTCTACTATTATATCTTTCTCAGGTTGAATTTGAAGCATTTTTAATATCAGACAGAGGAACGGAGTCGGCTTTACATTGCCGCCAAATACTCCGCCGATATATCTAAAATAGGAAGATGGTATAGTAGCCCTAAACTTTTTAGGTTATTTACCGGTTTTTCATTCTCGGCATGAGAAGAATATGCTTGAAGTTAAACGTCCGATTTTGGGAAGTAAACAATTAATGTGTTGAGAAAAGTAGGAAGTAGAGGTTATGAACGTTTTACCTTAATTCCATCGCTTTGTCGACTAGCAGTTCGGCAGTTAACGCGAAACATTCTTCTTTCCAATATTTTGAATCGTATATACGTGATCTTATGATTTTTTCCACTAAATATTGAGGATTTGTACCGCGAATAGATTTCGCGTCTTTCACCGTGCGGTTCGCCATATTTGATTGAAATGATGAAATGACGTATGACACAGTGTTGCCACTTGCCATATAGTACCTATATACGGCGTTTCCCCGAGACTCAGTTCCGTTTAGAAATCCCCTAAGGTTACCCCCACCAGGTGTACCCTAAAAAACCGCGGGCTCGTGTCACGTGTTTGAAATCATAAAGCACGACTGCTCGACCCGTGTGTCGAATTTCGTAAAAATAATGAGAATTCCGGAGAATTCTTTATTTTCGCATGAAACGAACATGTCTTTGGCCGTATGTCTTAGGAATTGAATTTCAATTTGCGCTATAGATTTTTTTTTAATGCTTTTTCGACGCCTCGGCTCGGATAATAATCGAAATGTGTCCCTTCCTCTATTTTTTTTCGACCAAATGGAAGCGGGCGACTAGGGATGGGCTTTAAGATATTATTATATCATTGCATCTTCATAGCAATACTTTAAGCCCATAGAAATTGAAAAATAGACAATGTACTCATTGACGATAAAAGATATACTACTTGACTAGTTTTTTGAGTATATTATTCTATGATTTTGATATTTTGATACTCGTCATTTCAAATGGATAGCAAAATCGTAATTTATCAATTGATCAATAATTTTTTGATGCAAATCAAGGGCGAATCTTTTTTTTTTAATGTCTCATTAAAAAAATCATATAGATATTACAGAAGAATTGTATTATTTCTCTATTTATCTTAGAAAAATGTAAGCTTATTCAAAAAAGACATTCGAAACATATTATCATCACAAACTCGACCGCAATATTCGCCAGTAAACTCAAGAACAGAAAGATTTCGTTACAATTCGAGATTGCAGGCAGGTGCAGACACTGGGAATTAAAGATGATATCGACCCATAGATAAATAAAAAGATAAGTTTCAAAGATCATGAAGAGCCTGAGAAGAGTAATAAAAATTAATTGCATATTTTTCATTCTATTTGATTTTGCCAACAGTGTACTGTGTAGGCATATACGATAGGTATATACGTATTACTACAAGCTGCGTTTAGGGCTGCGACACAATCTGCATTCGGTTAGCACCACCGGGCTTTCGTAGGCTTCCGCAACAACGAAATCGTGCGAGAAAACATTACCATTGGTTCTAGCCATAGTGCGGAAGGGGAATCCCGATTCCGCGATCTCTGGTTCGTCTGACCAATTTTTTTGTTAGTATATTACATACTGCAAACCCGGAAGTTAGCACTTTTGTCAGAATTATAGCTCACAAGGTTGATAACTGATAAGGAAAGTATGTAATTGAAGGAAAGGAACATCGCTAATTGACACGCGATAAAGTTATCTACCTACATGGATAATATTCGATCATAAATTATAATGAATATGGCAACAGGCAGGCTTTGTGGAAATTATTTTATTCATCGGTTTCAATTGGTAAGAAAAGCTGTATCAGGCAAAAACTGAATAACATAAGCTTTGCAAACGTGAAATCTTTTCCTCTTCGAATTCATTTCCACATACCGCCTATAAATTCTACGTCGCTCTTGAAACTGTTGATTACGCTGATAATTCATCAGCCCCTCCGGAACTTTCCCCAGAGTTACAATTATTCCCTAAAAAATAATCAACAAATGGGATGTACGATATCACAGCTCTAAGCCATCCTCCCGATGATCCTTCATCGCAATCTGAATTTCCGTCCTCGGTTTCGGAGGCTGGTGTGGATTCTGGTTCAGGTGCTGGTGTGGATTCTGGTTCAGGTGTTGGGTCAGCTCCTGGCGTATAAAAATAATTTAGAATTGGGATGTACGATATCACAGTTCCAATCCATTTAGGATCATCGGAATCTGAATTTCCTTCCTCGGTTTCTGAGGCTGCTGTGGATTCTGGTTCAGGTGCTGGGTCAGCTCCTGGCGTAGCGCTTGGTTCAGGTTCGGATTCTACATCTGGTTCGGGTTCTGATACAGGTTCCGATCCAGGTTCTGAATCACTTTCTTCTTCAGATGGTGATTGATCTTCTGATCCAGGTTCAGATCCAGGTCCCGAATCACTTTTTTCTTCAGATGATGATTGATCTTCTGATCCAGGTTCAGATCCAGGTCCCGAATCATTTTCTTCTTGAGATGTTGATTGATCTTCTGATCCAGGTTCAGATGCAGGTCCCGAATCACTCTCTTCTTCAGATGATGATTGATCTTCTGATCCAGGTTCAGATCCAGGTCCCGAATCATTTTCTTCTTGAGATGTTGATTGATCTTCTGATCCAGGTTCAGATGCAGGTCCCGAATCACTTTCTTCTTCAGATGGTGATTGATCTTCTGATCCAGGTTCAGATCCAGGTCCCGAATCACTTTCTTCTTCAGATGATGATTGATCTTCTGATCCAGGTTCAGATCCAGGTCCCGAATCATTTTCTTCTTGAGATGTTGATTGACCTTCTGATCCAGGTTCAGATGCAGGTCCCGAATCACTTTCTTCTTCAGATGGTGATTGATCTTCTGATCCAGGTTCAGATCCAGGTCCCGAATCACCTTCTTCTTCAGATGGTGATTGATCTTCTGATCCAGGTTCAGATCCAGGTCCCGAACCATTTTCTTCTTGAGATGTTGATTGATCTTCTGATCCAGGTTCAGATGCAGGTCCCGAATCACTCTCGTCTTCAGATGATGATTGATCTTCTGATCCAGGTTCAGATCCAGGTCCCGAATCATTTTCTTCTTGAGATGTTGATTGATCTTCTGATCCAGGTTCAGATCCAGGTCCCGAATCACTTTCTTCTTCAGATGGTGATTGATCTTCTGATCCAGGTTCAGATCCAGGTCCCGAATCATTTTCTTCTTCAGATGGTGATTGATCTTCTGATCCAGATTCAGATCCAGGTCCCGAATCACCTTCTTCTTCAGATGGTGATTGATCTTCTGATCCAGGTTCAGATCCAGGTCCCGAATCACCTTCTTCTTCAGATGGTGATTGATCTTCCGATCCAGGTTCAGATCCAGGTCCCGAATCACCTTCTTCTTCAGATGGTGATTGATCTTCTGATCCAGGTTCAGATCCAGGTCCTGAATCATCTTCTTCTTCAGATGGTGATTGATCTTCCGATCCAGGTTCAGATCCAGGTCCCGAATCATTTTCTTCTTCACATGGTAATTGAATTTCTGATTCAGGTTCTGAATCACCTTCTTGTTCAGGTGGTGATTGAATTTCTGATCCAGGTTCAGATCCAGGTTCCGAATCACCTTCTTGTTCATATGGTAATTGAATTTCTGATCCAGGTACAGATCCAGGTCCCGAATCACTTTCTTCTCCAGGCGTTGGTTGAGGTTCTAATCCAGACGCCTAGAAAAAATTGAATATCAAATATAACGATCGGACTATACTATACGTTCTATGTTCGTTTAATTCACAGAATAGCTGCTTAATATAGTAATTCTCCGTCTGACTCACATCGACATTTTCATCAGCTGCATCTAGTTTAACGATGCATATAATCGACACAAAAAACAACACCTTCGTCAAGTTCATAGTGACTTCGTTCACACTCGATTACCATTGAAACGATGAATATTCCGATCATCGCTTTTATATCGCTCGAGCCTTACCTAATGCACAAGTTATCTACGATTCGCGTAATTATTGTGTCCCATAACCGCGTGGCAATAGACAATAGCTGAATAGCTTCTACCTATTCAGCTATCTCATTATAGTTGTTAATGAGATTATATTATCGCCATTAGGTATAAACTTATTATCTAAAATAATACACCCAACTGACTGGACAAGGTCGTTCGATTGATACGACGAGCAAAACCTTGCGTGAATATAATTAATTTTCCAATTTTTAATAAAATTCAAGATGCAAATAAAATGAGAAATATTTATTTATCTTCAATTTGAAAACCACAGTATTTTACATCTTCATATCATAGTAAATATAACCCTTCCATATTTTACATCTTTTACTCTCAAAATGCATTTCTCAAAAGAAATGTTGAGCATGGTATTTCCAGTGCATTTAAAATACACCCTAAATTATCTTGGAATACATGAAATTTCCTCATTTAATCTTGGGCTTGCCAAAAAACCCGGAAAAAAGATGTATTGATAATAATGAGCATATATGCTCATATTTACATGCATATATACACTCCGCGAAGAACTCCTGATGTCATCCAAAATGTTGGATACCAGAAACTGAAAGAACTATCCATTATGCCCTCGTAACAAATGATTCGTGTCGAATAAAACTCCTCGTTCGATTTCAGAATAAAATACGACATTATTATTTACGCCGAAATTAACGTATGATTTTGATGAATATACAGGCAGGTGAAGCCACTCGGGCCCCTCAAGCCTGAAAGCATGTTACTCGTACGTCGTAAAGCAGACATCTAATTCACGTGAATACTCCTTGTAATTAGAGGTGATCTAGTGACACCATAATTCATGAGCCCAAAAATTAATGTCATGTAATGTAGTCTTGCAATATCGGCCATTTAGTACCTGACATGCATAATATAATTAGATTTTCGAACGAATTGAGTCATATTTTTGAAGTCAGTTGTCAAATTTTCTGGTAAATTTGAATTTCAGGTTTGCGTAAGAGCATGATTTCAATTTATCTGCGGCAAAACCGAGTGAGCCATTAAAATAACGCATGCATATTAGAAGAGCATTGTTTGTTTTTTATCTCGAGTAAGATTCCTCCGTTGAAGATATGAAGTAAACGAAATGATACCCACCCGACGTTTTTAATGCTCTTTTTTCATCATTACAAGAAATATGTAAATTTTAAAATAGTCGTAGCTATACGCTGATAAAACAAAAAATGGTAGACTTCAAGAAATACATTAACAGCAAATAACGTAAATATGTATATGACAAGCCTAATACAAGGATATCAAAGATTCTGCAGGAGGAAAAATCCACATTATATCGTTCGCTATCTTCAAGTTATCTTCGTAAAGTCCTTATCGCCATCCTGGGCCAGCCTTACGCACATGAATCCATGCAACGTCGCTGTGTATCGAGTTGCCTATCGTCTAGGTCTATTTGCGCGACTGCCAATGCTCCGTGTCGCTTATGAAAGTTAATAACGGAATATGCAATTAAAAATAACACGGTTATACGATAATTACGTATTGCGTACACAGCAATAATAATACATATTTTAATTCCTTGGAAAATTCACGTGTTAACGCATCCACATATTTGTCTATTTCCTTTACCAATTTTATTGTCTTTCAATCATCTTCTCCGTTTATTCAAAAATTCAATATCCACATCCTACAGAGAATAAGTACGAGGCTTACACCTGGCTATGTTGAGCTGACAGGACGCAGGACAGTGACTCAACGTAGCCTGCGCAGATTGTATAGGTGTAATAAACATAAGATCCGATCCCTACTCCTCGGGACCAGCCTTTCCCTGTCAAGCTGCTTTGGGCCCACAAGGCCCCATTCAGTATACTCTCTCACCTGGCAACCTCACCTGGGCAGCCATCTTGATCTCTCTGTTCTTTGCCTGCCCTCTTTAGAAACTCCGATTGTGTTTTCCGCCCGTTTAAGAAACACTGATTCCTTAGTTAGACTGGTGCGGTTAACAAGTGCAGACGAGGTGCGATTACAGTGCTTATAAAAAAATCGTTTATCAAATCTGTTAGCTGGTGCCGAAGCTAAAGGAGTCTCCAATTTTTACCTGGACGTTGTATATGCTGAGTGCAATTAACGAGATTAATATATTAGGAAATTAGGAAGGGCCGAAAATTACTTTTCTGTCTTTTTGCTGAAATGTTTGCACCTATGTCGTGTGACTCTCAGCGTTCAATTCGAACGTGAATCATTGAAAAACCATGATTGTTGGGTAGACAATGTGACATATATTTGAATATCAAAACGTTGATATGCTTCGTAGTGTAGCAACCAATTTCCGGAATACTGTAATACAGCAAGTTTGATGCCAGAGTAAGAAGAGATACTTTTACTGAAAAGAATTTCGCAAACTGCTTATAATCATTCGCAGAATCAACAGGATACACACATGTTGTATTAATTAACACCGCTGCGCAATATTCTTGATAAATTTACGACTTCCTTAAGATCGTGATCATCGAAATAACGAATTGGATTGTTGCATCAATGATTTTATAGATAATAAATAATCCAGAAAAGGTCAGCTAACGTAATTTAACATCTAGTGAAGCCCGTTATTCATATCCGGTTCTAAACATGGGGTCAAAAATCGAGTACGTTGAATCGTCTCATATGTACGCGACGAATTACATAAGAAATTCAAAGGCCATCGGTGTTCTATGGGGAATATTTACCATATGCTATGCGATAATAGGAGTTGTCGCATTTGTGACACCGGAATGGTTGGGCGATTTGGAGCATGAAAATCCGGGGAGATTTGGCCTATGGACGAGATGCAGCTACGGTGGAAATGGCAAGAAAATAACAGATTCACATATTACCTCGAGTTTCAAAATCGTTTACACATTTACCTATAGAAAAATGCATCATGATTCATTCTGACTAATCCGCCTTTTCCGGGTATCGAATTTAGCGCTCTTTTAACAACAAGAAATTCAACGTTACAACATCAATATAATAACACCGCTACGTCGCTGACGGTTTCGCAAATATGAATTGAAATTCCAATGACGTCACTCTCGGCGTATATAATCCCCATGCGTTCTTCCGCGTGTATGAAAAAATCTTTCAGATAATTTTCCATCACTTATACCTACATAGGATACGAAACCGAAAATCATTTACACTCGTCTTTTATCTCTATGCCACCAGTCCAGCGATTCAAATTTTCTTTATAATCTCATGTCCACAGGTGAACTTGGAGAAGAATGTATCGGCAGCTTAGACGACTTGATGTCAATCATAAGTGTGCCGTTTAGGGCAAGCACTATCTTGGTCGGGGTGGCTGTGATAATTGCCCTTTTATCCATATGCGCAATGCTGTTGTTCTTCTTCTGCCAGAGTACCACAGTTTTTTATCTCTGTGCCTGGATGCAGGTGGTTTCCGGTAAGAAACTTTACTATCCATTGATTAATTTATGGTTTCCTTGCGAAATTGATCGAACAATTATAGTGGACATCGTAAATATAGTAATAAATGTACGATCGCAATAGATATCTGTCGTTGATCAATACTTCAATTAGCTTTATAGCTAGTTGGAAATTTTACGTTATATTTATCATCGAAGCATTAATTGATACTAAATGATGATGAATTAAAAATTGACGTAGAAAATTCCGTCTCTATATTTGGTATTAACAACGTGAACTGCAGTTTAGAAAGTGCAACAAGCTGACGTGACCAATAGTTGCAGCTATTACTGGCTTAAACTCTCTGTAACCGTTGATGATATAGTAAAGTAATTGTAAATTGTGACGATGCTCTGGGGCAGGATGTTATGCAACCTATCCATAACCGTCCTGGTTAGTGAACAGCCATTGTTCATTTCTTTTTATCACAATGTTTAATCAAACAGCGATGTAATTAAGGGCCTCGAATCGCGATGAATTGGATCGCGAACGGACCTATCCCATTTCGTAGAGTCCAGTCATGGGTATAATACCGATCGAAATTATTCTTGCTCTTCTTATCCCTGCAAAAGAAAAGCCTACAAAGTTAGTTTAACTGTGAAATTTGATCAGTTTCAAAGTTTAAATCATACGAGAATAGCAGATGACGTTTTTAATCCATTGTCAAACATGATAGAGAGTCTAGAATCTAGATTGCGGGCTTATGAGTCAAGGATCTCGTGCACAATCACAATTTCAGGCCTATACATATTCTCGTGCAAGGATAGATTGCGAATTATTAAAACACGGTATCAAAACCGATTGCTGCCAATTCGCTCGCAGAACCTTGCCTGAATTATACAGAGGTACTTAATCACTATACGTTATAGGCAGCAACACTATCCAGCATTTCACTGTGTAGAGCTTACCGCGCCTGGCTGAAATGTAGACTAGACCGTTACGGTGTGTAAGACTGCCGTTACCGTTGACCAACACCTTTGTTATTAGTCTGAACAGTTGGTGGCCTGACGGCTACTTAGGTTCGTGACCAATTCTTGGCCTGCTGTGTAAACTAACGTTTTTCAAATAATGGTGCATTTTATGTAATACAAACAACCGGTTTTACTGTACATTTTGCATTATCAACTGTTGTGGCTATCGTTACAGGCAGAAAACGTAAATTTTCCTTAGACCGATGGTACACTTTAGTTTTTACCTGACGTTGTGTAGGCGTTTTCACTAATCAATTCGCAGTCGAAAAATGAAACTTGCACTTAACCGTTAGTCGCCTGCAATCCGCTGACTCACAATAGTCAATAATGACCTGCAGCTGTTGGATGATGAGGAAATGATGGTCTGATGATAGTAGCGCATATTGTTCATCATCATCGCTATTAATGTTGAATGGATAATTCAGATCTGGGCGTCGCTGCATAAATCGCGGATAGTGAAAGTTAGCGGTTGATTACGATCCGGAAGATACGATTCAAGAAACACGATGATCGGTAGTATCTGAAGCGAATTATTTGCCAGCGATCGTTGCAGCATTAATAATCATTTCTGTACCATTTAGGCTCGACTGTTTATGTATTACCAGTTTCTATTTTCGATGGTAATAAAAAAATCGCCTAACATTCATAAAATAAACTGGTTCTCGTTGGAACTATTACGACCATCGACCAGTTAGCGGTACTCGATATGGTCTTCCAAGTGAATCTCACCTTTGCATTGCGGGATAAGTTGTTGAAATATCACTGCAATATTTTGATATGAAACTTTAGAAGGTGTTTTATAATTTCATACATGCCCACATGCTGCGAATGTTTAACATTGTGCACATTTATGCTGACTGTGAGAATTCATTTTGGTATATGGATCGTATATATTATATTGCACGGTTTTTAAACATCGAAAGATTTTCAGGAAGATCATTATATCCCAACGATGAATTGATTGTCAAATCGATTTCAGCACATTTCAGTGAATCACGTTAATAAATTACTGCAATAAAATTATACGAATTCGTGACATTATAGGGGAAGGTAGGGCAAAACGGACCGGGAGGGCAAAACGGACCGTAGGGCAAAACGGACCGAGAGGGCAAAACGGACCGCCTGAAAAATTTCTTTGGAATTATTATAAAAAACTCAATGATGCATCGTAAAGTTAACCCTCGAACTTAGAAATATTTTGAGGTCGGTCTTAGTCAATCACGTCGAGTCAGACTCAGTCAAGTCATCGCAAACGACTAGAAAGGATAATTGACTCGACTAGATTGACTAAGACCTACCTCAAAATGTTACTAAGTTCGAGGGTTACCTTCACGATGCATCATTGAATTTTTTATAATAATTCCAAAGAAATTTTTCAGGCGGTCCGTTTTGCCCTCTCGGTCCGTTTTGCCCGACGGTCCGTTTTGCCCTCCCGGTCCGTTTTGCCCTCCCGGTCCGTTTTGCCCTGCCTTCCCCTACTAATGCACTATACCTTTTGCAAATGTAGATATATATTTTCTGAGCAGACCATACGAGCCAGGCCCACTCACTCCTTTCACTAACAACCTTGCAACCTCACCTTTGTGTAAATTCGTGAGGTTTAAGATCGTGGCGAATGCATATATATTTATTATTTTTTTAAACAAGTATATCGTCGGCGATAGTGCAATACCGCGTAACTAACATCTGCAATACCGCGTAAGTACAAAAAAAACAAAAATGAGATTTGGTGTGCATTCGATGTAAAAATAAAAAATATATCGAATGCACACCAAATCTCATTTATTTATTTTTTTTGTACTTACGCGGTATTGCAGATGTTAGTTACGCGGTATTGCACTATCGCCGACGATATATATTGTATTGGCAGTAAAAGTAAAATTTATAAAAATAAACTCGTAACTACATCGCAAGTTGTATGCAATTTCGAAGTACGTCACTCTAGCCGCTGTTTATCAGACGATATATATACATTCGCTTCGAACTTTCGTTTATCAGGTAACAAATGTGAACATGAAATGTTTAACCCTGAACTAACAGCTACCACGTAGCTATTAAATTAATATGTCAGTTCGAAGAATGGATTAGCACCCATTACACAGATTTTTTGTATATGATATAAAATTTACGGACTTCTTATCACCTGGCTGCATTATTCCATGTCTATGAATCTAATCCCTTTGGCAGGAAATAATCACGATGACACACTCCCATAATGACTGCCGACAGAGTGACCATTCATTCGATTTTTGGTCAAAATTATAAAATAGTTGATAAATAATTAACTTCATTGAGTATTATGAGTGCTTTCACGTATTTCCGTAATTTCTAACGCTTTTAAGTACTTGTAGTACCTATACCTTTCTCACAATTTCTCTCGAGTCTGTGATTCATTGAATGTATCTTGATGCGTTCGTTCTAATGGGAGGCGGGGTTGATCATGATGATTCACCGTAAATGTTTGCATATAAATTTCGGTGCGAGTATGTTGATTTAAATATTTACGCGAAAGTGTATCGTAAGAGAATTTGCTACGTCGAGTATTGCGTAGAGAAACTTTCAGGGCGGGATATAGGCATATAAGTGAATTGAATTCATTTGAAACGAAAGCGAGTCTATGCGAAGCAGCGAAACCGTGGAAAACTAGAGACTAGCTGTAGTACGCGCGGACGAGCAGCGATTTAACAAGTGGAATTCTATGATTTGACTTTAATGAAGCGGTGGAAAAATCAGACGTATAAGATAGAGAGTCAGGTATTCTCTGGCTACACGCCGCCAACTAGTTTCCAACTTTCATTCAACTTCAACCTTTTAGCTCCTACTTATACCTACTGTCTCCCACACACTGCAAGACTAGACGTCTTTAATTAAACGCTTTCGAGCAATAACGACAGTAGAATTTGCGGTACGAAAGTTCATGCTTACTTAGGTAATTCAGAATGATTAGGATTCGACGTGGTAATTGCCCTAGTTCTTAGTTTCTTCTTTTTCTTTTTTTCTTTTTAACCCGACGATTAACCCGCGGGCCGTTAGATTTCTAGACTTTTTTTCTTCTTCTGTTTTTCGAAAGTGAAGTCAACACCTTTACCTTTCATTCGTTGTAATGATTATAACGATCATTACCTCAGCCTTAAAAACGAAAAAAAAAAAAAAAAAAATTGCAAATACACTTCAGGCAGCTATTTTTGCACGTATTTATATCCGTGCGAATTCGATTGTATGAGAAAAAAAAATTCTCTTCTTTTTCAGCTGTGTGCATGGCAATTGGAGTCGCAGTTTATCCATTGGGTTGGGACTCCCCTTTGATTCGTGCGGTTTGTGGAGCCACAGCTTCCAGGTGGGCTTAATATACCGCAAACCATTTCATCTCCGGATATTTTTGCACATAGCTTTGTAAAATTGTTCAATCAATGTCTGACTGTCTGAAAAAATGCATAATTATTTTCAGGTATAATCCTGGCGCCTGTGCTGTAAGATGGGCAATTCCATTGGCTACAATCGCTGCTCTAGATGCTGCAACTTTAGCAGCCCTGGCCTTTATCTTGGCATCTAGACACGTGAGACTTCAACCAGAGCCTTTCAACAACGGATCATTGTACAAAGGTGAGTCGAGTGATTTCTCTTGCAGTTTTAATCGGCTAAATTATTCTCGTTCTTTGAATTCTGATTCTCTTCGCTCGTCTTGAGGTCATTTTCGAATTAGAAAACAATCGAGAGTCGTGACAATCTGAATTCAACTCGCCTACGATGTACATAGTCAGTATAAAATCTGACTACTAAAACAATGAATTTGAAAGTAAAATGAAAACTCAAACGCACGTGAAGAATCTCTCTTTTCAAATGATTGAGCTTAAAAAAATTTCTAGTCGCTCAGCTTTTTCTCATTCCGTATTCCAGGCGAAGTTAATCCAGGCTACGTAAATGAGGCTCAGAGTGTTGCTGGATCCCGGAAGTCGCTCTCCCTTAGACCAGTTCTCCTGGTTGCACCACCTGAACAAGATCGCTACAGCGAATTATCCAGGGCGAAGTCTCATTCCCATCACAGTCTTTATTCCCCTGCACCATCTCATCCCGTACACACAATGTCGACGAACACCCTTAGTCATTCCCAACACAATTTTCAACTCTGATTCAAATTCATATACACATTGCGATTCGCTGTCTACGCTGTAGATTAGTATCAATGTTTTCAGCGATTGATGATATACGCATGTAGGTACGTATCATATTAATGAATCAGATGAAGAAAGTTATTAGGTAAGTTATTACGTGACACCAGCTCGATTAGGATATATGTTTTTTTTTTTCTTTTTTTCTTTTCTAATTATTAAAGTGCTAATAATTACTATACTATATAGATATATAAATGGATGAAAACTATGCAATTATACAGCGAAGTACGTATATCACTTGCATAGATATATATTCTTAAAACGGATCTGTGGCATTTTAAAAACAATCATTTACAATTATAATGGATACTGATACGATTTTTTCATTTCTTTCTATTTTACCACAAATTTGAACGACTCCAGTTGTAACTTCGGCGTATAATGTAAGTTTCACAATTAAACATGTTGATGATGTTAATGAAGAGAATATATGTGGCTATATACATATAACTTGAGATCGATTTATAAAACTGATCATTTCTTTCTTCGGGATATAGAGGATGGTCAAAATTATCCATTTTAATTGATCTATGAAATATTTTCAGCTCCAAAATTATATCTATACCTATGTATTATGTAAACCGAACTTCTGTACCTTCGCAGTAGAATTTTCAACATTTTTCGAAAATATATACAAATGTACATAATTAGGTATACGTATATCAAACTTTTTATCATCGAAGGTCAAAGCAAGTCATAATTATAATAATTTTCAACATCGTAAGTCAATTTTACCATTACGTATATACATACTATACTACTTATATATATTTATGGTATAAAGTTGTGTAGAGAGATAATTTTAATAGACCTATTACAGCCAGTCTTCGATCAGTAAATTTATTATAACAAAATTTCTGGTCTGCAGGCTGTATTGAATTTTTTTTTTTTTTTTAAATTATTGCGGAGTCTTTACTACATACTACATATATACCACAATTTGTTAGCTTTATATCTAAATTATATATTATATTTACCTATACCACGCATATTATACGCCTATAGATATAATTATATATATATTTGAATTTATATACCGTTAAGTTTTATATAAAATGATGGCACATCGTATTAAAGATTTACAACTCGATTTTCGTTCATTTTTTCCAATATTTATCACCTTCGCACCCTTTACCTCGTCGTTATAATTTATTGAAGTATGAAATATCTATATCACTGAATAGATTAGACATTCGATATCAGACTTCTTTCACGATAATTTACCCGTTAGAAAAACTAATTTATGGCGATGTAATTTCTTAACATAACATTTGAATATACTTAGTAAGCCATTTTAGTTACATATTATGCAATACTGACTGCAACTTCCTACAGCCTTTACCTGATAAGGTGCGTTAATTAGCCTGTCGTAGGAGCGTATATGAATATACACTACTTATAATGATTATAACGATTATCTCTGATCAACAATCTCATAATTATTGTACAGACGCCTATAGTCATTTCTGAGAATGAGAATTGTGAAAATCCTCAAAAAGAATGTAATTAGTCAGCTAATTCATTCCAGACACCCACAATCATAATGAAATCGTATAGTTTACGCACGAAACTGAGATGTTATCGTGATTTTAAAAACACATGAGAATATAACTTCGTGCAGACGAAATCCTCGGGATAACTATACACACTTATTGTTGTTGAATATTTCATTTAATTGGGAAAGAGTCATTATGCAATATACGAGGTATGCTTTCTGCCAGCTTCGACAATTTTTTGCTTCAATCTTTTGGATATTTTTCATAAATAATCGGCTCTTTCAAATCCAACCCAAAATCGAGTCTTTCGTGGCAATTTCACTGCAGTTTTAACTAATTTTGGTCACGATTTATTAGGATAGCCCTTTTTAGCCATCAAATAGAAAATATCTTCTTCATTTGATAGCATATCTTCGATTTCCCTATAAACTAGGGGGTAAAAAAGAAGAAAAAAAAATCTTCAATTGATACGTAAGTATACATACAACTCAGGCCTTGTTTCTTATATAGTTCAGTGGCAAAGAACTGAGTTACAGGTGGAATTGCATACAGTTGTAACTAGATATTCACCAGTCTTTTGTTCTTCTGCACTTGCACGTGTCTTAATTCATTATCGATGTATACATTTCTTGGTGTTGGACGTACATGCAATTTTTTATGCATTTCAATTCACGACCGTTTTTTTTTCACAGTCAAGAATTTTTTCAAAATAAATACGTTTCATTGAATGAATAATTTTATTGCTGATAAGAATTAAATGAAATATGGTGATTAATCACGGAGAACGACGATCACAAATATCAACACAACGACAATTATTATTCATCAAAGCTTTACCATAAAAAATAATAAAATATCGAAGCGACTGTCGAAGGATCTATGAAGCTTTAAAGGAATTATTAGACTCCAGGGTCTGCCTAATCATCGATTCCAATTCTCCTCTCTGAGGACATGCAGTTTGTGTCAGAACTGGAGGGTGGTTTTCGAAATATCGCTGCTTCATACGTTTTAAAAAATAGCATAATGACGT
This sequence comes from Tenthredo livida, assembly GCA_963992785.1. Taxonomy (NCBI): domain Eukaryota; kingdom Metazoa; phylum Arthropoda; class Insecta; order Hymenoptera; family Tenthredinidae; genus Tenthredo; species Tenthredo livida. The sequence continues at coordinate 5,664,851 of OZ023066.1, forward strand.
TCGTTGATGTTTTTGACGGATCTATGTCACAGAAATGAAAGAAATTACTGCTAGCAACCGAAAACCATTATCTATAACGAATTCTTGTTTTATTCATTCCAGCTCTAGTTCTAACACAGTGCCCATGAATTTTGAATTTCGTACTCGATTCGCCGAACAAAATCTCTCCTATAAAAATTCATTGCATAATATTATGATAATTCGAAAGGGTCATATCGAATGCTAGGGATCAGAAGGGCAGAATTCAACAAAGTCGAAAGAATGTGGGTTACGCCCTTCTGCTCCTTAGCCCTCGATTTGGGTCCACAAAAAAAAGTGATGTCTGGATTACGTTCTTTGTCTTTTTATTTGTTTGTACCAAAACGAATAATAATATGAATTTCCTGGAGCTGAAAATAGAATCGATTCGCAAATAATTTTCACTAACAATTAGAGTTGAAAAATGAATGGTAGGTAGTATTCGTGAATATATTTTTCGTCGTGAAATAAAAATTGAACTTGCTCGGCCAGTTAGATAGATAGGTATATCATTTGTTACAATCGAGTAACTTCCTACCGAACAATGGATAATAAGTTTATTCCACGAGCAATGACAAGATAACTTTATCGGTGGAACCCAAGTTTGCAACTTATCGTCATAATTGCGCGAAGTAATTATTACGGAAGTATAAGCAATTTGTATATTATGTAAAACTCAGGCCAAGTAAAAACGATGATCGAAATATCCTCCGCTTTAGTAGCGAACGGACCGAATCGAAGTCATCATGAAGCTCAAGAAAGTATCATTTTTTATATTCATTTTATCTATCGTTAACATAGACGCAGCTGAAAATAATGAGCCCGTGAGTAACCCAGAAAAATCAATTGATGGATAGAGTGGAAATTAAATGACCACCAAATCAATCTACAGTCGTATTATTATCGATTGGTTTATTTCACTTATCCTAGGACGAGTGTAGCGGAGGCTTTTGCATATCCGGATCGGTGACTAGAACAGATTTACAATCCACTGAAAACGAATTCTTTAAAATTGATGGAGAAGGGCAAGATGCAAGGATGAGTCTGTTGAAAAGCTTCAATGTGAAGAATTCATATAAAATGGTTTGTCAACGTGTATCTTACTTTTATATAGCCTGACGATGACTAGGCCATTGAATGAGACATCAAATATCTAGATCTCAGAAGATATTTCTAAGATTTATCTTAAGGCATATTGAAATAAAATTAATAATAAATAGTATTCCACTCAGAAATTTGAATGGAATTTTTTGGTGTATAAAATAGGGGAAGGTAGGGCAAAACGGACCGGGAGGGCAAAACGGACCGTAGGGCAAAACGGACCGAGAGGGCAAAACGGACCGCCTGAAAAATTCATTTTGAATTATTGTAAAAAATTCAATGATGCATCGTAAAGTTAACCCTCGAACTTAGAAATATTTTGAGGTAGGTCTTAGTCAATCACGTCGAGTCAGACTCAGTCAAGTCATCGCAAACGACTAGAAAGGATAATTGACTCAACTAGATTGACTTAGACCTACCTCAAAATGTTACTAAGTTCGAGGGTTACCTTCACGATGCATCATTGAATTTTTTATAATAATTCCGAAGAAATTTTTCAGGCGGTCCGTTTTGCCCTCTCGGTCCGTTTTGCCCTACGGTCCGTTTTGCCCTTCCGGTCCGTTTTGCCCTACCTTCCCCTATTACTTATGGCTTGTAACACATATGCTAACAAACGATATTACATATTTAATCAGGTCAATGTCACAACAAAGGCCCGTGATAGCTCAGAGTCTAAATTTTATTCTTTGAGAGTAATGCCTATATGTCAGGTTGTGGACCCAAGGGATGGAAACCCGAATAAAATAACGAAGAAACTACTGAAGATGTTGTTTAACGACTACGAGGGTTGCTCTGACGAAAAGGTAATAATGTATTGTGAATTTTCGTTCTTTTCTACCAACTAACGTATACAGCCCGTGTCTCGAACTAAGATATTCGGAAAAAATACTAGCCGATTTTTTGTAAAAAAATTATTAAACAAACTCAAGCACGTTAGTTCCAGAATAATGTTTCTAGACCTATCAGAATAGGGGAAAAAAAAATAAAATTTATGATTGAATTAAACACCTTAGAATTTTTAGGGGTTGCTCCCGTAAACGTTCTCGCTACATTCGAGTATTCAAATATCTAATAAACTCTGGTTCTTCGATGGTTTTATGAGCGTAGAAGGAATTTCCGGTACCTATGGAATTCTCAGGCACGTTATTATTCAACATTCCCGTACCTTGTGATGAATTCGAGATGACCCTAAGGATATTGGATCCTGAAAACTCTTCAGCCGATCTAGTAACGATGGTCGTCAATGTAGTTCCCGATGGTACTCTTCGCTGCAGTGACGAAGAGAAGGCAAAGTACAACGATACCACACGCGATTACAAGACTATAGTGTATGCGAAACAAATACCGGTGGGAGATGAACCAGAATCTGAATCCACACCGCAACCTCAACCAACATCTGAGACAGGAGCGGGATCAACACCTGCAGCAGAAGATGACTCAAACGGAGAAGACGATGACTATGTGAGCAAAACAATATCTGTTCTATACATTGCACATAGATATGTAGCGGAGATGGGGGCGAAACGGGCAATTTTTTTTTCGAACATCATTCACCTTTCTGCTATGTTGTGTTATCGTTGATACAAAATATATCGGAATATCGTAAAACATCAATTAAGACAAAATTATTATTTTTAGACTTGGTGCCGGTTTTGCCCCTGATTCTCATATTCAGCCGAGGTGTTCGTTTTGCCCTCCTGCCCGTCTTGTTCCCATCGCCCCTATTTCCCGCACTGTTCTTATGTGAGAAACGTCAGGAAACTGACATAAGTCATTTTTGAAAAAGTTCTGCTCCTGATTCCCATTTTTCGTCGAGGTGCCCGTTTAGCCCCCATCTCGGCTATAGCCGAAATACATACATATAAATACCAAAGGCATTACTTGACGATCTCCGTATCCAACTGAACAATACAACATTTCGAATATGAGCTGAATAGCTCGCGTTTAGGGGCTGGTTTGTTCAGAAAGCTTGTACCATTGTTTTGTCGAAAAACCATAGTGTCAAAATGATTGATATCGAAGAATGCACTTGTTTTTCCCCAGGATGCATGCAATGAAAATCTTTGCATGTCCGGAACGGTCACAAGAGTAAATTTAGAAAGCACCGGTGGCAAATACTTCAAGATTAATGGGGAAGGACCAACTGCTACGTTGAGTGTGCTGGAGGGCTGGGACACGTCTAACACAAGTGTGGATGTACGTTATGGTTTCATTCTCAATTTCATAGTGTGACAATGGCGAAATTGAGTTAGACTCTATATGATACAGATATTCAAAGATATTTTGATGATACTTTCCCTAACATATTGCATGAACGTTATGATACTGCACAATCGAATTCCATGTATAATCCACCGGAAGTTTTCTTTTGATATGAAATACTACCCGTTGGCAATGAACCTATAGTGGCGAGACTTAAGCAAGTACCAACTTATTGAGACGATGCCATTTCGCATTAAATTTCGTCACTGAAAATCAGAATGCCATGAGTTCCCTTCTAATAGTCAGTCGAAGATTCTCAAAAAAGATGATGTATTGTTATTTATTCTACTAGCTCGCGGTTTCGGGTCGGAAGCTTCCAGACCGAATGTACTATTCTTTAGGTGCTACAGAGGGCCCTTTTTGCCAACTGATCCCAACCATACATCAGACGAAAAGTGACTCATATTTGCTAAAAAACAAAGTAGTACAGATGCTGTTGCCTGGATATGAGGGGTGCTCTGAAAAGCCGGTAAGTCAATGTTTAGGTTGAGTTTCCCAGGGAACTAGAGTGCAGAGTGCTGTCTGATAAGTCGGCTCTTTGCTGTTCCTGCCTTAAAACTATTGCAAGGGTGATAGATAGACAACAATAAATCCATTCGAATTTTATTACAAGAAATCGTTATTTGCTTCTTTTAGTACGACTTATTGAAAGACACCCTGTGTACTGGGCTTTAAGCAGTCTCTCTGGTATTGCGTATAAAATTTTAATAAATTATTTTTCTCTTCATCGATGTTTGTAGAAAGAATATAAAATATCTACGGGATTCTCAGGTCTCTTTTCACTTAAGAAAAAACGCAAATTTTCCAAGATAGCATCAAGTTCTGATGAATTTGAAGTGATGGTGAAACTAGCGAAAGATTGGGACTCTAGTGTACTGATGTACCTCAAAGTAGTTCCTGACAAAGCTCTGAACTTGTCACATGGAGAAAAAACTACAATCCAGCCGATAACACCGGAGCTGACCACTCTGGCACCTACCACAGAAGAGACACCTGAACCAGGCGGTGACCCAGAACATGGAACCGAATCGACGACAACACCTGAACCAGAATCGCCGTCAACCACTGAACCGCCAGTGGATGAGCCTGGTAATAAAACTGAGCCGGATGAAACGGACGATGATTATGTGAGTAAAATAGGTGATCAATCCACAGTACCTATTCTGTGGAATGTATAGCCGCAAGAATAATTTTTGGCGATCTCTGGATTTTTGATCAATTTAAAATTTGATACATGTCACATTTACTATATATCTATGGTGTACAAGCTGGTAGTCAAATGGTCGAAGGCACGTGACTTGTACTATTGTCTCAACGAAGAACCATAGATTGTCAAAATGATTGATATCGATTAATGCATTGAATTTTTCCCAGGACGCATGTAACGAAAATCTCTGCATCTCCGGAACGGTCACAAGGGTAGATTTAAAAAGCACTGATAACAAATACTTCAAGGTTAATGGGGAAGGACCGACTGCTACGTTGAGTGTACTGGAAGGCTGGGACACGTTTTACACAAACAAATATGTTCGTAATGGTTTCATTTTAAATTTCATAATATGAAACTGGCGAAATTGAGTAAGACTGTACGTTATACGCAGATATTCAAAGATATTTTGATGATACTTTTCGTAACATAGTGCATGAACGTTGTGATACTCCACAATCAAATTCCATGTATAATCCACCGGAAGTTTTCTTCTGATATGAAGGACCACTTGTTGCAAATGAACCTAGTGGCGAGATCCAACCAAGCACTAACTTATTGGCACATAATGCTTTCTTGCCAGTCTCGTTTCCGATACAATCGCGATCCGTATTAGATATATGCAATGAGCTACTTAGAATGGCATGCAATTTCGTCATTGAAAATCAGAGTGCCACCAGTTTTTTTCTAATGTTGAGTAGAATATTCTGAAAAATGATAATATATTGTTATTCAATTTACCAGCTCGTGGTTTACGGTCGGACGCTTCCTGACCGAGTGCTGTATTCTTTATCCAATGCATACGGCGCCTTCTGCCATCTGGTCCCAATCTCTCTCACGAAAATTAAATCGTATCTGCTAACGAACAAAGCAGTGCAGATGCTGTTGCCTGGATACGGGGGGTGCTCCGAGAAACCGGTAATTTAATATTTTGATCGAATTTCCCAAGAAACGAGGGTACAGGGTGCTGTCTAATAAGTCATACAGAAGTACAAATGTGTCAAAGATCAAATTTTGTCAGTGTCTGGAGAGCGTCGATGCAGCGATGTAGGTAATATTTGAGTGGAAGTACGAAATAATCAGACTCTTCGTAGTCCTACCAGAGAGTGTGCTCGTTCGGAAGTCTTGCAATTTCGTGCGTAGGTTTTGCAATTATAAAGAAAACCATCACTCATCATAATACCCCCCGGCCCATATTATTGTTATCATCAATTACCCGTAATATTGTACGAATTACCTGTGCTGTTAGTTATAAGGGAAAGGTTCCCCAAAAGATATGCAAATACTTTCATCGCTTCCAAGCAGTCTACTACATACGTCCAAGCACGCCTATTCGGATGAAAGTATCGTTTCACTTTTATTACAATCTCTATATTTCGAAGCTCTTCAAATGATATATATGCAAATTACATTTTTGCCGGTACCTCGGTAATGTGAAATATCAGGGGTAATTATTAATGATAATACACCGGGATGTCAGGTGAAAATTGATCATTGCTGCTTTTCTCATCGGGTACGTTTTTCGACCAAAATCTGCTAATATTTGGTGCTGACTCGTTGTTGCTTCTGCTTCAAAACTATTGCAAGGATGGCAGATAAACAACAACAAATCCATTCGAATTTTATTACTACAAATCGTTATTTGCTTCTTTTAGTACGACTTATTGAAAGACACCCTGTGTACTGGGCTTTAGGCAGCCTCTCTGTTATTGCGTATAAGATTCTCATAAATTGTTTTTCGTTTCATCGATGTTTGTAGAAGGAATATCAAGTATCTACGGGATTCTCAGGCCTCTTTTCATTGGTAGAAGGAGAATTTGCGAAGATAGCAGCAAGTTCTGATGAATTTGAGGTGATTGTGAGAATAGCGGAAAGTCCGAGGTCTAATACTTCTGAAGTACTGATGTACCTCAGAGTAGTTCCTGACAAAACTCTGAACTCTTCGCACGAAGAAGAAACTACATCCCAGGCTACAACTCCCGAGCTGACCACTCTGACACCTATGACAGAACAGACCACTGGACCAGGAGGTGATCCAGGACATGAAACTGAACCGATGTCAACATCTGAACCAGGTGGTGATCCAGGACATGGGACCGAACCGACGTCAACATCTGAACCAGGAGGTGATCCGGGACATGAAACTGAACCGGTGTCAACATCCGAACCAGGAGGTGATCCAGGACATGAAACTGAACCGATGTCAACATCTGAACCAGGTGGTGATCCAGGACATGGGACCGAACCGACGTCAACATCTGAACCAGGAGGTGATCCGGGACATGAAACTGAACCGGTGTCAACATCCGAACCAGGAGGTGATCCAGGACATGAAACTGAACCGATGTCAACATCTGAACCAGGAGGTGATCCAGGACATGAAATTGAACCGATGTCAACATCTGAACCAGGTGGTGATCCAGGACATGGGACCGAACCGACGTTAACATCTGAACCAGGAGGTGATCCGGGACATGAAACTGAACCGGTGTCAACATCCGAACCAGGAGGTGATCCAGGACATGAAACTGAACCGATGTCAACATCTGAACCAGGAGGTGACCCAGGACATGAAACTGAACCGATGTCAACATCTGAACCAGGTGGTGATCCAGGACATGGAACCGAATCGACGACAAACACTGAACCGCCAGTGGATGAACCTGGTAATAAAACTGAGCCGGATGAAAAGGACGATGATTATGTGAGTAAAATAGAGGATCAATCCACAGTACCTATTCTGTCGAATGTATAACCGCAAGAATAATTTTTTGGCGATCTCTGGATTTTTGATCAATTTAAAATTCGATACATGTCACATTTACTATATATCTATGGTGTACAAGCTGGTAGTCAAATGGTCGAAGGCACGTGACTTGTACTATTGTCTCAACGAAGAACCATAGATTGTCAAAATGATTAATATCGATTAATGCATTGAATTTTTCCCAGGACGCATGTAACGAAAATCTCTGCATCTCCGGAACGGTCACAAGGGTAGATTTAAAAAGCACTGATAACAAATACTTCAAGGTTAATGGGGAAGGACCGACTGCTACGTTGAGTGTGCTGGAAGGCTGGGACACGTTTTACACAAACAAATATGTTCGTAATGGTTTCATTTTAAATTTCATAATATGAAACTGGCGAAATTGAGTAAGACTGTACGTTATACGCAGATATTCAAAGATATTTTGATGATACTTTTCGTAACATAGTGCATGAACATTGTGATACTCCACAATCAAATTCCATGTATAATTCACCGGAAGTTTTCTTCTGATATGAAGGACCACTTGTTGCAAATGAACCTAGTGGCGAGATCCAACCAAGCACTAACTTATTGGCACATAATGCTTTCTTGCCAGTCTCGTTTCCGATACAATCGCGATCCGTATTAGATATATGCAATGAGCTACTTAGAATGGCATGCAATTTCGTCATTGAAAATCAGAGTGCCACCAGTTTTTTTCTAATGTTGAGTAGAATATTCTGAAAAATGATAATATATTGTTATTCAATTTACCAGCTCGTGGTTTACGGTCGGACGCTTCCTGACCGAGTGCTGTATTCTTTATCCAATGCATACGGCGCCTTCTGCCATCTGGTCCCAATCTCTCTCACGAAAATTAAATCGTATCTGCTAACGAACAAAGCAGTGCAGATGCTGTTGCCTGGATACGGGGGGTGCTCCGAGAAACCGGTAATTTAATATTTTGATCGAATTTCCCAAGAAACGAGGGTACAGGGTGCTGTCTAATAAGTCATACAGAAGTACAAATGTGTCAAAGATCAAATTTTGTCAGTGTCTGGAGAGCGTCGATGCAGCGATGTAGGTAATATTTGAGTGGAAGTACGAAATAATCAGACTCTTCGTAGTCCTACCAGAGAGTGTGCTCGTTCGGAAGTCTTGCAATTTCGTGCGTAGGTTTTGCAATTATAAAGAAAACCATCACTCATCATAATACCCCCCGGCCCATATTATTGTTATCATCAATTACCCGTAATATTGTACGAATTACCTGTGCTGTTAGTTATAAGGGAAAGGTTCCCCAAAAGATATGCAAATACTTTCATCGCTTCCAAGCAGTCTACTACATACGTCCAAGCACGCCTATTCGGATGAAAGTATCGTTTCACTTTTATTACAATCTCTATATTTCGAAGCTCTTCAAATGATATATATGCAAATTACATTTTTGCCGGTACCTCGGTAATGTGAAATATCAGGGGTAATTATTAATGATAATACACCGGGATGTCAGGTGAAAATTGATCATTGCTGCTTCTCTCATCGGGTACGTTTTTCGACCAAAATCTGCTAATATTTGGTGCTGACTCGTTGTTGCTTCTGCTTCAAAACTATTGCAAGGATGGCAGATAAACAACAACAAATCCATTCGAATTTTATTACTACAAATCGTTATTTGCTTCTTTTAGTACGACTTATTGAAAGACACCCTGTGTACTGGGCTTTAGGCAGCCTCTCTGTTATTGCGTATAAGATTCTCATAAATTGTTTTTCGTTTCATCGATGTTTGTAGAAGGAATATCAAGTATCTACGGGATTCTCAGGCCTCTTTTCATTGGTAGAAGGAGAATTTGCGAAGATAGCAGCAAGTTCTGATGAATTTGAGGTGATTGTGAGAATAGCGGAAAGTCCGAGGTCTAATACTTCTGAAGTACTGATGTACCTCAGAGTAGTTCCTGACAAAACTCTGAACTCTTCGCACGAAGAAGAAACTACATCCCAGGCTACAACTCCCGAGCTGACCACTCTGACACCTATGACAGAACAGACCACTGGACCAGGAGGTGATCCAGGACATGAAACTGAACCGATGTCAACATCTGAACCAGGTGGTGATCCAGGACATGGGACCGAACCGACGTCAACATCTGAACCAGGAGGTGATCCGGGACATGAAACTGAACCGGTGTCAACATCCGAACCAGGAGGTGATCCAGGACATGAAACTGAACCGATGTCAACATCTGAACCAGGTGGTGATCCAGGACATGGGACCGAACCGACGTCAACATCTGAACCAGGAGGTGATCCGGGACATGAAACTGAACCGGTGTCAACATCCGAACCAGGAGGTGATCCAGGACATGAAACTGAACCGATGTCAACATCTGAACCAGGAGGTGATCCAGGACATGAAATTGAACCGATGTCAACATCTGAACCAGGTGGTGATCCAGGACATGGGACCGAACCGACGTTAACATCTGAACCAGGAGGTGATCCGGGACATGAAACTGAACCGGTGTCAACATCCGAACCAGGAGGTGATCCAGGACATGAAACTGAACCGATGTCAACATCTGAACCAGGAGGTGACCCAGGACATGAAACTGAACCGATGTCAACATCTGAACCAGGTGGTGATCCAGGACATGGAACCGAATCGACGACAAACACTGAACCGCCAGTGGATGAACCTGGTAATAAAACTGAGCCGGATGAAAAGGACGATGATTATGTGAGTAAAATAGAGGATCAATCCACAGTACCTATTCTGTCGAATGTATAACCGCAAGAATAATTTTTTGGCGATCTCTGGATTTTTGATCAATTTAAAATTCGATACATGTCACATTTACTATATATCTATGGTGTACAAGCTGGTAGTCAAATGGTCGAAGGCACGTGACTTGTACTATTGTCTCAACGAAGAACCATAGATTGTCAAAATGATTAATATCGATTAATGCATTGAATTTTTCCCAGGACGCATGTAACGAAAATCTCTGCATCTCCGGAACGGTCACAAGGGTAGATTTAAAAAGCACTGATAACAAATACTTCAAGGTTAATGGGGAAGGACCGACTGCTACGTTGAGTGTGCTGGAAGGCTGGGACACGTTTTACACAAACAAATATGTTCGTAATGGTTTCATTTTAAATTTCATAATATGAAACTGGCGAAATTGAGTAAGACTGTACGTTATACGCAGATATTCAAAGATATTTTGATGATACTTTTCGTAACATAGTGCATGAACATTGTGATACTCCACAATCAAATTCCATGTATAATTCACCGGAAGTTTTCTTCTGATATGAAGGACCACTTGTTGCAAATGAACCTAGTGGCGAGATCCAACCAAGCACTAACTTATTGGCACATAATGCTTTCTTGCCAGTCTCGTTTCCGATACAATCGCGATCCGTATTAGATATATGCAATGAGCTACTTAGAATGGCATGCAATTTCGTCATTGAAAATCAGAGTGCCACCAGTTTTTTTCTAATGTTGAGTAGAATATTCTGAAAAATGATAATATATTGTTATTCAATTTACCAGCTCGTGGTTTACGGTCGGACGCTTCCTGACCGAGTGCTGTATTCTTTATCCAATGCATACGGCGCCTTCTGCCATCTGGTCCCAATCTCTCTCACGAAAATTAAATCGTATCTGCTAACGAACAAAGCAGTGCAGATGCTGTTGCCTGGATACGGGGGGTGCTCCGAGAAACCGGTAATTTAATATTTTGATCGAATTTCCCAAGAAACGAGGGTACAGGGTGCTGTCTAATAAGTCATACAGAAGTACAAATGTGTCAAAGATCAAATTTTGTCAGTGTCTGGAGAGCGTCGATGCAGCGATGTAGGTAATATTTGAGTGGAAGTACGAAATAATCAGACTCTTCGTAGTCCTACCAGAGAGTGTGCTCGTTCGGAAGTCTTGCAATTTCGTGCGTAGGTTTTGCAATTATAAAGAAAACCATCACTCATCATAATACCCCCCGGCCCATATTATTGTTATCATCAATTACCCGTAATATTGTACGAATTACCTGTGCTGTTAGTTATAAGGGAAAGGTTCCCCAAAAGATATGCAAATACTTTCATCGCTTCCAAGCAGTCTACTACATACGTCCAAGCACGCCTATTCGGATGAAAGTATCGTTTCACTTTTATTACAATCTCTATATTTCGAAGCTCTTCAAATGATATATATGCAAATTACATTTTTGCCGGTACCTCGGTAATGTGAAATATCAGGGGTAATTATTAATGATAATACACCGGGATGTCAGGTGAAAATTGATCATTGCTGCTTCTCTCATCGGGTACGTTTTTCGACCAAAATCTGCTAATATTTGGTGCTGACTCGTTGTTGCTTCTGCTTCAAAACTATTGCAAGGATGGCAGATAAACAACAACAAATCCATTCGAATTTTATTACTACAAATCGTTATTTGCTTCTTTTAGTACGACTTATTGAAAGACACCCTGTGTACTGGGCTTTAGGCAGCCTCTCTGTTATTGCGTATAAGATTCTCATAAATTGTTTTTCGTTTCATCGATGTTTGTAGAAGGAATATCAAGTATCTACGGGATTCTCAGGCCTCTTTTCATTGGTAGAAGGAGAATTTGCGAAGATAGCAGCAAGTTCTGATGAATTTGAGGTGATTGTGAGAATAGCGGAAAGTCCGAGGTCTAATACTTCTGAAGTACTGATGTACCTCAGAGTAGTTCCTGACAAAACTCTGAACTCTTCGCACGAAGAAGAAACTACATCCCAGGCTACAACTCCCGAGCTGACCACTCTGACACCTATGACAGAACAGACCACTGGACCAGGAGGTGATCCAGGACATGAAACTGAACCGATGTCAACATCTGAACCAGGAGGTGATACAGGACATGAAACTGAACCGATGTCAACATCTGAACCAGGTGGTGATCCAGGACATGGGACCGACCCGACGTCAACATCTGAACCAGGAGGTGATCCGGGACATGAAACTGAACCGATGTCAACATCTGAACCAGGAGGTGATCCAGGACATGAAACTGAACCGATGTCAACATCTGAACCAGGTGGTGATCCAGGACATGGGACCGAACCGACGTTAACATCTGAACCAGGAGGTGATCCGGGACATGAAACTGAACCGATGTCAACATCTGAACCAGGAGGTGATCCAGGACATGAAACTGAACCGATGTCAACATCTGAACCAGGAGGTGATCCAGGACATGAAACTGAACCGATGTCAACATCTGAACCAGGTGGTGATCCAGGACATTGGACCGAACCGACGTCAACATCTGAACCAGGAGGTGATCCGGGACATGAAACTGAACCGATGTCAACATCTGAACCAGGAGGTGATCCAGGACATGAAACTGAACCGATGTCAACATCTGAACCAGGAGATGATCCAGGACATGAAACTGAACCGATGTCAACATCTGAACCAGGTGGTGATCCAGAACATGGGACCGAACCGACGTCAACATCTGAACCAGCAGATGATTCAGGACATGAAACTGAATCGATGTCAACATCTGAACCAGGAGGTGATCCAGGACATGGGACCGAACCGACGTCAACATCTGAACCAGGAGGTGATCCGGGACATGAAACTGAACCGATGTCAACATCTGAACCAGGAGGTGATCCAGGACATGAAACTGAACCGACGTCAACATCTGAACCAGGAGGTGATCCGGGACATGAAACTGAACCGATGTCAACATCTGAACCAGGAGGTGATCCAGGACATGAAACTGAACCGATGTCAACATCTGAACCAGGAGGTGATCCAGGACATGAAACTGAACCGATGTCAACATCTGAACCAGGTGGTGATCCAGGACATGGGACCGAACCGACGTCAACATCTGAACCAGGAGGTGATCCGGGACATGAAACTGAACCGATGTCAACATCTGAACCAGGAGGTGATCCAGGACATGAAACTGAACCGACGTCAACTTCTGAACCAGGAGGTGATCCGGGACATGAAACTGAACCGATGTCAACATCTGAACCAGGAGGTGATCCAGGACATGAAACTGAACCGATGTCAACATCTGAACCAGGAGGTGATCCAGGACATGAAACTGAACCGATGTCAACATCTGAACCAGGTGGTGATCCAGGACATGGGACCGAACCGACGTCAACATCTGAACCAGGAGGTGATCCGGGACATGAAACTGAACCGATGTCAACATCTGAACCAGGAGGTGATCCAGGACATGAAACTGAACCGATGTCAACATCTGAACCAGGTGGTGATCCAGAACATGGGACCGAACCGACGTCAACATCTGAATCAGCAGATGATTCAGGACATGAAACTGAATCGATGTCAACATCTGAACCAGGAGGTGATCCAGGACATGGGACCGAACCGACGTCAACATCTGAACCAGGAGGTGATCCAGGACATGAAACTGATTCGATGTCAACATCTGAACCAGGAGTTGATTCAGGACATGAAACTGAATCGATGTCGACATCTAAATCAGGAGGTGATTTCGGACATGAAACCAAACCGATGCCAACATCCGAGCCAGGAGGGAATCCGGGACACAAAACTCCAGACGAAGAATCAGGAAATTCGAATTGTAATTATTATGGATGGCTTGGAAGTATAACATCGTACATTCCAATTATAAATGGTTATGTCGATTGGTTGACACGTAATAATTGCACATCTGGAACAAATAATATAAACTCTAATGCAGGATATGCTGATAACAATGGATCAAAATCTGAACCAGATAACGAAGCAGATCCGAACAACTCGAATTGTCATTATTTCAAATGGCTTAGAAACAATCCTACGTACTTTCCGAAAATAAGTGTATTTTGTGAGTGGTTAACGAGTAATAATTGTACGCCTGGAATGAATTTGACTAATATTGGTGCAAGCTCGGCTGGGGAACATTCCGGAAATGCTACAGGGTCTACCGATACCGACGGATCACAACCTGAACCAGGCCACGAAACAGAGCCAGGAAATGCGAATTGTAATTATTTCGAATGGCTCAAAAATTACCCAGACTACATGCCAAGTACAAATGATTATGTTAATTGGATGAAAAAAGACGGTTGTACCTATGGACAAGAGAATGGGGGTATAAACATATCTGGGAACGGGTCCGAGAGTGCTAAACCAGGAATAAGTGGCAATGACCATGTGAGTGAAACCGAGGAAATGAAGATTGTAGCTACTCGATAAATAATACATACCTATAATACACCAAATAAATTCTGATTGTTGAGAATATTATTTACATCATCTTTTTCCAGGCTACATGTGATGGAAATTACTGCGTCTCTGGATCGGTCACAAGAACATCTTTAAGTACCAGCAGTAACAAATTCTTTAAGGTTAATGGGGAAGGTCCAAGTGCAACGTTGAGAATGCTGAAGGACTTTAATATAGATGATTCAAATCAATGGGTTCGTTAACGTTCTTCTTTCTTTTTGTAGTGTGACGATGATAATTAGGTCGCGTAAGATCCTACATAGATATTAAAAGATATTTTTTGGTACACGTGTCCGTAAAGTACGTACTTTAGGGCCTGTTCTGAGTCCGCAAAGTTCGATTTTAGGGACCCAAAATAGTCCGTAAAGTACCACTTTACGGACACGGGTACCAAAAAATAGTGTTTGTTCCACGGCCCTAAAGTCGGATTTACTTGACCGAGTGGGGGATTTCGCACAATCCCCACTCGGTCCGTGAAGTCCGACTTTAGGGCCTAGGACCGAAAAGCACTATTTCACCACACCCGCACGGAAAGTACGACTTTCGGCCCCTCGCGTGTGCGGAAAGTCGTACTTTCCGATGCCAGGGGGTGGTGAAAAATAGTTTTTCTCACCTCCGGGCCGAAAGCGACAACTTTCGTTCCCGCTGCGCGGAACGAAGTTCCCGTTTTTCGGCTCCGTCGATGCGAAAAATCGTATATACTCCTCGGGCAGTAAATAAGAAAGCCCCAGATCACATGTTTGTCGATCTCGGCTTCGCCTCGGACGACAATTACATGTGATCTGGGACCTTCCTCATTTTACTGCCCTAGGTATGTAATATACTATTGCACACTGGTACGCTAAAACCGGCTTGGGTGCCCGCAGACGGCACACAAACGAGGACCTTGCGTTGCATGTATCGCGAAAAATAGTGTTCGATACGCGAGCCCAAGGCAGCAATCGCTTATACTTGTGTGAAGGCGCCTCACACTCGTGCGCGAATTGTTGCTTTTGCGCTCTTATATCGAAGAGTACTAATACGTCACACTGGAGTGAAAAAGGCCATCCCAAACTGCGTTTTTGCCAATCTTACACGCAGTTTGGAATAGCCTACTCTCCCTCTCTAGATGCGTAATATACTATACCTCACTCAGCGTAATAATGGACATTTTACGCACGCTTAGCATGGGTAAAAACCCAAATTTCACATCTCGTGAAGTAAAATTTTGTACAATACGCGACGGTAAAACTTCGTCTGATCTTGTGTGATTGCAACACTCGCCGGAAAAAGTTTTACCGCACTCGTATCGTAATGTACTATTCTATCGTATGTCTCTTAACGTATTACATCGTGTACAGTCCGCACTTCAAAATCGAACTTTATAGGTGAAACTGGCCATTTGGCCTAAAGTGAGAACCCGCATGGAAATATATGTATGCGAAAAATATATGCGACATATATGTGACATATTCGTTTTTGGCCGGAACATATAATTTTATATATTTGATATAAATGTCGAATATATGTCAACATACATGTTGCGGCATATATGTGACATATATGTCGACATATATGTCAACACTGTGTAAAACTCGTCAAACATATTTGTTTTTGGCCGACATACCGTGATAATCAGGTGAAACCGAATGGACCGATCCTCCACTCGGCGGATGATTCGTATTTTTATGGGGATAGCCACTCGTTGCACTGAAAATCCTCAGGGTGTTTTGTTGCATCGACCTCGCGGCCAAATCACCTTAGAAATTTTTCAGCGCAACGAGTGGCTAACCCCATAAAAATACGTAATATCCGCCGGCCGGGGAATCGGACCATTCGGTTTCACCTGATTGTCACGGTATATGTTATATGATCGGCATATATGTGTGATATAAGTCAGCATATATTTTTTTTCCACGCGGGAACGCCTGTACACTGAACTCACGTAACGTAATGTGGTCGTGAGTTAGTTAGGTCGAACAGACAATTTTGCCTGGGATACTAAGAATACATAATAAATTCAAAAATTTGGGAGGCAATTTTCTAAACGTAAAAAAGTATTTGTAGCGAAAAGCACATTCTAGTAAACTATGCTATTCATTTTATCAGATTATGATTTACACTAAGACGAGTAGTGACCCGGAACCTAAAGAGTACTACAGGCAGCAAGGCTCCATCTCTCAAGTTCTTTCAAGCTCCAAAGAAGATTCGTACCCGATAACCGTAAAAGTGATAGAAATGTTGTTTGGTCAATACGAGAAGAGCGCTGATAAATCGGTAAATGAATAGCTTATCACGATTTATCTTTCAACCGATGAAAGTACAGAGTGTCTCTTAATTTGTCGTTGAGGTCAAACAAGGTATGATCTTTTCCACTTATGGTATTACATGAATAGGCACTACCCAGTCAATTTTCTGAATGACAAATTTAATTTCTACAAATTATTTTTGTTTAACACCTCAGCTCTATTACGAAATCATTTATTCTCTTTACTCGGCCATGAAAAAAAAGGGACTGCTTGTGATCTCGCCCGTATTAGTTGCAAAGTCAAGTTTTGAAATACAATATTAATTAATGCAATAATGCACGAGAGCCCCCATATTTTCTCCTAAACACCCGGAGAAAATTTGCAGAGTGAAATAAATATCAGCAAAGATACAATCTATGGGAAGTAGATAGATTAATGACAATGAGTAGTCATCAACGATGATAAAATTTTTACAATTCAACCAGAAACCATTTCTTACTGCACATTGTTGTATCACTCACGATAACTCAGAGACACTCTGTAAATCGGATACTGGATAGCTTCGCTGTTTTATTACGAATATGCATTGGTGATGGATATTCCTCTGCTCTTATCTATAGAAGGAATACTCGGTGCCTATGGGATTCTCGGGTCCGTTTTCATTCACCTCGAAGCCACCTGAGGGAAAATTCGAAATTATCACAAAAATATCGCAAGATCAGGATGCTTCAGAGGCCGATCTAACGATGACGGCCACAGTAGTTTCTGACAACGAAATTCACGGAAATGGCGAAAACGATACAGAAACAGACTCAGGGACTGAACAAACCTCAGAAACTGAGGAAGGACATTCTCACTGCTATTATTTTCAATGGCTAAGGAATTTACCATCGTTCATTCCGAGCATAAAAGTTTATTATAATTGGTTAATAGAAAATAAATGTATTCCTAGACTGGATCATACAATTATTGGTCAATTCTTGACTAAAAACAATTCCGAGACTACCACAGAACGTGCGGATGGATCTAAAACAGCCGATGAAAAAAATCCTGACTGTGGTTATTTCGAATGGATTAGAAATTTCCCAACGTACCTTCCAACCGTACATGGTTATCTTGATTGGAGCACTGAAAATGGTTGTAATAATGGAATCAAAGGTGCAATCACATTCGGATAATTTTGAGAGAAAAATAACGTCGTATTTTGCTTCGTTTTTTCTCACCTGTAAGCTATGATATCACTTGCTGATCACAAGTAGCAAATAAAATAATTCTGAAAGCATTCTACTTTTCGTTGTAATTTACAGTACCTACCTGATAATATCAACAAGTCAAGAATACTATATCTATGTAAACAAATTTCTGTTCCCCTTAAGACGTCTGATATTTTTACAAAATTTCCGCATCAAGACGATTTGCGGTAATTAGCAAAGTGTGGGCTAATAAATTACACAACTCAAAAAAAACAAAAAAAATGTATTGTTGCTCTTGCTATCTCTACGACTTTTTACGACTAAGAATACATAATTTGCAAATAAAGTCATGAGTGTACCAGATTGGCTCCAGTTTTTATATAATTGAACTATGTCTAGGAGTGCTATAATAATATCGAACATTTTAACTTTTTTCGCACAAGTAAGGAAAAAAAACTATATGTATAAAAAAATGAATAAAAAACAACGAGATACTAAAACAAAATAATTAACAGTATTTTTCAATAAACTTTCCATATTGAAAAATTGAAACAAATTTGTTTTATAAACATTGCTTTTTACAGTGTAATATAAAAATGGCGATTATTTAAAAAACAAACTAGAACGAATTTTGCAAAATTGTTCATAGTTCCATTATTGTCAACATAAAATCAATCCCACTCATGCTCGTCTCATACATATCAATCGCCATAAAGTCACTGTTGACTAGTGCTATCGGGACTATCAGCGCCTGATAAATAGGCATTTTGCTTACATCAGTGCACGTCGAATTACCACGGCCACCGACAAGGCGTGTAAACGAACATTGAAGAAATTTCGAATGCCTCACTTTTATTTTTTGGTAAATAACTCTAGACTAACAATGAAAATATTTAAATTTTGTCCGACTAACGTGATAATTTACACAAAACAAAATCTATAATTTAAAGTCGAATGATTTACCCCCCAAGATCGTAGACGCTGATGTTTTATTCAATTTCTCATTGTAACGTAAGAAGATCGTACTATATAGGCTTCAGGAGCGGTGTAATTCTATTAACGAAAAATGTGAATGATAAACATTTTGACTAGTATATTTAATGATATGATACAGCATATTTTATTACAATTTGATAATTATAGCCGAGTAATTACAGTCAGCCACAGAAATGTTTTAATATTATTAAAAGAAAATTTCTTTTCAAGCGTTTCCGAAGTGATGTATTTTATCTTCAATTTTTTCGATATATTATACCATATCTAACAGGTGTGGCATAATATATATTGGATTGATTTAAAATAAACGCCCTCAAAGTAACGATAAGATAATATTCGAAAGCCTATGGCAATCCTATGATTAAATTACTGTTTCATAATTATTACTGGCATTTGATATTCTAAGATATACAACTAGAATAAATATTTGTAACGAAGGTATTTCTCTACAAACTAGAAAATTTCATCTCTCTTACAGTTTCTCTATAATCCGACCACATAGGAGGATCCTGTATTAGAAAATTGAAAATCGAAACGGGTTTCGTACTAGGTATAACATGCATATCTATCCGCCTTATATCTCCATGGCCGGTGCATATGATTCCAAGAGTAATTTAAATACGACTGGAATACAACCCATGATAGGTATAAGAATCCGCATAAGAGATGCCATGTCCACTATTAAAACACGCCGTTTATGGCGCATTAATTAATCCAGGATGAATAAAAATCTGAAAGCATTTACAACGTTGTAAACGCATCTCAGCTTCACCTCTCTGCCTTACCGATGTCTCATGATATTCTTCTCGTCTGCAGTATTCAGATGATATTCTTCCACGCATATACATGTATATGCATAATATCAGGCATATAAGCTTGATAATTGTAAGTTTTGAGTCTCGCTCACTTATACTCGGTGTGCAACCGATGCTTGGCTACCTCGCTCCGAAGCGTTTTATGATTTTATTACGCCGGCATTCCTTCTTTCGTTTCAAAGTTCCGTACATTTAGTTTAGTTAGGGATTCAACTAATTTCACGATGTAGTTTTAATACTTCAATAACATCTCTCCCGTTGTAGTTATATTTTTTGCTTTTAAATTCTGTGCATCTTCCCCCGTTATGATCATCATACATAATATATTCGCAAATTTAGTTTCTTTTTTTTTCGTTTTTTGAATTGTTGTCTTTCAATAATTTCCTCGTATACCTATTTCCTTTTTTTCATTTCTCCTGACGTGTATTTTGAGAAACTGTTTCAAGCTCTACAGAGAGAAAATATTTAAATGAAATTTCTATATATCTTATGATCCTCGGACAAAATCTAACAGTTATATAATTATAGCTGATTATCTTATAGGACCTAAATAATCTAAAAAGTACGGTAAACTCCAGACACGAAACCCTATAAGATACACGCTTCTCTATAATAACATTAATAATATCAATAATAATGATAATAATTTAATTACAATCTAAAGTATAATTATTAATATTATACATAAATATCGTACGCGCAATTTACAGTGTCTTTCTTAAATAATAATAATAATAATAATAGGGATGATAATGATGATACTAAAACAAATAATAATAATAATAATAATAATAATAATAATGATTATCATCAATGATGAAGAAATTTTAAATTTCCTTGTCAAGAACAAGACCGCAGGGTTGAACAACGCCAGTTGAATTAGCCAATCTTAGTCTTTTCGATTCATTTTTGTTTTCATCTTTTTTAAGTAATTCCTCTATGGAATAAGGATTCCGTTTTCTCTGAGGTTGAGGCTGTGGTTGTAGGCGATGATTATCTGTTTTTAAATCGTGATGATTTGTCGGTTCGTCGTTATCAGAAATTTTATGGGATTCACATGTTTCGTTCGATTCTTGATCACCTATGTTACTGCAAGGGTCCGAGTTGCTTGGTGAACTTCGTTGAGTTTTTAATTTTTTATTTAATACCGGTGTACCGTGGCGAACGAAGGCACTTCGATCGCTACCGATCTTATGACCGAGTTCAAGTATTAAAGATGAATTTTGAAATGACTTGTAATTATCCTGGGACTCGTTGTTATCGTCCAAATCACTTTTGTCAAGGGAATCGTCGCTACCGGCCATCGAACTTGAACTCGATTTAAGATCTACTTGACTCTGATTGCTCGTCTGTTGAGATAGACGCTCGGATTCCAAAGATCTGTAAAAAAAAAAGAAAAAAGAAAAAAAATAATTAAACAATCATGAATCATTGGAAATCATTCCTCATATCAAGATATAATTAATTATCAATCACTTACGTAAAGGTTTGCATTCCGTGATGCAAGTGGAGGGTCGTAGCGTGATAAAGAGACGAATAGAAGCTCGGATTCCAAGACGGTGGTGTGGCGCCGCCGGAAGTTGTTGAAATGTGTAGGGGTCCCAATGTCCCGGGGTAAAACAGCTTCTGTTGATAGTCTGTCCTCAATAGGGCGTCTGAAATGTTAGTTGAAAGTAATAAAGTGAATAAAATGGGTATGGACCGAGAAAGCGGTACAAGTATACTAGGCATATATGAAGGTATCCCATGATGCTAATTAGTATAATTATTGACTATTATATCGATTGTTAGCGTAGTTACAGGTATAAGTTTACGCCTTGATACGCCCCGCGTGATTTAACCAATTATTAAGCAGATCGGTTGGAAATAAGTTGCTAATTCAACCTCGTTGCACCGCCGGGGACCATATATACAGCATATGTAATAATGCACGAAAGGGTTTCATGCACACGTATAGATGTATATATACACAACGCATATAGTATATACATATATGCAGAGATTAATAATTGCCGTGCAAAAATAATCGCCTCGCAATGATCTGCGCCTTCTATAACCACGGATCGCGTGCATTACACTTTTCCTTTTTTATTTTTATTTTCATTTTTTTCTAAATAAAAAGAAACACGATTTACTTAAACAATCTCTCGTCACGAATACTTCGCATTCTTGCACCTGCGTATTATCATACCTATTTAAATCTAGGAATTTATCTATAAATTAATATATCGAACGATAACCGAGGGGGTAACTACTTCAAACTTGTGTGTCCCATCTATTTCACATTCAAAATCATTTCATATGATTTCACAACTATTTCATATCATTTCACAGGCATTTCACAAGCATTTCATACCATTTCACGAGCATACTATTCCATACCATTTCATACCATTTCATACCAGTTCATACCATTTCATACCATTTCATACCATTTCATACCATTTCATACTATTTCATACCATTTCATACTATTTCATACCATTTCGCGATCATTTCAAAAGCATTTCATACCATTTCACGAGCATACTATTTTATACCATTTCATACTATTTCATACCATTTCATACCATTTCGTACTATTTCATACCATTTCACGATCATTTCATACCATTTCACAAGCATACCATTTCATACCATTTCACACTATTTCGCGATCATTTCGTACCATTTCACAGGCATTTCACGAGCATTTCATACTATTTCACAGGCATTTCATACCATTTCACAATCATTCCAAACAATTTCAGACCATTTCAGACCATTTCAGACTATTTCAAACCATTTCACAATAATTTCAAGATAAGTTTATACCATTTCATATCTAACTGTCCCAACCATTTCACGAGTAGTTACCCCCTCGACGATAACTATGAAATTTTATGTTCCGTTTTCATAATTTCACTGAAGTTCTCCGCTCATTGAATGATGTGAGCTTTTTCGAAGGATAGTTTATGTTTCTTCTTATCCTCTTTTCTTTTTTACATATGTTCAAAGAAATTGTAGAATAAAGTTCGAACGACTCACCTCTGGCATTGAGACTTGTTGTCATTTGCGTTTGATAAGCGCTCGAAGTTCCTCCATCGATGGTTGGATGATCAGCGTGCAGACCTCCACCCCGAAGTATTCGATTAACGGAAGATACGGAAGGTAAACTTTGGGGATCACAGGCTCCTTGACGTGCAAGTTGCTCTCTAATTTCCCAGGCAAACATACCTGGCTGTTCCTGCTTCAGGCGTAATATTTTCTTAACCACTGTCGGCGTCGCTACTTGCTGCAACAGCAAAGCTCTCTTGTTAGTCTAAAATACAAAAGTTGAAAAATTTCGTTAATATTTTCATTCTAAGAAAACCTATTCCAAAAATGAGGAATAAATTCTACAATTATTTCATCATAGAAGAGAATTTTCAAATCGTCAAGACTCATAAAAATCGGTACAGCTGCACAGTACGACGTGCTACATACAATCATAACATAATTGCAAAACCAAAGGTCAGACATAATTCTGAAAAGGCGAGCCTTTCAACGGGTCAAAATGATCCCGCAAGAGCATAATATACGTATATATAGTATATATATACTATACTATAATGACTATTTAATTTCAGTAACCGTTTCGGCGGTTCCTCGTGATATCGACCTAAACACAGAGCACAGAGCACCACTCCGTGTCACACGACAAAATTCACATGCCATCCTCAGACCAGAGTATAGTTATAGTATAACTAACACATATATGCCCTTTTATTATCTGCCACATGGATATATGCCATACATGTATGCATACATGCATCAATCGAGGGACACTTAGCCACAACAAGCGCGAACACTGCACAGGTGAAAGAGCCGGCAATCAGATAGCAATGGTTCAGTACTTTATTTCAGTTTAGTTGGTTTTAGGGTGTCATCTGCTGGGTCAGTGTTGAACAGTGGTTCTCAATGAAGGGTATTTGAATTGCTAATTAATGGTAATAAGAGGAATAAATTTATGTTAACTATATGCTAATTATATTCTCACGGACTGATTTTAAGATCCGAGATATAAAGAAGGTATGAAATTGTTACACGAGCCGAAGGGCTGCTGAGATTTGAGGAAGTCAACCGGAAGATATTACCCGCTTAAATAGATACTACTAGCTCATTTTCGTATATATAAGAAAATTTAACGATTCATTCACACATTTTTACTCTTCTTTTTTTCTCAAATGATCGTTGCAGAACGATTTTAATCGATAAATTTTCATCGCTGTTCTAAACAGCCGATAAATTGAATGCGATTAGATATGGAGAGTTAATTGATTTGATGCGCGATCGATCGTTGGGTTTAATTATAATAAAATTGAGTTGAAGTCCGAAATTGAAGACGAATGAGAAAAAAATTTGCTTCGAGGATTCCGAGGCTGATACACCTAGATCCAGGTATATATACGGATACATATATATATAATACGTATATAGTGGACAGAAGCGCAGCCATAGGGGCTAGAAGTTGCGTGCGGAAGGGAACATCTCAGATTATAATCTCTACCCCGTGGACACTTCCGTCGAGGCAACAATTACCACTATGATGATGGCAAAGCCTGAGACTATAGATGCCTAAGTGTGTATTTATGCATGTATATATATTATGCATTGTATATTGTGTATAGTTTGGTATATATATATATACATGTATATACGTAGGTATACGTTATATTGTCCACCACCGGTCCTTAATCTAGGGTTAACATAAGGACTTATGTCCTCGTCATGTAGTTCACCGCGTGGTTAATTCAGCCCTGAACATCTGGCGCTAATTGTAAACGTTAGATAAGTCCGGGGGTAGGTATCTAACAGGTTGACCAATTTCGTGTACAATATACATCATATGCCTACCTACGTGGGTATTTATCTCTTTTTTGTCATCACAGATCTAAAACTTCGCGGGTTTCCTGCTGATTGAAGAACGGAGATATCGCTGCTACCGTATTTTTGACTTTTACTGGACATTACAGTAGTTACATATATACCTATACACCTAAATCGCTAAATGGTATCTTTGAGGGGTTGGAAATTGATGTGGTTCAAGAAACGAGGTAGAAGTTAATTTTTCACTTCTTTTTTGTTTCTTTTTGCTTTTTTTTTTTTACGTCGTCATTTTATGAACAAGTTGCTATCGATTAATCGCTTTCGGTGCTAATGGTATTTAAGCATTAATGCAAAAGTTGAAGTGTAATTAATTTGCGGCGTGTAGGCATATAAAGTCGGTGAAAAATTTTCCGATTGGTCGGCAGAATTTATCTTGTAATTAGGATCTTCGCGTAAAGAGAATACTGTTTGAACGAACAACCGTTCGACCTACCTGCAAGAGACCGTACCTATTTATTTTTCAATGTATGATTTATCGAGTGGAGTTTACTCGCTCTAAAACACGACATACCTAGCGAATTGTAAATATAACAAGAATGAAACGGGAAATTTTTCTATAAAAAGTATCACCAATCGATTACTATTTAATATAATATGGATAGGTGAAAAATGATCATTCATCTTTCAACTATATATCATACCTATATGATAGATTTTAATTGAAACCTATGAGAGAAAAGTGATTTTTAATATAGAAAATTGTTATTCGGAATCATCGGAAATTAATTTTAGGGAGAAAGCGAAAAATACACATCGCGTTCATTAGGGTATGGATACACAAGAATCTCGTACGCGCGTATACATCACTTTGTCTCCAGGTTGTGTATAATATATCGTCTGCATGTGTGTATAAGTAAAAGGATTTCTCGTAAGAATTTTACGACCGGAAGTGTTCCCGCAAACGAGAGTTATTCCATACCTACGCCTATTACGTTTGCACAACTTTCAATTTTCCATATGCAGGAAGTGAGACCGATTCGCGCTGATCATATATATATATATATATATATATATATATATGACGAACTTACGCAATTCAAGTAACTCTAACTAAACATAAAATAAATAGAAGTAAAAGCCGCTTCGGTGGATTGAGCGAATAATAAACCGAAGTTTATCGAATGATTGATGATAATGAGAATAAATTCGATATTAGCGAACGAGATTCAGAGCATTATATAAAACTGTTCTTTGGAAATCGTCTGCAACCTATTCCGAGCCTGAAATTAATGACGATGCAAGATTGAGAGGCTCCGATAGGATAGAATACTCCATACATATAATGATAGATTTTGAAAAAATCTACTCGCCGGTGATACTGTTTTGACAGGATGCACTCTGCGCCTTTCGTTAGTCAGCAATTAATGGAAAAGGTTCGTAAGAAAGGCGCTGAGAGCTGTGTTTGTGACGCGACGAAGGTTCGAAGAAAAAAGTTGAAAGCCAACCTCGAAGAAATCTTATCGAATCATTCACAAAGTGGTGCACACTGATCCAGGCAATTAAAGGGTTGGAACCCCGGGCGTTATTATTTAATAACCATAATTTTTAATTACAAAAAAGTTCGTACATCTGCGCCAGTATCATCCCATCCCTTCGTCTCAACACTTCGACTATAATTTCATGATGGAAATAAAAAAGCTTGTATATCAGTTAATTAGAGAATACGCGATCTGCAGCCGACCATCCCTTAAAGCAAATATCGTATATTCCAAGGGGTGGTTGATAACTAATGTAACTAAATTGGTCGTTAGATTCTTTCCTATAATTAATTAATGGACTTGTTATCAAATAAAAACGTTCTCTGATGCGCGTAGGAAATTTGCAAACATACTACGCGTATATTTATACGAGATAGTGTGGAAAAAGTCTTTGAGCTGCAACCTGCCATTATATTGCCATTAGTGATACACACGTCTCACATGTCCAATATTGCGATCTCATGCTACATGTGAGCAGAGACTCGTACCTACGTTTATTTATCGCAAGTGCGTACTCCACATTTGCGTTTTATAAAAATGGCTGAAAACCGCATTGGCTGTTATAGTTTTATCCCTGTTTTATATTTTTCTGCTATCTTTTGCACACGGAAAATATCTGACTATCCAAAATCAAGCTTCGGACATCTTAGAGGGAATTATACACGTTTTTGCGAGCCAGGGATCTCCTGATGAGGTTTTAAGTAAAGCTTCTTTCACCGTAGCTGTATAAATCCACAATTATCAAACACCTTCCATCGAGTATTTGCATAATTTTATACATTTCTCTCTCCGTCTCTGTGTCTTTGAGACGAAATCACCAAAAAATTTGAATATAAAAATGAGCAAATCCCACATTTAGCGATTGATAAATTTACCTTCGTTTTACTGCCGCCGATACTCCCAGGCCTGATACTTCCGGTCTCGTAGAACCTGGTGAGAATCTTCGAAACACATCCGTGGGAAACTAAAAGCTGTCGCGAAATATCGCAAGGTCGAACTCCAAGCAGAGCCAATTCCACTATCCGTCTTCTCACACAATCGGGCAATGGTCTGCCATTAACAAAGACACCTCCCAGCTGATTGACCCCGGCTTGACCTGTAACAACGTCAAAGGTCCTGACAATTCATTCTCCCGATCAAATTCAAGGGCTAAATTAACAGGCGAGTGAAATAATTTACGAGTCAAAGTAACAGAAGATATGTTTTTCACATCAATCTTTTCAGGTATACTGAAATTTGTCTTTGTCTTTGTTCGTTACAGAAAGTTGGACAGTCCATTATCACTTTTTCAGTCCGACGCCCAAGCCCCTTTAAAGGACTTGCAAAGTCGGTTATAATTGTAGCGAAATCTTGATAAAAATTAACGATCAACTCCCATGCAAGATTTCACATTTCGTTGACTAATTTACCTGGGGCTGAACGTGGAGTGAAATTACAGGACTGAATCCATAAAGAAGAGTTTCTCGCGAGATACAGCGCGCAGCCTTGGAAAGACATATGGACTTATTAGTCCGCGGTGTTGCATGTTGAAATGGACTTAATATGCTCGAGGGACAATCGTTTTGGCGCGTGAATCGCGCGGCCTGCATTCTCATTGAATATAAAATTTGGCAAAGTAGAGTTCCGTGGAGAAGATGACTCCGGTTAGTTTTGGGCAGGTGGGTTTTGCACCGTGCTTCGTTCCTAATGACAACGGGCAAATGTAGCCCTGGGAGCGATATCCCAGGGCTCGCGTGTCTCCTGGGATTGTAGGGGCTGGAGGAAACCGGGACGAGTATAAGGGGGACGTGTAATTATCTTAGAAGCGACTCCGAAACCCTAGACTAAAATTGCTTCCTGCAAATTCTTCGGCCAGAGATCTTTACCGGCTCCTTACAACATACAAAGCTTCCACGAATATGGTAACACCTTTTCACCTCACCTGCGCGATCACATCTTCGTTTATCTATATCTCGACAGAACTAATTCACGAGCAGATAACCCGATGCTTTATATTCATCACTGAATATGAATCTGAGAGGCTCAATGGATGATTTTGAAAGTTGGATGCGATAAAGTCATACAGCGAAAAAAATTCCGGACATTTCGAAGCGATCTTTTTCACAGGCATACACCGTCGCAATACCAACTAGAGTCTACGTTGAATTCAAAGGCAAATATCACCGAATGAGAAAAAATGAATTGTTGAAATACGAGTTGATGCTCTTATCCTTACGGCGAAAAATTGCATAAAAATGGAACCTTTCAGCGTCCAATACGTTCAAAAATCATAGAACTGATACCTACTATGTTACTTATATGCCCTTCTTACGAAGATCGCGTTAAAAGTTTATTTCAAGGCAAATCTGCTCAACGTGCCCTTAGTGCATGCAGCGATTTTCAATTACTGAATAAAAAATCTGCTTTCGAACTCTTCTGTTTTAGTATTATGGGATTTGAGTCTAATTGTAACGGTGGGAATATGGCTTAATTAAGAGTGAAGATATAATCGAGAGGGCAGTACGGAGAGTGGAAAAGGGTTAAGGGTGTATAATTCTGAGTAAAATCAAGAAACGTTTAAGAAAACGAGGTTCTGTCCGTTTAAATTCAGATTAGATAGCCAGAAAAGTCCCGTTTGACACTCATCCTCGATAAAAGACTCCCGTCGTGTTATAAATCACATCGTTAATTCGACTCGGTTTAATCTAAATTGTTATGGGAAATAGATTGGCCGGAGTCAATCCCGGGCCCGTTGAGGTGTCGATGACTCGTTCTTATTGCGTCCTTAACGAAGCCTCGTAACATTGTTATCTAATTATTATACAAAACAGACATTTTCCGGAGGGCCTTATTCTCCCAAATGAACTCCTCACTCCTAGGGTCCCGCATGCAAATCGATAATTAAAGATTCACCTGAATTCGAACCTCGTCGTTATCCGAGGATTCGTTCGTCGACAAAGAAAGAAAAAGGCAGTCCAGAACATTGTCCAATTCTTCGATCGAATCTCAAATATTCAAACATGATTCATAATACATTGAAATTTTTTTTTCTTTTTACGAATTTTTTTCCTTCGTTCTAGAATGTACATACTGATCGGTAAATGTCCATTTTGGTTCGGCCCTGTCAACGGATTGGTAAAATTATTCTAAAGAAGTACGAGCCCTGCGAGGTACCTACTAGGTGAATAAATTTATCCGAGATGAGACCCGGAATAGTTGACGTGAATCGGTCGTTCCGTATTTCCGTGGAGATGGAATTCTACACCACGGGAGCTTCTTAATTTTATTCCATCGTATAGTGGCTTGCAGTAGCGATTAATTGGAGGCATTATAATTAGTAGACAGCTGAAATTCCTAAGATTTTAGTTAATTAGACTCGAGGATGGTATTAACTATAAAGTGGGTATCCCTATATATTTTCTAGCCGGGTAAATCCACGCGCTTTCACCGACTCTTTGGCGATCTTATCTCACGGATCAGAGTTTCGAAAGGGTTCGTCGATTGCGTTGCTCCCTTCCCTCGTTTACTCACGTTTCATCTCACGTTTCGTTTCATTTTATTCTACTCTTAAATCCTGTGGACAAACTCGCTGACGACACTTGGACCGTTCTTTTTTTCTTCTTCTTTTCATTTTTTTTCTTTCTTTTTAAAACTTCTAATCTTCAGCTGATAAATTCACCATATACTACCTCCTGCCTCTACGTACGCGTATATACTTAATTCAACAGCTATTATAACCCCCGGAGTATATCTGCACAAAGGTAAGTATATAATACCAGAAAATGCTAATTTTATGCATATCTATAACACAGAATCTACACCAAAGGCTAGCTAATGCATGACTCTTTGTACCTACCTGTAAATACCTACGTGTACGCGTACGCGTTTATTCCTATCTTCTTGTCATTACGAATTTAAATGAGAAATTTGATAGCAATCGAGCATTCGCTAATATCTACTAACAATGAGCTTTAACCATACATATAGTGTACATGTATACTCTCTATAATTTTTTCTTTTTTTCTTTCGCTAAAAGTTCACTAAAATAAAACTTACATAAACGCTGAACAGGGGTAGACCTCGATGGCAATTAGATTCAGATTGATAACGAATATACTAAGCATGTACCTACTTACATGCAAGAATTACACGTGTTCGTTTACGGGGAAATTTTCTATGTATCAAATTTTATACTGGCAATAAAACTCTTCCAGATATAGGACCAATTGCTAATTAGTCGATACGTAAGACGCAGTGATCAGGGATTTCAATATTCTGGAATATCACCCTGTATAAGAATTTTATTCGAACGTATAACTTTCTGATATTGTTCTGTCGTACCTATAATACATATATTATAGATATCGCGGTTTTAACTGCCGCATACATAATGCGGAAATTACGAAGAACAGACCGGAGCTGAGCGTGTCGCGTTTTTAAAGTAAACTGATAACGCTTGCGGTCTCTGTGTCTATAGCACACTTATGGCAAACTTGTATATACCTATACCTATCGCACCTACTTAAATATGTGTTACGTTTTTTGGCAAGGTTCTACCCTGCGCGTTTCGAGACGTCGACCGCCCCGGGGCGTTCGGTTCGATGCCATTTAAGATATAAGCCTGCGATCTTTGCCCATTAGAAAATAAAAGGCCTGGAAGGCCTTATGTACATGTTACCATCTAGCTGCGCGGTGCAGAAGGAAAGTTGAAATTTTTAATGCTCAACGTCAATGATAATAATTCATCGAATCCAGACCCGTTAACTTTACGAACTATGTGTAGGTACGAAACGGCTGGTGGTGCATATGGTAAGCAATTTCGTAATTTTAGATCGAGAGATATGACCATATTACAGATATGTGCGTCATACGTCTTATACTCGAATAGTTATCACTAATTCGTTTGACAATTCTAACGTATAGACGTATTCAATTTCGGCACCTATTGCTATTGATTGTATCTTGAAAATTTAATCAACGTTTCCTAATATCTAATAAAAACTTATAGGTGTGTGGAATATTAATCATCGGATGAATAAAATCGTCAATCAAATTACAATTCGAGCGTCTTCACTGAAAACAATGTAAACCTATTCAAATAACTTTACGAAGTATTCTGATATTCGATGGATAAAATTATTAGGCTGATCGAAAAATTTGTAGAAAATTTATTAATTCCTTTTCCCCTCGAGGCCGGAGATTTAATATCGAAACAGATATTTCGTGATGTGAAAGGTAAACTAAAACTCTCGGTAAGGTATTCAGGACAAAACCAACACGATATCGAGCACAAAACCAGCGCTCCAGCTCGGCAATGCAGCCAGTGTGTGCATCATGATTTTGGCGTTATTATGATAAAAAGGGCTACCATTTGCCCGCGGGGAGGTTTGCTCCGTAGCATTACTACGCGGATGGACGAAAGGACGGCAAAGCAGGGCGGGCGTGGAAGAGTAGACGGAAAGGAGTAAATTATTATTACCACAAAAACGGAATGCGCCGGTGCGCTATCTACATATATGAATCTCCGCGGAGCGCATCGCATCGCATCGCATCCCTTGAAATAATGAGAAACGTGGTTCACTCGCTTGTGCTATTTTCTTGTAATCATATTATGACACACTGCGAGACGATTAGGATTCCCTTAATTTATCATTTTACAGCTGCACTTTTCTTCACCCCATTTATTGCCCTCCTCTTCCTCCTCCTCCTCCTCCTCCTGGTTCTTCTGCTGCATTTGCGCGAAGCTAACGTCTTTATACACTCGCTATCGCGTACGTATAACTACTCGACGACATCAATCCGCTAGTGCAGCAACTGCAGCAACTTTTCAGTTCTTCCTATATACGCAGAGCTACCGAAGGATGAGAAAAGGACGAGAAATTCCTTTACTCGCAAGGATTCTTTCGCACGCGGCGAAACTTTCTCACGGTAATTTCACATTTCCGTATAATCTCACTCAGGTTTTTCACCATTTTTTTATTTATTTTTTCATCATTTTTTCCACTACTCTGCAGCAGTGATCGTCGCTCAAGTCCTTAATTTCATAATTATAAGATTCGCGCGATTTCCTACTAGACGAAATGAATGGAAAAAAAATTATTCTATCGTGGATAGAAAAAACGTTGATTAATTATTTATTTAGTTAGAGCGATATAATGCGAGATCAGCGGTGAATTATAACTATAGGTACAGTGATACATAAAAATGTTGGAAATCGCTGCAGTTTCATTTCTTCTTTAAAGGTGAGGTTCGTCGCTTGTTATTTCGGACGGGTCCGCGCCGACAGGAGTAATTGAGTTAATTACATAATTATCTGAGCTACGGATAATTATTACAAATGGTCTGGGTGCTCGCTTCGATCGAACGTGAAGGCGCGTGGCTTCGATTATAACTGGTTAAAAATATGTCAGGTGTTTATGTTTTTGAAACCTTGATGTGTATATATATATATTATATATATAAAACACAGGTAAGTTAAGACGTCCAGACTTTATCCCGCATGAGTACACAACGCGCGTTCTGAAATAAGAAAAATTGGGATAAAAGTGAGGAAAATAAGAAAAATCAAGAGAGAGAAGAAGCAAAAGAATAAGAAGAAGAAGAAGAAGAGGGAGGAGAAGGGATAAACGAATTCAACCAATTTTAAATGAAAATTTAAATCCGGATCTACTATTTTATTCCCACGATAGAGAGGATCTGAGAAATTAGGTGGACCGCGGTGGATATAGGTACGTAAATAATTTAGAGTCTAAATATGATGGTGTATAGGTACCGTACCCACATCCTGTGTGGCCTGTACAGTATAATATAGGAAGAGACATATGTGAGAAGATTTTTTCTGATTTTTCTGAAATCCCGATAGAAGTAGGCATAATTGAAGTTAGTAAAATTTATTAAAAAGTAATAAAGCGTAGAGGAACGGAAGACCGCCTTAGCTGGCAGCTGAGTTTTACCGCAGAGGACGTGAGGTGGAATAAGACTTTTAGAGATGTAGCTCGAATTCAAACGGTTCCGTTTCATTTCAATCCATAGATCTTAACTCGCTCCGGCGTATAGGATTCTCCGTTAATTACTATCAAAATGCCTTTTAAATCGTGATTTAGTTGAACCCTAACTCCGTGCTACGCTCCGGTCTCTACACTCTCCTATTCTACTGTACGGGCAGTTCTAACCGGACCCAAACGCGCCCAAAAGGCCTGAAACAGGCCCAGCAGGGTTCGAGAGGGCCCAACGGGGACAGATTTAATTTTTACTACTGAATGTTGCCTCTGATCTTGCCGACGGTAGCTGAAGACAACCTTAGATCGAAGGAATGATTAAGTCCAGCTAATTTATCCTCCGTTTCATTTCTATGATAAATCTTACCAAGGAATCGGAATCGGGATAATCGGGGTACGACCGTGCAGCAGTCATGGTCCAATTTTTATTACGATCAGAAAATTTACAAAATAATGCAAATTTATAAGACTTTTAAAGAGCTGATCACCCCACGTGCCATAATTGCATATATTTACACTTTATATGCATATATGCGTGTAATACCTTCGGGCGACCAATTGACTTCCGATTTTATCGATTCGGTATTCAGGAGCGATACATACCTACCTACTACAAACTACAGGATATTAGGGCGAGATTTTTGGTTCAACATCGGATATGAAGGCTTTTTCCTTTTAACCCTTTTGTGAAAAATAATCGAGGATATTGGAAACGAGGAAAACAAAAAAGAACAAAAAAAACCTATGTGGACTTACCGGTATGCGGCATCTCGGATCAGGGAGGAGGATCGATCCAGCCTTCCTGAAACAGAACACGATAATTTTAGGAAATGTTTAATTCTTGAAATTTCATCATCGCATGTGGGTGGCGCGCGAGCCAATTCGGTTCTGAACGGGCATAAGGGTTCAGATTGGTCATATATTTTCACCTCGCTACGTTATATTCTCGATTTCTTAACTCCTGTGCACCCACCGCGCGCCCGCGGCTTCTGGTTTCTAGAGTTCTCGCTTCTGCCCGGCTCCTAGTCTAATGAATTTAAATGTATTCAAAGCGCGCGCTTGACGCTTGACATGGCAGCCCTTAAATATGCAACCCAAGCGATAAGCAAAGCACGGCTAAATATTACGCTAGG
Source organism: Tenthredo livida (assembly GCA_963992785.1). Lineage (NCBI taxonomy): Eukaryota > Metazoa > Arthropoda > Insecta > Hymenoptera > Tenthredinidae > Tenthredo > Tenthredo livida. The sequence goes on from OZ023066.1 coordinate 5,699,190, forward strand.
ACAATGCAGTGGGTCTCAACCCCCATCAACCACACGCCATAGGTTTGAATAAACAACAGCGAATAACGATACTAGAAATAAACGAGCAAATTTTCCGAAATCGATAGAATGATCGTTCCGATCAATTTCCAATCAATAGCCGGAAGGAACGATCACGAGAACGTCACGGATAAAAAGCGATTCACATTTATCCGGAAATTTTGACCCCATACTTTTCTATTTTAACTCTGATTTTCGGCTGTTTGAGAAATGAGAACTAAGAAGTAAAGTATAGTCGGAACGCGTGCGTAGCGAAGCGGATGGCGTGTACTTTGTGATGCAAATTAATGCATGATTATCAAACTACCCGTTACAAGTCCTTCTACTTCTATACCCTGCCCGTATGTTTGTATGTATGTATGTTGGTACCTATGCGACTAACTTCCCTTTGCCAGGTTCATGCCTTAGTGATTTCGAGGTTACAGTGACTACCACGATCGCAAAAAGAAAAAAAAAAAAAAAAATCCTCAGCTACACCCACTACCTTCATAAAGGTATACCCTGGTACCTAGGAACCAAAGTCAATGCTTACCCGCACATTAGGCTAGTTACACGGTTATATCGCGTATTTAATCTGATCGAATTATAGATCACGTGCCTAGGAGTCAAAACATTATTTTCATCGATTTTTAAGATCGGTTGGTAATTAGTATGATTAGATATATATATATATATGATCCCGCGGCAGCTCTTATCATGAATTAGTCTTTTTCTGATGAAGCCTAATCATCAGAATGAATGAATTTTTTCTTCTTCTCATATCCTTAAACTTTTTTCTCTACATCTTTTCTCTTCAGCTTTCTCGCGCTTACCTACCTACCGAACCAGTAGTGAGGTATAGGTACGGTATAACAAACATCTTCGTAAAAGAAGGATTGAGCGATTATTATAAATCAAACGACGACTATAGTCACTGCGCACCGCATTTCTGGCGTTCCCAAGGTTTTGCTGGTGTAACTCTTGCGAACACGTGTCTTATTCCCCTTCTCTAAAGCTTCTTCGCGTCGCGGTACCCTTAACCACCATTAACCGTTCGAAATTCCTACTGGTGCACTCCTTCTGATCTTCATTCTCTTATTTTTGCTGCTGTAAATTTCTCAACCTGAACTTCTGAATTACTTTTACCGATACTACCTGCTAAAAGGTAAAAGCCTCAATTTTCTCTTATAAAGTTCAGTTTTGCGCGCCAAAAATTTTATGAAAAATTTTGAAAAACGGTTTTACTGCATCAGGGGAAAAGGGAGGCGACGAATCGAAATATGTGCTAAGAGCGACGCGAAAATAATTATAAACAGTTGTTTAAGGTCATATGGTATTACGTGTAAGTACCGAGTGAAATCGAGTTCTTAAAAGTAATTTTTTGCTTCATTAGTCTCGTGTGCTTTCTGCTGCAGCCGCGTGGCGGTTCAAGACCGTAAGAAGTATAAATTGACGGTATATTATTTATAAGCAGATCGAGCGATCATTCCAGGCAATTCGGGGCACCCAAGTGCCCTAAAATCTTGAAAAAGAAAAAGCGAAAAATAAAGGACGAAAAAATAGTCGCCGGGAGGGCTATAAAAATTCGAATACATATTAATGCTCGTCTCGTCGCACGATATTCCGCTGTGAGGATCGTGCGGCGAACATTAACCACGTAGGTACAATCTTCGATCGTTTTACGAACGGTATATGAACAATACTCGCGCGCTGAGCTGGCTCGTGTCACGGAAGTTACTTAACGGCGAGAATTTAACTTTGCCTCAACCCGAACCCTTAGGGGGTCCAGGGCGCACGAGGAGCAGAGTGATTCTCGTTTTTACCACTTTTCAGTTTTTATAACGAACGAGAAAATCCAACGAATTTCGATTTTCCGTCAAGCTGGCTGCGAGGGCTTGGGCATGGCACAGTATGTGTATCACGAAACGATCATTTAACTCAGTTTCGGTATACGCAAAGTTGATTTCCAAACTGATTGTTGTCGTAAAATGAGCAGCTAAGCTTTCAGGAGGTAATTAGAATAATTCGGGGCTGGCCAGCGTGAATCTAGCCCCGAGTATAAGAAATTTGCATTTCAAATGAAGCGATGGCGTGTGCGACTCGCAATTGGCCAGATTGGTCACATTGTGGCCACACATTACCTTGCGTCGTTTACACCGAACTCGCTAACCAGTAGCGATGATCGGTCCGAGTTTCACAGTTTTTTTTCTTTATTTATTTATTTATTCATAAAAACTGAATATTTATTCCACACCTCCCATATCTATCGGCAGCATCTCTCTTTCGCCATAGCCACAATTGACCATATTAATCCTCTTGGCAGTAGATAATCGGTGGTTATCTCAGCCACATGTGTAAAGATAGATATATATTGGCCAATGGAGTTAGAGATTACTTAAACTTGATGTTTATAACAAAATCTTGAATATTTATTAGACAACTATGTAGTCTCCTCCCGCGGTGTTTCCTCACGCTCGCAATTGGGCAGATTAATTACGTCAGTCATCCATATAATTATTGTCAATTATCTATCCACGTCGTTCAAGGCGTAAAATAATCAACGTACAAGAGTTAGAATTCATAAATTTCTCTCCTGGTTCTTCCATCGAATTAGGTGTTAGCGTCCCAATTACTGATTTCATTAGAAATATAGGAAAACCGACGATGTAAAATTTTGTTCTTTCTTTTCTTTTTTTTTGCTTGTTGTTAAATTACAAGACATTAGTACCTAATTGGTACAGATTCTCGCTTTATTAATGATTATGTGACTGCCGATGACCAGCTTGACCAGAGAAAAATAAAATAGTAATATGGTCTTGGATTATCCCAATGCAAAAGTTATCCACAATTATGAGTACGAAAGTAAAAAGACAAAAATGACATTTAGCACACTGTTATATCTGACGTCAGTAAATGGGACTCAACATATCTCTCTGACATGTCAGTGGCTGGATTTGGTATTTGGGTCAAGCGCGACTTTTCAAAACCGCAATAATTGCCACATTTACACGGTCTTCAATGCCAATCAATTCTCGATTCATAAACAATCGTGAGCGCATTAATAAAACGGTTTTCAAATATACTAGATCAAAATTATGGCATTTGCCCCCCCGCCCCCCCACAAATTTCTCAGTAATTGGAACGTTTACCTCATATTAGGTTTTAAAAAGAAAAAGAGCATTAGTGATTTTTCTTAACGTTATCGCCGTTATGTTGTAATCTTTACTTTCATTGAATACGAGAAAATTTCATTACATTTCGTAATATTCTTAATACTAGCTGGTATTTGATTAGTACATTCAATTTCATCGTAGCCGTGGTAAGAGGCCCCGAATTTCATCCCAATTAACAGTTAATTAACGAGTAATATATCGACTAAATTTGCGGCCTTAATGACGACTGTCATGAATAAGGATTCAACGTGTGTATTAGGTACATATTATCGCATCCGTTACCAAGTGTGTTGTGCGAGGAACTGGGTTTCTAAATTTTGTTTCTTTTTTTCTCTTCTTCGTCTTCTCCATCTTTTTCTAATCTTCGTAATTGGGCCCGATCGTATCTATCCGACCTTTGGTGACCCTTGATTGGTTTAGAAACAGTTTTGAAATACCTCGGATTCTGTCTCGACACGTTTTTTTTATTTTATTTTTTTTATGTTACACGTTTTACTATATATATGACCTAATGTACCTATATCTATACGTGCCATGGTGCATCAGCGCGAACTATTCTACTCTCTCTCTCTCTCTCTCTCTTTCTCTACAGATTATCTGCGAAGGTAATTGCCGGCGCAAACGGACGCAGTATATATGGGTAATTGGAGGTCGGCTAGAAGGAGATGTTGACAAGAAATGTAAGGGCAATCAATTGGATCAGCTGCCATTCGATACCTACATGTAACTCTGCACATACTCTTCCCGTACTTGTATATTACTAGCGATCCGTTCAGATCCGCGATCCGTGATCCGCGATCCGCGATCTGCGATCCGCGCCGATTCGCGATCCGAGTTGCCGCGGCGCTGCAGGATCAGACATTGAGCAAAACACAAACTCGTGATACACTTTAAAAGACCAGCTTACTACATACCTGACGATTGTTAATGGTGTGTTTCGCGCTGGTTCACTTCGTGAGTTGCATCTGGATCATACTTAATACCATATATAGTTCCACCGACTGATGGGTATTGACGAGCGGACGCGGACCCGTAGGAACCTTGTCGTTTCTTGGCTTCAACCGCGAGCTACTCCCCGGGTTGTTCTTGGCACTTTGTGTTCAAGATTTAAAAACTCCTCTCTTTCTTTATTCACGGAGCTAAGATCGACGAGATATTTTATAGGTGGGGTTTTGCTGGGGCGATCCCGATTGACAAATAGGTGTTCGTATACGATACACGTATTTCTATACACACGCACATATATGTATATATGTGGAAATAAAACCACGTGCTTTTTATCGGTGTTGGATTTTTATTCTACCAGTTGTCACTTCTTATTATTCTTCTTAGACCCCCTTTTTCCTCTCTGAGTATCCTCGAGTTTACTGGGCACGTCAAAATTCTCGAAATTTGCAATTCTTCTTCTTTTTCTTATTCTCAATGTCTTCTTAATGCTTCTTCGTTCTCTTTCTCTTTTTCTTATTCTTTTTTTTGTGTTTGTAATTTGTAATTTTCTTTCTTCTTCTTCTTCTTCTTCTTCTTCTTCTTCTTCTCAGCAGAGATAACACAAGGGTAACGTGTTAATCGGTAATTAATTAACAAACTGAACAGCAGCGCGGCTGTAGGAGCATCACGATCTGTTAAATACGCTCGTGTCCATCCGCAATCACAGAAAAACAATCTATCGCGTGTATCTAACACTTGGAACAAATTTATTCCATTCAGAGTGGCAATGGCATCGTAGTAATAGTCTTTCAATCACTAAACCCAAAAAAAAAATTAATACAGAAGCAGGAGAAGAAAAAATTATTTTCTAATAAAAAAAAAAAAAATTTTTTTTTCAAAAAGTAAGAACGATTCGAAAATAACACTTGTGCGGTAGTATACCACCGAGCAAACCGTAAGTGACTTAAAACATATCTCGATTTTTCAGCAGCTCGATATCAATTGTCACTCGAAAACAGTCGCGTGTAATTTTTCGAAAAATCGAAACCAAAAAATGTAAGAAAAAAAAAAGCTCACTTTTGAACTTTTTCTCCCCTCTCTTTCTCTCTCTCTCCCTCTCTCTATCTCTTTCTCGCTCGGTCTTTTCCTCTTTACGTATTTATGTCTTTATCTGTTCTTCTCCTTATCGTTGGACCTCTGAGGTCTGGGTATGGATCCGAATGAAATGACAATGTGAATGTTATCGATGTGATGTAAATTTTATCGAATATTATATCGGCGTGTACCACGAGGTTTAAACCGAAATTTTTCTTCGATCTTATGATACTTTGTTATATAATAGTGAGTGAATCGAGGTAATCGGATCGAACAAGAGAGACTGGTAAACGATGATGCGGTCCAACCAAAGGACACGGTGGCTCTGAGTGGACGGCCAGGGTTACGGGTTTTGCTTGCGGTCCGTCTCAGTCAGGCCCGAACGATGGAGCGTGTCCTCGCGTGCGGAGCGACCTGTCCCGACGTCCACAGGGTGGGGACGCGTTGCTCGGAGGGCGGTCTTGATACACACGCCTTCCGCAACGCCGAACTCCCCCAACGGAGTACGTACCCGGGTGTACCCCACGACGTCAGGATATAGGAGCCTTCTCACACGTCACAGATGGGTATAAGGTACCTTACGAATTGCCATCACCGTATCTCGCAACTTCACACCGCGACGATATACGAGAGACAATTATACTTACGAATTTCGAGGATGGATTAGAGTTCGGAATTTATTCAAAGTTACGAATTCGTTTGAGACGATTTGCCATTTTCAGAAACTTTGACACTCCAAAGTTTCAGAATCTTCAAAGGCCGGAATGCAGACGAATGCAGGAAACTCGAAAAATCCAGATCCACGAAAACCCCGAAATCAGAAAATTTTGCTTGATTTTTCAGCACATATATGTGAAGACAAATGGTAGTTCATTCTGATCGAGACCATCTCGTAGAATAGTACATTGTGTATCAAGGGCGCAAAGAACTACATTGCGAGTGTGCAATATGTGGCACGAGCCAAAGGCGAGTGTGCTGCATGCACACTCGTCAAAATAGCTTTGCGTCCGTGATGCACACGATATTTTTCTTAACGCCTGCTCTGCATAAATGCCTCTGCTGAGACCGAGTGAGCGGGCGCAAAGCTGGACTTTGCGCCCGAGGGCGGACAAGGAGTCTCTTTCGCCCGCTTTCAGCGGGCGGAAAAGACTTTTCCGCCCGAGGGCTGAAAAGTCCTGCTTTACGCTCGCTCTAAAGGTCGCAAAGAGGCATTTTCGGAGCTGGTGTGAAGAAAAACCCATTTTATCTGGTTCAATCGATTACTATTCATAATGTAATAAATAATTGATGAGATTTTGAACCGTTTTTCTTTCCCCCAAAAAGTACATCTCAAGACGATTAATTTGACCACTATCATTGCCTTCGATACTATCAATTCAGACAGAGTTTTAACCGTTCAATACTTTCGAAATTTCTTAATTTTATCTTAATTTTTGCTTATCGCTGACCCCAGAACGAAACCCGATGAATTTCGGATGCAGAGATTCGTTTTTTTTTCCTCTCGTTTCGGACAGAACCGCATTAACTTATATCTCTATAAAAGAGATTAAGGGTAGTTCTGGCTCGCCTTCGGGGTGAGACGAATTTCGGTTCGTAAAGGAGTTGGGTGCAGGATGAGTTGCATGCATGGTGGGACTCCGGCAAGTTCACCGGCATTATATCAGGTAGTCGAGGGCCTGAAGCGTGCCGGATTTTCTGTTACCTTTTTTTTCTTCAACATTTCGTCTCTTTTTATCGCCTGCCTCGCAGACCGCAGCTCGAAGAGTCGAGTGCGTTCAGCAAACACCGTTGACCGGTTATCTTGTTCCTTTGAAAGTGCCGATATTTTTTAGAAAAAACAAAAACAATATAAAAAAAAAACAAAAAATTACCCCCAAAACTTTGGTCACGTCGCTTTATCACGTGACCAGAAAAAAAAAAATCAAAAAACTGCGAAAGAAGTCTAAAAGTTATTGATATGCGACAATTTTTGTTATTCTCGTCAGTAAAAATTATCTCGTTATCAAAATTGATGAACAGAATGAAGAAAAAGAAAAGCTGAAAATGTACTGATAACTATTATCCTCGATGATCTCTTGCTCCCTGTTTGTATACCGATTAGTAATATCACGTGACAAACAGACACGGTCAGACACGAGACTCGATAGGACCCTATGGGGACCCATGGGACTGAATCGACTCCCTCGGGAGGTATCTGTGTGCCAGAAACTACCCCCTGTGGTGTAATTGTATGTTGATGGTTTGTCGAGCGAGGAAATGATCACGTTTGACGCTGGTCGGCAGGTTGCTTTGGTTTTACGGATCATCGAGTCGTTACGAAACCGCATCGAGTCAGGGTGCTTGTATATACTATATGTACCTATATATTTGTATAGAAAGAGAGAGAGTTTTGTGGTCGATGACTTTACTATAACAAATTTATCCCTTCACTACTACATACTATAGTTATATACCTTATGGCTGCAGTTACAATTGCGGTGAAAATTTTCAGAGATTTTATTGTCATGGTTATGACCGAACCTCAGGTGTGTCGGGGTCTCAGGTCACCCCCATAAATTTATAACGAGCTTGATGACAAGTCTTATGCTGAGAATTAGACTCCCAATCGAGACTCTTGGCTTTTGCCCGATTTTATGTCTCTGCGTTTACAAAAATACTTTTTTCTTTTCTGTATTTTACGGTCCAAAACTCGTTTCCCCTATTACACTTCAATCGCTGAATGTATATATTTTACCTTCGAAAGCAGATCTCCGCAGGCGATTCTCGATCACAAATCTCTTCTTTGGATCGTATAGGAAAATCGTGTTGAGTTTAAACGACAGTTTTTCCGTCGCTCGAAAGCATACCAGCTAAACCTTGTAAATCTATGTGATGGTAATTGTACGATGATTGTCACTTCCACAATCATAATTTAAGTTTAGGGCCGTTTCATACGTACCTGTTCACAACAACAGGCCGTTTCCACAAATTAACAAATACTTTTTATAACGTGTATGAAATATGACCCGAGATCCGGTAGGTATACGGGTATATATCTCACGATCCTGACATCTCACGAGAGGACCATCCCGTTCGACTTAAAAACTAATCAGATCCCCATTACGCAGCGTGCGAATAAATGGAATCGATTTTCCGCAAAATTTCTGACCGTATCTCTGACGTGAAAATGTGAAAATAAAAACGAAAACTAAGACTATGAAAAATTAATTCCGCGATCGTATATAGCGCACGTGACGATGCTCATTCTTTAATTGCTCTAATATTTACGAGTTTGAACGTTAATAATTACCCTGATTAAATCGCATTTCCCACGTACCTACTACGTACAGCTTATGGCCGTTGGGGATGTATGAGTGTGTAAATGGAAGGCTTACGCCGTTCTAACGTTAGACTGAAAAAATGTCTATAGGTGTCACATGGGAGATATGTACGTCGACCTATATGGCACCCCCTAATGTGGGCTGAAAGAACGCCGGTTGGCTTATCAGATGCAACAGACGTACGGATAGACACAGGTCATAACAGCGTGGTACTACAACCCCTAACGAGTGGATTAGATCAGTTAGATTAATTTATGGCTACTTCACCTAACCGACCCCGAAACTATAGCTATACGCGTATCCCGTGCCCTGAGGGGTCATTCAACGTTTCCATCACCGTCACGAGACAATAATGCCTCGACTAAGGAGCCACGAGTCACGACAGGTGAATCCTCAAATTTTTATATGTTTTTAGAAACCAGAGAATAACGAGCACCTCGATTTTACGTGTCTTTTGTCGATTAGTTCAAATGCTACATCAATTTTTTTTTTTTTTTCAATTCATAAGAGAAATCAGAAAAAACTACAGCTAGACAGTTTTCAGATATTCCTAAACGCATATTATACTACCTAGATTCTTAGCTATTTTATTTCACAATTAATATGATTCACGGTTTTGCGCCCGATAATCGAAAATGATGACTATATGCGAATTAGGTGAAAACGATAGGTCTTAGTGAAAATTGGCCTCATACCAATTCGCACGCACGTTTAAACCAACCGATTTCCTAGGCGTGAAATATGGTATCGGATATGCCGGGCGACGAGCCTAAAACTATTACGAGTATACCTACCCACGTTATTAAAATCCTTGTAGGAATGGGAATAAAATCATTCCTGATCGATCGATTATATACGATCATCTGTATACCTACCTACCCTAGCCTGGGCCAATTTTATCACGCCAATTTTTTTTTTTTTTTCAGGCATGATATATTTCTGTCGCACCTGCCTCTGGCCTTTGGGATTCTCACGTAATACAGGCGCTGCCTCTTTTACATTATATTATACCCTCATATTGTTTCTTTTTTTTACCATTTTTCTAAACTTACATAAGAACGATTTCACGGATCCAAGGATCAGAATGATGATTTAAAAATCGTTGGGGGGGATTACGGTTCAAAATCTTCAAAGTGGGATGAAATGGTGTAAAATCCGCGATACGATTATCGCCATTATTTCTTATACAAGAAAAACCAACCCTTACGGAAAAAAACCCTCAAATTTAAGGTGTAAATTCGTACTCCCAAAGTTTTGGGGGTTTACCATGAAAACTCATGGTTTACCCTCAAATTTTACCCCCAACTGAGGGTTTATCTTGTATTTGGGGGTGAAATTTGAGGGTAAACCCTGAGTTTTCATGGTAAACCCCCAAGACTTTGGGAGTACGAATTTACACTTTAAAGGACCCCGCACAAATCTTATGGAAATTGGATCCCGGTCAAATTTGTGACCATGATGACTTTTGATCAGGATGACCTGAAGCACAACATACTACAATTTTGGACAATTTGACCGGGATCCAATTTCCATAAGATTTGTGCGGGGTCCTTTGAGGGTTTTTTTCCGTGAGGGAATTGCGTTATTTTGAAAAAAAATATCGACGGAGTTAACCAGCTGTAGATTTATGACACCCTGTAATGAGTTAAGACGTAAAGAAAGACGTTGACTGTCTTGGACTCGAGTCTATTCACCAAATCGTCGCCTATGCCATATAGTGAGGTACCAGCTCCTTCCAGGCAACCGACAAGTGTCAATTCCCAGCTGGGATCAATGATGGGTATAGCTAGATGATAATATCACGGATTTTCATTGGTCAAAAACTCCCGCACAGATATGAAACTCGCTTTTTACTGGCTGATAGACAAGTCGATGATATAAGGGAGGCTTACGATTGGTCTTTTCCTCCCTTCGAAACGCCCAGGAAGGATGCGCAGCTGTTTGGACATGCGTAGAGTATCTGACGATCCTGCCAACGGCGGTGGTCGTCGATTTATGCACACATACATGGAAATTTAACAAATACATTTCCCGTCTCTGCACCACACATACACAGACGTAACACTTGCACAAACGTATTTTTCCATCAGCTAATCGAACCCCGGGTCTTGTCACATATAAGCGGGTAATAGACAGGGTCGAAAGGTCAGTTGTAGGATCCGAAATGACGTGGAATAATTTTGTTCCATCGGGTGCCGTGGGCTGTTAGAAATGAAATTATTTAACTGCCATAGGTATTCGCGCGAGTATTGCGATAAATCAAATTATTACGACGAAACTTGATTGGTTGCAATTGTTGCAATAAAAAAGAAAAAAACGAAAAAAAAGGAATCATTATTTGATTGAAAAGATGAAATAATATGGGAGAAGTAGAGGAGATACTAACCGCGATAAAGAAAAAGCGAAAAATTTTATAGCAAGGGGTTTTTGAGATCTGGACCTGAGAGGCTGTGCACAGTTTGAGCGAGACGAAGCTGTGTAGATGACAAGAAATGGCATTGACCTGTGTTGACCAGGCCAGTTTTATGTCGGGAATGACGCCGAGATCTCTCACCGTTTCTGCGAAGGGTGTATCTGTATAGTGCAGCGGGGCCCCCTGTCCTCCTGCAGGAGTAGGACGGAAAGAAGACCTGCCAAATCAAGCCTGGTGATAAACGGGGCACTCGACCGATGAGGCCTATGTAGTAGGTATATAATATATATGCGGTTGCAGTTTTGCTGGTATTAAGGCAAATAAAACGAGCATCGTATAATGGCAAAAAATTTAGAACACTGGTACTAATGTAAACCTAAAGTAAATATTATAGGTATAAATCGACGCTGCTTACGAAGACTAGCACGTTTCAGATTTCTTACGAAAACTAGCACGTTTTGATATTCACCACGAAGACTAGCACGTTTCGATATTAACCACGAAGACTAGGACGTTTCGATATTAACCACGAAGACTAGCACGTTTCGATATTAACCACGAAGACTAGCACGTTTCGATATTAACCACGAAGACTAGCACGTTTCGATATTAACCACGAAGACTAGTACGTTTCGATATTAACCACGAAGACTAGCACGTTTCGATATTAACCACGAAGACTAGCACGTTTCGATATTCACCACGAAGACTAGGACGTTTCGATATTAACCACGAAGACTAGCACGTTTCGATATTAACCACGAAGACTAGCACGTTTCGATATTTACCACGAAGACTAGGACGTTTCGATATTACCCACGAAGACTAGCACGTTTCGATATTTACCACGAAGACTAGCACGTTTCGGATTTCGCCGCGAAGATTAGTATGTTTGGCGAACAGAAACGAATATTATTTCTATTTTGCAACATTTTATCATTCTCTAACTGTGTACTGTAAAATATACAAACGACCTATTGAAGTTATTTACCAACCTTCGAATAATTTTTTCGGGTGCTCCATAATGAATCAATCAGAAATTTAAAACATCTGTAAAGAACCTGTGAAAACAGCATCAATTTTCCCAATCCCTCCACGACAACACAATTTCGAGAATATTCATGAGTTTATTTTCATGCAAAAAACGCACTTCTACATCCGAAAATTGACTTTCATTTGGACCATCGCACACCGCACAAATCTTCAGAAAATCCTTGTTACAATAATCAAAGCGTGCTAGTCTTCGTGGTGAATATCGAAACGTGCTAGTCTTCGCGGTGAAATCCGAAACGTGCTAGTTTTCGCGGCGAAAGCCGAAACATGCTAGTCTTCGTGAGCAGCCGAAACGTGCTAGTTTTCGTAAGAAATCTGAAACGTGCTAGTCTTCGTAAGCAGCGTCGAAATGATGAACGCGGAGAATGGAATAAACGAGGCATATTGCTTTTTATAAGAACAACGAATGATGGTATAAATCAATAAGCGTAAAGTACAATTAAAAGAAAAAAATGAACGATGTCAATATTCATTATGGATTGGGATCAAAGCTTCCTGGTTTGCGGGTATGAATTCTTGGGAATATCGAAATGGTGAGATAAATGTAGGTATACCGGGGAATTCGGAGGTGTTAAGTATACAGACGATTAGTTGAAAGAGGGTTAAGCGCGTACCGGTATGCCCCAAAGACAATTGTCCAATTCTTTGGCAGTTTTTGAGGCTTGTAGCTCGGCCGTAATTTCGGTAATTGTGAAATTGCTTCATTTCAACGGTGTGGCAGGTGCCGCCGACGGTTCTATGCTGGGGTACATAAACACGCGCGCACACTTTTGCTATACAAACATTCGGACATTTCGTTTCACTCTTGCTATAGATTTGCCTCAGGCCGGTTGTACAATCATCGTGTATATCTTGAGATGAATTCTTGAAACCAGACCTTAGACGCGGGATCGTAAAACATTTTCGGGTTAAGAATTAGCCGCGTATAACGGCATAGCTATACAAAAGGAGCGAGTCAAGTCAAACTCTACAAAGTTTTGTTTTACCCATCGCTTCAAGCCAACTAGCACAGTTGTTAACTTTAGAATTATAATTGAACGATGAAATACTCGCGTTTATTGCGCGAAGTTATCGGTTTTACTAAGGTGTCAAAATTACAGACAGAGTTTCTGCTAAATTAGCCGCAAAAAAAAAGAAAAAGGAAAGAGAACACAGCTGTGTATGTACCTACATACATACCAGCTACACACTTGCAGCTCGTTAAAAAAAAATTCCAATTATATTTTGCTGTAATTCTATATTCTATATGCGAAAAGGATATATACATATGCATTTGTGTACAAGTATAGTTGTGTTATAGAAATTAATATGTTAGTATATATAATATGTATGATTATTTCTAACGTGAAACAGAGGCAAAAATAAAAAAAATAAAGACAAAATGTAGAACAGAATAAAACGTGTTAAAATTTTTTCCTCGATTATAATTTCCTTAACGATGCAACGTGATCTTTCCGAGAAACTGTGGAAATTATTATTAATGAATCGCAGCTCTCCGTTGGGCAAAGGGTAATTTAAACTCAATTAAGACTGTCGCTAAAGGTTATAACCCTAATGACTTTACACAGGGTTGAGGGATGATTGAAAATTGAAAATTGAAAATTGAAACTTGAAAATTACAATCCGTGCGAAGCTGCGGGCAATGGGTTAATTGATTATCTTTTACGCGCGTCAGCTCGTATACTTGAATCGAAGAAAAATGATATCTGACGAATGAATTCAACGGCTCTTCTTCGCGTTGCTTTTGATGTCGGCAAAATTACTTTGCGAATTGAGTTGCGGTGCAACACCGTTCCATTAGTTCTTACGTGTTAATTATATCACACGTATTATATATGTTTCACCAATAAAGCGATAAATCAGGAATCAACATCTTGCGCGCTCTACGTGACTTTATCCAGGCCTGGTTTCTCGCCGCTTTTATCATAACAGATTTTACGATTACAGGCAGATGCTAAACGCTCGCTACACAAGGTTCCCAATTTCTTTTCTTTTTTTGTCTTTTTCTTTTTCATCTTTCTCGATCGTAAATTCCGGCTGCAATACGCATTAATTATGCAACTCTCTTCAACGAAATTCAGACAGTTTAGTATTATACATATAGATGCGATTTTAGATAGGTACGTCTTCATCTCACCTAAAAAACACGCCTACCGACGCCTTAAACGGAATAGACTCTCTCATAGAGATATAAAACCCCTCTCGCTTCTATTTTCCTAATATAATTTGCAATTCCACCTACTTTTTAAGAGATATATATCGTTAGATCGTTTTCGGAACTTAAATATAATCGTAAATCACCAAAGTCGATCTCGTTAGGCAAAGAATTTACGCGTTTTTATTTTTTATTTTTTTTTTTTAACGAGGTAGAAGACGCATTAATTTCTGCACAAGGTGAATATTACCAGGGCAAGTATACGGTCACACCCACGAATATAATTCAAAGACGTGGGTATAATAGCGAAAGGGCGTGAACGGAGAATTCTGAAAAAAACACACAAAAAACGTTGCCATACACCTTTTCTTTGGACAGGATCAGAAATAGCTGGGTTTTCAATATTCTAATGTACTTTTTAGAAAAACGGTTCCATAAAACTGTTTTAGTGGCTTCAAGATGATTGAATTTATTGCCAACTATCCGGAAGTAGTGAAATAAATTTACTCGACCTTTTTCGAGAACCGAAGAAGAGCTCATCGAGGTTCGTTATAGTCGAGAATTATTGACTTAAAATATTTCTTATCAGACTATTCAAAACCATGATGTTTCATCACTCGCTCACTATAGTTCAATCGGTTCATATTCAGCTAATTATTATACCAATTCTTTTTCACCGTCAAAATTCACCTGCTCAACTTCTCATGATCAATTTAACACGGAGACTAACAATATAATATAAGGTACACCTATATGTCGACGCTGCTTACGAAGACTAGCACGTTTCATAGATCTTACGAAAACTAGCACGTTTTAGCTTCTCACGAAGACTAGCATGTTTCGGCTTTCGCCGCGAAAACTAGCACGTTTCGGATTTCACCACGAAGACTAGCACGTTTCGATATTTACCACGAAGACTAGCACGTTTCGATATTCACCACGAAGACTAGCACGTTTCAGTTATCTCCGCGAAAACCATCATGCTTTGATTATTGTAACGAGGATTTTCTGACGATTTGTGCGGTGTGCGATGGTCGAAATGAAAGTCAATTTGCGGACGTAGAAGTGCGTTTTTTGCATCAAAATAAACTTATGAATATTCTCGAAATTGTGTTGTCGTGGAGGGATTGGAAAAATTGATGCTGTTTTCACAGGTTCTTTACAGATGTTTTGAATTTCTGATTGATTCATTATGGAGCACCCGAAAAAATTATTCGAACATTTGTTAAATAACTTCAATAGGTCGTTTGTATATTTTACAGTACACAGTTAGAGAATGATAAAATGTTGCAAAATAGAAATAATATTCGTTTTAGTTCGACAAACATACTAGTCTTCGCGGCGAAATCCGAAACGTGCTAGTCTTCGTGGTAAATATCGAAACGTGCTAGTCTTCGCGGTGAAATCTGAAACGTGCTAGTCTTTGTAAGCAGCGTCGATGTGATCATATGCCCAGCTAATAGTATCGCGACGTCTGATTAACGTGAAACTAGTTCCACCATTTAAACCTTCATAATATAACATCCGCGTAACCCCACGTAAAGATCGTAATACCCCATCAGTTTTTTACCTACGCATATCTCTGCGTACCGTAAGCCTATACCAGTGTACGTATGAGTAACGTCGAGCGATTTACACTTCGATGGTCGAGGTGCTAAGACCGTGAGCCAATCAGCGACTATCCGAAATGACCCCTAACCAGTACGAATGGTATAGCGAGTAAGCAGTGAGCAGTAAGCAGTGAGCAGTTACTTGCTCAGTAATTACATACGTCAAGTGAGTTTCGTTTTATAGTCGGCATCGTCGAGACCAAGACGAGGAGATGGCTTACTCTCCTCAAGTCTGACTACAGCTTTGCCAAGGAAGGTATTCGATTGCATTACTCATGCATAGGCTTTGCTGTCCTCTTCTCTTTCCTCGCCTCCACAGTTTACGTCGCAGCTCCTTCAGTCCCACGGGATCTTTAAAAGAAAGGAAAAAGATACAATATAGTATCGGCTTTTTACCCTTACGGTATAAAACAGTGACTTATAATGTCGTTGATATTAAAAAATGTTGAATATTATTATTCGAAGCCGATTTTTGAATCAGTTAATATTGCGAAAAATTTTATGCCACTACAGAGGCTGCGCTCATTAAGGTACTGGATCAGGAGAAGGTTCACAGGGTGTTGCTAAGGCCCCCTGCAGTAGCGCGTCTCATTTAGTTCTTGCGACTGCAGAGAGTCATGGAAGATGGTGCAGAAGCATGCGTACACGTCTTTATAGTTAATACCGCTTCGGTCTTAGCTCGTTCGCTAAGAATGTTTTTTTTGTTTTTTTTTGTTTTTTGTTTTTGCGCCGGTACCTTCGTTATGGGGTATCACGTGAGTTATGCTAATTGAAAGTATGAAAACTAGAGAGTTTAATTAGAATATCATAACCAGGTTTACACCCGTGCATGCATGCATAGGTAGGTATGCATTACAGAGTGCCGTGATGCAGCAGCGATCGTTAGAATTATTACGGTACCTTTATCTACCACCTCTTTTAGTTCGAGTAATATAAACGTCTAGGGTACCTACGGGTTTGGTTTTCTGGGAGTTTTGGGTTCAAGGTAAACGGAAACGATTCTACATAAAACCGGATATATCCTAGGTTCTTAAACTTTTTTATACCACTCGGGTAATAGAAGATGGTGAAAAAAGGGTTGTAAATAAAAAAAGAAATAAAGAAATAAATATCAATGAAAATAAGTAAAATAAAATAAGTAACAAAAACTTACGTATAACTTGAGGTAAAAATAATTGATCGCTGATCGAGCGGTGAACAGATACCCGTTCGACAGGTGGTATACGTTTAAGTAACGATTACCAATTATCTTTACTACTCTCTACCACGTAAATAGCTATTTTCTTTAATTTACTTTAATTTAAATTTATTTCTTTCATCTTCGAATCACGGACGTTCTTATCCCTCTGATGTCGGGTATTCATTTCCTGTTTTTTACTCTTTCTCATTTTTCTCATCTTTTTCTGTTTTCTGTTTTTTCGACGCTCAATCGATTCAACCAACTCGATTTTCGTATCGGTAATGGGACACCTGTTTTTGAAAATCGAATCATTCGTTCATACATGATGGGGATGAGGGAGATTCGTGTAATTAAGAAGAACGATGTGTAAATCTCGGGGGGTTTAAAACCCCGGCAATTTAACTTCAATGACTCTATTGTCTCTTGTTCGCAAAGTAAGTGACTGAAATGCAATTACGAGCAATTAAGTCGGTCTTTAGCACCGACGAGAGAACTTGTTCTTAAAATTTCTCTTCGTTTTGTCGGCACGAAACCCCTCACCCAACGCGATGACATACCCCAACCCAACCACGGTGTCCTGTACTCTATAGACATACACGATACTATACACGAAATACTCATGTGGTTCCCGAAGGAGTTAACCCCCCTGCCTATACGACATACATTAATGTACAGCCGAACGACTCCCTGTCCCACCTGCTGATTTAATTCCCTGGCTCCTCGGTCAGGAGTCTTATGTACAACTTGTGGCTAACCCTTTGCCTCCGTTTCTCCATAAAACCTTTTTTTTTTTTTATTCTAGGTGGTACCACTACCCAGTTCTTCTCTTCTATTTCCTTATTTCTTACAGGATAATATCGGATACTATGTGTTACAGACATTTCCTAAAATCATTTAATTATCCCAGAACCAGGCTTCCCGTTCGTTCGGAATATAATTGATTATTCCTAATTTTCATATTCTTGCTGTATCACGATTGTCCGATTAGATTTCGCACAGTCATATCGTTATATTATGCAGGAGTCAGGATGCTGATCAATTTTATTTCATGTGACGTTCAGAGTTGTTACGACGACAGACGCTGGCTGGTCACACTGGTGAGGATATGCAGTTGCCAGATGCGCCAATGTCACAGTTCATGGATCGCCGGTAACCCATACGTTATGATTACGGTGTATGCTATGTCCCGAGTTTTTCCCCTTCTGCAGGAGTTTCGAAGGAGCGAAGCCAGGGGCCCCTTTTTTGATTTGCGGTTAGACAACCGCGGTGTGAGTTTTATCACACGATATTATACTCATATGTGCGGTAAATAACTCGGCCCGTTTTATGATCGGACCATTTTCGGTAAAATCTTCTCTCAAGAGACACGGCTGCAGGTTATCCCAAAAAGCATGTCGTACGTGACGCACATTTGCGGGTAAAAAGATCATGAGAAAGAATCGAAAAACGAAATGGTAGACATGAAGGTGCAGCAAAGAAATGCTTCCATAATTTGTCCCGGAATTCTCGACGAGCCATAAGATATCGAGAAATGTATTTGAAACATTTGAAAGTCCTGAAATTCCTCCCTGTATCCCGGTTACTTCCATAATTTTACTCTCCCGTACCATTTACTGATTTGCGACATGAGGAACTCGACGGTCAAAAACGATAATTCGAATTTTAAATATACGTCTGGTTATAATATCAAGCAGTCGGGATTTTTTTCGTCATTACTTACACGAGATCCATCTGGATTCTTATTAATCACTCGGTACTGCAATTCGATGATAAAGCGATACAGGTGTACTTTGAATCGC
This sequence comes from Tenthredo livida, assembly GCA_963992785.1. Classification (NCBI taxonomy): domain Eukaryota; kingdom Metazoa; phylum Arthropoda; class Insecta; order Hymenoptera; family Tenthredinidae; genus Tenthredo; species Tenthredo livida. The sequence continues at coordinate 5,717,933 of OZ023066.1, forward strand.
GAGGCATCCACGTAACAAAAAATTATCGACCAAAGCAGATCGCAGAGTTAAGTTCTGTAATGATTTAACTTTTCTTATGGTTTAACAAATACTCGGCAATTCACCTCGTGTGTAGGTATATAGAAATTATATACAATTAACTTATATATATATTCTTCAGCTCCAATAAATAATTAGCCAAACTATAATATATACCTATACCTACCTACTACGTATGTTTCCGTTTACTTTGAACTGTCGATGTTATTGATGGATTTTTCAGTGGCGATGAAACTGTGGCATTTAATGTTATATTTATTTTCATCTCCAAGGGGGGTCCGATTTTATTATTTGCAAATTTATTGGGTGAATACCCATCGTCCTATCGGGTTTGTCACTGTAGAAGCAATTAATCAAAGGTCTTAGTGCGCGGCGGTTTAAACCATTAAGACTTTGGTAGATAAATTCGAGTCGTAAATTTGACCGTATTGACAGTGACCATATAGAAACTGAGTTCAATTCTAAACTAGGGGGGGCTAAAAAGATGGACGTCTGTCTGTTTGAAGAGCTGGGAGTTAACTTCATAAATCTTATAGCGCAAGATCGAAATTTATTACAGAATTAAAAATCTACGACCGCGGGCAATATCAATTAAATACATTGGGGCCAGCAGGACCTCTTCGGGGCATCTTCGGGCCATCTTTATCCCCCTACTTCTCCTCCTCTTTCTCGACGACGGCGACGACAACTTTTCTCCCTTAGCAAAAAGTTACCCACTTGTCAGATCTTGAGAACGCGCGGTGCGCGCATCGACTTGGCGAAGGATTAAAACGATACACGAATTCCTATTTTGAACAACAATTTTTTTAATCAATCAAATACCGCCTCACATACAGAAAGCTTTATTTTTTTCAACGATCTTCTCACACTCTCTGATTCCCATATTTTATTCAATAATTATCACCGCGCATATACTCGATAGGATAAAAATTGATTAATTATTATCGATTAAATTTCACGAACTATTCGACCACCTCGTCATTGATTTTAAAATAAAACTCATTACCGTTACAGTGATAGAAATTTTTCAAGCAAAATATCTTTTCATATTAATATACATAAGAGAATCGTTTATCGATTCATACATATATGAGATTATTTGATGATGCAGTTGTTCTTAGCCATCGCTAGATGGGATCGGCAAGTGTATTGCATTTTTTATCATCGTTTATTTCTCGGATTTGGTTGGCCTTTTGTTAGACACCGATGCAGCCAGCCTTCAATCATTCGAGTAATTATTCGCCAGAAGCTGCAGTTTTGTCCAATTATTTGTGCGATTCTGTAACGGCTGCTATACGCAGGGTTCGCCGATTGAGGAATTAAAATTGTTTGAACTTATCAGGGCGCGGCTCGCTTCTGATGTCCGATTTATTTCGCTCGGCAAAGAAAACCGCCAAACGATTCGTAAGTCGGTAAAATCTCGAACAATGATCTGATCTTCACCGTTGAAAAAAAAATAAAAAAAATAAAAAATTGTTTTTTTTATTGAAAAATAAAAAAGATCGAAAGTAAAAGTGAAGAAAAAGTTTCCCATGGCGTTTTTTAACCGTGAAAATTATCCAATTACCTCCTGCTCTCACTGTCGCCTAACATTCACACACACATATATATCTACGATCTTTCAGTAGAGAAACTGAATGGCGTGGGTGTGTATGCGAATTAAGGGCGCAACACTGCAGATAGTAAAAGCTGCGATCCACGATGTTGACAACTTACACAGTGTTATCTAGTGGTACCAGCGTACATCGTTGATCCTTTCGTAGTCCCCCTGTTAATTCCTTGGTAATCCCTCGGGTAAGCGCGTGCTAAGCATAAGGATCACGTGACTTGTGACACACGATACACCGCAGGTTTAACTCGTCTGTGTGTATTTCCTCCGATGAAAAAAAAATTCTACTTTATGCTCTATCTCCGAGGGACAGGAAGTAGTTAATATTAAAAGAGAAAAAAAGAAAAAAAGAAAAAAAGAAGAAGGAAGATTATTTCATCGATCAAATTTCGAAGAAATGATCGATTGATCTATTGATAAAAAAAGAGGAGAGTTTCTTCGCTCGGTTTCAACCTATACGTTATGCATAATCGCTTATATAGGCAGGAAACGAGATTAGAATTTCGTTCGAATTTTTGAGTTGTTTAGTGCGGCGTTAATCCTCATTTAGAATCGCAATTATTCTAGTGCTCTGCTATTTCTAGCCTGGATGACTATGCTCACGAAACACACCATGGCGTTGAACCCGACCTTTATGGGCTATACAAACAGGGGTTAAGGGTCACGAGACTAGGGTGTCACCTCGGAGAGTAGGGAGGCCTGTTGCGTTACCCCTGCAGGCGAGAGAATCGGCGCGTGTCGGCGCTAAGGGGATTCGAAATATGTTTAGGGTGCTTATACTAGACGCCATTCACACCTATGAGTAGTATATCGACGCCCGGCGTTCACGATTCCAAACTTCACGTATGGTTACCTGAAAAAAATTTCTGTTACATTTTTTTGGTTTTTTTGTTTCATTCTTCTGACTGTGAAATTCAGTTTCGTAACGATTTTTCAGATAAGAACTGTTCAGGTCATTGAAGACCGATGAAAATCGTGTGGGGTACCGTACGCATAGATGTACCTATATGTATGAATGATCAATGGGGAGTTAGTAGGTAGATAAGGTTCAACGAACTGTGGAGTCCCGGCTACCTTTATCCCTGTCTAATTACGTAGTCCTAAATTAATGGCGTAGTACTTATTAAATTAAAAATTCCGTGGCTACCACCTTTACCTACAGAGCAGAGGTCATTAAGACACGCGTAATTGGAGAGTAAGAATCGTTGGAAATGTTTAAAATCCACTTTACTTGTCAACCGGTCTATTGTAGATGGGATTTAATTGCTTATTAATGAAATTTATCACCGCGTTAATGCGTCTTTCGAAAATCTCGGCTGCTGCAATAGTGCAGTAAAAGGAATTATACGTGGGAAGCGCATTATCTTATAGTCATAATATAAATACAACTATAGACAGTGAATATTTTTTAAAACCCACCAACTCGGACAAAACACTGAAATATTTTCATTCAATTTTTATAATGAAAATCGTCCTACCAATACTCGCACACTCCTACGACTTATAAAAATGGAATTTTTCTTTTCTCACGCTTTCAACGGGATCTTTTTGTGTTTTTTTTTTTTTTTTTTTGAAGACCTAAAATCACATAGAATCACACAAAATGAGGCAAACTTTACTTTCAATTGAGGAATCAATGTCATTATTATACCACCGGTAGGCTGCAGTTAGGCAGGTAGACACTAGTCAGGTAGGTCCGATTCGAATCGGATTGAATCGGTTCGTCTGTAGAAAATTAGAGGGCCTCTATGTTTGTTTTTAGAAAAATTATTCGAACCGTAATTTATATATACGAAAACAATAGAAATTACGTGTTTAAATCGACGATGCGATCTTTCTTTGAAATCGTTTTCCATCTGGGTTCGAAAGGGTTGCTTTTTAATTCCCAATATTTTCTATAATCCAACACCCCGCGTGTGCAGCGGCGTGGTTCTGAATTTTTGAAAACTACCCCATTGCGTATAGCCATAGCGTATTTGTTTTGCCTAAATTACCACCGAATTTCCATAATTTACCAGTAATTTTAACAGCTGCAACGGACCCTTTTATGCCAGGTCAAACCTCTCTAGTCTGTAATTACGAAGCCTGCAGAGATATTTCCGAATATAATATGGATTCATCTTTCACTTCTATCCTTCGCGAGGGTTTTCTCGCACGCCTTTTCGAACACCTGACCTGTTACTCAGGCTCGTTCTTTTCTTTTCTTTTCTTTTCTTTTCTTTTCTTCTCTTTTCTTCTCTTTTCTTTTTAGCTCTTCTTCTATTCAGAACAAACCCCATCTCGCTCACGATCTCTATCCAAATCGGCATATTTTATCGCCAAGGATATAAATATGACCGACCATACGATCGTTTAACGATAATTGCAAGTTATTAGAAGTGTTAGCTAAGCAGATCTCGGTGCAATTTTCTAGATTAGCGATTAAATCAGCGATGCTTTCATTCCGAATTCTTTTTCTTTTTCTTCTTCTTCTTCTTATTATTATTACTATTTTTTTTATTTTCATTTTTTCAGTACCCTTCTTCACCCTGCAGATAATTTCTTGGGGACAGCTGCACTTGCAAGAATATACCTAAATCTCTAAAAGTTACTTGAATTTTTAATTCGGTGATAAATTTTCATTTTGATCATTGCCCGCGAGGCAGCTTTGGCGCAAAAAATTATTACACCGTAATTATTATACCGATCTTGGCTACCTTGTATTATAAAACGTTACAATGCATTATTAGCGCAAATGGTATTGGCGTGTATCATGGTCCAATAATTTTTGGTAGTTGTTTCTTTTTTTTTTTTTTTGTTCTTTGTTTTTTGGGGGTATATTGAATACATCGTGATTACTCGCGCGATATTTATAAGTAATTGATGAATTTTATTTCCTTTTTCCAATTCCTCGCCCTTATTTTATTATATCGCAATTTTTCCTCACTTTTAAAACACGGCGTGTTTCGACTTCTAATGATATTTCGTGCCTGGATCGTTTAGGCCCAAAAAATTTATCCGGCCCCGAAGGCACGCGGCAAAACTCAAACCCTTCAAATGACGCGACACGCGCGGGCCCTAATTACCCGAGTAAAAGTACTTCTACGTTCAGCTAAAGCCTTCGTTTTTATTCAGTTATTCTCAGCCTTTGATCCGTTACTAAACAACTCCAAGATATGGGAGTAAAAACGAAATTGATCGATCGATATCTTACTCCAAATAAAAATCCAGTAAAATTATCTTATACGAAATTATTACTCGTGATTGAAACAAGAAATTTTCCATAATTTCACATAGAATCATCATGACTTGAATCTAATCGAAATTATCTAATAAATTGAATATGAATGGTGCCTTCATGTATCTTCAGCTCAAATTCACTAACATTTGTCAAAGTACGAATAAGCTTTTTTAAGTTTCGAAAGGGAATCAAGTTTAGCGTCAAATTTAATCGGTTCTGAAAGCTTTCAATCTTTAGCATAATTACCGATTTTTCGTTTATGTCTTTAGAAAAATCTTGCCCGGAGGATCCTGAATTACAAACTATACCAACGAGGGAGATGAAGAATATTATAAAGATCCTTTGAATTCATTATTTGGGGTCCTATACCCACGCGTTTTATATATGAGCATAGGTATAGCATCCCAGCAGCAGCAACAGCAGCATTTACTTTGTATAAAATATTAAGGAGACCGGAAGAGAATCGATTATGCACGCTGTTACAATTTCACGCCCTTATATATCCATGTGTACATACTTATACGTGGTCGAGTAATTAAACTCCTAACTGCACAAGGCGCAGGATCTTTTTATATAGAAGTTTTAAATTCTGCCACCGGTTGCAGTACGTATACGCGATCAAAGCGAAATTTAGTCGCACTTTTTTTTGAAGATTTCTTTACCTTCGTGCAACGATAACGGCGTGTACCGTATTACTTTTGATCCTTCGAGCTTGATGAGTCCCTTTTTTACCTTAAAGAAATTAGATTTTGCCTGCGAGGGGACAGTTGCAGCGTTTCATACCAAAACTCGATCACCTGCGTCCCTCCGAATCTAAACACGCGAAATCACGAATAGGCATTAGCTTTCTGCAGAAGCCAGAATTTGAACTCAAATTGACTGTTGTTAAAAAAAAAATGAACTAGGTAGGTACTTTCATGTAATGGAATAAAAATTGGGTATCACGCGGTTCACGTTGTTTGGAAATTCTGAAAAAATTTCCAAAATTTCGACAGCAACAAAAATCTTTCAATTTCTTTGACTGACATTCCCAACGCCGCATTCTTTGAGATGGGAGATCTTGTTAGGCGAAGATGTATCGGATTATTATATCGGTATGTATGTAGATACGAAGTGGTTACCGAACGAAGTGCTTACCTCAAAGTAATAGGTACTTACACGGTGTAACGCCTGCGGTAAACAGCCTTGAATCTCGATGCAATGTATAAGAGGTTTACAGGTATAGGGTACGGGTTAACGCGAACCGAACCCGCGCGCACTGCATATCTATGCCGATGTGTATTATACCTTTAGCTTGAGCTAATCATGGGCCACCGGCGTTTAGGCAGATGCGACCAAAATTGACCGCTTCGAACGTCATCTTCGACTCGTGGTCAACTCCGCCCTGGTTGTACAACTCGACCATCGCTTGCGATTAGCGGCTCGGCTCAACGCGGGGTCCACCTTAGGCTGCGGGACAACCGCAAGACCGCTGGCCAAATAATTATGCATAAAAATAGAAGGAATTTTGGGACAGGAAAGAAATTTGCAAATCAAATTTCGCTACTATGTGTAGCATCGCTTATATTAGGTATACGCTTCACTCTAGTATATGTATACGAAAAAATCATTAGAATGTTCAAAACCAAATTTGATCATTTTTGATACGAGTAGAGGAGAATTTAGCTTTACTCTCAAAGATTTCGGACTGCCCTGAAATAAAAATCTAGCGACAGGTGACTGTCTTGTTGCAGTTTAATTAATCACTGGACGTGTACACCTTTGAGGGATTTTTGGGGTAAGAGATAAGTGCGTGAATTCCTGTACCTCTACATACTGTGCGCATAAAAGTTATCGCAGAATGTTTGTGTGTGAAATTTAGGCCTACTTCAGAAGCGAGCCAAAAATCGTAGATTAAATCATGAGCTGCAGGTTAAGCATGCGGTCGATCGAGCCTCGGCACTTCGGTTGACTACAAAAACCAATTTAAATTAATTGGGTTCACATTCTTTCCATTTAGTGAGTTGTTAAGCAATGCGATACAGGATCAAGAAATCTCCCGAGTTTATTTTCTCTCCAAACTCATCATAGGTATATAACGTAATTTTCTGCGCTAAGTGTCCTTACCCATTTTTACATGCACCTGTGAAGTAGGTACCCACCTAATCCCTCAGAATAATGAATTCCGAATCCTTTTTTTTATAGCTCCTAATTGATTATAATGGCCCCTTCGTAATAGAGAAGAACTCTTTCGTCGTTAGCTGTTATTAAACGTTTTGTACACGTCTATTAAAATTAAGTCTCTTAGGATATAGTGAAGAGATCTTGGATTATATCTAATCAGTTGAAAACTAATCCTACAATATTTTTTCAACTAGGTTCTATAAAGCGATTTTCATAGCCAAGATTAACTCGCACCTGTCATATATTGTTTTCCCAAAAGTTGTTCGCCTCAAATAATCTAATCCATCATTTTATTCGAATAAATTTCTGGCGTTAATAGCTTCTTCATATAAATTTGTACATCTATATCTTCACTTTGTACAAACTGAGCCCCTAGACGGTTTGACTTGTCGTCATTTAGTCATTTTAATGTTCAACCGAATTTACTCAAAAAATTTAGACAAATTGTTCTTAAATAATTAATTAATCTCACTGTCCCCCTAGATGCGTCGTTCTTTACTATTTCAAGCCATTTATGTTACTTAAGGGGACCAGTACAGCGACTTTTCGAGAAATTATCATAGTCCGGAATCAATTTATTTCATCACCTAAGTTCATTTCACATCAAAATATTTTTCTTTTTCCAAATCATGTGTCGTAAGGATTTTAGAGCACCGTTGGACCAATTCAGGTCATCTTGGATTCATTTTCTTCAGAAAACAAATCCTCATCATGTGAATGTAGGAATTTTGAAAATTTTACGTTTTGGCCAAGTTATTTAAGAAATGAGTGATAATAATTTTTGCAAATTTGGTAAATTGATCATAACTTATGACATCATTTTTTATTTTAAAATCCCTACATTCACAAGATGAGGAATGGTTCACCGCAGAAAATGAGACGTCAAGAGATTGAATTGGACCAACGGTGTGCAAAAATCCTTACGATACATGATTTGGAAAAAGAAAAATATTTTGATGTGAAATGAGCTTTGGGTATGAAATAAATTGATTTCGGACTATGACAATTTCTCGATAAGTCGCTGTACTGGTCCCCTTAAACCGAAAATTTCACCCTAAGTGAAATTCCGTACCTGGAATATAAAAATTTAGGGATATATAGAGGCGAGGCAATGTGCGGAAGATCAAGGACCAATTACCTGCAGATTTAGCTGGCAAATTTCTTTTTTTCTACATATTTTTCATATACATTTTAAGCCCTGTGCTTATACACGCGAAAATCTTCAGCCCCGCGGCATCCTAAACTAATCATTTACGAGGAGGTGTTTGTTTTATTTTATCGTTTTCTAATTTTTTATCACATATCTTAAGGCACGTGTATGTACCTGTACCTTCTGGCTGGCGATTGAATAATAAGATTAGCTAATTAATTAACAGCAGTTAATTAAAGGGTTAACTTTTGTCCCGATAACATATTTCTACAAATATATGGAGGCACTTTCTGTAGGTACCTACTGAAATCTTTTTCTTTATTTTCTATGCGATTGATGTAACGGCTCTTTCCATCTACACCAATTTATATGGATAATACTCACAGACTCTGAATAGGTAAGTCCAGGTGCAATTAATTAGTAAACCCTTTGAGTAACGGAACCGGATTCAAACCCTTTCGACTATCTCATATGCCTCTAATTCTGTGTATAGGTATACCTACGTATATATATGTGATTGATGATATATAGGTGGCTCGTTGCGTGTTACAGAAAATAACTCTACAGGGCCGAAAAGAACCCAAAATAAATGATATATGTCGCGTATAACCCTTGATTTTCAAAGGTAAGCATTAATCCAAGAATTTCACCCATAAGGAATTTAATCGGCTTGTGGAGTTGACGCAAGGTGTTTGTGTAACGGCCGATTCTCTGTGTCCTTGCATTGCCACTATTTCTTTTTTTTACCCTTACTTCATTGATTCGACAGGACGAACAACCTGCACTTCGGACGCATAATATGCGGATCATCAATAGACCGAGGAAATCGATTTCCTAGAGTCTAGACTTTAGCGGGTAGCAAACCAGCAGGAAAGCTTCGAAGAAACAGATTATTATACGTTTCGCGCGAAAGCGATATTTTCATTAATTTATAATATCTTCCATTTCCACTGGGGAAAATGACGAGAAATTTGGATGAAGAAAAACGAGGAAAAATTTCTTCTGTAGAATCATCGCAAAATCTTTAGACGCACAACTTCCGAAATTTGAAAAAAAAAATAAAACCCGAAGCCCTCAGGCTGCCGTTGGTGATCCTAAATCATCTGTAGGGCTAATTGCTAGCCATATTTTATCCATCGCCTCTTGTGCCTGTCCATCCATCCGTCCATCCGTCCATCTTATAGCCGCCCTTCGCACGAGACCGAGGTAAAGCAGCACGTGCCGATGTCCGGGGAGACGGAAGGCCCCAAAAAGGCAAGGCAAAATTAAATAAGATTCAAAAAATAAATAAGTTCGAGGAGGTAAAATGCGAGGAGGGGTTTGCCTTGCCGCTCCGTAAGCATATAGTATAGTCCTTCTTACTCCTTTTTTTAACTTGTTCCTCTTTTTTGATATTCTTTCGGCCGGATAGTGCGGTCGGTATAAAATTTATTTTTCACTACCTGCTCCTGGCAGACGCTACCGCATATCATGTACAAATAAACTGATATTCGGCCTGCTCACGTCGTAATTGATATTGTTACGGATCGTATGTATGAAAAATCCCTCAGAAATACGCCGGTATTTATTACGCAGTATAAATAAATCGATGAAAATTTGTTTTTCCATTTTTTTATTTTCTTTTTCAAGGGAGGAAATAGATGTTCGATTATCATTCTAGAATTATACTCTGCATGTCTTTTAAACGCCGTCTTTCAATCCCTCGGGAATTTTACACCCCTGTTTTCGCACACATCTGTGTTGATGCTGTGTATCAGCACGTAACGGATGTCTTATTACAGGAAATTAACCCCCTAGGATTTGAAGAGGGTGTATAGGTGCCACGATTAAAACGAATTGTGCAATTCAAGGATAGGAAATTAGGTGGTTAGCGATAAATAATTTATACTTTTCTGTCCAACGATCTTATCCCTCGATATTCGGTTATGATTGATGAAATAGCCAAGTTTACGCGCAATTGATGAAATACAGGTACCTATACAATTTTTTGTTCAATAACGACGATTTCAATTACCGCCTAAAGTTGTGTTAGCCAATTTTATCATCGACTCATACACGCGAAGGTGACTTAATTTTTGACTATATCTGATGCAGACGTATCCTCTTTTAGGCTGTCCGAATAATCGGATAAAGATTATACTCGCGATCAGCGAGCTGACATATTAAATCGAAAATTATAGACTCTAAAAAGTCTGCAGTAGCTGGCCAACATGAGAAATTTTTTTTATATAGTTTTGCCTGATTTTATCGATAACTTATTTCTAATAAAGTTCTCTGGGCTTGATATAGGTACACATGCCCCCTTATACGCACAATGAAGATCAGTAGAATTTCTGACACAGGTATAAGAGATTGTTAATTCGGTAAAGAAAGTTGTCTCCGTATGATCGATTGTAAACCCGCAGCCCACTAGTATTATATGAATCTATTAATTGATAATAATTATTCCTTGGATAATCACTGCAGCATATATGTGATTGCTGCACCTGTTGACATACCCTATTCATACCTAAAGGGGATATAAAACTCCTGTGTGGTCACAATCGCCTCATCCATCTAATTATCACTAAATAACTATCAACAAACTTTGATTTACGTATAATATCAAAGAAGCTTATTGAATGATTGAAATCGGGAAAAGAAAATAACTCGTGGATGAATAAACTGATGAATAATACATGTGGGTATATTTGTTGAATTTCTGAAAAGTCCTGCATATCATAACATGGTAATATATCGTTATAACTTTATCGTGGACATAGGTAGTACGTGATGACATAATATATCGACATAAATATAAGCTACTTGCGTATAACACACACATGTATAGGTGCCCATGTGTATGTATATGGTGACACTACGCATGGTGGTATATAGACATATACCAGCAGTTGGTTACATGGCATGTCCTGGGTAATTGGTTAATGGATCAGATATTTGGTATACGCAGGTACACGGACAAGCTGTACATTACATAATTACAACACGTCGTTTCTGCATACCCCCAGCTACTGCATCCAGCAGTTCTCTCACTCTAGAGTAATGTACTGACCAAATTACATCAATCTGAACCCGATAATAACATCCTTGGCAAATACTGTATATAGGGCCTCTACCGCACAGCTAACCCCCGAGCGGTTCCCTTTGGATCAATTACCTCGCGATATTGATTGGAGCCATTAGGCGTCAGTGCGGAGGTATTAAGCGGATCATTTTATGGTTTGGGGTACCTTTAAATTGCGTGTCTCTATATCGGGCCCTCTTTGATGGCGCGAATTTGCCGATAATTTTGCTTTCGGGTCTGCAGACTTAATGTCTCTTCATCTGCGTCCGGATCAGAGTGGGTACAACATATATCATCCTGTACGGTTTATGACTATTCCTTCGAGTTTTTTCTGCTTATTTTTTATTTTTTATTTTTTTCCTGCACTATCGATAACGTCTTAATTATATTTTTTCGTTTTTTGCTTCTGGCATATAACAGCGTAATTAAATTCTTCGATCCTATGAAATTAATGAGAAATTACGTCCGACGCTGCTGCAGGCATGCCGAATCCACGTTTTACCAACACTGAGCTTTCGGCGGCTGTTAAAACGCCGTTAAATCTAGAAAAAAATCTCGTTTCGGTCATCTCAAACCACCAAAGAACCTTATTTCACCTTTAGGTCTAATCGTAAGCTCTCAGACATCAAGTCGTTCGACCATCAGCCATCAGCCATCGCCCATCGCGACCATCAACGGTCGCCCGTGAAGCAAAACTATTCGCGTGCTGAAGCAGGTGCAGCAAATCCTATGGAGCAGAAACCAGCTACCTTATACCTACGGAGATTGCCGTCTGTCTTTTCTCCGACAATCCTCAAAGTCCTGGGTTGCAGGTGCCGAATTTTCCTGCATTATGGCGGAAAACTTATGTATATAGTATGGGTATATATGTACATCTACGCCATGGGTATAATATACCCGTATGTGTATTTGGTAATGTTTATATATGTCGTCAGGTTCATACGTCGTTTATTCTACGTCGATAGGAATTTCGAAAGGCGATATCATACCACGAAGCTCACGTATAAAACCATGACATTATCATAGTTATAGCTTAAAACCAAAGCCTTGAAGCGTATCGCTACGGATCACCGTAAATTAACTGCTAATGATATTCGGTTAGTTTACAAATAGCTGTGTGCTGACTGGAGATAAATTTTTATTATACTAACTCGACAGATAATTCATTGATTTACGCCTTTTAAAAATATACGAGGTTCTTACTGTTAGCCTATACCCCTACCTATCTATACGAAATGGTCACGGATTTTTCTGACGTAATTGAAAAAAAAAAAAATTTATATCCATAGATACCTAGATGCATACGTACGTATTAGGACAAATCCGGCTATACGATATAAAAATACATTCTCACTTTGCGCATCGGGGTTGAATTGAAAATCATATTATAATGAAGCGTGCAGTGTGAAGAAAAAGAAAAAAATAATGAGCGAAAAGGTATCGCCCTGGCACATATCGCGGACCTCCGGAGTCTTCGTAATTATGGGTTTTTGTCGGTCATTTTAAGTATTCCATTGAAATCGAGGGAATTACCAGCTACGCTCTCTCACGTTATGGTGTTGCTGAATGAAAAGAAACGGTTCCTCATTTCACCTGAAATTTTTATTTCAGGTTTTCAAATCCACCCGCCGATTCGGGCCTCTGTAGGAATACACAGGAATACACAGGAATACACCAAGAACAGGAGTTGCAGGAGCAGGTCCTTCCGCAGATGAAGCCATTTAGTAGCACGCGACAAACGAACAGCATTTTTTTATTTTTACTTTTTTTTATTTTTTGTTCTTTAGCTCCTGCATAGTTTCTGTTCTGAAGACACGAGCCTCGGACGTCTTTGAGACCGCTTCGCACCGACGAGGCCCATCGCCGATGTCTGATATGCCGATCTGTGCGGATAAGATTGTAATCTCAAAGTTTATTGCGAGATTGAAGACCGGAGTTAGTCGAAGGTATAGGTAGGTACCCACTTCGGTAGGTACCTAATCTAATCTTAACCTTGTCCTAAAATCTACCATCAGAGCTACCTCCGATTAGTTTCACTGGCTGCATATGGCCAACCTGCTCTATAAAGTGCACGAAGCAAGCTGGGAGTTAGGGGATTTTTCAAACGTTTCGACGTTCGTGTTCCTGGACCATTAGATAATAATAACGATTACCTTTTAATTGAGCAACGAGATAACGTGCTGCACTTTCCACCAAATAATTAATAAAGATGTTTCCAGAGCCGCGGACTCACTCTACAAGCTAGATTTCCTTACATATAAGCCTTAATATCCACGTCCGCACCGCGCATAGTAAAACCCTGTTAAATCGCTGTAGGTGAATGAATCGGTGATTAATTGATGCACACCTGGTCAGGTGGGCAGGGACAACCGTATGCAGAGATGTGCCAGATTTTTTTCGTCCACCAAAATGAAAGAACGAGGTATATACAACAAAAGAGTAAAACTTTTAACGTACTCACGCGAAATAACGAAATGGTATAAGTATGTGTATATGGACGGTGAAAAATATGTCCTCGGTTATTACGCGAGGTGTGAGAAAAGAAAATGACCGATAATTATGTTTGCGATATATTATTTATTCGCACTATGGATTATATCTTTCTACGGCCTATAATAGGACCAATCGGTACCTATATAGTGAGAGCGTTTTAGAATGCGTGAATCTGAGTTATATGTGAATCCAAAGCGTATATATTATGTATAAGCAGTATACTCACCTTATAACTTAAAAACAATGTATGTATACAACCGATACGGACAACTGATCGGAGTAGAAAAGTTCTTGGAAGATATGCTCCGCTGAGTTTGCGTGGAAACCAAACACGCCACTTATATGAAGAGTTTCCAACTATGATACTCTGCATTCCTTCGAGCTAGTGGTACCACGTATCTAACTCTATAGTATTACCGATAATAATTAACGCAATTAGATTCGAGGAGAGAATAATTCGAGATATAAATTTGAACCGTGGGTATATAATATCATCCGCGGTTTAATTATCGCCATTTTTTGCGAAGAGCGTTCCTTCTTGTCTTTCTGATCTTCTGAAAACTGAAGATATGGTATACATCAGATATAAGGATGCAACGGGACAAAAATGAAGGCAACATGTTTGAGATATAGGAATCTGGGAAGGAAGTGTGCAAGTGTAACTGTATCGTGCATCTAAGATCCGCAGAAACTTTCCCGTGCGAATCATAAGCCGACGGACAGTCCACACCTCTAGGCCAACTTTCTTGCTGCAAAATTGCACGCTGTCCTAATAGTCGACGAGAGGCGGTCAAAACCATGATCTTATATGAGCATTTGAGGTATAGAGCGGTTCTTTGGCTCTGAAGGCTCAGAGGTGTACCTGTGGTTTTCAATCGATAAATGTAAATTTGAAATCGCCCTCATGCTTCGTTTCGTCGAAGACAGTTATAACCAGCCCTTATACGAAAGGCTATGGCACTGCATGCATTAGGGTTACGTATTACGTGTGCGGGTGTAAAACGTACCTTAAGGTACGGTACACACCTAATAGCCAGCCGAGCAATTGATGCTTGAGCAACGATTAAACGTTAAAAAGTGGCCCTAATCTAAACCTAGAATCGAAATGGGGACCATACATGCAACCGAATTAACATACGACAATGCCGTTACTTTTTCCGCATGCGAACGCCGGCGTATAGTTGTATATTACCATATACAGTGAATCTAGAGAGCCTCGCCCGTTCTTCGCTGGTACCTTAACTTGATTTCTTTTGATCGTGATTTCTGTTATAATTGTACGCGTGCGATATCCACTCGATATTAGCGTGCAAGGTCCCAGCCACGAACAAGTATAATCCATTTCCTACGTTTATTACAATTTCGTTTTCACGTACCTACCTCTACAACCGGACCTTTCTCGATTACAATATTTATGGGTTTTAATAATCCATTTATAAGCCTGAACCGACCTTCCGACATCCCATTACATCCGCAATGGAATTCAATGGAAACCCTTATTGTTATCAAACGTCTTGAAATGAAAGGATTTCACGACTTATGTGATCGACGAAAAGAAACGTCGATTTTTATACGAGAAAAGTCAAAGTGTCTCCAAAGTTCGAACGATTAAGCTGCAGAATTCCTAAATAGCGAAACTTGATGTAAAAATGCGGATGTACGATATTTATAATTGGGTAATAATTTTATGCGGGAAGATATCTCTATACGGATATATATGACGCAATAAATCAGAGTTCTGCAGTGTCGATTTCAGTCCAGGTATATATCTGCTTAAATTTGACAGATCTCACTTTCCTATATAGTATATACCTATTGCTCAACAACCGCATGCTCAAGGCACTAAACAACATCGGGATGAAGTATGATACGTCCATTAAATATCGTGATGAGTACCGATTAATGAAAATTTCAATGCCATAAAGGACCTGGATGAAATCCCTTATACACGTCTCGTTGGTATTAATTTGACCATGTAATGATATTTAGATGCTTCCATATGCCTCGGTGTACGTATATACACACTACATTTCATACATAGATATACACACAAGCCGACATACATGTATCGTATATAATACGAATAAGATACACACATGCGTATTGCATATGCGTGTCTTACTCGCGCGTGGCGTGAATCGCTTTGGACACATACGGATGAGTTTTTGCAAAGTAACTTTACGAACGGATATAAATACGGTATATAAGTTGCTGCAGGGAAAGTGTGACGTCGTTGTACTCCTCGGGTATATAAACGGTGACTTGGTAGCTCCTGTGGTTCAGTTAGTGGTGAAGCACCACTCTGTAACAGCAGGCAAAACTTACAAGATGAAAATCCAGGTGAGTTTATATTTATTTAATATTTTCAACAAAATATGTACCCACCCACCTATCTGCTTACTTTCACCTCGTATGGAACACCTTGTCGGAAGTTCGCTGTAATAAACGATCTCATATATAATGTAAAAGTGCGAAATACTTTCCAAATTGTATGCGATACTCTTCTGATCGAATATTCTCATTATTCATAAATCATAATAATAGATTAATTCATCTGACGACGACGAATGGTGATTAACTTAATTCAGTCTCCGTCCACGCTCACTCTTACACCCGGTAAACAATTTTATTCAAATTAAGAACCAGCAAAGAACGCCGGGGTACCTACAGGTATATCTGGGCCTGAAATTTTTAATCCGTAAAATCGTATAATTCAAAGGACACGCGCTCAAAGGATTAAATATGTCTCCGTTACACGTGACAAAGGATAAATCCGACATAATTGCGCACATATATTGGGATTAGAACGCTAATGATAAATTAAAAAAGAATAAATTAGTCTGAGGAAGAGATTTTGAAGTATGATTTTTTAAATTCATTAAGATCATATGAACGGGGACAGCTTATCGCCTTTACTGTCACCAGCCAGTGGTCAGCACGTGCTCGGTCTAGATTCTACTCCTGTATTTATACATGAAAAAATATACAGAGTCATAAAATTTTTTCGCTACTTCAGTTGCGTGCGAATCGAGTAACTCCCGGTATACCGGCTCGTATAATGATTAGCTGTACGCTAACTTAACACAGATATCAAAGAACATCAAATTTGCCAGCCGAAATAAGAAACTGTGTGAAATTTTTTTGGCAATTTTCTTCTTTCATCCTCAGATTTTAACGGCTGTCGTGGCTTTGGCCGCTTTGGCACGGTGCTCTGACGAGTCAATCAAGGAAACGGTGGAGGCTAAAAGGACCGCCGTTGTAGCTGATGAAAAGGGCACGGATGCATCAGCGAGTGATAAAAAGACCGAAAAACGTGGCTTGCACGGGAGCTATGGTAGCTACGGTGATTTTGGTGGAGGACAATCCGGCGGAGGTGGAAGCTACGACCATCAGGAACACGTGAAGACCATTACTGTTGTGAAGAAGGTCGGCGTGCCGTACGAAGTCACTAAGCACGTTCCCTACACTGTCGAAAAACACGTACCCTACGAAGTAAAGGTCGGTGTACCGCAGCCGTACACTGTTGAGAAACACGTACCTTACCCTGTCAAAGTATTCGTGAAAGTACCAGTCCACGTACCCCAGCCGTATACAGTTGAGAAGAAGATACCCTACGAGGTAAAAGTGCCAGTTGACAAACCGTACGAAGTCAAAGTATACGTTCCTCAGCCTTATACCGTAGAGAAACACGTACCAGTTCCAGTCAAAGTTGCGGTTCCCCAACCGTACACCGTCGAAAAGCACGTGCCGTACCCAGTAAAGGTGAAAATCCCTGTACCCCATCCTTACCCCGTCGAAAAACCAGTTCCTTATGAAGTCAAGGTACCAGTTGACAGGCCCTACCATGTCCATGTGCCAAAACCGTATCCAGTAACAGTTGAGAAGCCGTACCCAGTTCCTGTCGAAAAGCCTGTGCCTTATGAGGTGAAGGTACCGGTTGATAGACCGTACCACGTCCATGTTCCGAAACCTTACCCTGTTCATGTCAAGGTACCAGTACCTCAACCGTACCATGTCGCGAAGCCTGTGCCTTACCACGTCGAAAAACCTTACCCAGTACCCGTGAAGGTTCCTGTCGACAGGCCGTACGTTGTTGAGAAAGAAGTGCCTTATCCAGTGGAAAAGGAAGTACCAGTACCCTTCAAAGTCCCGGTACATATTCCGGTGCACATTAAACACGAAGATCATTCATCGGGCTATGGAGGTGGAGATTATTCTGGATCTTATGGAGGAGGATATGGACATGGAGATGGTGCTGGCGCAGGAGGAGGTGATGATCACGGTAGCTACTATGGGTCATCCTACTCGCATCATTGATGTCCTTTGATTCGGTCCTGGGAAAACCTTTAAGCCTTTCAAGATCGTTATTTAGATATTTTTAAGAGTATTTTGAGGTTTGCAATATGCAGATTGTCAAGCATCAATGAACTGAAACAATGTACCTTATATTATAGTTAGAAGAAGGAGAGAGAGAGAGAGAAAGAAAAAGAGAGGGGGAGAGAGGAGGAGGAAGAAATGTTTTTGTATCAAAGATTTAAATAAATATTTTCACTCAAGTTTCACCAAAGATGGTAAAGACTTTTCATTTTTTCATTGTTATTTTTTTCTTTATTTATACCAACTGGTCTCGAACCGGTCTTACCGCTCGTGTTTAATATGGTTTTAATGAGGAAAATCCCTGTGTGATTATTTGGCTAAAAAACCAGAACAAATTCGAATTTAATTACAGTTCTGCGTGCGCGCAGCGGGTTACTTTAAGTGGTAATAATTGGTGTGCCAAAAATTCAGCGTAGAAATAAAGTTAATTTAGAGTTTGATGCAGTCGGGACTCGCAATTCGCACTCGAGCAAAAAATAAATGCGACGCCTCGGGTCTCCTCATTTAAAGTCTGCTGCACTTCTGCGGCTGTCATACATTTTTACGATCAGATTCCTTCCTTGGTCAAATCGTCATCTCAGAACGACGCGGCGTTCGCTGTTTCGTTACGTAATAAATTAACTTGCGTAGATTTCTAATTCCAATTTAGAGACATAGGATATAATCCTATTAAATCAAACCTTTTGACTGATCTAACTATAATATAACCATGGAGAATTATCATCTGGCTTATTCTGTCCTCACCAAACAGAATGCGATTTGCTTCTTTCAATTTGACAATCGGTCACCACCAAGAATAATGAACGAATATAGGAATTAGGAACGCATTAAAGACACATCGTCCATCGATGATCGTTAGATGCGTGTTTATCGTTACGGACGGACTTAATGACTCGTTCAGATTTCGAAGCGAAATTTAATTAGGCACAGAAACGATATGGACGGGCTCGGTTGTGAGCGTATGAAAGTTTTACTTTCTCTGCAATTTCTAAGGAGATGCAATCGCGCTCTTTGCATCTGCAGTTAGGAATACAATATCCAAACCCATAAATTTACGGTTTACTACAATACATGTGACGATACACAATTGTATGGTCTATGATCTCACTGTGGCCAGATTTTGGTTTTTATCATTTTATAGGTAAGATCTGCAATTGGTCCATTGTTTCTCTCTTTGTATATACCTGTACGGCTATGTTATATATAGATATGTGAATCTTCGAAGCACGTGTAAACCTCTTTTGGAGCGATTGGAGCAGCTCGCAGTATACTTAAGTATGGTTTAATGAGGCCCATGATGGTAAGTCGGTCGTTGGCTCATACAGCAGATGAGAAAATTGACCATTTCACTGCCGTAGTTAGATATACGTGAGATCGAGGTAAGGTAAATATATGTACATCAAGTTTTGTGAAAGTGAAAAGAAGACGCAGAAATCTGTCACGCGTAACATATAGTACGTGTACATGTATATGCAACGACACATAAGCCGTCCAGCAGGCAGAGAACACTGGAGCTATTGCCTCCCCCTTTACCACACTTATAACATTTCCGGTTTTCTATACCTACGACGATGCGTCACGATAATAACAATTACAGAAAATTGTGTACTATAACTATACCATCGTTACGAGCTTCATGCTGTTTTATTTCTCGCATTCTCCTTTCCATTTTATTACATCGCTCAAAACGCGCAAAAACTGGTCTAGCAGATCGAGTGATGGCGATGTGGGACTAGTTGAGTGCCTTTTATACTTTTTAAGTAAATTAATTTCAATGGTCTCAAATTGTCGTCCCCTGAACATTCTCGACGAGTTTATAGAAACGCGATCTTATTTTCAGGACGTTCTTCGTTTGTTCGAACTCGTGCAGATCTCGAGGCTTTTACTTCGGAAGCAATTATCCCACAGGCAATGCTCCGAATGGCACAACGTTTTGATGGTATAGGAGCGAGTGTTGGCGTCTGATAGGACGACTCGGGTCCCCAGGGAATCCCGGGACTCAAACGGGACTAGGGACTATAGGGACTATCCCGTCTCCCATCACACTCAGTTAATTACGAAGCGAGAGTCTCGAGCTACTCTCCCTCGCAGCACCCTCAACTCCCCCCCAACACCCGCCAAGGAGGTGGAGGACTAGTCGCCATTTTCCAACATCCCTACGTCGCTCAGTTTCATCGGAGTTACTTATTTCACCCGTGACGTACGATCTTAAAAGGATCCCATACACGTGCTGTATTGTTAATTGGTATTTTCCAATTCTACGCCCTGATTATTGCCGTATAATTAGCTCATGAATAATTTACTGGGAAAGTAATTGACTAATTAGTATTGAATGAAAAATGTCTGCTTCACCGAGGAGAACGTCACTTTTTAAGTCAACATATTATCCAAGATTCGAGACTGGTATTATAATAAAATTGATCATAGCGAATGGCTACAGAATCGCGCAATACAAGAGTTAATACCATTATTATTTTTTTCTTCTTTTTTTTTTTAGTAATTCGACTTACAGTGAACGCAATAAAACCGTTTCCGCTTTCGAAACAGTGAAATAACAGAGAACAGTACAACTACGCCTGTAGACACATGCGGGAATTTGTTATGCAACTAAATCTGAAAGGCATGTCAAAACGGACGTCTTACAATATATAAGGGCTAGATGATTAAAAATTTCATTTTTCAAAAATTCCGTCGTGTTTTTATTCGTTCGGAACCGAAATCTTTAACATAAGAGGTTTCTATCTCCCTCGGAGTACTTCTCTAATTTTTATGTACAACATTTTTTGTTCTTTAAAGAAGGAAGAAAAAAAAATATGAATGACGTGCATCAATTTTTGATACGTCAAGTATATATAGATTTGCGAGATAAATACGCGTGTACATTTAATACACGGGGTTTTAGGATGACGAGTGTCGTGTCAATCCCGGTTGAATAGGTTTTAAACGTCTCCCACAATCAGCGGGTGCCAGGAGAGTTGCGGGTGAGCGAAACGCGGAGGATTTAAGCCGGCGAATCGTGCCGGGTTTGAACGGTTGAAACGTAATAATATCCAATAATCTCGTGGGTCAGAAGAGGGTCGTAGTGGAGGGGGGGGGGGGGGGGGGGGGGTGCAAGCGGAGGTTGGATAAAAAGGGACGTTTTATCGCGATACCCCAGAATCAGCAGCCAACCAGCAACGTTTTCGTCGCCAATCCCCCTGCCTGAAACGAGTAACGGATCAGAGTATCGCGGCTCGGTTTTACAGAATCCCGGGCGAAATTAATTATTGATTTCGGATACAAGCATTCAGAACGTTTTAATTGAAACTAAACCGCGTGGCTCTACGTTGCGGCGCGGCGCGGCGGCGCTTCTCCGTTCCAAATCTATCGCTCAATTTCGTATACCTACGACTTTCAAAAATGCAAACTTTATCCCTCTCATTTATATAGGAATAAAGAACATATGTATCTATACGTTACATTAATTTACCAAAAGATTTCGAATCAACCCAGTTTAATGAAACAATAATAATAATAACGACATGCGGTGTTCTACACTTGTACAACGTTAGACGCGAGGGAACTTATATTTGGCAATCTAACTCACGGTCATGTGTATGTAACTATTTCAAAATAGAAAGTATAGCCGGTTTTTTAGCTATTCAGGTACCGGAAAAGTGGTTTAAGCAGAATTACAGTAATATACAAATTCTAAATTCGTGTTATAGTCGAAATATAGATAAGAAGGCCATAGCTGCCATGTCTGAGTCTACGGTCCACCTCGTGACTTTAGCTCACGAATTTCACCAATCAATCAATTATGTCGATAAAATTTCGATATTTCGCGCATCACTGACGCCTGCAGATTCAGAAAATTCCACCATTTCCGGTTTTCGAAGACTTCCAAAGCCTAGAATCGCAAAATAACTTTCTTCGCTTGTGACGTCACAACGCGATCTCACGATAGGTAGAATATTGAAGGGTAGATAAAAACAATTTTCTGTTTTATTATACGAAATAAAAAGCTCGTGGATCAGTTTGATTAGTATTATTTATTGTATAAAATTTGTTAGTAAGGACGACATGGAATGAAATTATGAAAACAAAATGAAGAGGATATACATTAACAAATTATATAAAGACTTCTTCAGGCGTTAGAGACCGATGCAGCTCCTGGTAGAACTGCAGCGCTATTGTCTGACTTTGGCTTAGACTGTTCTTCCTTCAATGCAGGCAGGATTTCTATCATCTAGATAAAACCATTCCGGGTAAAGGGGTTAAATAAATAAACTCAAAAACACTTTTTTTTTTTTTTTTACGCCAATCAATTAATACGCCGATATGTATATTGGAATTCGAAAATAATCAAGTTAAAAACCAGTTTGATGTATATGCTGCGTCGAAATAAGTAACAGATAACAAACGAGATCTTAAGTAAATCCAATTACAACTTTGAAAAATATGATATTGAATTCCGAGAAAGGACCCCGCACAAATCTTATGGAAATTGGATCCCGGTCAAATTGTCCAAAATTGTAGTATGTTGTGCTTCAGGTCATCCTGATCAAAAGTCATCATGGTCACAAATTTGACCGGGATCCAATTTCCATAAGATTTGTGCGGGGTCCTTTGTTTTTTGAGAAAAAAATTGAAAAGAGTACGCACGCAAGACGATCAAAGTTTTTGTTTCGATGAATCTGCAGGTTTTTGGTAATGTGTCAAAAAATATGCAGATTTGACAAAAAAAAAACGAAGAAAAAAAAAATTCGAAATTTTCGGAATTTTGAAAAAAAAATTGAAAAAAAAAATTTTCAGAATATTTCATCGAGTTTTATCCAAGTTAGAAGAGAAGAAAGTAACTGGTAGAAAAAATTGGATTTATTCCCCGAATTAAACTTTCCGAATTTTGGGCGACCTCTTAATGTTAAAATTAAGAGCTGAAATTTCAGGATCCAGCGGGCGTCCCAATTTTTTTGCGAAATTTATCGAAATAAGGACCACCCTAGTGCACATATACATATTACAGATTAACAAGCCCACGAGGACCTTTTTTTTCTGTAAGCGAAGAATTTTCGGAATCGTTTAAGAGTTTGTTACTACTAAAAGTAACGAGAATTTGTAGATTTATAGATATAGGGGTTTTTGTTAGCGGGATATTAACGGTTTGAATGACGGTGAAAAATGATTTGATGATAATCGGGATATTTAGGTTTAAAGGTAATTTTATAAACCAGAATACTGTAGTTTTTTTTCCTTGTATATTTTCCTACGACTTTCTTAAATTCCTATATTAAAAAAAAAGGAAAGACGAAGATAAAAGAGAAAATAATAAAAAAAAAAAAAAAAAACAGTTTCACAACATGATTCATTATTACTTTGTTTGATTATAAATAGAATTAACAACTATTTCATTATCAGAAATATTAGTTCTATCCGCGATGTTTAATAAACCCAGGATATAGAATAGAATTTAATATTATTTATCAAAATTGTGTATTCGAATAGTGTGTTCAATTTAAGCAATGTCTTTGATCACCTCCTGCAGCTCATCCTTGCTAAACATATGGAAAAGTTTATCCGGTGTCATAGTCATTACTTCAATGTTAGTATCGTTCAACTTTTCCTCCATTACTTGCTTCAAAATAGTCAGTACAGACGTTATAGCTTCTTTCAGAGTCATCGACTGTAAAGAGAACATAATTAGTCATAATAATCGACTAAAACAGAACTTCGCATCAATTTACAAAACAAACAAACACAAACGATTGTGATCACAAAAATCATCGATCAAAGAACGAAATAACTCTTTTTATACCTTGTGGTAAACTTCCTGAAGCGATTGTTGAGCCCCTTCGCTTCCAGATCCAATAGCCATGGCATCAAATTGAACAAAAGTCCCAGACGGATCCATGTGGAATAATTGTGGTCCATATTCGTCAATTCCTGCGAATAAAATGGCAACTCCAAAGGGCCTGGACATAGCGCTACCGTCATCGTCGCTGTCCCCGAATTGTATAGCTAAATTAGATACGGCTTGAGCGGCAGATTCAACGGTCATTTTTTCATTGTAAATAAACCAATGATTTTGGCATTCGACTCTAGCCCGATCGATCAAAGTCCTAGAATCTGCCATGAAGCCAGAAGACGCGCAGCCAATGTGCTTGTCGATTTCAACTATCTTTTCTATCGTCGTTGGTTCCATGAGTGGCGATGTTACTCGCTTTTCCACCGCTAAAACGACTCCTTCCGCTGTCGAAATCCCGATAGCTGTACACCCTAGCTTGATGGCTTGGTTGGCATATTCCAATTGCAGCAAACGACCTTCTGGTGAAAAGGTGTTCACGCCGCGATCGTACTCGGAACGTGTCAAAAACATCTGTATAGAATAAAAACTGGCCATCAGTTTTTCGAGCGTCGAGATTTTACACAAATCGAAGAAATTTGAGGTTAGGTTGGTTCCGAAAATTGAAAATTCATACTTTAAGGACAGAATTTAGTCCGAAATTAAAAACTGGGGGTTCAAAGACCTCGAATTATGCGATTCGAGAATGATAATCGGGCCAAAGAACAGGGAAAATGTGTATAGCATCGTTTTAAGAGGTTATGTGAGATGACACTGCAGAACAATGGCTATAGTTGAATCGATATGAGCGAGATATTGTCCGGATTTAATGAGTCTGTGGCATTAATGAACGAAAATTTATACCTTACCGTGTGATTTAGGATACTTTTTCAACAAAGTTTACTACAAATCAGACGCCGAATATTAAATCTGACTGAAATTGTCGCAAACGTACTAGTCACGGCCTCTCGGATGGATTAGGCTGAATTTTCATGCGCGGTAATTGCTGCTGCTACAAAATTTTGTTGTAATGCTATTCGTTGTTGATCACGTGGTTGCGCGTGGTAGTGCGCATGAAAATTCAGCCTTACGAACGCTATGATACTACCAAGTCAAGCGAGGCATTGATTATGGTAACTTATTTCACTTATTTCTAATTCATAAAACAGGATTGAAAATTAGTTGTTTTATTGACTAGTGTGTCACACCGTATGTTTTGAGTCAAAACTTTACACGCACGTGTTTTCTAGGACCAAAACAAACTGTCAGTGTCATACGTTGTGTAATATTGAAAAATAGTGTTAGAAAAACCTCGTTAGAGAGTTTAAAGTTTATTCACACATTTATTGAAGTGTTAGTTGACGTTTTAACAGAAAAGTTACGCATGTTAATATTTTCTTAATCGATAGCGAGGATGGAGTTCGACGAAGTAAGGTTAGAAAATTTGATCAACAAGAAGGATTGGGACACGTTATCGACTATTTTGAAACCTAAATTCTTCCCCAGAGATGAAACGGGGTTAGTTAAATAATAATTGAAGGATAAAAAGCGCGGATATCGTCGTTACTATAAACACTTCGTGAGCTGTGTGATCCTAACCTAAAAAATGTTCGCATATTTGGTTTCAGAAAGCTGATAAATCCGCTTGTGATTGCTAGAATAGCTGAAACGTTGACAAACTCGGCTCTAGACACGCCCGACAATGTCAAAATAGTATTTCTCAAATGTTTGATGAATTCTTGCGTCAGCGGCTACGTTCAGAAGGAATATGACCCTCAGGGATCAATATCAATCCCAAACAATAATCTGTACACATTTTTGTGCCAGAATTACAACAATGTTGCAATAGATGAATACGGCTATCCAATTTCCACTCATTTTCCTTACGAAGGTGTAGCCAAATGGGCTGCGGACTATATAATAGAGTTTTCACTCCATGGAAATAATTTATTAGACAATAAACTCGAGATTTTGAGACTGAGCATTCAGTTTCTATGCAATCTTTCCAAATCTCAACTTTCTTGTGTTTATGACGAACGTTTTAAGGAAGTAACGATGTGGGTATTTCAGGTTTCTGAAAAGCGACGAGATTCATTCAATTTTTCTCAATAAATGAACATTTTGGTTTTTTTTTCCCCAGATCGCTTATCCAGAATGAAAACCTCCCAGTCTTGAGAGCAGCCTGTGCTTTTATTTACAACGCTTTAACGTTGTTTGAAAAAGGCTATTACACCGACGTTAGAAAGAATGAAATAACGAAATTACTGATAAAACCAGTAAGACTTGGAATTCCATCGGCGATTGATGCCCTAAAATGTTTACTGAAAGATCCTGAAAGGTTGAAAAACGTTTACGAGGAAGTGCCGATAGAGGACAAACTATATTTACTAGAATCTTTTCACCAAGAGTTAAGAGATTCTGGATCTGACTCAGAATCGTCCAACTTTTCGCCTGATACTGTTTCATTTTTATCTAATTGTTTCAAAAGAAGGAGTGACCTTGTCTTGAAAACAGTCACATCGTATTTGGACGGTACAGAGCCAATGGAGATAATGATTCTGTTGGACATACTTGGGGTTCTTACATCGATAACTTCAACAGATAAAAAATTTACGAATAATCTTCGAGAGGATAAGAGTCTGTTAATAAATTGCATTTGTAAGTGTGTTTTGCTGGGAGAAGAAGAAAGCCAATGTACCTAACATATTTTCGATTATCAGGAGATATGGATATTTCAGATTTATTAAAATCATTGCATATGGTCGGCAAGGAATCCGACAATTTTTTTACCCCGGTACAAAAACTCGACGAACTCGCACCAGCCGGGAAAAAAAATTCAAACGATATCGAGAGAACCGATGACATTCAATCACATCCTGCGTTCGGATTTAAAGCCGGATTAATTCGAGTTATTGGAAATATGGCCCACAAACATAAGGCGAATCAGGATCTGGTGAGTGTGAATTCAATAATTTGTTCAATTGCGATGCGTTTTCATGTTTGAAAAATAAGATTTTCCCGGTCTTTGCTGCAACGTTATCGTGCTTATCGACAGTCTTTAGACGGCTATCTAGGTAGCTGTTTTATCTATCATCCGCCTTTACCAATAATTGGTAAATAATTCTGGTTGTAGATTCTTGTTTACCGACTCTTTGTGTTCAACGAATTTCTAACTTACCGACGAATGTGTTATTTACCGATTGAGAGAAACTCAGCTTACGTATGTACCGCGAAGTGAGAGAAAAAAAATTCAAAAATAGATTTAGATGACCGTGGCTTTGAAACATAGCTAAAATCATTACCTGCCATCAAAATGACATTTAATATTAATCATAATCACTAACACGGTTCGCATATACAGGGAATAGAAATCGCGGTAGTTTGCGATTAAAAAAATCAACTCATTCGTTGTTTTATTACACTTTTTTTTTATCGAACAAAGAGAAAATTAAGTGCTTCAACCCAGCCGTTCGACACGGTCATTAGTCACAACCCGATAGTTTATAAGGACCTTATGGCACACCATACGAAGATAGTTATATTCAATCGAATATATAATACGTAGGATATATATATATATATATATTTATACATGTACACATTGGTATGTATTACGATAAATCGGAGCCAATTTCGTTCTCAAGTTTCAACGAGATTGTCCGATCGATGGTAGGCCGGTGTTAATTTTTCATTCAATTTCCTTCAACTTTGAAACTCAACTGTGGATGTATGTAATAAATTGATTACAGCTTCGAGAAGTCGATGGGATTCCACTGTTATTAGATTGCTGTAATATGGACGCGAGAAATCCATGTATCCTTAGAAAACGTTCATTCGTATACCTGTATTATGTTATATGTATGCACTTCGCGTATAGATCATCAGATAATACCTAATTGTTATTTGTATGAATTTTCTTGACTAATATAATAATCCAGTAATCATGCAGTGGACGATTCTCGCTATGCGAAATTTATGCGAAAATAATTTAGCAAATCAAAACGTCGTTCGAGATTTGAACAAAGTTGGCGTAGCTGATAGTGCAGTTCTTAGGGAAATGGGAGTTACTTTACACGACGAAGGGATTGGCAAAGCTGTTGGAATAATTCCGCTGAATAGAAACTAATTTTTATAATTATTCAAGAATTGTGAAAAAAAAAAAAAAAAAATTGTAATAATAATAAGTAAATAAAGATTGAAAAAAAAAATCCGTTTACCTATAATTAAATTTATTTCAATTGCTCTCTTTTGAAAGCTCTGTAATATTTCACGAGCCCGCCTACGAAGGATATTCCGTTGCTATAAATCGAGAATCGGTTTCTAATTCAGTAATTTGCTTAATTCTATAATTCGATGATATACCTATGTATATATTATGTTTATATATATCGGTATATGTGTATCGCAGATTTTGCTAGGCGGTGAGATAATAACTAGTCTCACGTATTATATATAGAATGACAAATTGATTCATTGTAATTACTTAATCACCGGTTATGATTTTCTCTAGCTGTCGATAGGAGAGTTGATATGAAATCAATGATCGTGAAATATTTATGGCTATTGGTAAGAATCGGTATTAAGAATTGATCGTAAATATGTCTGACGGGCGGTATTCTCGATTGCAAAATAATACCGCAATTACATATTTGTCCGAAGATATGATCGTGCGAAATGTGTTATAGTGTTATACGATACCCTATAGGTATATGCATATGCATATATATGTGTATAACTATATAATATTATATACCTATACGTACTATTACGTTACGTAATATTGTGGGTATTTTAACGGCAGTTTCTTTCGGCTGATTTATGACTGGAAATTATTCCTATACGTAGTTACTGCTTATGTATGTAGCTAGTAGCAAATCAGTTGAAACTATTACGCTACAAATCTTTGTCATTTTTGTTTGCCTTTCATTTTATTTTCCCATCTAATCATTTTGCAGCCTGCTACTATATCATCCGTTAACCAAAGCTGAAAAATCTTCGAGACACAGCTATACAGTCAGAGAGTTTTATAAGTATGAAAAAGATGAATAGATAAATAGAGAAAAAGATGGCAACAGCTGTATAGAATAATAATTTAAAATCGGTGACACTTCGGAAGCTAGAATAAATAAAGTAATGAAAATAAAATGTTACTTTTCATTCGCCGTTTATCGCCTCATAAATTACTGAGGTTTGAAATATTACTATAAAAGTACAGGATGAATTATATCTTATAATTTCTGTTATGTACTTGATAGAAGAGTTATTCCTAGTATACTACATATATAATAAATAAATTTTATTCAAATATACGACGAAATATCAAATAATGCAAATAGTCATGTAAATATACAAGTAAAAGTATCGAAAGTACAAGTTTACACCGTATACGCAGCTGCGTAACGTACAAGCACGCTACTAGTGTGTGTGTTTCTTGTGCACAGTTACGCCCGTCAGCGCCACCTATTTGGGGCTGAGGCGTAACTGGGAAACAATTTATACGTATGTATACAACGATGCAAGCTTGATTCTATGCATGTAAAGGTACGCAGCTAGCGTATATTGCTACCATGATTCATTGCTTTATTTTATCTGACGAGTTTAACAAGGAAACGTAAGTATAAGTAATAATTGTATAGATATAATAACACGTTCACACAACAGTTATAACTGATTATGCAGAGCTACGTAGTTGAACGTATTCTCTAATCGGATTCGCCAATCAGTATATAAAGTTCGTGGTTTATGCTCTCTGCCTCTGGAGTTCTAGAGTCTATAGAAGCACTCTAAGCTCTCTGTGTTCAACGGTGCGTGATTTGCCTCGAATGAATATTTTATGCTTTCTTCTCGACAATGCACCATTCAAATGTAAGAAGACTCCCATATTAGGTTCTGCAGCAAATCCAGGACCCCGTAGCAGCACCTAGAGCTATATTTCCGAGAAAAGCTCTACGCCGATATGTAAAATTGTGCCAAACGTCTCTCAGCTCTTATCAATTTTTCGGCATCAAATTGCATGAAATATAATTATCTAGTTGATGAAACGTGTATGAGTTATATTATACTAGCATATAGCCAAAAAAGAAAAAGAAAAATAAAAATGAAAACCATTTTTTTGCAATGAAGAATTTGAAGTGTTCAAGCTGATTGTAGATTCATGCGTCACCGTAATCTTGGTGAAATTGCTTTTGATTTAAATATTAAAGCATTATAGACTATCAATCTTGGTCACATGTAATTAAAGTAAATTAACGCAAAATTTATCAGCTAATTACATATACAGGGTTAATTATACTCGGTGTAATTATTCGGGTAAAAATATATCTACTTCACACGTTATGCGTGGACGCCTGATGCCTGATGCAGGATCGTTTTACAATATAAGAAACGAATTCGACTCGCGTCTCTGAGGATGTAAGTATTGCATAAATTTCGCGATAATTTCAAGTTTAATTTGAACGAGATTTGCGACAATTATTTCTGGAAATCAGAAGTAATGGGTATTCATTTTTTCAAATCCAATTTCAGGATGTAAGATATCGTAGTTGAACACGTGAGGTAGGTAAGTTTTTTTTTTATTTAGTTTTGTATTTCTTTAATTTTTTCCGTTACAAAATTCTTCTCTCGATCCCTGCGGTTTTTATTTCATTCACTTTTTTTTTTCTTTTTCACGCAAGACGAAGTGAGGCTGCAAAAATCAAAGTGTTACCGAAAAATGTCGATAAATTAGTTTCGTAAGTGCTTTTACGAGATTTAAGAGTTTAATTACTCGCGTTAAACTTCATCAATATTCATGCGCGTGTACGGAGATAGCAGCGCTTGCAAGTTACTTTACGTAGGAGGTCGTACAGGCGAGTGTATTTCATGTAGGTATATGTGCAGGACAGAATAATACCCGATCTTGATTACACACCTAGAAGATCCGATGTATAAACGGTATGTCGTCTAACGAGTATTATTTCTAATTATAAAGAACAGGCCTCGTCTCGATAAAAATTAAGAAAAATAAAGAAGAAAAAGAAAAAAAAATTAATAAAACCACAACTTCCTTTGCATCATTCAAAAAAACCATTTTACGCTCAGAATTTTCATTCAGAATTATTATACCTGTATGTATCACAATACGCTCAGACGTAACTTATAAATGGTTTAATTGATTATCGTTAGAATTGAAATTAAAGAAGAAAAAAAAATTAGAATCTCCGTACGTGTCTTCGATCGCTTCTCTTGTACTCGGTTAATTAATAATATCTGACGTTTGACCAGGTAGAATTAACGAGTTCTCGTATTAATAGAGGCTCCTCATACGAAACGAAACGAGCCAAAGACGGTACCTAATAAGTCTTGCTTCTTGCGACTTGAGTCTTATGCGTCTTGCGGGACAACGCGCGGTTTCACTACGCCTACGCCTATACGTACCTACGTGTTGCTCGTTCAAAGTGCCGCTCTCCGGTATAGCAATATATTTCCTATGCCCTTGTATTATTTCAAACCCATCGAAATCCGACTTTAATTTATATTCCATATTCGCAGAATTCTGCTCATTCCACCCTTCGCTAGGATATATGGAATAGCTCCTTTCACAGGATATAGCATATGACGCGAGCAGGATGAAAAGATCCTGTAGCATGATTTTTTTTTCACAAAATTTGAACATACTGTCATTAATCATATCGACAAGAACAAATAGAATATATATATCGATACATGCCCACGTCTAAGGTGGAGGAAGTTTCTTTGAAAAAGAACCGACGACTAAATAATAAGTTGAAAGAACGTTTTCGTGTATTGACAGTAGTAATTTAACGATTGCGTGAAATTTATTGTAGTCTTTTTTTCTCTTATATGATGGAAGAGAAAAAGGTGTTGGTGTAACGCTAAGTGGCCAGTGCTAGATAATTACTAATCAGTAAACAATCTTCCTTTGAACATATATTTTTTCTTTTTTCGTTTTTTTTATCTCATTTTTTTCTTTTAGTTTTTAACTCATGTCCCTTCGTAGTAGTACAATAATTCAAAGGTATTAGTATATGATGCATGGAAATAGTTTGGCCCGGAACGTACCTCAATTATTTAGTCTCATTAGGGAACTGATGATAATTAATCGTTGAAACTCCCATGCGTAGGCGGCTAAAGCTCGATCGTTTCCGTCCGGTAAAAAACAAACCTATATAACGGATGATACCTACTTCCGCTCTATGGCCGAGATTATTTCAGATATATACTAATATACAAAAATATATACCTAGTCGAAATTGGTTCACTCATCGTGCATATATGTATATAATATAAATAATTATCTTATAGCGTGACTTCTATCCGTATAGAATTTTGAAATAGGAAATAATTACGGACATTTTTCTCTTCTTCTTCCTAATTCAAGCGTAGATCGTAAATTATTTGAAAATGACCAGTAAACACGGTAAAAACGGCTGTATTTGGACAAACTTTGGTTTCAATTAGATATATTGCAGATAGAGAAACGAGATATACACTAAGTTTCATCATTTTCCGGGCTCCAGACGTTTATGAATTTTCATCTCTTCCACGTGATGATGATACTCGAGAGTTTTGAATAAATTTTTAATAAAACTGATCTATAGATAAACAATCAGTTTTTAATCTTAACATCATAATCTTTTCGCTATGCGTTTGATATTTGATTCAGCCGAGTAGGTAGGTATAACAGCGAGACTAATCGACGATCATATTCGATTACCAATAAATTAACGTTTATTAATTACTCGCTAATTATTAGACGTCAACTCAATTAAGGCCCCGGCTAATTACTCAAGCTAGGTTCAACAGCTCCGTCATCAATAACTCGTCTGTTAGATTGTCCACGAAAGAAGCATGCACATCTCATCTATGTCCTTAATGTGCTTATACACCTACGCCGATATGTTAAAATGCCATAAAAATTTCACTAATTATAATCTATGGATCGGAACATTATACCTGCAGCTATGACGAACAAAAAAAACACCTTTTTTATGTTTACTTAACAATTTATCATCAATATTCCAACCAAACTTCATTGTTTAATTAATCGATTCAATCAATTTCTCTCTACTTCCGTTACGAATTGAGACACTGATCGTGAGCTCGTTAAGGATTTCGCATCCTCCTGAATTTGGAATTATTTCAAAATTCTTTGGTATATGTACCTAATGCAGTTCTGAAACAATTACAGATCTCTATTAAAACCTAGGTGCGTAAATGAATTCCAAGTTTCTCAGGGTATAATATGGGCTTTATCTTTATGATCCCAAAGTTCTGTTGGGTAAAGCGCATGCGTCGAGTTTATATGGCCAGAAACAGCAGGAGTTCTTATCAGAGCTCAGTAGCTCTACCTGCATCAATTATAATACATTAATATTCCGGATCCGTTTATTTTCATCTTTAATCAAGTAAAACTTTGCCCGTAAAGTTTTGGTAAACGCGTATAAGGAATAGTGGCAATTAAAATCTTCGGGCATCGTCGAAGTGCAGAGGTCCGAGTGATTATTATATTGACGATCGCGTGACTTTGATTAATAAAGAATATTCCTTTCTCAAAAGATACTAGAAACTGAACAAACTCTGTATCTCAGGTTTTACTCGAATCACTGAATTTCTACTCAGGCGTTGATAACAAACTTTGTACATTTTTTCACATATTCAAGTTTCAGACCGTCTAGCTTAGAGTACAGATGATAGATGCCACTTGACTTGATACTTTTAATCCATGAGATAAAATTTTTGGGTAAAAAATTAATCATTAATAGGATCGTAGAATGAATTGATCAAATTTAATCAAAAATATTTCAATTAGTATAAGTATTAGGATTGGCATTTTAGTTCTTTCGAATATCTATAAGAGTAAAGCTTGCCCCGTGGTTACCCACGGTTATTAGAAGGATTAAAATCCTATTAGGGCCAACAGTAGGTATAGATTTTTTATCGCAAAATATCATACATGTGTATCTTTCAATCTTTCGATACATCATTCGTAGGTGAGGCCTTGCCCAACGTGCAGGTCATAAAATAAGTGAAAAAAAATTGATTAGATAGAAATTTGAGCTATATGAGTACCTAGTGCAGATATGCCTGATATTAAATCAAATTCAAAC
This sequence comes from Tenthredo livida, assembly GCA_963992785.1. Lineage (NCBI taxonomy): Eukaryota > Metazoa > Arthropoda > Insecta > Hymenoptera > Tenthredinidae > Tenthredo > Tenthredo livida. Next base: position 5,751,978 of record OZ023066.1, read on the forward strand.
ATTGGGCTGAGATTTTCTCCGATAAATACATCTAGGTATGTCTTATTTTCTCCTAATTCAAAAACTCATCGATTCGTAATTTTGTTATACAGAGTTATTTTAATATTCTAATAAGATGACACACAGGGAGTAATATGTGATCAGTGCAGCTCAGATTAATGGTAATAATTAGTGAAAGACTGAATTAACGAATCTGAATAAAAATGTAAAGTCATTACCGCATCTTGGAGCATGGTGGAAATACGAGGACTTCTTTTTCGGTGAGTAATATAGCTAACAAGTAAGCAAGTTAGCGTATAATATGATAAAAATAGAAATAGTAATAGCTTAAGGAAGAGGGCTTAACCTGCAGGTTGTTAAGAGAGCTGTACCCAAAAAACTGAAAGTCAATCAGCGGATTAAGTTTCGAAGAGTTAAGCCCATAGCTTAAATCAGCCTATGTATAGAGTTTGGAATCACCCTTCGACGCAGCAGACAATAGAGGCTAATATCCGAAACATTACCTACTTTATAAGTTATTCATATATCTCGAGCTTTTTACTCCTTCTTTAAGCTATACATATGGAATATACATATGTGCATGTATTCATGTACGCTTGTGTACCTGATATATACACACTTACGAGGTACAGGTATATAGATATAGATATATGAAGTATAGACGCGTTCTTCGAACCTCGACCTCGACCTCAACCTCAACCTGAACCTCAGCCTCGGTCTTGGTCTCAGATCTCTCCCGTATCCCCCTAGCCCCCAATAGCTCTGGCTATCTGGTCTTCAAGCCGAAAGCTAACTAATCCTAATCAAAAAATAACCACGCCCAATTTATTCGAAAATTTATGAACCGCCTCAATTATAGGATTCTGCTCATTATGAGCCGAGTTTTTAGCATTATATTTATTATTTTACATGATTTATGGAATATTTATTATAAAAAAATCCTTAACGAGCTTGAGGATCGATCGCCCCAGGCAATGGGATGCCGAGAAAAATTCATAATCTGTTGAAATTGTGGGTAAAAGAAAAAAAGAAACGAAAAAAACATACTAGATAATAATAAACCAGCCACTTACATTATTCTTATACGGTAGACCTATGAAATTATATTTATATACAATATTTTCACGGTTGTACAAATAATTGATTAAGGAGGTTGGACTGTTTAATAAATCAATACATTTGTCATCGATTTTATTAGGCAATTATCGCACATTGAATATTAATCACATTCGTTCATTCATATAAGCTAAAGCAATTCGTACAGAAATTTCCGAACAAAAATTTTGAAAATTATAAACAGACGCTAAGATTTCAGAAATAAAGAAAAATCTATCGGATTCGATCGATCTCATCTAGTCATTCTGTTCAGAAACCTATTAGGTAGGTGTTTTGTTGAGTATCTAATTTTATAAAATTATACCAGAATGTATAACGAGATAAACCGAATCTTGATATCTTAGAATTTGTTCATAATTTTCGAACCATTTTTTCGGTAATTTTTAGGGAAATTTAAATACCCAATGTGCAATTATCGGCTAATTTCCAGCTACACAAATTCCCTGACTCTACCTACGTAGTACATGAGTCCGCAATATATTTTTTCATAATTTTAACACATTTTAGTCTTTTCACTCTTTATAGTTACCTATATCCAGGGAATAATTTACTTGAATTGAATTCTGGAAACACGTTTGTCAGGTGAGTATATAACACGATAATTTTCGAGTTATATTAGGATATCACAGAGGTCCATAAGAGCCAGTTGGTCCTAAATTTCAGATTGTAAAAACGTCCATGGCTCAGAGGGGGGTATATGTCCTTAGAGCTGTAATAGTCTTCGCTAAGAATTAGATAGGCGCAGATATTTTTGTTTGAAATTTATTTATTTTTTTTCGCTTCACCACCACCGCAATTCCTACTGCAATCACGTTCTTAATCCCATGGAATAACCTCGCCTCGATTCCCCTCTCCTCTCTTCTCTTCTTTTCTCTTTTCATCTTTCATCCGAGAAGAATCCAAGGCTGCAGTGTACGCGGGATGCAGGACCTCCACCTCCACCTCCACCTCCTGCAACAACGTGATTTCTTTCCATTCTTTTACTGCATTTATTTCACTTCGGGTTCAGAAACTTATCTTCAAATGGCCCGCGTAACAATGGTACCCTCTAATTATCCGAAGACCGCACCACTTTAAGAGTACCTTCCAAAATACTTCCAAGACTCTACCTTATGCTGGTCCTTGCATATACACCTTTTCTCTTCATTCCTCCGCTGCTGAAGTATCCGAGGACCATTTCGCCTCCCTCGCGATGGCCAAGGTACCAAAACCAGTCATGGTCATGAAAATAAAGCGTTTCTTTTAACTCTGCGATTCGCAAATCGTCACCCTGTTTTCCCCTTTTCTCTTTGTTCGTATTTTCTTCGGGGGGGCTCTCGACGCGCCTGATTATCTCTTCCTTTCTTTCTCTCTCTCTTTCTTTCTCTGTTCGACCAAAAACTGAAGGGTACCTGCTCCGTAGTCATGTATATTCACTATTTTCTAACGCTAATTTGAAACCATGAGTTATTAACTCTTGGATGTGTACACATAGGTAATGGCGTTGAAATGTCGCGACCTTACGTTAGTAACGGGCCTTCAAATGCCACGGTACAGGAGTTTCACGTCCGAGACGAACTTGCAACCTCACGTTGCAGTCAGCTAGTCTGCGACACTGTGTTAATGAAAAAATGCAAAAAAACTAAAAAAAACTAAAAAAAAATGAAAAAAACCGTTTAGTACGTAGGTACCATTATTCCATGAGCATAACGTGAGCTGGCATAAAGGCAAGTTGATGAATGACTATCGACGGAGAGATCGTTACATAAGATCCGTTAATACCGTGGAGTCTGCGTGAAAATTTGTAGAAAAAAGCAAATAAAAAAAAAGAAAAAACGAAATTCACTTAGACGAATTGAGAAAGCACTAATATCTACTAGAAATGAGATAGTTGAAAGGATTAATGTTACGGCAAAACGATCGGTAGATAAGACCAATTAAATCGACTCCAGAGTTAGTTCATATAGTCAAGAGCTGCAGGTAGTCCGAGGGAATGACGTAGTTATTTCCAGTGTTCAGTGTTGTAATTTCATTTTCATATTACGTTTAAACTTAGCTAATTAATTTGATTAATACTAGAAAGCTTATAGTTGGCTATGATTTAAGCTTAAACCTCATGCTGCACTGCAGTGGGTATACGCGCATACGAAAATAGCTGACGGTGGGTCAGAATACATCGAAACTTATAGGCGTAAGGCCCACATCTGACATCGGCATGTGTACATACACGTACCTTGTTCACATATCTATATCCTGTTTCATAGCTTTAGCGGTCTCTCTGTCGACGCGGGTCAGTTGGTTCTCGAATAAAGACAGACGTTTTCTTTCAAACGCGCAGGATTTCACCTCGTTTCATCGATTCAATAGAAGAAGAGACAGGAAGTCTAATAGTCGACGATCCTATTTAATAGTGAATAACAACAGATCCCGAATGGGTGATAATCGATTACATCCAACTGTCATGCCGGTATAGAAAACCCTTCGAACCAAATCGCTGAAGAAATGGTAAGGTCGCTACGCCCCCTTATGCACGTTGGACTGCATAGATCCAAGCTGCACCAGAGCCACAGGCGTGGATAATGGTTTTTTATTATTCAATGGTTACACGTGTCAGATGAGAAAAGACATTTTTCAAATAACCCTCCGATTTACAACACCATTTTCTTTTCTTCTTTTTTTATTCTATCCCCAAAAGAGGAGAGGAACCGATGAGACGCATGCTTAATTTCTGTAGACATACATCTACCTCTGAGCTAGCTCTCTGTGCACACATAGTATACTAGGGTACCTATAATACATATTTACGAACCCTTAGAAAAGTACCGTCTGTTTACCAGAGTGTATCGAACGGCCGTTAAAGACTCGTGTTTAAATTGTATTAAATGGTAAATTTACAGCTCGCATTATTCATGCATCAAAATGATCTTAGATTATCATGCGATTCACGAGCATTCTGGGGAAACACATTTTATGCGAATGGGAAAGGAAAATTGAAAAATAAATAAAAAACCTGACGGTGACATCAGCTGTTTACATTTCAATTGGTTTTATAAAACGAAAAAATAAGTCTGGCTTCCTCTGAGATCGACGTTGATTGTCGTGGATTGATTAGCTTCCGTTTTTCTGTGTTTGGGAAGCTAATTAACATTTTTATACCGCGCTTTGTGCGCCTCTGGATACCCCGAGGAGGGGGGTGGGGGGGGGGGGGGGTAAATAATTGATGTGGTAGTTATAACGTTAACAGATTATACATATTATACATATATATATACATTATATACTTATATTATACATAACTACGTCGAATTGGATAGACAATTGCGGGTGTATTAGAAATAAAATAAATGATCCGCATAAATAATCGTGGAGCGGCTCTTCCAGTGATCTGTAAGCAATAAGAACCCCATAAAATTCTAATTGACAGCTATTGAACCGCCTCTCGTTGGCTTTGTAATTAAATTAACCGCGAGAAAAATAATTGTTTATATACGATAAACTCTTTAGATATATCTCGGAGCTCGGACCTTCCCACTGCAGGACGTAATGGACTAAGAGATAACGAAGCGAGGGGATAAGCCGAATGAAGTAGGTTCGGGAATCCGCGCCAAGATTAGAAACAACTTAATGGCCATTTCTTACAGCTGATTCTCTCCCGCCTAGCCTGCTGCATCCTCCTCATGAACTTCGGCTATCTCTATCCATGATACATTCCTCGGAGATCATTGACGAACTCTGAGAAGTATACCACCATCCGCTACTAATTATTCCTCCTACTCGAATAATAATCACGTGCCTTTTTCGATACGGTATAAAATCGAATGGTCCATATATATAGGTATACGTACGTCTATAGTGGGTTTCGTAACTCCGTTCTTCTCATTTTCTTTACTTTATCTTCATTTTTAGTTCTGCGTTATCCTTCGTATGTTTAAATTTATGTATTGTTCGCACTTTGTGAAAAATGAGCGAAAGTTCAATTTATACTTAAGTTTCCGATTAAGATTCGCACCCGAGAGTGCAGCAGGAGGGTTTTCTAAAGCGAAGTGAGAAACACTGCAGATTTATACATAGGTATGAGCGCCTATGTCAGGTATCGCGTGTCGTTCAATTTCGCATATCTTTTTCTTTCTTTTTTATATACTTTTTCTTTTTATTCAATTTTTTTACTTTACTTTTCTTTTTTCACCACCATCCCATCCGCGTTCTTTTATTCTCCTCTTCATCGCTTCATTCCCTGCGTATAGCCATGTAGCTATACCCTGACGAACGTTTTGCCTCGGTTCCCTTTTTGCCAATACATAGTATATCCTCACATATGTACACATATACATGTATTATATACATACATACTTGTTTTTATTGGCGGTTTGTATTTCGAGCAGATGTTTGTCACGCACAATGGCTCTTACAAGGGCTGCCCTGTTACAGGCTCATATATGCCATTGTTGCGTCACGATATAAAAGATTGGGGTAGGTTTGGGATCTGAAAACATACCTCAGAATCGTACGGCCTCAAATTCTCCTCTCCGGCTAGTTTTTCATCTTAATTTTTCCTCCGAGCGATCTGATCGCATCCCTTCCGCGCATAGCGAATAAAGGATAAAGGAAGAATAAAGTGGATCTGAAATTCTTCAAAAAAATTAGCCACTTTTCTAAAATCTATGGGTTATTATATAGTTTACAGAGAACTACAAGAACCCGAGGGGGAAAGAAGAAAAATAAAGAAAAACAATAATGGTAATAAAATACCCGAAAGTTGCGCTGCCTCCGGTATAGGACTTGCGTTCGTAAGTTTCTCACCTTACGAGCAGAAGTTTATTAGGTATCGTATGGTTGTGAAAGGAGGGTTTCGAGACGGCTTATTTAAGGACGTCGAGGGTCGGCTGGATATGAGAGGGTCGAATTCTATTTGAATTTAAAATTCGTTACTGGGTCAAGGCAGTTTCCTGAATAAAAATAAAAAATATATCTACGCATATTGTGACACGTTACTCTTCACCCCTTGATCCAATACCGTTATACGTATACGATGTATCATTAATTTTGAACATATAAAATTAATCAAAAATGACAAATTTATTCGACGTCTAATCAACTTCCGGAGTTTAACAACCCGCGTGCACGGAGATGGTGTTTATTATATCCGATCTTGATTTAGATTATCTTCAATCCTGTAACGCATATTTACGATTCGATTCGACGCACAGATTTATAAACCAAACGCTCGTATTATATGGTTACGGGTTTATTTAAAAGCACAGGATTGATATGAAACCCGGTGTGTCGTTTATTTCCAACACTTTATGTAACTAGAAGTATTTAGTATTTCCTAGTTCAGTCAATTATTCTAATGAATATAATCCGTATAATATCTGCGCACGCTATAGGTGCCTATCTTGATTGTTTTTACGGCTTGTCTTCAAACGCCACGTGTTTCATTAAACTTTAATATATATATGTATATAACAATTTATTACAACTAACCAACATTAAAGTGACTCAGAAAATTCCCAATCCGTACTTGTTGGCGTAGGTATATACGCATATTGGACTTTTACCGTGAAATATATAGGCACAGGTATACAACATATACCTTATACCCTGGTGCACCGCAACAAATCGTTATTGCAGATCGAGGCTAGCGGTGTGTTTTTTTTTTTCCTCTAATTAACATTCATAAATTATGATAATTGGAAGTCATATATAAACAATGCGAATATATATGCGTGCATATGAGTATATAAAACTAATAACTTACCGTAAATATCACTCTGTATCCATTTAGACTACGTGAAGAAATAAAAAATAAAATAAAAATACGTAAGTAGGTAATGATGATCAAAAAAGTCGAGAACGTGATCGTATAAAACGTAAAACTGTTCCTTCAACCCGCGTAATATAATATACAGTGAAATGTTGAAATGTTGAAAAGAGGTAAAAATGTATTCAAATATACCATAAGCCCGCGCGCAGACAATATCGTATATATATCGTAAAATATGTACACTCAGAGAAAAGTATCGTGGGATCAACAATAATTTTGCTTAATCAACAAAAAAATTTGGTAGATATACAGTCTACAAAATGCTTTGTTGCTTCAACAAACATTGTTTGCTGGCTGATTTAGTTTGATCAACAAATACACCAGAATGATTTAACAAAAGCATTTGGTGAAATCAACGAATGTTTCGTCAAATCAGTTAAATTACTTTGTTGATTCAACTAAATTTATTTTGTTCATAAAACCAAAAAAATACTGGTAGGTACATGAATTGAAGCTTATTAGTTTTACAAAGTACAATACAGTATCTGAAAATTACATGAATTAACATAGGATCCACTTTAGGGGGACTAACATACACTGACAACATACATATTTACAACACATAACCAATACAGGAATTAAGCGACGCTTAGAGAGGAGATCTTCTGCCACTATATATACTAACCAGCTCCTATGAGTGGTACTCGTGAGAATATCGAAAGCGATGGTCGCCGCCTTACGAGAAAATATTAAAGTAATGTACATGACCATGTAAAATCAAGAAAACATTTCGGCCTTCCAACAAAATCAGAATACACAAAATAGTGTTGTTGAATATATTCCACCGCTTTTGTTATTTTAACAAATTATTTGTTCATTCAAATAAAAACTACGTGACAGAATAATTTTGTTGTAGCGAACGAGCAAATCTCAGCCATTTGGTGATATCAACAAAACAGTTTGTCAATCCAACAGAAAAAAATTGTTGAATTGACTAAAATTGCCCACCAAAAAAATTTTGTTGGATATACCGAATTTTTTCTCTCGGTGTAGTTCACAATGGATTCACATATAATGTTCATTGTTGAGCAATATCCTCTTGTCTAGGTATATATAACCCATTGTTCTTACAAATTTGTTATAGGTGCAGGATAGATTTTATTATATGTATTTGTGCATTTTTCAATTAAACTACATGAATAAATTTATAGATGTACCTATATAAGTTATATATGAAATTGTGAGTATACGTTATACGTATGGGTGTACCATACGTACCTGTATATCTACCTACCTACCTACCTACATCGTCGATTCTACTCCGTGACTATATACATGTATGTGTACCCACTGTGCGCACCGAGACACAATTCCTGTTGTTTGTTCAAGTCATCGCAATCAAATCATAGGGTTTTATGGCCATACTATATACCCATGCCATGGTATAATACGGGGTGTCTCGAAAGTATGAATTACTGGGTTTATGCGTGAATAATCTCTGCATGGTACGATTCGAGGATAGCTGTAGGTATATGAATTTGAAACGGAAGAGTAGAAGGAACACGAAAAACTGCAACGTCATAGAAGAGGGAATGAAAAAAAATTTTACATATATATTTATATAAATAAAAGATTTTCAAGTTACTTACTTGTTCGCATTGCCCACGCGCCATACCCATTCTCATATGTTTATACAAGCAATATGTAACGTGGAATATAGCGAACGCGACTACCCCTTGCATAAAATTGATAAAAAAAACTAAAATAAAAAAATAGAAAAAGGAAAAGAAGCGTTTCACAGTTATTTTATATCATTTTATCATTTTATCTATACGCGCATACATATACCCTACGGGATAAAAAATGAATGTAAAGTAATAAGCACATACGTGATAGCGCATAAAGTGTAGGTTTATATTATATTATACGTATGGGACGAGTTTATACGTGATGCATTCACGCGATGCAGCCATAACCCGGCTCCCTGGCTGGCTGGCTATACTGAACACTGTAGCACACCACAACCCTCTTTGAGTACCCCACAGGCCAAAACATATGGAAGGGTAGGTAATTACGTGTTATTAAATATAGGTACCCCCTTCATATATGCTACATATGTATAGGTACCCTATATGAAAAACCGTGAGATAGAGAGAGAGACCGATGACATGTGTGTCATGTGTACGCGCGTATCCAGAATTTCGAACAATTGTTTCGTGGAACAAGCGTGCACGCTGGTTTAATTGATACTATATAGGTATACCTGATTCCGAGCCTAATTCACTCTTTCTTAACTCGAATAGCTTTTACTGGCATTTAGTTGCGATAGAAAAGTGAGAGGGGTTCGATGAATGGAAATTCGTTGATTCAAAGCACGGAAGGTCTCGGTGCTTTAAATCTCTCGACACATTCATAATCTGTATAAATGACGATTTTGCGACTCGTCGCGACGACGCCCGGCGCCTTATATATAGGATCGGGGATTCTGTACCGTCGGTATAACCTCGGGCGTCGCGCCGTAGGTCCCCCCTGCAGGTAAAGTAAAACCAGAGGTGGTGCGGATGAGAGAAGGAAGCGCGATGTATATGATCTGAGGGCAGAGAGAGCGAAGAGGAGGATCGCATGGGACTACACGGGCGCGGGTCGGACCGAGCGAGAACCGAGCTTCTATATAGATATACAATGCCGTACAGGTGGGCATGGGTTAGCTTGTAGCGAGCAAGCAATATCGGTGTATAGAGGCGAACCAGCAAGTCGTGGACGAGACCTGATCCCAAAGCCAGGAGCCAGTCCATCGTGGGACCTGTGCACGACCGAACGTCGCCCCGTACATCTTGTCCGCGCGTTCGTGTCTCCATGTGATCCGCGCGATCCGTTTCTCGATTTATACACATATATTACATACACAGATATATAAACCGCCCCGGGTTACCCCGCGGGAATATATCGGTATATCGTCGATAATAATTCAATATTCGCTGCAACATCGAGTCAATTCGAGCTGTTGCGCTGCACTTGTATAAACCGAACGCGACGAAAAAAAAAAAAAAAAAAAAAAAAAAAAAAAAAAAACTGCATATGACATTACAATGACGTTAAGAACTGTTTCCGGAACCGCTTGAATTTTGCGTCAAGATTCGTGCGGGTTTCGATTATACGAAGAAAAATACTTCGATCAAATTTTTTTTTTTTTTTCCCTTTTTTGTTTTTTTCTATTATTTTACTTTCGTCATTCAATTCTACGTATTGTTCATTGTTTTATACCTACATATAAGTATACGAAAACTTTCAAGTGGTTCAAGAATTTTCGAATTCAAATGTTTTCGCGGACGTTAAGGTTTTTAGTGACAAACTGCAATATGTAGAAATTTTTTCATTTTTTTTTCATTTTTTTTTTTACTCCTTCTTTTACAACACCACTTCGTTATTATACTACGATTAGGTATATAAAAATTATTACATTTGTGCTGCTGCTATACGTTGATAGATGTAATAGGTATGTGTGCGTGCGGAAATGAGTATAGAACGATATAATACATTTCAACAGTTTGTATTTGTTGTTTGTTTAAAAAAAAGAAAACAAAATTTATTCATTTACCTATGTAGGTATACCACTCTGTTGATTTACTATCGGAGTTTGAAAAGACCGGTCATTTTATTCACGTGAATATTGAGAAAAAAAAATGAAAAAAATTAAGAATAAAAAACAGAAACTTGTCTTTCGAATGAATCTAATGAGTTTAAAAGTCAGTTTTAAGTTCGTATATTCCGCAATCCGGATTAAGAAAATTTTTGTTTTATCTCCTTTTTTGTTTTTTCTTTTATCTTCATTTTCTTAATTCTATGTCATTTATATATTTGAAATATGTTCCTTCGTCACTAATTTTCATTGCAATAAATTACCCCGTTCGTTGATAAACTTCTCGTATTTAATATATTGGGTTATCTCTTTAATTAGCCTCGGTTTGCTAATTAGTTTAGCTATACGTGGACCGATGTTATACTAAAACTTATATCAACTACAGTATACCTATAGCTTATAAACGCGGTATTATATGGGAGCTGCTGGTATTTAGCCATTAGCCTCTTAACGATCTGCTGTCTTTTACGCAGATAAATACCAAAAGATTAAATAAACTTTCTATTAAGCTGGTAAAACACGGTATCGTACCTATATATTTCGCATATATATTCATTAAACATCAACTAAATCACCGACTAGGCCCGTTCGTTTTTTTTTATCATTTTTTTTAGTTTTTTGGGTCTTTTATTTCAACAAATTATCAGTTAAGACCAAATTTAGAGATCTTCTATTGACTTTGTTTTTTTTTTTTTGTACGTATAATATAGAGGTACATAGGTATACGTGTAGTTTGCACAGACCCGCTTCGGAGACGATTGTAAAAAAAATCTTGCGTCGACAGGTGAACCGTGTTCTTTAATTAAGTCGCGAGATAAGAGACGCGTTTATATACCTACCTACCGTCAAAATATTTTACCGCAAGAATCGAGATTATCACATCGTCTGATCGATTCTTTGACTTTATATTCCAAGAAGTTGCGCGACGTCGCGACGGGACGCGGTTTTTATAACGGTGAAATGTGTGAGACGCTCGACGTCGATATGCTATTTTTTTCGTTCTAATTTTACTTTTTTTTTTAAGTTTTTTAAAATTTTTTTTCAACTCTCGACCGTTTAAAATCCCATCATATTATTATGCTCACTGCAATCATACGATACTAAAAACTATAGTTATTCCTGCGGACAAGACGACCTGGTCAGAGTAACATCCGCCCGGCTCTCCCACGGGGAATGAATTCGCACCTACGCTTAACTCCGAGTCTTTGATAGTCTCCTCAAAGTTCTCCGATTGGCTAATATCATCCGGTTAAATAACCAATCAGATTTCATCCCTACGTACTGCACCTATGTATCATTTACACACATACTGCATACCTGATCAGACCGAGTTACTCTGCCTTTCCTTAACTGACTCGACATTTTTTCATCAATAAAGTCGTAGGCATTGCGGCAGACCGTCGACCAGTCGTTCTTAATTAAACGGTCAATACGTTCAATTAAAAATTTATACATATATATTATACACATGCGGTATACATACACCAGTATTCATCGTAGGTATATCGAAGTTGAAAAATTATATCGTTGACACAATTCCAATCAGTTTTTTTGTCTTTTATTTCATTTTTTTCAATTTTTCTGAGTTTTCTCGATACGCGTTTTTCATCTTATACTTACTACAGATTCTCAGATCCCTCCCATCAGTCTGCATTGCTTGAATCGTCGCACTTTTTATTTTCAATTTAGAAGAAATATTTTCAGAATTTTTATCGCAAATATTTATCGAACCACTTCCGGTATGATTTTTTTCTAAAATTTCTTGAATCTGAAATATTTCCTCCCATACATATCGCAACTTCTCATTCCCGTTCTATGCCGGATGTGGTTCTTTCGATTTTTAGTCTTTTTTACTTTTTTTTTCGTTTTCTGTTTCTCATTCCTCTTATACGGAAACCAGCCAGATTTCTGTGGTCACGATGGACCAGGACTAGATTTTAGCGACCGCTATACCTAGTCGACGTATACTACGTCTGCCACAAGCTGACTCACTTATTATCTTCTATACCTTCTCAAATTCTCTCAACGCTCCCCTCAAGTATAAATTCAGGTATAACTACAGACTAACTGCACTTCGAGTCTGGCCATACACTGCGCGGCCTTTTATGCAACTTTGAGTAACGATATCAAATCTAGCCAGGATTAAAAAGGTTTTTTTTTAATTTTCATCTAATTCTAATAAAAAGGTAGTGAAAATATTACAGAAAACGAAGCTCATACTACATTATCCGCACTTGGTGAAACTGAACAGTGAAAAATGTCGACGTGTGATTTCGTTTAAGATTTATATTTTAAACGAGATAAATGACAAGAGTTTTGTGTGTTTCGTGTGATACTATATAGGTACTGGGGTACTAAAGCTGTAATTTATTGTGAAAAAGTAAAATTAATATCACGCGGCTATATAATATTAGCGGATTAATAATTTTTAAGTGAAATTAAACTATAGATGCGAATCGATGTGTGTGCAACTCTATTACTTACCTACTTGAAAAATCTAGTGAATTTTCGAAAGTGAACGTTTTAAAAAAGAATATATTTTTTTCAACGTTTAAGATTTACACTATACCTACGAATAAAATCTATATTCATATATATATATATATATATATTTAAATATAAGAATAAGTGGTAATAAGATTTGACGAAATAAATTAATAAAGTGATTGTATATAATGTGAGAGATGCGTCGTGGCGAAGTCGCGGTAATCGCGATAGCCCTATTGGTTCTCGGGCAAATCCCGGGTCCTCGTCAAGTCAGGTAAGATAAATACCGTCTAATTAACCGTACAGGTAATTCCCACCTCGCATACGCAAACTAATTTAAATCCTGCGCCCAACTCCTAAGCCATAGACACGAGCCTGTACCTATTTTCACCTATGATACCTACGTGTAGATATACCTATGTAGGTATATATATATAGTATAATAGCGCGCGAGCTGTATCCCCTAATTTGATCACTCAATTACTCAATCACCGCGCATCATGCGCGTTCCGCGCTCGGTTATAATTTCTCTACTTCCGAAGATAATTGGGCTTAATTAGATACTTCAAGATGCTGAATCGATTCACATCGAACTCTGATCCCCACATCGTATTATTCAACGCGGTTAAACCATCCAGCCTGTTTAAATTTCTAATGATCAGCAAATTAGGTCTAAATAGTTCGGGCTAATGACTCAACCATGTAGGTATATTACGTTCCTCCCCCTCCCCCCTTTCTTCTTTCTTTGGTTTTTTTTTTTTCATTTTTTTATAGCAATGTTTGACCACGATGATAAAAACGTCTGGTTTTATGGACGTAATTAATTAATTTTTATGGTTGATTTTTGAATTTATTTGACTTTAGTTTTTTCTTTTTTTTTTTTATAACTACGCGGAATGTAAATCCTGTTTTAAAATCTTCTTCTTGTTTTTTTTTTCTTTTTTTTTTTTCTTTCGAGTTCCTTTTTTGCGAGAGGATAAAAAGACCGCCATCTTTTCTCGCGTCCGGTCTCTACCGCACCTCGCGATGATCGTTCGCGCGACGTTTAAGTTGTCATCGGCGTTGTTCAGCCGAACGACGAGTCATCCAAATGACAAAACCAACCACGGAATCACTTGTATATTTATGAACCTCGCTTACAGATATGGTAGTTCATGCAGCGGCGTTGAGTTTCAATGATAAATTCATCATGGAATATTAACAGTCCTCCTCGTCCATATTTTACAACTATAAGCTATAACAATAGTACTTTTCGATACGCGTGCGAAAGTGTTGATTCTCGGACGAGTGTGAAGTTTTTCGCCCGAGCGAAGCGAGGGTGACAATCACACTCGTCCGAGAATCATCTTTCGCACGTGTATCGAACTTCATTTTTCAACACAGCGCGCGTTAAGATGAATTTTATGCACGCGAAGCGTGCGCAAAATCGAACTTTGCGCACGCCGTGTGGAAAATAAAATTATATAGACTTTTGCGGAAACGCAGTTTTCCTCTTTTATTCTGACTCGCATACCTATACGCAATGCCAAATCTTAGGATCGGAGCGAACACCTTTGGGTATTGTCTCGGCGGTTTATCAGAAAAGAGAGATTCATCTCTGGGGGTCGAGACGTTTCGCTGCACTTTCGCAGGGTTATAGCATCATGCATCGGTGTAGACGCGTGTCTTGACCGCGTCACACCAAGTCAAAACCAAATGTCCGTTCGGTGATCCGTCTGTCGAAGATATTTCATGCGAGAAACTGTATACCCGCGCAGTTCTTCGTTCCGCATTTTTTACACCATCAGAAATATACGCAGAATGTATAGGAAGGCGGCGGTTCCGTGAAAAAATTGTTATACATCTTATGTTCCTCCAAAGTAAATCGGATTTATTGGCATTATTAACAATACACGTTCCCATTCGAAAAGATGTATTCTCAATTTTAAGCGAATTAGAAAATCAAGAAGGGATAAGTTCCCGACAAAAACTCGATCTAAAGGAATTACGTCGCGATCCAATTACCAGCGCTTAAAAATCTTGAGGGATTTTAAAGCGCAGCCTCCGCGCGAGTATTGGTCCGTCGAAATTCTATTCCCATGGATATCAGTATCGATTCGAAACCCTCGACGAGACTCTCTATCGATCTTCAATCCTATGGCTCGTCGGTTATCACCGCCTCGCAAGTCACGATCCTCGATCCGTGATCCGATGATACGTCTCTCATGTAGGGATATAGGTACAGCATTACGCGCGTACACGAGATGAGGGACGGGACACTAGATCTGATTTCACAGCCTAAGGCAAAAACTTACGATAACCCAGCTTCCTTAGCCCGTAATAACGTACGTAGTCACATATATGGGCGATTAAAAAACGTATCAGCGAAATGGAAAGCGAAGTGGATGAAGAAAATGATGAAGAATTAACTGCACGCGTATTCGTTAGGCATTCGGAGTAAATTGAACGACTGTGTAACGGCCTGAAATTGCGTACAATTATTATTCCGAGATACTCGAATTTGATAAAGTACTTTATAATGGATTCGAAAAAATTAATAAAGATCATGTAGCGAGCCTCGAGCGCTACGCGCGTCGATTAATAAGCCTTTCAGCACTGTAACAATACCCAAGCTAATGTATAAAAAATTACCTGTATTAATCTAAATTACAATTTCCTCCTCCACCCTGTCGGAGGTCCTTATAACGTCGCCGCGTACACTGGTCCAGGACTGTCAGATTACAAGGAGTCAGACGGTCTGCTGTAGCCGAGGGGTCATCCATCATCGAGTGTTCACTGAGACTCTACAGCGCATAGAACGCGATCTTTCAAAACGTTTTACAGTGTCTGACTTTCTGTCCACCGATCTTTTCGAAACGAATACCTAAAGGCGCGTCAGAGTTCTTGAATGGACTTGACACGCGATCTCTACACTCGGTTAGCGACGTTTACAAATCGTCGTTAAAAACCGAGCTCTGCTCATTGTGGTCGAATGAAAAAAGAATTTCGACCCAGGAACAAGGAAAAATAAGATAACACCTCGTTCAAATTGACCAGACAAGGCGAAACGATAAGAAAATTTAAAAAACTGACCTTATGAATCATAATGCGATTACAGCATATAGTATACGTCTCAAGGACTGCAGGCCACAAATTTCATGCTCATTTATAACGAGATCTGACCAAAACCTGCATGCGGCTGATTCAAGCTCATCAATTCATTCAAACTCTAGAAGAGCTGGAAGACTAGATAAATCGCATTGCCCAATTTCTGGTTTTATAAATTGAGTTGAAGATTATGTAGGTACTATAGCGAGGTGTACGAAGAAACGCGTTGATTATCGCCTTCCTAGACGCAGTAGCATATGTGAGAGTAAATTTCTCTTACGTTATGCAGGCGAGTAAATATCCATATGATGATATGAATTGATGCTGCATGGGAATTTAAGAGATCATAAAATTGAAATAGGAAATGAATATTTTTGTTTATTTGATAATAGTTTATCACCGAGCTTGTAATATAGGTACCTATGTGTATATGTATATCGAATAATATTTACTCTGACACCTTGCTCGCTGCAGCATGAAATCTCTGTGCTAAATTCAATATCTTAGGTATGAAATAAACTGGTGTTGGACACCCCGTTGCGATCGGCAGTCGTACCGATCATCGCGTTGTATATAACTCTGGTGTATTTATTTTACGGCGAGAAATGAGTCACCCTGATATCACGGAAGCTACCGTGAATTACTATTAAACATCCTATACGCAAGATGATTATTAATTTTTCAGAAAAAATAATGTATACGTAGAAACTCTTTTTTTTTTTACTAAATTAACTTCTTCTTCTTCTTTCTCTTATAATTATTATCTAATGAGCGGACGATAATTAAGCTAATCGTTACACCTCGAAGAGCTGAGAGAAGAGAAATTTTCAGATTTTTTTAAAGGGTGGTAAATTAACAATAGGCAGTCGTTTCGGTGGTTAATAGATTGTCTAAAGATAATTGATTTGAGGTTTCGAAAGTAACGTGTTCCCGCATGGGTCTGGTCAGTTTGAGAATCTGGGCGTAACGAACCATAACTGCATCGCCATCACCATCACCATTACCATCACCATCACCATCACCATCGCCATCGCCATCACCATCGCCATCACCATCACCAGGCATTTGTTTCCTTCCATTAACTTCGCCGCTGAACGAAGGTGAATGCAAAAAGAGTTTGGAATCTTAGCCGCAGTCCTCGGATTACAACGTCTAGAGAGAATTTCAAGACTTGAAGTTAAATCGAAACGACTTTGGGATAAAAATAATAAAACATGATACAGAAACAAAGGGATCTCTCGAGGGAAGAAACGGGAGGACGCGTATCTGACGTCAGAAAGTGATCTTGCTGCAGGAAGGTCTCGTGTTATAGCTATACTACGCGTAATCGACGGACTTCTCCTGCAGCCGCGGAAGGAATTCGTCGGTAATTGATCGCCATTTTGAATTCCGTAGACAAGAGACACTCGGTATATGGTATAGCTCGAAGGTTTTCTTAATAAAAACCAGACAAAGAAGTGTAGACGTATTGTCTTCTCCTCCATGATTCTCTGTTCCGTTTCTCTAAAGTCACTTCAGTGACGCGGTGCAGCGGTGCGGCAGGACGGCTGCAAACTTTCGGCAAAGATCCAATTAAAATAACAGCGCGGTGGTCGGGAGATCAGACGATGGTTAAAATAAGGATAACGAGCCGAAAACAAAAGACGTACGTATGTCGAGCGTTGAGCTTGCAACTAAATAAATAAATAAATATATAAATAAATAAATAAATAAATAAATAAATAAATAAATAAATAAATAAATAAATAAATAAACAACGTCTCAGGGAAGGAAACAAAGCGCCATTAAAATATCTAAGTGCCTTCGCAGAGGCTCAGCTACCAGGTCCACGAGCTTCTTAGTTCGCTTGCGGAGTTCTCGCTTCGTTGCCATCTTGCAGGCTGATGGTAAAAATTCGCTGGTATTTGCGGGAACGAAACGATTCGCGCGTTGCTCTTCAACTGCAGACAAAGAAACAATATGTTCGACTTTCGAATGCTTTTAGGATTCAATGAATCGAAATTTAAAGAAGAATAAGAATTTAAAAAATGTAACCAAAGTTATTTCCACCGATATGTAAGGAATTTTTACCGCGAATTATACGAGGGTACGTATATACCTGCATTTACCGATCTTCGGGCGAGGGTGGGGGTGGGGGACATATCTTATATCTTCACTTTGCTCGAAATTCCCATCGCCTCGAACTCGAATTGCGCACAAGAAGTTGCAGCAATTTACAATCTTATATCTGAGAACCGCGTCATCGAACTGAAACCCGTACCTACATATTGCACATATATATGCACATGTATACACGCAACGAGTATATGTTCAGCTTCGTGAAATATGTCTTTATTAGCGAGGAATGCGTCTCAAGAGTTTCTGGTATTTAGTTACAATCCTTTGACTCGGGGCAAGACAGCTTGACGCAATATTAAACGCATATGTATGTATGTGTGTATGTGTGTACCTATACACCGCATATAAAGATCGCATGATCAATGACGAATTAAGGGAGCTTTTCGATCGTGTTAACGAAGAGCTGGACCGTATACGGATGGAGGAGATGGACAGTTAATAGCGCCAACCAGTTCCATCTCATTGTTTTTATTTCACTGAAATCTAGGAACTACCTTGGTGATAAAAAGCGGAGCTTATAATGTATTCAAATGGCACGGAGCTCAACCCGTCGACACGGTTCATCCCAATTAGGAATTGTTAAATATGGCGGTTCACCCCCCGATAATAACTATAATCTTTGCTTATATTATTACCGTTTATTACAATTACGAATTATGCTGTGATTAGTGAGAAGAGACAAGCGGTATGCTCGCTGCAGAACGTCCAACGACCAGCAACCTAAATCTAATTAAATTTAATTCCTTCTAATTATATCGATACAAGCTTTCATTATACCGATCGAAATGGGCCCAATTTTAAGAAAGCGATCATTTTTACAAGGCTGTTATTCTGTTTGCACAACGATTCTTATGCACCGCCTCCTATGGATTATCCACAAGGAATGGAAAAGCTCTCGCTCCTATCTGGAGTCTATATAGCGACGATATTATATATATTATATATCTTAGATCTTTCGGCGCCAGGCTTAAGTTTTTCGCCACCTTGACCCTTGTTCTTGTTGTTAGGTGTTTTCCGAGACGGGGAAACGATCCCAATATTACCTGAACACAGGGTAAGCGCCAGGTTGTATCTCAGATCAGATCCTTAAGATTATAAAGAAAAATCTCGGCGTCTTTTCGACCGTTTTATATTTTCTTTTTTTTTTCACGTCTCGGAATTCTCTGCTAAAAGCTTCTGCGTGTCAGGATGACCCCGGGTATCCGGGGATAGGAAATGATCATAGTAAATAATTCGGTCCTAGTATAGTTTAGCTGGCGTCAACTGCAGTAACCGTAATTTGCAGATCGTATAAGGATATGGAGAGGCCATAAAGCTGGAAGTACCTACTTCCGAGTTCATCTACTTCGTCCAATTTTTTCTTCCATCTCGAAACTAAACTGGACCATCTTGAGCGAGAATCTTTGATTTTATATCTTTTCATTTCTGAAACGTCATCGGTCTTTCTCACGAGACTTGAAGGACTCCTTATCTTTATGACAAAGTGGTTACATCGATTAAAAGTCCCGTGGGTGAGGCAGTGCAGCTCTTTTCGAAGCTTCTTCTTATTGGGACACCTCGATGTGCCTCCAGAACTTCTTTCGCTCTCTCTTTTCCTCTCGCGTATTTTCATCTCCTTCTATTTCTCTCTCTCTCTCTCTCTCTCTATCTCTCTCTCTCTCTCTCTCTCTCTTTCACTCATTTTTTCTCTTACTCTCTGGCCCAGCAGCACGCGACGGTCCTCAACTGTGACCATTTTTACACCACGACGCCGCGATAGCTAACCAACTACTCATCTCGTCTCTGGGTTGAGAGGAGCTGCGTACAATATCGTAGGTAGGCGTGAAGGTTTTATCAGTACAATTAGTAACACCTCTGCGGGACAACCGAGGCCCAAAACTCTTTCGTCCAGAAAATGTTTGAGAGCCAGAAATGATTGAGTTCCGCCCACGACTCTAGACGCCTTAACTTCACCTACAATTTAATACAGAGAGAAGAGGAGAAGAAAAAAGCTCGAACATCGGGGAGGATCTAACTTCATTTGGAGACGTTATATACGCCCGAAATGCGACAGGTAGTTATGGTACGTGGTGCAGGCGGTAGAATCAGAAATTAAAAGAAGTTTCCCTGCTGCAGGAGCCTTTGACGGAATGGGATAATTACCATAATTGCATAATCGTTAATTAGCCTTTTTCAGAAGAACAACCCACCCGAATATTATTGCTAACTTTTATAGCCACTTCGCTCATAAGCTCGTTACATTTTACGTGATACCGCAGAGTTCTTTATAATTGGATATGTGTCGCGGGTAGGTGTAGGTGTGGGTATATGACGTATTCATATATACACAGGTGAAATTCATCTGATATTTACAACCATGAGGTTCTACTCGCGTAAAGACTGAACCATTTTGGTGAACGAGCAGTAAATTTCAGGGTCAACCTGCCGCCATGACCTTTGTGTGGTTTTCTTGCAGAAAGAAGAGCCCTCCTGAAACTCCCAGGGAGCTAGTATAGAGGAGAACTTTGTAGCTTCTTCTCCTTATTCTTCTTCTTCATCTTCTTCTCCTTCTTCTTCTTCTTCTTATTCTCTCAGCGATGTATAGGTACGCTGGAAAAAAAATTTGTAACAGCAGATTCTTCGCGCTATCTAAATCTGCCTCCCATGATGCTCGCGGAGATCTTAAGTCCGGCGAGACGCTTCGGTATCGTTGGATCGCACGTCCGAAATGTCAGACCTATGACCTGCGTCTCTATTTTATGCTACACGAACTCAGCCGAAACCTAAAATCTCGCGAGATTGCTGTATGTGTGTATATATATACTTTCGGATATCGTATTGCTCAGACAAGCAAGGAAGCAAGAGAATCCCATATTATACCTACACGCAGAAAACACTGTGAAACTAACAAGCTGATCTCTATCGTTACACCATATTCACATGAGTCATTTCCGAATTAGACACTATATCTCTGCACAAACCCAGAATAATGAAATAAGGGTTCGTCAGGAAAATGACTACAAGTAATACAGAGGCAGATTTTTTAAGACAAGAATCCGGCTGGACAAATAGTTTGCCTTTTGTCATTAAATTTCGAATCTGATAGGCATGTATAAAATATACGGTCGTCGAGAATGACTATAGTACGTTGTTGAAACGGATGAAGAATTTTAGCAGTAGGTATATAACGACAAATAAAGTCGGTTACAGATATGATCAAATGGGACGAATGTTTTATCATCAGTTTTGTACCACAGAATACTAATGTATTCTCGCAATTCATTGTTCTAGGCTATGGAGCCAAAAATCATTCCCATTAACCCTGACGTATCTTTCATGGGTCAGATTCTATGTGATATATTTTATTTTTTTTAAATTTAATCGAACACTCAAACTCTCGTTACTGTATGAAATTATCTAGGTATGTTATCTTTCCGCCGATTAGCCTCTTCATTTGAAATTCATTCAATCTCCGCTCCCTTTATTTCTATAAAATTTGAAGAACTGAAAATTTCTGCATTCACGTTGATCTAGAGAAAAAAAAATTGAAATGGGTGAACAAAAAACTCAAGTTGGTTGCATAGCCGTGAGTTGGTTTGTTATTCAAAGATCATGACCTTATCTCGAAAGATCAAATATCAAACTTGAAGAAGAAGAAGAAGAAGAAAAAAAAAAAAGATCAAAGGCCAAATCTAAACGTTGAAAAGGTAAGTTTGGCAGTGAGTTGTAGCGAGGCGAGTGGCTTTCAGCAAGGACCCCATGTAATGTGACTATTGGTCTGATTTATGGTAATATTTAGTACGTATTTATAGCTAATGGTTAGGCTGGCAGCGTTGTTCACGATTCTGTTACAACTCTCGAACAACCCGTTCGTGGTTTGCGATATCACATATACAGCGTGCAGTATTTTTGGTCGAAGCAAAAGAGCTGCATCTTTAGAACCGATCGCGGACGATCTCCGATGTAGGGCTGGAGGAGCATGGGTCCTGCAGCAGTGGTATAGAAATCGCGAGGTGGACCACCGCCTCGCGGATGTACATGCTAAAAATATTTGGAACTTGTTCATGAAATATGCGACGACCAGTTGCAGGTTTCGACTGTTCGCAAAAGCGGTTTAATATTCATTCACGTCAAAATACTAAAGGCTTACGTATATACTCGAGCTCGAATAATTCGATTCGTATAGCGTTGGCCAGGAATTATTATATACATTTATAGAGGCACTCATATACCTATATATCGGTATATATATATATATATGGTTAGAGATTTTCTCTTGAAATTATTTAGCTGGTAGGTAGGTAGGTAGGTAGGTAGGTATGTAATAAGTGTAAAAGATTACCAAGAAGGATTATATTCGTTACTCCTTAAATATGTAGTATAGGTTCATATACCTACGTTATACCTATATACCTGCGTGTATATCCACGTCGAATAAGTATAACCGGTAAATGGATTCTCCTGTAATCTTGGACGGTCGCGTTTAAAACGAACTCACCCGATACATGTGAATACCTATATGGCTCCATTATGCAAATGCTGAAAATATAAGATATCCTTAGGGTTTGTTCATATATATTATATATACAGGTATATATTATATACATATACGTCGATCGAACAGCTATCGCGAAGTGGGTGGCCCAAACACGGTAGTTCTTAGCTACTGACGGACGAACGGATGAACAAGCATGCTACCTATATTATACGTGCATGTATAATTATCCTGTCGATGAGTCAGATGCAATGAATACCATTTGTACAACCACGAGAGAGAAGCTCGATAAGAGAATCACATTATTAACAGTTTATCATAATTCGGTCTCGCCATTTCAAAAATCATCGAAATATAGTACCTATAGTCTGATATAGGCAATGATCTATACTGAATTTTCATCCTAATCTAGGATTCGATCATCCAATTTTTTACAGTGCATGGTTGTAGCTATAGTCAAAGTTTCACCGATCCTTTACTACCAAGGAAGATAAATTTCGATGTTATTTATGCCCGATGAAATATCGTTTTTATACAGACTATAAGAAGATAATTCGAGGTAAAAGTAAGAATTTGATTTATGTGAACGAAATTTAGATTTTTAGACTAAAGCCTGTGTCGTCTTTAACATCAGACTGTATCCTGTTCCTGATTTGGCCAAAGTTCTAGTCATATGAATACATGAAACTGTTTGATGGATATGTTTTTAATTTTCATACGAATATCAATTTTATTGCGAAGCAATTGATAAATGTTCAAATGATGTAACGTACAGTTGATAACGGCGTGTATTTTTCCACTTGCCTTTATACGCATATTGACCATTTCAATACAAGATGAGAAGAAATCTGACGAAGTATATTTCATTCGACGCCTTCATGCCGAGAAAGCGTCGGGCTTATACTTATAGCCTTCGGTGCAGTGCTCGTAAGACTTACGAGCCCGAGTACACGTATAACTTGACTTGAGCTTGTCCGGCTGAAATCGATCGAGATATATACTGCATAAGTGGTAATTGTATCTTTCGAGCAGTCCAGAGTCGATATCGAACGAATGAAGCGAAGAAACTCGTTGGAGGTTTTGCGTTTGGCGCGCGTCTATGATATGATAATGGGGGAAGAAGCTGTAGGTACGCGAGTTTAAATTATGCATCTTACTTATTCTCGTATGATAATTTTGCGAGACAAAGCCACATTGTCGAGACATAAATTGAATCGGTCGCTCTTTACTTCGAGAGGGAAGAGACACGCCAAGAGAACGCCTACGTATCTCCTCTGGACCTCTGATGCTGCAGCTATACATGAATGCTGTGGCGCTTAAGCGCTTTTCATATATAAAAATAAATAGAGAAGACCCCCCTTTATTATACTTTCGGATCTCAATTGTGTTCGTTTAAAACAACAGTCGCGCAGAAGCGTTATGGTATATGGTCATACAATATCGAGTACTACCACAAGTGCTCTGCGTAACAGAATAACGGTAAAAATTGTACACTTACCTAAATATAAGCGATTGTGAAATTTCCCATTCGATTTTTACTTTTTTTTTTTTTTTTTTTTTTTTTTTTGTAACGTTCCTATGAAAATATAGATTTTTGCAGTGCTATAGGCGAATTTCGCGGAGCATTCTAAATTATTCTTCTCATTGTTGTTGTAAAATATTTTCGAGTGTTCTCCCACGCGTTGATAATCCTCCTTGATATTGAATAGAAGTTTTCAGTGTTCGTTGAGTTTAAATCGTTAAATTCGCCATATTTTTAACATTTATAACACGAACTGCGTGGTTTAATCCGAAGTTATGACTGCCCGACATAGTCGCCGTTGTTATACATATGCTATATGCGTGTGGGAGACGTAGAATGATATTGTAAAATCGTTTTTAAGTTCGACAGGATAATCCATTGAGAAAAAATTGTAGGAATTCTACATATGTATAGGTAAACCTGGCGGCGAATATAAGACAGCTTGTAAATTGTTTCGGAACTTTTTCGAGGTGACTAAAATGTATCTGCCAAGACGGTTCAGGGGGTCCGAAAATGTATTTTATCGAGGAAGAACAAAGGGTGAAATCACCGACCAGAAGCGTAGTGAAATCCTCGAATAAATATCCTCGCAGGTAACGCAGAACGAAAATTATGTTTTTCGACAAATTATGTGTAAAGGGGACCATCATACCGAAAGACAAAATCGTTAAATTATACTTGTAAATTTATTTTTCCTGTAAAAGGTTTAAAAGCTGTTTTATTCCAAAGTCCACCTTTAGTTGTCATAACTTTAAAACCAGACCCTGAAAGATGCTGTACCATGGGGGACAGGGACCAGCCAGTGTTTCGTAGCCTCAACTCTGAGCTGGAAGACAAATGTCTAATTTACATAATTTGTGTGTTAACATTTAGCCTAACCCAACTTAACGTAACCTCGTACAACAACTGGTATAAGACTGGTAATTGCACAGGTCAGGATAGCCGCCAGTTTAAATTGAACAACTTTTTTCTTATACCGTAGGTACGATAGTTCGTATGATTAATCGTTCGTTTGTTGGTCTACCGGATTTACAGTGTTAACACCATCGCATCGCGTCACCCCCGACGTCTAATTATCCCCTAGGAAGTGTTCAAAATTTATTTTACTCATATGTTCGAAGCGATAATCTGTCAAAACATGTTCAAAACATCGTTAATCTGTCCGAGGTCCGCGAAGCTACGATATCATGCTGAATTTCTTCAGGAATAAAAAATACCAACTTAAGTTAGTATATGGATTGCAAAAAAGATGCATAAAGCCCGAGCAATCATAGGATTTGACTCAATTATAATACGACAGGTTTGAGATGAGGATGGGCTCAGTGGGTGGCCAATGGCCATTGAAGTGAAACACTGGAGTTGGTCACGAAAATCCGGTACAAGACTCAAAAGTTGTCAACGTCAACCGGTATAAGAGAATTCTAACAAATCCTTGATATTACGAGGAGACTTCTTGCTATCTTTCGAGACTGGAGACTGCAGGAGAATGGAGACTGGAGACTGGAGAATGGAGAATGGAGGCGACAAGAGGCTTGGAGTTAACTGATCCTGGCGACCACTGTTTGTACTTAGCTGAGACTAATTAAAAGGATCTACCAAGGGTTCTCTCGAACAGGGATCTGGTGAGACTTCGAAAGATCAGATAAGATCGCCATTGACGCCAGGAGGTGTATCGACGACTTTTTCTTATTGCTAGCTCTCGAAGAGTAGCTCCAAAAGCTTGAACACTCCCTTCGAGCATCGAGGTTCTAAATGATCACCAATGCTCTCTAGAATCATTCTCATCTTGCCAGCTCCTATTCAGATTCACGAAATCATTTCGAAGAATAAATTTCTTTATGAACCGAGCAGGAAGTGATATCGAGATCAATAATCAACGAGGATTACTATAAACGATAATGGGTTTCAAGCTCGAAACTATTCGCACTATGAATTCCAGAGTACATAAACGCAGCAGCTAAATAAGCACTGGTATCTTGCTGGGAAAAGTATGTATAATAGAATTCTGCAAGTGGAAAGTATAAACGGGGTGCAAGGTTGCAGAAGATATGCCCACTTTACATCGCATACATTACCCGATACGCGTAGATAAGGATTAAAGATGTACTAAGTGGTCTTGGATCTCGACGTGAGTTACTCTAGCCGATTTAATACCCGTGTAAACCGTAACACTTTACTCATACATATATGCAGTATAATGTGCGAACGGTATACCTGCTTAAATGCGATATTTATGCTCTGCTTCTGTTATACTATATGGCTTGATGGATATCGCCATCTACAAGTTGCATTATACCTCAGGTATAAGAAATCAGCCATATGTGTCAGTTAAATCACACATACGTTCACTAGGAATCTCAACGAAACTTACTACCGGTTATAAAGCTGTGAAGATATGAACGTTTGACAGGTAACTTCACCTGAAAGAAGCTCCTCACTGTCGAGAGATAACCAAGTGCGAAGAGATAAACATCTTTGCAATTTTTCATCATTTTTTTCTATTTTACTTTTTTTCCAAATAAACGCACTGCAACTCATACTGCAGTAAAGAGCCGTTGTCCAAGTCTGGGGAAACCGACTGGGAGGTCTTTTATCTGAGGACCAAATCTTTCAGGGATTTTTCTCATTTTCTGCAGAACGCGGTCCGAATTAATGTGCGTATGAAAGTGATTGCTCTTCATAGTCTTTAACCAACGGCCAAAAAAGTCCCGATGTATACCTATAGGCATGTACATATTAACCCGACTCCTTCTTCAAGCGGTTTTCACTCCGCTCTTTGAACGTCCGACGTACAGCTGACGAGCGTGGCGAAACGGACCTTCCACGCTGTTTCTTCGTGACGAATTAACGCCGACGACGCGACGCGACGCTTTAACCCAAACTACGGGCTATTTATTACGCCACCGACAATCTTGGGGTAGGTCTTCACATTCTGAACCATGTCTACAGGGTCTGTGAGCACAATGACGATCATAAATATTTAAATTATTTTCTATGCGTCAAAGAAGGATACGACCTCACGGGCGACGTCATCTTCTTGGGAAACCCGGCTGACGCCCTCATTCCTCTTATAAGCCATCATTCGATCTTTTTCTTTTTTTCACAGATATACGATCAAGAAATATCGCGAATCTATCTTTTAACTTGTAATTCTCTACCAGAATGCTACCGTGTTGAATCATCGCGTATGCCGTACGGTGATGGTTTCAAGTTGCGATTCTGACTGCATCATATATATCTACGTTTGGTTAAGCTATAAGGTTCCTTTCTATTCGTATAAGGAACGATCGACGGGCTTGTAATATCTGATTGTAACAAAGCACTCGATCGGAGCTTAGCCCGTTGTGGTCAGAAGTCAAGCTGAGAGTTGTCTGACTTTTTATTTTACCAACTTGTTGGTATAGGTATCATGATTTTGTCACGATATTAATATATGTAGGTACCTTATACGTGTCTGTAAAATAAACGTTTAAACATTTTATCACGCTGCGTTTTTAATGATCACAAAATTTCTGTTACTGGAATATCGATTCACGTATAGTTGAAAATGTTGCGTTATTAACAGATACATCCGTTTTCTATATTAGGTACTTAGTTTCCTTTATTAAACAGGTTGTATGGTAAAAATTATCTATTTATCAGTATATCCCACCAAAAATAACAGTTAGACATCCACGCGCAATATACATCGCAAGTTAGTATCACTGAGAGCTACTAGCCAGTTAGAACCACGATTAAAGGCCGTATCCCCTAATTGCAGTTTAAAGTTTATGCGAATCTGCAGCAAACTCCCGAAGTAACTATAAAATCACTTTAATCGTCGTGAATAAAACGCTGCTTTAGTTAGCTGCAACGAAAAGTTGGTAATTAGTTTTATGATTCGCGGACGACGTACGATTCGGCTCGGAGACGGTAATTTCGAGCAGTACTTGGTATGTGGAAGATCCTGCGCAGCCTCTAATTATTAGTTATACCTACCTACCGGCTATACCGCAACGAAATATATACCGCGTGATAAATGCCCGTGAATCCCACCGCGTTCTTCAACCCTTTTTCATATTTATAAGAAAAAAATTTCAACCACACATCGCGTGGCTAAAAAGATTTTTGTTTCATACATCATCGGCTCAATTTTAACATCATCAATGCATACATTATATGCGTCATTATTTATTAGTTTAAAATCACTTGATTCGAAGGGGGGGGGGGGGGGGGGGTCTACGAGAATTTAAAAACGTGACGTAAAACAGTCAGATTTTCAACCTTTTTCAATCAGTTTTGCATGAATTCTCATCTACGCGGATGGTTCGACGTCACTTTTCATTTTTACACAATCTAGGAGTTACAGAAGTTTACTGTTTATGTATACAGTTAGCCGGAAGAAGTGACAAGGCGTAGTTAGGTTCTCACAGTGGACCCCCACGGGGCCCGCGGCTCGTTCAAGATATCATCGAAATAAAGTGCTAAAGTGTACATGATGACTTTCAAGCTGTAATAGACGTTAGATCTCTAGTGTATATATGGTAGGTATATATCCTCGTATACATACATATATATATATATATATACACCTACCTACTTACCTGAGATTTGTAATAATATACAGAACACAGATACACGTACGTAAACCAGCTATAGGTATATATAAATATATATATATATATATATTCGTATAAAGATACGCGACGCGCACTCGTAACTCATCTATACGATCTACAAATGCTATAAAGGCATATAATAGAAGATTTCGGGTGCAACGACACGCTACCTCCGTGACGAGGGATTATCCGAAAGGATTTGTGTCACGTCGCGGTGCAGAAGAAAAGGATAAGCTGAGAGAAAAAAGGAATGAGAAGAAAATACAAGATTCTTCTCTCTTACCTCGCACAGCTTCGAACCTATTGTATCTATAGACACGGATATAGCTATAGCTATAGTATATTTATATATATATATATATGTATAATATACATATATATTATATACATATTAGTTTTCCAAACGCTACCGAAGCGAGCGCGAGTTCAACATCGAATTAGATTAGACAGGAATGGTTGGAGGCAAATTTTTTTTATACCACCATATAATTAGCATTTTTTTAAACAAATGCTCGTCATTCGTGAAAATATATTTGATGGCCTTTTTGGAGTATTAAATCTTTTTTTTTTTGTTTTTTCTCTCCATCAAACGTATAGTTGAATCATTATTCATTAAGAATGAGAAATATTCTCACGGATTGTTATTTCCACGATACAGTATAATATTGTATAACTAATAACGAGGATCATAGGTTTCGTTATAACGATGTGTCCTACAAATTTTTACGCTTAAAAATTTTGACAAACACTTGATTTTTTATTCATTCATTTTTTATATCCAGCTACACGCAGCGTGCTAATGACCGTCCAATTAAAAATCGTAATCCCTACTTTTTCGGCAACTCAACGTGGGTTTCATTCCTTTTTATTGTCACTATTTATTTCAAAGGTATAAAAAAAAAACAAGCTTTGAAAATATCGGCATAAACCGGATATACTTAAGCGAACATCTAGCTGTCCCGTGGCCTGCAATTGCGCTCGCATTGTTGTCTGGCCGGAACTGAGAGACTCGAGTGCTTAACCTAGTTATTAGCGATAATTTTAAGTTGAAGGTTTGCAGATGCTGAAAGTTCAGAAAAAAAAGAGAAAAGAAAAAAAAAGAAAGGCTTCAACAGTGAACGATCGATATTTGATTAATCTGCGATGAAATTTGATCCCAATGCAAAATCAATACGGGTCAAAAATTGAATTGAATAATTAAATTTTATCGAGAATCGAAGCCGGGCGTTTATTATCGTTGTGAATTTATTTCAAACGATATTGAGTATATTATCCTGCCTGACACTAAACGGCGCAAAATACGAAAGAGCTGCTTAATAATTAGTCGAGGTCTAATGGGTAAGAAATGGCTTGAAATAACTGTCATTTTTGCGGTAATCATTTTCCAAGAATCACCGCGACTGCCGATCGCTACGTGCATATTTTCAGCCCCTGCGGAGCCAATGGTGGATGGAAATCAGTATATGATTTTCAATTTTACAGAAGCATATTATATACGGGGACGATGTGTAGTACATCGTTGATAATTTAGTAGGTAAATTTGATCCGTTGATATTTCTCGATAAACCAAACCCTCGCAGCGCTTTTATATTCCCTTTTGAATCTATATAGTGGCGAAGTACTCGAGCTGCAAATAACGCGTTATTAACTTGCGTATGCGAACCAGTTGAATTTAATGTCATGTATTACACGGTGATGCCCACTTCTGCTGCTCCGCTTCTGAATACATGCGAAACCATTCGAGCTTAAACCCTTATTGTGTAACCTGAATATCGCGAATAAAGGAAATGGAATCAGGTGTATAAAAAAAAATCAAAAATTGTCCACCCATTCGGTAAGAACTTTCTCTCAAAGTATAGAATATCAAAAAAACAAAAAAAAAACAGAAAAAAAAAATACGAAGAAACAGGAAAAGTTAACAGATTTTCATTTCCATGATAGTTATGTATGTATACATACAACACAAAGTCTTAAAGACGTCATATGGACGTCAAAATGCGTCGATTTCTGACGTCGCAAAGACGTCTCAGGTCTTAAAGACGTTTTAATTGTTGAAGACGTCTTCAAGACGTCAGAAATCGACGCATTTTACGTCCATACGACGTCTTTAGGACCCCTTTGAATTTTGTGTGGGCAGATCAGTTCATGATCATGACTGATATTAAAAAGTGTGATTTTTATCACATATTAATCGAGTATTATGTGGAGGCGCAGGGATTTATAAGTGTGGTTTTATAATCGATTCAATTAGTCATCAATTTTGGAGATGATCAAAATCTCCGTTAGATCCGACAGTTGACAAAGATTCTCATAAGTATATCTGCGTATAGATCGTAAAGGGGAGACTGCAGTGTAAGAGGACCTGTAGATACTGATCGGTTGAAACCAGTCTACATATGTATATACGACATTAACCATAATTGCAGCTATCTGGTAAGTAAAACAAATGAATAATTGGTGAGTGAACGATGCTCGTGCAAACTCGTGGGTATATATAGTACATTTAATACTGAGGCTTTAGCTAAGCGTGTCTAATTAGATTAACGACTGACAGTACCTACATGTGAGCGATAATTAAAGAGACTCACGTCTTCCACGCTTCTATATCGCTCGTTGAATAGACCTGGTACAAGTTATGTCCTGGATTGTGAATCGGGATAAAACGTGCGAGGTCATGGTCATGGATGAATTTGCAGCAATAATGACGTTGCGGAAGAAATCTTTCGGCTGGTTATTCTTCGAAGAGAAAATATGAGACTAAGAAAGTAACATGCGACAAAAGACCTGCTGACATATTCAACATGATTGCGTCTGACAGACACGACTTATTTTACGTAAGAAAAATAAAAAAAAAAAAAAAAAAATAACGAAGACAAGGCTATAGCAAGAGTTTGCGAAGGGGGTAGGGGGGAGGGGGAGGGACAGGAGAATCGAATTTCTGAGAAGCATAAAATTGCAACCGATTACGTTACGTCCCTCGGGCGAGTTATTTGCATCGGAATGCAAACTGCAGAACGTGGACACGCGGTGGGCCAAACTCACGACGTACGATTACGCGTGTATACAACCAACGGTGGAAATATTCCTGTTCTTGT
This sequence comes from Tenthredo livida, assembly GCA_963992785.1. Taxonomy (NCBI): domain Eukaryota; kingdom Metazoa; phylum Arthropoda; class Insecta; order Hymenoptera; family Tenthredinidae; genus Tenthredo; species Tenthredo livida. The sequence continues at coordinate 5,783,858 of OZ023066.1, forward strand.
CAACCAACGCCCATCCTGCATGATCGTACGCAACTTCCGCATCGGTTAATTATTTACCTGTGGTACAAGCCTCGGGGGGAAAAGAAAAATTGTAGAAAAATATTAGTCGAAATGATCGAACGTTACGTTCTTTCCTTTTTTTCGCGACTGACAATGCGAGTCGGTTTAACAGAAATGAATAAATTTCTAACCAATCCAAGGGTTTGATTTTTTTCATTTTCAAACCGGAATTCAAGGTAAGCTAAAAAATTTTCCACCCACCCACAATGATTACACGAAGAGCTGAGATCTTTGCTTTAAAATTTTAATCCTATAAGTTGTGGTTTTATGGTAATTTCCTAAAGTGATAATCCCGTATATAATAGTCGTCCTGCATCGACGCTGGTCAACTTCGTTAGCCAGACACAATAGAGGATGAAACGACGCTCTACGTCCTCGCCAATGTGTCACTACAGCGAGCTGCAACGGGACGGGACGTTGGAATATTATGCCCTTACAGACGGCACCCACTACAACTTTGACCAGAAAATACATAATTACACTCTCGGGGTAGTCGCGATTGAAGAATATAGTTCATATCGTATTTTGATTAAATATTTATTTATATAATCATTAAATATAACTCAACCAGCCCGGGGGACAGTGTCCACGCAGAGATATACCAAACGAGTTAGTACGTAGCGAGGATGAGAGAAATTTGAAATTTAAATGATATTCATATATTACATAGTTAGTTCACACACTGGATCTATAGTAAAAGGGAAAAAGACAGAGCTGTGTACTTGATGTAGGAAATCGTTGGATAGATATAGATGTATGTATGTATATACAAGTTTGTCGACTTTTATTGAATAGAGAAAACTTGAACGAAGGAATTAATTTATTGATCTTTAATTCGACGTTTAGTTGAAGAATTCACTACCGTGGTTCGTTGATACCTGCGGGTAGCGACCTCGAGTTGAAGAAAAATATTCTGTTACCCACCTTTTTCATTTCATTGGTCAACGTTAACCTGTCCACTCCGAATTTATCGAAGTCTTCTGCTTTATCTACTCCTAAAGATACGAGGAAAGATTCGAATTTATAGAAAAGGTATAGCGAGGCCGAGGCGTGCATGCATTCTACTATAATACAGTGAAATTCTTTCACTGTTTTCTTTTCCACACGCGTATAAGCGTATCGTATATAGGTAGAATATCCTACCAATATCTTCTTCTGCGTTGGGTATAAATTTCACCTCAAACCTTAAACCTTGAACTAATACCCTCTCAGAAAACCACCCTGGCCCTATAGTTTTCCTCACATTCTTTAACAAAATCCAATACTCTCATCCTTTTGTACAAATACATTATTCTTCGGGCCTAAAACCTTCCCCGAATCTAAAACCGACAAAGACTGTCACAAATCTCTCAATCCACCGCATTAATTCTTCACCCAATTAATTATCCCGCAGCAACAAGCTCGATCCATTAACATATTTTTTCTGATCATTTTCTTTTCAGAATTAAAGAAAAAAAGAAAGGACTGAAAATATATTTGGAAAAAAAATCCATCTGATGATTCATTAATTAATTTATTTCTTTCTTTCATCTGTCGCAGGGTGGTTGGTGCTGTAGTCGTTGGCGCAGCTGTTTGTGGCCGAATACCAGGCCTAGCTAAGGGTCAACGAGATCAGTGTAGAGCAGCACCACACGCAATGCCAGCAGTTGGCGAAGGTGCAGCCTTGGGGTTGCGCGAATGTCGACACCAGTTTAGGCACCATCGATGGAATTGTTCTCATGTGGCCAGTGACCAGGTCTTTGGACACGTTGTCGTAGTCGGTGAGATGATCCGTTCATTATGCTTACAAACTAAAGTAAGCCTGAGGGAAGGTGGAAAAGGTGGAATTCTGATGATCTTGTGATGATAAAAAGAAGAACATATCATTTGTAGAGAAATTTGAATCAGATGAGAAGGAGAGTACCTAATCGTTCGGTGAATTAGTTACGTCTGTCAATAGCTGTCGTATACAATTAGTGCGTGTACCTATACACCTACATGCTGATCTCTAAAAAGTTTTAAGATGCGTATAGGTATAGGTAGGCATATAGCCGCTCTGCAACTGGTTGACATTTATTTCTAACTAATTAATTAACGAATAGGTTGCTCCACGGGTTTTAACGGTTTATAACCAACTCAGCTATGCCTATGCATACCCATATAGTAGGTAGTCGTAAGTTTATACCGCATGATTTGACGCGACGGAAATGACCAGTGATCACACTGTCAAACACCCCATTAAACTACTTTAGAAAAACTATATTGAGGCATAGTAGACTGATTTTCGATGGCTCAAAATAGTCCGAGGAATAAATCTCTTCTAGCAGAAATGTGCACAATCGATCTCCACAAATTACCTTGATGGATGCATACCCTCACTCTTTGACACAACAGGCTTCGTCACGCATTAAACGGAAATGACCAGTGATCACACTGTCAAACACCCTATTAAACTACTTTAGAAAAACTATATTGAGGCATAGTAGATTGATTTTCGATGGCTCAAAATAGTCCTAGGAATAAATCTCTTCTAGCAGAAATGTGCACAATCGATCTCCACAAATTACCTCGATGGATGCATACGCTCTGCACTCTTTGACACAACCGACTTCGTCACGCATGAAATGGAAATAACCAGTGATCACACTGTCAAACGCCCTATTAAACTACTTTAGAAAAACTATATTGAGGCATAGTAGACTGATTTTCGATGGCTCAAAATAGTCCTAGGAATAAATCTCTTGTAGCAGAAATGTGCACAATCGATCTCCACAAATTACCTCGATGGATGCATACCCTCACTCTTTGACACAACAGACTTCGTCACGCATTAAACGGAAATGACCAGTGATCACACTGTCAAACACCCTATTAAACTACTTTAGAAAAACTATATTGAGGCATAGTAGATTGATTTTCGATGGCTCAAAATAGTCCTAGGAATAAATCTCTTCTAGCAGAAATGTGCACAATCGATCTCCACAAATTACCTTGATGGATGCATACCCTCACTCTTTGACACAACAGGCTTCGTCACGCATTAAACGGAAATGACCAGTGATCACACTGTCAAACGCCCTATTAAACTACTTTAGAAAAACTATATTGAGGCATAGTAGACTGATTTTCGATAGCTCAAAATAGTCCTAGGAATAAATCTCTTCTAGCAAAAATGTGCACAATCGATCTCCACAAATTACCTCGATGGATGCATACGCTCTGCACTCTTTGACACAACCGACTTCGTCACGCATGAAATGGAAATGACCAGTGATCACACTGTCAAACGCCCTATTAAACTACTTTAGAAAAACTATATTGAGGTATAGTAGACTGATTTTCGATGGCTCAAAATAGTCCGAGGAATAAATCTCTTCTAGCAGAAATGTGCACAATCGATCTCCACAAATTACCTCGATGGATGCATACGCTCTGCACTCTTTGACACAACCGACTTCGTCACGCATGAAATGGAAATAACCAGTGATCACACTGTCAAACGCCCTATTAAACTACTTTAGAAAAACTATATTGAGGCATAGTAGACTGATTTTCGATGGCTCAAAATAGTCCGAGGAATAAATCTCTTCTAGTAGAAATGTGCACAATCGATCTCCACAAATTACCTTGATGGATACATACCCTCTGCACTCTTTGACACAACAGACTTCGTCCCGCATTAAACTGCCATTATTCTTGTCGAGTTTAACGGTGTTTGTGTCTTGTAAGGTGTTGTGCTGTAAAGATTTTTGAAAAAAATATTTCCCCAAAGTTTCGGCCACTGCATCAGTTCCGAAGGTATTAGACAGGATGCAAGGCAAACAATAGAGAAACAGATGTAGTGGAATAAATCCATTTAGCCACTGCTGGTATGGGTCTGGCGTGACAGGTATTCCCTCGAAGTGGCCATGTCACTACGGTTGGTTCTTGTTACATGGGAATTACAAGGCGCGTAAAGTTTCGAAGAATTGGAAAAATATGAATGTGGGTTAGGTTTAGTCAGGTAAGGATGGGTATTGGATCCCAGGTTATCTTCGTACCGAGGAATTCGAACGGTCGCCACAGGGCGCTCACCCCTCGTAATTTATCTTCGACTTGAAAGGAACTGGCGGGGCTAAAAAGGCCCCCCCAAAAAGAAAAAAGAAAAAGGGAAAGAAAAAAAGAGAAAAAGAGAAAAAGAAAAAAAAAACTGGCCCGTAGAAAAAGGGCCGAAAAAGGCTAGAAAAAAGTATCGCTCTCTATTGAATCGTTAACTAACCTACGCAACGTAACTATTTACACCGCTTAAACCAGTTTCATTATTATATACACTCTACGGTGAAAATATGGATCGTCTTATAGATAGATACAGACTCTTCTGGTTTTATAGCCGCTACAGCTCAGGGACTGCCTCTTCAGCCCTTCTCTGTATATATAGCTATACAATAAACTATTTCAAGATATTATAGCCCAGAAACGAAATTATCTTTTCGTTACGTATCTTTTTAACGGGTTATATACTATGATGTGATATACACCTTAGAATAAAAGTTCCCACTTTTTAGGGACTCGTTATTCCTTAAGGAATTTTTTTTAATAACTCACTTTTATTGCGCACCGTTCTAGTCATCGTTCAAAGTATAATACGTACCGGTAAAAGTCGAGATCTGTGAAACCTCGCCTCTCGTAGTTAAATTCAGATGAAATTTAAGGAATTATCGTCTAGAATGGTATCGAATAGACCGCATCGTTTATCGAGAATCTTTGAAATTTTTGAACTATGTTATTCCAGGGCTAATCAACAATGGGGCAAGAATATTACACTCTTATACCTGTTCTCATACTCTACAAACTTATTCCGAGAATTATTAATGGAAAGAAGGATATGCGATCCAATAAAGAAGACAGATCATATTCTGCATATTTTGGGCTCGAAGTTCGAACTGGAATGGCGTTTTTGTAGAATACTCTTTTGATGAACGAACGAATAATAAAAGTAACTTTGACTCTGCTGCAATAAAGATGTGTAATCCAAAAATGAATTCTCTTCAGTGATAGCAACACTTTGAAAATCCTCGCTTTTACGATTTGAATCAAAATGACGGAAGATTTTTCGTTTTAAAGTATCGAAATGAAACTGAAGTTGTATAGAGTAAGGTTTGAATTTATCGAGAGGTGAACCGCAATACTTTTACGCGTGAAAGATTACCACATATTCGTTAGATTTGTGCTGGTAACGCGATACCAAGGAAATCGGTTTATATATTATAGGAGATCGCGTTTCGTCCTGTCGCGATGATACCTGCCGTAAATATATAGATATATATATGTATATACGTATATATACAGAGATAGTACATAGTATGGTATACTTAGTCGATATAGGTATATGAGTACACACGTTGCCTCACTGAATCGACAGTTAACTTTTATAACGTGGAAATATCAGCTTTCCTGACCGACATTCTCGAGAAGAGATCGAATAGTAAACAACGAAAATATACCTTATAACCGTGAATTTGAGGAGAATCTAAGACTCGAGGTAGCGAGTCCGCGCAGGATCAGGAGGCTCTGTATTCTCTGTGATTCTTTATCGAGGTTAAAATCAACTAAAGAGATTTTTGGTAGGCCTTAGTAAAAGGCGCCGTACCTTGGGACTCACCAACTCCTCCGATCTCTGGTCTCCCCGGTTCTCGTGTTACCGTTTATGCCGTCGCCTCCTCAGCAGCCACATAATACGTGCGTAACTTATGCTTAACGCGCAAGAATCTCCGAGAACATTTGAACATTTGAATACACGTAAAAAGGTGAAAAAGGTAAAAAATAAAAATAAGGAGAAGGAGAAGGGGAGAGGGAGAAGGAGAAAAGGAAGAAGATGTTGAAAAAGGAAGAAACAACGCGCACAAGCGGAATCACAGATAGCGAGCAGCTACAACCTGCACGTAACTGCTGCTCCACCATATACCGCCTCTACACCCACGCCTTATCTTATACCTCGCGTTAACAAGCGGTCAGACACGGTGTCACAATGTCCGTAGAAATTCGATATCATTTCATATTTCACCCCGACCTTCTCTACGACGTTTGTCCTTACCTCGAGACCCGCGGACAGCATGAACACGCAGATCAATCCTGCGAGAGGTGTACCTGTATACATTATACACATGTCTACTGTCACTTTCCTAATTTTGGAAATATATTGTAGGAAAAAATCCCCGTTGATGATAATCACGATTTCGTCATCGATTTAGATGAATTTCTATAGATTTTAGGAGAAATGTTACCAAGCGCTATCTGACACCCCATGAACCCCATGAACATCAGGTTCAGGAAAAGAGCTGAGCATAGGCTTCTAGAATGTTGGTAAATCAATTGTGTTAGTTGCTTGTGTAGTGTTGGAGCAACTTAATTATTGGAATCTCGTACCTTGTACCTTGAGGATTTTATGGGGTGAATAAAACAGCGACATATGGAGTAGCAATTTAAAGAAGGATTATCTGGATGTTGTGAGTCGAGTCGGACGTAATCCTTCTGCATAAATATCACTAAATACACGAATTTGTCATCTTGGTATTAAACCCTTCTGTATTAAATCCCTCGCTACGCGATGAAACAGGTCCTGCAGAAGTTGCAGGTGATTTTTCATGATTAAGAGGATTAAGTGGGTCTGGCAAAAATCAAAAACAAACACGGCAACGAAACTAAAAGAGAGGAGAAAGAGAAGAAAACAATAAACAAAAAAAAAATGAAGGAAAATAGCCGAACGGAGAAACTTGAAATGATTTAATACGCCTCGGATAATGCCGAGTAATTTGTTACGCACAAACTTTTTGAGGACGAGGTTTCGTTGCGCAAGTTCATCCTACCTGCAGAGCTCTGGTACTTAATACTAACCAGTCTGCTTGTTATAGACTATAAAATCCAACATCCATCTAAGCGAACAAACTTGCGAAAGCTTTTCTACTTACTTTCTCCATGCCCTGTCGTTTCCTCTTCTTCCTTTCTTTTTGGGCAAAAATGAAATACTAGAATGGCACAATCATTCATTGCTCAACTCACAATGAAAATGAATGAACACATCGTTGAGGTAATACCTATTTTATTGAAAATCTGAAGAAGAGAACCATTTTTTCGTTCTTTAAAGTTTAAATTGCTCAAAAGTATGGAATCCAAAAAAGGAAGCATCGTGCAAAGGCCGAATGTTAGAATTAATTTGTACATCTGTAACGAAGCGATCGTTTTAATAAAATGACCAAGTATGAAGCTGAGTAAAAAGTTTAAAATTAATAAACAAAAATCGAACAGGTAGATGCAGGTGAGATGTTCGGTTGCTAACTTAATTAGTAAAATTAACGGGGCTGCTCCACATGCCGGAGCTAAGTGCCGTAATATAGGTACATGATAGTTTCCTTGGGGTTGAAACGTTCTTATTATTCATCCAGGATGTGTATACGATAGTTATATACATCCATAATTTCATTCGTGCTAATCTTGTTTCAACAGTATGGACAGGCAGCTATTAAGTCAGTTTATATCGAAAGTCACTGTCCGCTTCTCTGCGGGAGGCTCTTTACGACGGTTAACTACGTCACGCTGCGTAGTAGAACGCATATTAACTTATTACTTACCGATGCGATAATCCTGACCTTGTCACCTGGCTCTACACTCTACAGTGCCTATATGATTACGCAATTTGACAGGTGCAGCTCAACATATTTCGTTATCGATAAATATTTGAAAATTAACTTTCTACCTAAAATAAACTCATTTAGCAACTTGGACACACATACCTATATTATAATGCTATGTTTAACTTGAGGAACAAGATTTCATCTTTTGGGTAAAAAAGAAGAGAATCTCTCTCGGATTTTCTCGGTACATACAGAAAAAAAAAGGTTTTCAAATTATTCGCGGCTCAAAGTTACAAATACATAGGTTTAAGTTTATACACTATATGGGTATCTATATCTATTCGAAATATCAACGCGATGAGATACGACGACAAGAGGAAAGTGAAACGAGATGAGCTGTTTCGTACAGACTCACCTCGATGTATAGACGCACTAAACTCGTACCACTTTGATGATTCACCAATTTACACGGAATAAATTAATAAATTATCCACGCTGTACGGCTGTTGGCAAGTTGGCTTTATTTTCTACGGGGTTTACGCGTGGGCCACGCAGCTTCTAATTGTCTAAATTAATTAACGTGATTAAGCGATCCATTACGATGAACATGAAAACGAGTCAAATAGATTATCTTTTTCGGGGATGCAGGATATCAATCTGATCAAATAGCCAAAACGTAGTTTATATTAATTCTCATTATTCCCTAATTAGAACCACAGTTTGCTACCAGCAATGTATCATTCACAGAATATTAGAAACAAAATTTCTTATCTCAAAAATTTGAGAATAGAAAAAAAGAAAAAAGAAAAAATAATCATGAAACTGTGAATAAATTTCTCATTGAATCTCATATTCCCAATTTCTCATCAATTTTCCACGCAGTTTAGTATATTGGCAGAGTCATTCCAGAATCGTCTTTGGGCTTTTGTATATATTTAGTAAATTTAAATAAGAGCATTGAAACATATCGATAATTCTCCTGCACTTAACTGTCGACAGAATAATTTCATTGGGACCGAAAGAGTCATCGATAAACGAATCAAGGACCTCCTCTTAGAGCCGGGTATACTTTCATTCAGCCGCGACCATACGATAACGTCGAGTCTCTTATCACTTTTAGTATTTAAGGATTCGACCTTTTCTCTCCTCCTATTCCTTTTTCGCGCCTTTTCTTACCCAGGATCGGGTTCTCTCTGATTATTTTTTATTCCACTTAGTTTCGGCGTCTTCTTGCTCGTCTTTTCATTTCACATAACTGGACCAGCCCACACTCGGAATTTGGCCGTCCATCGGACCCTGTGCGGCTGTACACCATATCACGTATACATACGAGTCGTGCTTTCTTCGAGTATCTTCACGTGTACGTGTGTGTATGTGCGTGTGTGTATAAACACGTAACACACATCGATATGTTTATAAATACTCACTTACGGCTTGATTGGTTATTTAAATTTTTCTATGGGAAAAAAACGAACGTCCAATATTCATCTTGAACATTAATTAAAAATATAAACCGTAACTTTAATACCATGAAGGTAATAACACGCGATTTATCGCAGTCTGTATCCCTATTTCCTATTTCCTTATATCTTACATCCTCTATCTTTTTTATCTCTTTATCACTCGTACAGAAAATATGTTCCTAGGTTCGGGGTTAATCACGATTTCTTTCGGTATTACCTAAAAATCATTCCTCAGAACATCTGCCACAAATGTTTAATTGTAATAGCTCATGACTAATGTAAGTAGTAGTAGTAGTAGTAGTAGCATTAGGTAGGTATAAGGCAATAAATTACAACAGCTATAGCTAGAATGAACATTTTTACTTTTACCTCAAAATCATATAATACATATATCTCTAAGCTGTACCTAGCTATCCTGCATATCTACCTACAGTCGAGTTATAAATATTATCGAATTGCGTGTTTCAATCAAGCTCCGAGTCTAGCAATTCGTTAAGAAATATTACCTCGCGCGGGGCAATCTGCGTGAGCAATGAATATTCAGCGACGATTCTTCACTTCTGATTCAATGTATGTACATATGTAGGTACGTATATTCTGTATTATAGTAGCCGATGATCAGCTGCTCCAGGGTATCCTATGCCGTCAACAAAAGACCAGTTTTCAAATGCACAGGGTATACTAGTCGTAGATACATAATTCTGGCTTGCTGCACTGTCTCGGCCAATTTATCCCTGTCACCTTTATCTAACTGCTAATTTGTTCGATAGTACATCTCGTCGAAGTTGTGCTATGTCTATCGCTTTCATTCACCGATAGAAACCAGTCTATATTATATAGTCTCTGCAATGTGATTTAAATGTCACTATATTGCTTCGTTCGAAAACCCTCAAGGCATATGTGATATGGTGCAGCTACTCGTACGTCTCACTCGCTGATAGCGATAAATTAAGTTTCAAACAAGACTCTATGTGGTCCGTTTGAATTCTTTTTTAAATAGCTGACGTAAGTCAAGTATTTGTTAAAGTTTGGCAGGTGTTAAGATGCATCAGGACTGACGCAAAGTGCAGGATAAGATAGAAAAAAGAAAATAATTTAAAAAAAAAGGCTTTTAGTCAGCGGCTAACAAAGTTACACATGTTTCAAGCTAAATCTACAGAAACTCTACGGGTGGTTGAGCTAGGGGTCGAGAAATATATACCGATATTTTTCTATACTCTTGACCAGCGCGAAGATCTATGACCAAATCTCATTTACAATACCCCGCATGGTATACCCCTAGGGAAATGATGATTTATTGATCGGATTTTCGAGATCGTTCTTAGCCAGGAATAACATCGGGTTATTTGATTCATTGCTAGCGTCGTTTGATCAAAAACCCTATAGGTATAGCCGGGGGCTCGTGCAGGTATTTGGAATATCAAAAACCCTTTAGAACCATAATATCGGATCATCCGGAACGATTCGGTTTCGTCATATCTATATATACGTACATATATTTCCATCAATATCATTTATACCATCACGCTTTCGGTCTGAAGGTATATATTATCAATGATCATTACATAGGTAGGTATATATTAGCGTTTAAAAATTCCCATTGATTTTCATCTCATTTACCATAATAATAGAAGATGATCATCGAATTCGTTTATATACCTAAACGAGATGGAAAATATATTAGAAATAAAAGCTCTACGAGCTTTGGTAAAGATTTTCATCTACCGTGACAATCAGGTGAAACCGAATGGACCGATCACCCACCCGGCGGATAATTCGTATTTTTAGGGGGTTAGCCACTCGTTGCGCTGAGAAATCCCTGGGGTGATTTGGCCGCGAGGTCGATGCAACAAAACACCCTAAGGATTCTCAGTGCAACAAGTGGCTATCCCCATAAAAATACGAATCATCCGCCGGGTGGGGGATCGCTCCATTCGGTTTCACCTGATTATCACGGTATACAACTTGTACAACTACCGTCATTACAAGATATAATCTCTCTTACAGAACGAATCCTGGACAGAGTATATTACGCTTCGGGTGTGTTAACGTGTATTATGGTTATAGTTTGTTAAGGCGGTATATACCGTCCGCGAGAAGTCGTAACATTTCGAGTAGAATAACCTGCATATATAGGTATATATATATATATTATATATATGAAGAGTGCTAAGGGCGGCTTAAAGATCCATAGATTGAGTTATAGTCCGGTTTTGAAGACCGGAGGGTATGCAGAGACTGTTGTAAGCCTTACTAAGCTGTATAAATAAACTATTTAATAAATTAATATATCACCACAGGTAGATCTTTAACCAAGGGACAGTTTCGAAGATAATGTCTGCTTTGTAGATTTCAAACTCATCTGGTTTTATTTTTTTATTACATTTTTCTTTTCTTTACTTTACTTTCACGAAAGTGGAGTATAGATCTATACGTATGTATAATATGGAGATAGGGTTGCTCTACTAAGAAGAGAATTTGAATAAATATATCTCGATCGTCGTATAATGACGTAAGATATCGCTAAATGTATATCAGCGGTAAAATATAATTCCCATTGAAATGCACTTGTCGACCCACGTGTGCAGGAGTCAGGACCGAACTCTGGTATTAAAGTCCGGTTGTAATTAAGGCAAATACGCGCTGGGTTTAAAGCGAGCGGTTTAAAACTGCTTACATACGGGTATAAATTGTCCCGTAATTACCAGTGAATCGCTAATTACACGCGTCAATTGGTTGACTCATATGTATGTTTTTTTTTTTTCGTTTTTTTTTTTTAAATTTATTTTATACATTTTTTTTATCGCGGTTTGAGATCCGCGCGAGTTGAACGAGCGTCGCAAGGTTCCATCGAGTTTGCGAATGGGAATAAGAAGTTGCGTTAAGTATACGGTCAGTTCAGAAGTTACTCGCTTCAGAATCACTTTGAAATCCTTCTAATTAGAAAGCAGAATTATCTTGTGCAACGAACTATGTACGTGTATATGGATGCATATTTAAATATACATATACAGAGTGTAGCTGTAGGTACTGCACTTGTGAATGTAAATTACACCGTTACACCTTCTGTTTATTGTGGAATGGCGCGGGGCACGGCACACGCTTTTAACAAGACGCGCCGCGGGGTCACGTATACATACATTATATACATATGTATAACCGTATGCGTGTAACATACGTATATGTAAATGTATGTATGCATGGTAATCCCCTCTTTTCTCTCATCTCTTAACCGATCTCCTCCCAGCTCCCTTTCCTCCCTATGCAGCGTATCACACGTCACCACCTTCGCACACCTTACGTACCTCAAAACCACCTACGCGAAATTGCGTGTTAGTGTCTGCAAGACACGCGTATATCTATCTAAGACGTAAAGAGCGAAGAGAGAAGAGTCATAAGTTTAATGAGAATGTCTTACGATGTAATAATCGTGTGAAATAATTGTCATTATACGCTAGGCTCGTACTACTACACTCGTATGAACAAGCTTGTGTTTTCGTATACATGCATGCGATTTTCACCCCAGAGTTGCCTGGCACAGAAGTTAGGCGGCGCTGGCGGTCGTATACGCTAGGCACGTACAATGCCAGTACGCTACTAGTGTGTGTAGAATTTGTGCATGTATACGACCGCCAGCGCCGCCTAACTTCTGTGTCAGGCAACTCTGGGGTGAAAATCGCATGCATGTATACGAAAACACAAGCTTGTTCATACGAGTGTAGTAGTACGAGCCTAGCGTATACATGCACAAATTCTACACACACTAGTAGCGTACTGGAATTTTACGTGCCTAGCGTATAGGAGAGCTTAGACGCTATTGCATCGGTATAGAGAAAGACAGAAGCAGAGAGATGACTTTAAATAAGGATAAAAACGACGAATAAGGAATAAAAAAAATTGATACTCTATTAGTCAGATCTCGACTGAATGGAAAAAATAACCGAAGAGAAATTCGAACCTCAATAAAATGCAAATGACTCGTTCCAGTTCGGATATGTATACATATATATATGTATATACATATACAGTATACGAATGGTTATTGAGTAGCCGACCGAGTCTTAATTACATCGTACCTAATTGGTTAATTGTTTTTCTATATCTTCGATCGAATCGTATACATCCGATGAAACGCGTAGGTGTAACTCCAGTTCATTTTCCATGCATACCATGAAGAAGCGTACGACGAGGATCCTTTCATATATTGCCGATTTAATTCGTTTAATGGTAGGTGGATGGTTACGGTTATCGACTATATCGTTACGATTATAGTTTTACTCGACTCCTGCGAAACTCCCGTTTGTCGTTTTTTTTATTCGTCATTTTAATCGAGTAGGTAGTAAAATCATGGAAGTAGTAATACAAGTGAGTAAAAATCGTGGAAAGGAAGTCTTAGCTCAGTTTCTTGCGCTGCACTCGCATACCCATACTTTAATTATTTATTTTACTTCGATTTTGCGCTTCCCTTAGCTTCCAGCCTCTCTACACAGTTTTACGATAATTAAATAATTATTATTTATTGCACCTGCAGCACGTTGCGAAAGTCACGAAGGCCTCACATATATGTAGGTACACCCCTCTCCATAAAAAATTCTACCGAGTGAGACGAGGTTCGGTGAATGGAGACGCATCATGCGCATATATATATCGATGTACTACACGGTTGGAGAACGGAAAAATAATATATATTTCTCGAAGTGTGAGTCTTGTTATAGCCTATAGGCCGAGCAAAGAGTCGAAGGCGGGCCAACCCGACTGAGTGCAGGCGTATTACTTTCACTCCAAGTAAAATATAAGACTTTGACAGGCTTGTCTCGTGTTCTTCTTCGTCTTCATCTTCGATGTGACCACACCCACTTAAACGTCACTATAACGTCACTTATCGCTACTTGAACTAATCAAGATCGCATAATGCAAAATTGGCGGCTTTGGCCATTGGAGATCTTCGAATAGATTGAAAAACGAATAGATTTTCATAAATTAGTGCGAAAATTCGCGGCAAAGCATCGAATAGAGTCGAAGTTTGATCCACGTAACGCGCGGATAACAGGAAGAAGAAATATGAGGATAAAGACCAGCAGTAAGGACGAGAAGAAGAAGTCGCGTTCATCAGCGGAGGGCCAGAGCTGCCTGAGGGCCGGCGCTCGACGTGGACCTTAACGAGAGGAGAGACCTGTTGCTTGTAGTAATTAATTGCACAGAGACCTGTGTAAATCAAATTAAATGACAGTTCGGTAGCTCGGACGGATGCCAAAGAAATATTTTAAGTTAAATGAAACTGGGTACCGAGAAAACGAGTCATCGTTCTAGTTGTATCGGCAATAATAATTGATGAAATATCAAAGATCTCAATACACGTCGATATAAAGTACTATGTATATGTATGTACGTATGCGCGTGTTGAATTCGACGCGAAAGGTGCGGTTCGTTAATAAATAAACTTCGAAGTAATTAACATCTTTACAATTATCTCACCGGTTAATTTTATGCATGAATAAAACGAGACGAAATTTTGAAGTAGTGTAGAGGTGCGTATAATACCGAAAGAAAAGAGGAAAAGTAAATCATTTTTACTCGCGTTTTAACGGTACGTATAAGAATTCATTCTCATATATACCTATATACGTATGTGGTACACTGTTAGAAATTTCTATGTGAGTTCCACAAAGCATGTGTTGGAAGCTAATAGGCAAAACATCTAGCCAAAATTCCAATCGGGTATGGTAATTATACAAAACTTTTTTATCGGTATTCCAAACAATTTTGTGAATTCAAGTACAATTTTTGTGTTTTGCGTATAAAAGTTCAGCAAAATCAAAAAATTATTTGGAAATTTACAGAACAAGCTTAGCAATTCACTTTGCTACGCCAAATTTGTAATTTTGCAAAACTTTTGCATATTGGCTTCCATAAATGTGTTGTAAATTCACAATTTTTTTTTACAGTGTAGGTACGCGTTTACATACCTAGATATACGTAGGCATATACCTATACCTATATCCATGTTATATGCATGGTGAAATTTACGCACGGAAAGGACTTGATCCGGGCGTTTCTTTGACGATAAATTCACGCGACTTACTTACGACAAACGACTGGTGAAAGGCCAAAATATTAACGCGTTACTGCAGCTACTGTATATGCATGCAGTATGAACTGGTCTTCGTTTGTACCTTCTAACTACCCTCGGATCCCGAGTGATTGAATGAAATTCGAACATCGAATAAGATCGTTGCAAAAAAAAATGAGAGAAGAGATTTTAATGAGGACAATTTTTGATTGAATTTACTATGAGAATATGCGGGAAAAAAAACACAAATTTCCTTTACATTTTTTATTCGCCTTATACTGCAGGAGGTGGTGTATCTTAATAATCAGTTCGCTCTCAGTTCTCCCCCGCGTTTCACCCCGGGCTATAATTCCCATCGCGTGTGTAATGGGAATTATAGCGTGGGAAAAAGATTGGGCTCTTTTTTTCAAATCAAATTAAAGTGAATTTGAAATTTGAATTTAATAGCGTTGCGCCTCGCCTATAACTACCTCCCGGCACCTTATTTTCTCTCTCTTCACAAATGCCTTATATTTCTTCTCCAACCGCATAATGGCCTCACTCCTACACAACAATATTTCTGGCTACTTGTACCATACACACCGAATGGGTTCTCACAATTCACGATAATTCATATTATTATTATCATTATTCATCTATCACTTATTTTCTTCCCATCAAACGATCAGGACTTGCTCTTGCTCCCCACGTTATACCTATCTTTCTTCTGAATAAAATTAAAAGCGATGAACATACTGAGATTTGATCGTTACGTGAAAGGTAATGCCGATCAAGTAAAGGAATAAATATTTCGCACCTCTAAATAAAGATCTTGTCGGACAAGAATACAAGATGGAAACACGCCGCGTGGTGGCAGGGTAAGCTTGTTCGCAAGATAACCTCAGGTTACAACGCGTGCTTTGCCTGACGTTGTACTACCTGTAGGGTATATACAAATACACTGTGTGTGTATTTATATGCGTACATACATAAGTATAATAATATGTATACACATGTCCGCCCTCTCGCCCGTCTATCCGTCCGTCCATTTCGCACCCACACGAGACGTAGTGGCAAAAAGATCGAAAAATAATGACCCTCTAAAAACAAGAAGGTAGTATGGTGATATGGCGATGGTGGTGGTGGATATAGGCGCGAGAGGAACGATGAGAAACTTTAGAACCAAAGTGGTAAAGTTACAAGCGCGTCCCCGCGAGACGACACCGACAAATTCATTAACTCTTTCTCTTACTTGCACTGCAGGAATACATGCAGGTACATGTACCTGGTATACCGTGCCTAAATAACCCTGCGGCGACTCCAGGGGACGATTCCAAGTACACCAAGCTTCAATTACCTCATACTAATCCGGGTCCTGGCTAGACCTACGTGCACGACGTAATCGAGAAGGCGAAGTTTACATTATACTATAACGTATAGGAGAAGGACTTAGCTAGCTACAATTTACGAGCATAGCATGATGGAATTTCCTATATAGGATTGAATCTGTGATGTGACTACCACAAAATTCCCATCCTTGATCATCATCCACCTGCTGCTGCTGATGCTGCTGCTGCTGCTGCTGCTGCTCACGCTTCGTCTAACGCTTCTGATGTCTTTGCTGATGGTATAATAGCAGCTAAGAAGCCCATGAGGCACAACTGAGAAGAGCCGTTTTATGCCCTCTGGCCATGAAACCAACGGAGGTACCTACTCTGTACCCCGTAGTCAATACCGCTTATGAATTTATGATCTACGTACAGCCGGATCATGACGCTGAATAGGAGGACCTGCTGAGTGCCTTAATGAAAACTAGCCACGGGTCTCTCTGTCCCTGTCATGAGCCGGTTGACTATCGGCTCGTATATTGCAATTAGAATCTGTTAGCTCCTTTCAAACTGCGTTTCGTCATCATCATTTATTCACTTGTCTTATCCCATTCCACTTCTGCCAGAGTTCCAAAACGTCATGTACCTACGTCTCTCGTTAATCGGTCATAGTTAGTCTTGACCTTTCTTCGTTCCCGTATCAATTGATCAATTGATATTCCACGAGTGTTCATATAGTTCAAATTCTTCTCTCTCATTTTAGTGATCTCGCAAAGGTTAAACGGTCATCCGATCTCTTGGGTGGCATTTCCGTCCGTGTCAAATAGCGAAGTCATGATGATGGTAACTATCGTAAGATGAATCATACAGTTCTACATATTTCTTGAGCAGGAAGACGGAGAAAGACAGAGAGGAAGATGAGATGGGATGAGAGTTTGTTTCAACAGTACTAGTACTGCATAACTTCGGCTTGCAGTTTCTCGATTTAACTTCACTGCACGAACGAATTTCGAATTACCAGACTGGTGATTACCAGCCAACTCTGCCTTTGTGCCATCAACTTCCCCGTAGTTTCATCACTTCTTGTGCAAATATAATTATTTTCTGCCCACTAGTACCTACTGGCATAACGTTCTTAACTTTTTCTACTGTACGTCGGAAAGAGGTAGCAGCTTCGTATCTATATGTCTTTATTTCTCTAGATCTTTTGATCAACGGTTGGAACCGTATGGAAGTCAATTATTTTTGCGGAATGTTACAAACGACAAAATTAGTGCACACAGTGAGTGCAGTGTACCTGAAATTGAATTAAAAAAATTAATATATCGACGATGGTTAATGGTAGAGGCGAAAAATCCTGGTAGGCATGACGTTTTATTGCAATGAGCGATACGATCTGGCTCATTATTTTTAATAAGGTCGCGTATAAAGCATTAAAATCACAGAGGAGGATCACATAAAGGAGAATGAAAGATGGCAGCCGGTACGTTGTAGGTGGATACGTGTGACGCATCCTCCCTTTGAATTACGGCTATCACATCCTCGACATACCGTGTGTCCTTAAAGTAATTACAAATAAATCGATACGTCACATAACTACCCGAGCCACGACTCGGGAGTGACACGTCATTATTGGACATTTAATGACGTTCAATGTCCTGCGCGATACCCCCGACTCGTATGGGGTTCCCCGTCACGCGGTAACCACATCCACGTAAATTCAGCGGCAGAACGTCTGACGAATCGTAATTCCACCGGAACTGACTCTGCAGCGAGCGTGGGTCGTCGGAAAGTGCTAGAAGTCGACGATGATATACTTACCGTTAAATAAACCCTTGATTTATAGGTCAATTTGTATTTATTATTCTCCACGGTCGCATCAGGGAAGTCGAAAGTGTCTTCCTGCAGTAGAGTAGGTCTGTAGGTATCTGACAGACGCATGGGTGCCATACAGTGATAATTGTCATTCACGATTTCTTACCATGCGGTTTAAGGGAATTTCATTTTATGAATGAGTCAATAAGGCGTATAATATTCATACTTGTGACAGTTGTTAGGGTAATTTGTTAATTAATGCCTATTCCATTAGACAGAGATCGGGGAACGGGGAACGGGGTCGCCGAAACGGAGGAGGAAAAAAGAAAAAAAAATCGAAGCATATGGTGAAATCGAATTCATTATTGAATTTGAGCATTTCGACCAATCACCATAAATAATCGCCCACACTTGTATATAGATATAATACACAGCGGGTATATCTGACTTATAAATTTCTGGCCCCCATTAAAAGAGTCACTTAAAAGACGATGATATAAATTAGAAGGAAATCGTTATCCGATTGATTGCGATCGAAATCCGCTCTGCCCTTTTTCGGCTATCTCACTTTTTTAGCCGTACGAAACTCGCCTCTAAAACCGTCTTCACATTAATCGAATGCTTTTGGCCTCGATTATAGATTTACACGCACCTATACCCACCTATGAAATACATCCATATAAAAGTCGTATCATGTTTATTCTCAGGTATTAAGTATAATAAAGACTATACCTACCGATATACCTATCGTTGATACAACCCATGTTTATACACACGGTGTAACCATACACCCGTCTATGGTGCAGGATATGACAAAGGAGTTGAAGCGAGTCGAAGCTCAAGCACGTATTAAATCCCGATGAACACTTTCCAGCTCTTCCAGGTTCCTGGAGAGCCTTGAAAGCACTGTCTACCGCATCTTTGAAACACTATACACGTAGCATCACCTTGCCACATGCAGTTGCCACGTCCAATGTATCGAGCCATACTCTTATTAGTTAGTACTATTCCACCGCAAGTATCTTGTTATGGTAAGATCGAGTGTCTCCCTTCGCCTGAACCACAGCCGCTCTTTGCCGCAGGGGCTTTTTCGTCAGTGGTACCCTTTCTCGGGGGCTTCATGCCTTCGTAATTATTCTTAAGCTTTTTAAACGCGAATAACTGCCTGGACAGAGGACTGGACCTTGTTACAGATGTCGAGAACCACTGTGAAAAGCGAGAACGAGAGGTACAGTGTTGATTTACTGAGAGTCTCGTGGTTTCGCCAACACTACAAACACTCTTCTACATACACCCTTCAGCAGCAGATGATACGATAGGCGAGGTTCTTATTCAGAAAAAAGATTTCGGATTGGGAGATAGTTGATGAAAAAAATCCATTTTTTCTTTTCCGTAATCGGATTTTGCAAACGTTGATGTTGCATTGGCGATGAACGAGGAGTTTCGCGCGGTCCAAATATGGCCGTGGGGCCCTTGGAGGCAACTAGTTACCAGCGCAATTTACAGCTGAAATGAATTTATAGAAAGCTTTGCTCATAAAACGAGGCGCCCGCCAGCGAAACGATAAATTTTCCCGTTACTGTCCCTCGACAGCAAACGCCCGGGCGCCGCCCTATAGCTGCGACGTAAATGTTTCGCATAAATCTAGCTCCGTTTTGCTAATGATTATACCACACCGCTCCATTGTGCTTCGGGCAATTTCTATCTGTGGGCTAAAGACGCCGGAAGTTCCGGTCCCTGCAGTTTCATCAATCAATAACACATCGCCCTCTCCACGTACGGTACGTATCGCTTGACTTTCAACCCGGATTCATCCGTTACTCCTCATAATACAGGAACTAAGCGCAATAATGTATCGTCGAAGATACGGGGAAGTGGCCAAAACCCTGGTAGTAAAAGTTGTGAAGGGTACAACTTTGTTCGAACTTGAATTCCGACATTTAATCGAACAAATCGCGCCTCACAATTCAACTTTGATTGGAAACGAGCTGATCGTGTTCGCGAAGTTGAAACGTGTGCATCATATGGCATCTAGTCGCTTTCAAGAATATCATTCGAAAGTCCTAGACAGGATGAGAAAAAGCGTTGCGTGCTCTGCCTACACATTTATAAAAACCGGAGTAAATGGAGTTCAGAACTGTCGGAGTACACCGAGGTCTCTGTACCTACTACTACTTTTACTCTGGTCAACCTGATGCCCAAGAGAAATGAAACGAGCGGTTGATCCTTGCAAGAGATCAAACATGGACGGCATATAATCCT
This sequence comes from Tenthredo livida, assembly GCA_963992785.1. Lineage (NCBI taxonomy): Eukaryota > Metazoa > Arthropoda > Insecta > Hymenoptera > Tenthredinidae > Tenthredo > Tenthredo livida. The sequence goes on from OZ023066.1 coordinate 5,804,424, forward strand.
CGAAGCAACGTGAGCGCAAGATAGAATATATCTGATCATGAGATCGGATCGTTGATTTATAAGGCACTTCTAGATGGCTATCAGGATCTTCGACCGTCTCCGCATGTTTGCCTCATCTACGCGTCTCCTCGATCTTCGCGTGTGTTGTGACGCTGTCAATTTGCCTGGCACGCGACGCTCTTCAGAGATGAGCAATTCTCAGCTCCTGGTTTCACCGCGTTTTAGATACAGTTACGCGATAAACGGCAATCCTACTACTATTATACTCGGCATTTCTTGATAAGATGGAAAATAATTAGCAAACTATTGTTAGAAATTGCATCCAAATACGGAGTGACGTGGTGTGAGTTATTATTGGATCGTTTGAACCGCGATAATCACGACTCGACACCGTTTTCAAGTTAACGTGATATGGCAGCTCCATGATGATGGCATGGCGCTCATCCGAGGAGGGATATGGATCAAGCCGATGAGACAGGCGAACTCGTAGGCGTAAAATCATAATAATAAATAATAAAAATTTCAAGCGAACAGTAACTCATTGCACACAGGGTCCCATAGCACTGTCCAACGAAGCTCGATGGAACACGACGAAACACGAGGAACGAGCTAAGCAATTAATTGCACTCACGCTTTGCTACACTCGACCAGCCGTAAATTAATATGATAGAAAGACTCGCCAGTCGCCACATATAACCTGCAGATCGCGTCTCAAGTGGGCCCACACGTTTTAGTGTATGTATTATATTATATCCTCTCTTTCCTCCTCACTTATTCTCTATAATATGTGTATGAGAGATCATTATATGAGACTAGCGGTCAATTCCTCGTATATAAGGTAAAAAAAAGGAAGAAATTAACCGCGCCAATTAGGGTTGATCGAATTAACAAGATTTTGTTATTTGGCTATTATACTCGCGTGAGAAAGCCCCTTGGCTCTTGAAGGACCTATTATCTTTTATCGTGAAAGTTATATACGGTGCAGCTCATTCTTATTGGGCAATTTCAAAGATAGTTCGATGAGACAAACGCGCTTGATTGACACCAATTATGCGGTCAGTCTAATGAAATTTACCAACATCAACGCGTGAGAAAACAATTTTTCGAAGATTGGTTTTTTCGTCGCTATAAGAACGATGATGCGTTATTAAGCCATATGATAAGGCAGAAAAAGAGAACATAATTAATAGTAGATATGCAAGCTGGAGGGTACAGGGAGTGTAGAGATTCTCTTAGAAGAAGAAGAAGCAGCCTGCCTGGGTTCAAACTTGAAACCCCTATAACGATGAAACCTCAATTAATTACGATTCGCCACATAAACGGAGGAGATTTGAAGCTGTAAAGCCGATTGCTGCACTTGACTCCATCTGGATTAGGGAACAATGAGACCCGCATGTGAGGCGGACGGGTGAATTGCGATAACGCAAAATGTCAGGGACACACGCGAGGGAGATAAAGAGGTGATCTTTATACCGTACCCTGCAATTCGCGTGGGTCTGAAAGGTTCGCGCGGCAACTAATCGCAGATACTGCGAGTTTTGCATGGAACCGCAGTTAGTTCGCCAGAGTCCAGAGGCTCGCAGACGAATCTTAATCGAACATAAATTCAAACATACAATCTTCTATTTGCTATAATATCCCTTTCCTCAAATATTCGAACAAAGAATTCAACCTTGCCTTTATAATTACAATCGATTCAGTATGCAAAACGAAATATATTTCGCAAAATTAAATCGTCACACTTACGTTCATTCTTAATTAACCTTTTTAAAAAACAACTCTTCTTTTTTTCCCATTTTTCTCCATAGGAAGTAGAGAAGCTGCGTTTACATACGCCATAAGCTCCGCCGGTGTGACATACACAGTAACTGCAGCTTGCAGTCGGGGTAACATTACAGCTTGTGGTTGTGAATCGGCTATAAGGTGGGCATTAAAAAATCTACATCTATAACAGTAGAAATTTTTTTTTTTTGTTTAAAATTTTCTTTTAATTCACAAACGATATAAATTCTGTTTATCATTTGCCACAGAACCAGCAAAGAACTAGTTCCTAGCGGCTGGCAATGGGGCGGCTGCAGTGCCGACGTTACATACGGCATGAGGTGAGTTTTATCTCTTCTCTTTTTACCTGCTATCTTTTACTTTAAAGTAACATACTGCGCGAGAGCTGTGTAACCAGAATTATTACAGATGTATTGCTATAGGTGGACGCGCGTGCGCGCTTATACTAAATCTAAAGTCAGCATCACTTACACACATACAAATACACATATACGAACGATGTACCCTCTCCAGCTCATCGTAAAGGTGTATAATCATATTTATCAGCGCGATAAGTTCACTCGTTATTCGCTCCAAGTGCGTACTGAGATCTATAAGGGGCGTTCAAATTTCACGAGCTATAATTGTATACATATATACAAATTTATGTATAATTTATCGTTACATATGTATATGTATATGTGTATGACTTTAACAGATTACACTGATTGTTGCATACTTTATCACGTTCTAAAAGAATAATTTTAACGATAGGTTCGCGCGTAGGTTTCTTGACGCGAGGGAAATCGAGGGTGATGCTAGAAGCCTGATGAATCTTCACAATAACAAGGCTGGACGAAAGGTAAGAATTTTTAACATCGTTTTTCTCTTTTTCAAAGTCAATTTCAATAGTTGCAAATTGACACTGGGATTTGATCATATCTTTTGCGATTTAGTTTGAGTACCTATTACCTTATGCACCATACAGCAATATAAAACTTAGCAATCTTGAAACTTTCGGATATCAACGGATCTCAAATTCACCTGACTAAACCGTCTTCCTGCAATCAATGGCTCGAAGATGTAAGACGAACACTTTTTGTTTACGGTTACCGATGCATCGACCAGACTCAGAATAGTATATTGCCCATGGGATCGGGGATATCGCGAGCATTGATCAGTGAGCATGAAAGTGAGATAGGATCGTTAGTTTCGCGTTCAGTATTATAGCTGTATAGGTATATAGGTATTGATTACAGTTTTGGTTTTGGCATTGGTCTTTATAGTCAAGGTGTCGATAAAGCGAAAAATGCGAGAACTAAGTAGCTGGACGAGTCAATTTTATCGTTCTACTAAGTCGATTCAACAACCATTTAAGAACATGCGGTCACACATACTGCGGATATACTTTATCGGGGTTTTATGGTGCCGCAAATCGCGAGAATATATGCATTGAAAGTCTTATGCGCTTTGATCTGCAGGCGTCGAAGACGCGTTACCTTATAAGATTGAAGGCAAACGAGTGAATTGAAAGCTGGAAGTACATAAAGGCGAATTATAGCTAAACTGGAATGTTGAATGGAATAAAGGCCGGCTTTAACAAGCTTGTAAACTACGTAAAGTATATCTGAACACCTGATTTCAACACTTAACAATGTCCAAGCGGTGGTAAGACAGAAGACTTATACGATAACCATTTCACTTGCTCCAAAAGGCTGAAATAAAGATACTGGTCATACATACATGCATATACCTATCTTTAAAGAATCGCATTTTTTACGCCGATTAAACCGCGAAAAAATCATGTACATTCGCATGTCGCTGAACAAGTGAGATGGCAATCATAATGTGCCAAAAGTTTGCCAAATAATTGGACATGTTTGAAATCTCATGAACAAATGGAGAAAAGCTCATAACGCAATAAGACATAACGCGTAATGCAAGCCAAGTTCTGAATATTAACGAGAAATAACTTCACTGATGCAGTCTGGGACGCATATATATGCATACCTATGCACCAGCTCAAACCATAGGTATATACGAGATATACTACAGAGTGCGTGCTTGCGAGTAGGTACCCAGATATCGCTTACTCAGTCGATTCCCAGACACCATCAATACTGATTTATTGCCCAATAACCACCAGCCAATCACGTCCAAGAGACAATGTCGTTCCCTCGTGTATCTCACCGCAGTTATCACCACGCAACGATATACCAATTAAAAAAATTCTGTTATCTCTATTTATGTCTGTCTATGGGTTCGAAGTATGCACATCATATTATTATGTCATGGATGGGCAGTTTTTCCGAAGAAAAATCTATAGACGAAATAAATATCCGTATAAGCATTGTATTTTATATTGTTGTAAATGGTGTTTGTCCATGATTTATGTGTGTTTGATTAACCCCCGCTTATTATAAATTAATGGTGTACCTGTAGGTGTGTATCTGTCGCGTAATTTATAACGGATGGGTTGATAATTGACTATTTTTTTCTTTGATTTGAGATCGTGAAGGCCCTGCTACAAACGGAATGTAAGTGCCATGGAATTTCCGGTTCCTGCACGGTCAGAACCTGCTGGCGAAAGTTACCGAGCTTCCGACAGATCGGCGATGCTCTAATGAAAAAATATTACCGGGCGCGTCCCGTCATGGCCATAACACCGCCCCCGCCGCCGACAATACAGGTAAGAAAAGAAGTTTACGGAAAAAATAGAAATAAAATAAACGAACAAAAATCAAAACCGATGGGATAAAATGATATTTAAAATCGTATGTGTTATTCTTATTTTCAGAGTTCACAGACTCTGTCCGATTCCCCGTTGTCGGATACGACACCGATTTTAGGAAACGATGCGAAGACACAAGGGAAACCAAACGACCCGAGTAAATCGCGTAGCGAAAGAAGACCCCCAAAAAAATCTAACAAACCACGAAGGCCACACTTGGTGCTGAAGAGGCCGAGAGCGAGCGGAGGACCTGGACATGGACCAAAACGGATCCCGAAACGAAGTGAGCTCGTGTATCTCCAGCCGTCGCCCAATTACTGCGAGCCAGACCTGGCCCACGGCAGCTTTGGCACGCAAGGCCGCACCTGCAATCGTACTAGCAGAGGTGAGCAGGGATGCTCTTCGGGAAACGATAATAGCCAGTTTCTTAACTCGAATCTTCGTAAGACTGAATGTCCCAACGTGATTTCCTACTCGATTAACCAATTCGCATTAACTCTCGCATTTCGTATCTATCGAACTTTGGAACGCACATTTCCGCATCCGGAACAAATTCTTTGAAATTTTGTTCACATCTCGATAATCTCAAAATTCGAAATTCGAAATGGCAGTCGGAATTCGCGGATAGTATATTTTTCGTCATGATGTGCTTATATGAGCTTATGATATACTTAACTTGATTACGGGACAATTTCCTCGTCTTTTTTTCTCCAATTTCTTTAATTTCGTTTTCTTTCAGGAACAGATGGCTGCGATTTGATGTGCTGTGGTCGAGGCTACAACACCCACCAATACACAAAAGTCTTCCAATGTCGCTGCAAGTTCCATTGGTGCTGTTTGGTAAAATGTGACACGTGTACAGATCGCATCGAAGAATACACGTGCAAGTAGTAGGTGTAATCGCAATTAGAAAAGAAAAAAGAGAAAGAAAGAAAGAAAAAAAGAGAAACGCAGATTCACACTGTTTTTTTTGTTTTTTCTTCTTCTTTTTTCTCCAATATTCGCGAATATACCTACTACATGCGTCGAGAGACGCGAGCTGATAAATTATTTTTTGCTGCTAATAGACAAATTTCTCAATAATGATAAATATAATATAATTAATGTATAGTTTCAAGTATGAATGCAATTTCTACGTGTGTTATATAAGTGCAGCCACGAGATTTGCGAAGACGATTATGTATTTCACGTATATATATGTATACTGTATAGGTACTTGAAACAGAAACCAAAAACTTATAGATCTGTTAATATCTATATATAGATAAAATATGTAATTATTGTGTGTATCTATATAGGAATAATATTATATATTATATAATTGAAGATGAATTAAATAAATTGATAAAATTATTATTATCATTATTATGTATTATTATGTATTGTAGATTTTAGCAAAACGGGGAAATCGTTTCTCCGATTCTCAGGGACTGTATAAAAAATTATGCATTACAGTCCGTCTAAGATATAGAGCATTACTAATTGAGCTAAATTGGACGATTAACTTTAGTGAATTATAGTGTATGGCTATGTACTTTTAAATGATGTATAGAATGTAGGTATACATAATATATGTACTTAATTAATCTGTGACCATAGATTACATGACATTAGACTGTATGATATAAGAGGTTCATTATTTTACTGAAAAGAGTCCTTTATAACAATATGTACCAGCGATTAGATGTTAAATGATTAAAAAAAAATGAAAAAAAAATGAAAAAGGAAAAAAAAAACTATTAAAACCTAATTATCGTGTTTCATATAGCGTACTACGTAAATTATTATTTATTAAAAAACGCGAATATATTATGATCTAGATGTATACTCAACATATACGTAAATAATGTAATGTCTCGTCGTCGATTAATATACTATTATATTATACATATTGTAAAGCAAAATTGCACAGACTTGATTATTTATTTAAAAAAAGAAAAAAAAAAAAATAAAAACCACCCCATGCACTGCGATGCACTGCACCATGTATATAGAATATAAATTACAAATGAGAAAAAGGCGTTAAATTTAAATTCCACATTCGCTGGATCATGGCATCTCTGTTTTCCAATACACTTAGCGACATTACGTCTAAAACAGAAGAATTTTTTTCATTCATTATCGGGAAGAAAAAATTGAATGATACCTACGAGCTTTATTATACTAACATATCGTGAAAGAAGACAACAGTCGATAAGTTAGTGAAACTTTCACGTACCTTGCGTCTGAAGATACTCTTCGATCGGGGATTTGAAGACAGAAACTGGTACTGCCATGTTGACTCGAGGAAAGAGAGCTTTTCTACCAGCAGAAGTCGCATTGCATACTACAATTCCCACAAGCTCACCCCTTGGGTAGGAGACAACCGGACCGCCACTAGTGCCGCTCTGGATGCAGCATGATGTTTGCAGCATCCCGGCGGACACATGAGATACTTTACCACGAGTTATCGTGGGAAACATTAGAGGCTGATCTCGCGAAGAGATTAAAGGAAAACCCGCACACACGACTTCGTCACCTAGAATAGATGTTTTTCTCTTTTTTTTCTCTTTGTTTTTTTTTTTTGTCGTGTAGATTTGAATTTTTTCGCAAACTTTAATGAGCACGTGCTAGATTCACATAATGGATCCTCCCTAGTTGGCTTTTCAGAATTAATTTCGGCAACTGCTTCCATGCTTCAAAACTAAACTACATCAAAATTAATATAATGTGTCGAGTTTGCAGAGTGTAGGATTTTCCAACCGCGTGGAATAATAAATAATACAACATGCGGACTGGAATGAAATTGATTTTTGAAAACTTCATTTCAAGTCTTGAGGGTTGGAGAATCACTTTATTGCCGCAAAACTGCGCTAAACTAAAATTTATCCAAATAGAATTTGCAGAATACAGAATCGCGAGACGCAGATAAACCCGATTTTAATTATAGACAAATAAGAACCGCGCGCTGTTCATTAAAGTGAAACAAATTGGTTGATTCAATATTTTAAAGATTGAGGATTACAAAAAGGTGTGATATGAAGAGGAAATCACTTCACGTGCAAATCGTTTATTTTCGATTCTATTCGTTTCATTTTTAATCCCAAGCTTTCATAAAATGAATTCACCAATTCTTTTCGGTTTTGTAGTGTAGCACAGAGGATGAAGTGAGGTTAAAGAAATGTATTTACCACCAATTGAATATATAAAAAGATTCAATTGTCAGTTTTCAGCTAAAGATCTGAAAAAAAATCACTCCGACTAAAATACTCCCGAAACATCGCAACAATCGACACAACAAAGACGCCTTATTCTATGCAACCTGTATACCATGTCAAAACCATCACGTTCAACCATGCCCTCGGTTGAATAAAGGTCTGTAAGATGGCGCCATCGAGTTAGCTAGAAAGTTGCTCTACCCCGTTACAATCTCTCGAACTAACTTTGCCGTCAACAAGCGAGCGGGAATCGATTCAAATTTTCTCTGGCATTGAATTTTTGAGTTATAGATTCTCGAACTGAATAAAAAAAAGTTTGGTGGAATTAGGATGCAAAAAATTGCATTTTAACCGAAATTTTTAGCCGTAACTCGCTCAGAATAACGTCTTTACACTTTAGACCATCACCGTGTTTTTTGAAAAACAGGCCTTCCTTTTTGTTCGGTAAAAGAAACTGCACAGTTCTGACTAAATAATGGTGACCATAAAAGTAAAAAATAGTTTTTGAACATATAAAGATCGTCTGAGGAAAAAAAAACTCACTTTTACGAATCAACGAGTTGCCCATAGGTAAATTCCATAAAGATGATAATTCCTGTGGATTTACACGCACGATGGCTAAATCGTAGCATTTTTCGCCAGGCGTTTTATAGACTAATTCACCCCGTGTAGAAAAATTCGGATTTCTTATTGTGATTCTGCTTTTGGGTGCCTTGGAAGAATAATGATAATTGTTATTGATTATCAAATATCAAAAAAAAAAACAAAAAAAAATCAGACGTTTGAATAACGAGTCGTAATTTAATCGTATCATGTCACTCGTAGCTCGTTATTAAATTTAAATTTGTCTCTCAAAATCGCAATCGGCAGTCTTATAAATACGAGCTATAAGAAAGAGATTTCAATATTCACCTCTTTGACGACGTGTGAACAGGTCAAGAAAATTCCCATAGTTTTGTCCACTAATACGCCAGAACCCCAGCCAGATCCGCATCTAACAACGACCACACTTTTGTCCAGAAGTTCTTTACGAGTCGTGAAAAACAAAGATGAACCATACATGCTTTTATTCTAAGCGAACTTTTGGCCCTGGGCTGAGATCGCATACACTCAAATATATTTACCTACGTACTCAAAAAAAAAAAAAAAGAAAAAAAAAAACGCGAGAAATTTCCAAGCACGTAATATGAAATACGTTGTGGCAGGTGGAAAATTTTTATTCACGTATCAATTGCTCATTGATTGATTGAAAAATGAAAAACAAAAGTTGGTGGGTACCTGCAAGCACAGATTTCAAAAAGCGAAAAAAATATATAAGTGTAGCCGGCATCAGGATAGATTGCGGTATCTCGAAAAACGTGGTGAGAAATCTCTCAAAAAAAAAGTCAGTTCATTCAGTTGGTATCCCCATGCAGATGATCAAGTGCAATTTACTCACCGACTATACCTGAACCGGAAATGGGTGACGTAAGATTGATGTTTTCGTCAGGAGGATTGAGGACCCGATGTAAACACGGAAGTAAACTCACCCCTAAAGTATAACCGACCCATTCACCTCGACACCAACTCAGCGGGGCAACCACAATACCACAGACTGATCTGTGCCCGCTATGAAAATGTTCGCTACTTAATGTCTGATCTAACGATATTAATCAGTCGCAAAAGCTATAGCTAATTATGAGTCGCAGAATTAACGACATCGTCGTAAATTTCCTTACGACCTTATCTCATCGAATAACGATAAGATCAATTACGTGAACCGTATAATTATTCAACGCAAGAGCGACTGAAGGTTTCATTTTTTTCTGTGGAAAATATTTGCTAAAATGCTGTGCTAAAATATTTGCAGAAAACTTAACAGGTCATACTGAAAATTTATTTTCGATATAGTATGCGTAAAATTCCATTTTACGCACACTGTGTCGAAATAGTATATTACGCACCTGTTGCATAATGTGCTATTTCGTTTATAAACCCACCTTTTATATCTGATAAAGATGGGTCCTCCTTCGCAGCCGATAACGGCGTTAGCATCGGTCAGAAGGAGCGACTTTGCTGGACCCAAGACATTGCTGACTACACCGTTGGCCACGGAGTTCATAAAGACTGGATTCCCGAAAGGTGTTGATTCGATTTCTACTTCCTGTCCCCTCTGAGGCGTCGCTAATATTCTTGTAAAATTTCTTAGGGCGTCTTGAGGCTCGGAAATAGTCGATTCGATCGTATCATTGCAGTCTTCAATCTTGAGCAGAAGTAGCAGTGAAAATAACTCCTTGTCAGGGACTGCGACGTTGTCTCCTCGAGGAGCTTCGGAAAACCTCCAGGAGGATAGGATTCCTTCAAAAACTTCTACGAGCAGCGGGCATTTCCAAGCCGCAGCTAAATGGGCCTTGTTGGTTCTAAAGGTTGTGGATTTTGGGCGACGAGCTTCATCTGAACTCTTGTTCACGTTGGGAATAACTTTGGCACCGCAACACGGCGGAGAATTGATTTCAGCATCTCCAGCCTCCCATGAGACAGAAAACTCCGGAGATTTTACAACCCTTTCGTTTCGTTTCGTCAAGACTCCTACCTTCAAATCATCTGTAAGCGATCGCAAATCGTCACTCTGTAATACCAATGGCTCCAGCAAACTGCCATGTGCCAACACCCAGTTCTTGGAAATCAAAGTGCCGGAACAGCTGAAGGGGTTTTTCGAAGAATCCAGTGTATAAGATACCAGAACGCTCCTTGGCTCCATCTGGAACATCAGGATCAATCCCAATTAAATATCTTCAAACGATATTCTCAAGCTGAGTCAAGTACTGCGGATTATCATTGGCGAAAATTTAAGGTCTATTTTTAACGATTGCAGGTCGTTCTTTTTCAAAGTAACAAAAGATGATGGGATGTTCTCATGCGGAGTCATGCCTCTGCATTATGTTTATGAATAAATCTACAAAAATTCATTCATTTCTTTGGGATGAGTCAAAAATTTCTACACGTTCAACGCATGTCTTCAGAGTTCATTCAGCATATCTACGATACAAGTTCAAGTTTTGCCTAACTCGGATTCCCTGTCGCATGTAAGGATAGAGATTCAGGAAGATATGGTTGCAGGGGTACTTTTGCTGACATATGAATTGAAGCTGAGAAAAAAGCATGAATAAATGAATAAATGGAGGATCAGGGAGATGCTTTTCCTGCTGCTCGACCTCCTTGACGTCCTCTTAAAGGCTGTATGTATCTAGAGTTACGCATCAAGATGGGGTAATTGGCGGCGGTCATAACAATTGCAGCAAACAAGGGAAAGAATCCAGATCAAATTAATAACTCATCATGTACCAAGCACTAAGCACCAGGCACGATTATACTCAGGATTGTTATTAATCATTCAATTGCAATGGCAATGGTAATGGCAACAGCGACAATTAGTGGGAAGATGAGTGAAAAAAAAAACGTTATTTCATTCTATAGAACGGAATAATTGCGTCACTTTTTCATTATTGTTTCAATCAGTATTAGGCAGTGATCAGATCACAAAGAGCAACAGAAGAACTACTTGATTTGTCTGACTCTAAAATGGTACCAAAAAAACGAAGAAAAAGAAAGAAAAAGAAGACAACAAAAAACGAAGAGAATCAATTTAATAGAATTTACTGATGAATCGCAACGTTGACGACATAAGACTCCAGACTGTAGTACATACCAGCAAACTTTGCGAGAATCTGGTTAACTTTTAAACTTGAACTGACCTCTTTGAGGCCATTCGTACGTCACTCTTTAAAGCTGTTGCCTGACAGATGTTACGTTTTTAAGTTCGTCCGAAACGACCGCCCTCATCTCAATGTCATATTTACACGTGACGTCAAAGTATACACTTTACGTCAGCAAATGTCATCCTTATGACGACCAATCGGAAGATTATGAGATTATATTGACTTCTCCGAGGATGTAAGCAGAAGTAACTTGTTCGGCATTTGCCTAGATCGTTTATTTTTTCTTTTTTTTCTTTTTGGTTTAGTTATCTACGTAACAGCGTCCCTCCCCTTCTCTAAATAAATATGGCATGATTGTAATTAACCCATTTTAAACCTTTAATTACAAATTTAATGATATACCGCGTACCGCATGACTCACGATTATTTCGATCATGTGTTTGCAAGTCATTCATAATTGTCTGGTTCTAGATGTTCGATTTAATAACATACGATCTTACAATGTATGACTCATGGACTCCTCAGGCCATTTTAGCGAGATCATGGATCCCGCGGAACGTGAACCGAACCACGTGTTTGCTATTGTTCAAATGGAATCTGGGAATCTGATCTCAGAGATTATCTCATACAGCGAGAACTGGCTACAGTCGTAATTGTCAGAGACCCCAATCTCAAGAATCCTTCGTCATCCAGTCGGAGGACAATCATCATTATTTCAGGAACAGAATAAATCAACAGCGTCGTCGTTCAATACACGCTGGATCAAAATTAGTGACGTCGGTAATAATTCGTCCGAAAAAAGACTGTCGTGCAAATTTCCCGATTCTGATGCAACACGGAGATATTTTCCATAGATCGCAGAGCTCTTCGTCAAACGTTTCATCCATCAGATCGAGAACCTTTCACATTGATCATTGGGATTCTGAAATGGCACCAAAAGAGAGTATTCGCAATATTCCTGATCATGAGCTTAGATCTCAAGACTTCGTTCAGTTTCAGGTTTAAAGCTTGGAACGACATGCAGGCCGAGTGGTGCAGGCCGGGTAGAGTATACCGGAACGAGTACAGCAACCAGTTTTGGTGCAACAGAAGGAAAATCCAGTTAATTCCAGGTGCGACAAGTGGAGTTTGAAACGCAGCCCGTAATTTTAAAACTGCTTTCAATCAGTACTCAACCGTTCGACATATCGCCGATAATTATTAGTTGATGTTTAGAAGGGAAACTGAGCCGGTGCAGGTTGAGACGAGACGTCCATTCACTTCAGATCTGAAACTATCATAACCGATAAATCCGTCCAAGATTCATTTCGTACAGACGTTTGAACCGGGTTTCTTCTGCCCCAGTTCTCATCGCAGGTTAAACAAATCCGTGTGAACAGTTTGAACCGTTGCTAAACTACAAGGGTCGAAGGACGATAGACGGAAGATGAAATAGTGGATCGTACCGAAGATCACTCGTCATCAATAATATGAGATAGTATAAAGTCTAAGAATAGCTGATAATATAAGTACTTTCCCAGCTGGGAATACAGTCATGAAGTAATAACATCTGCCTACAGCAATAACAGCGAGAGGAAAGACGCGCAAATCTCATACGTGGATCAGCAGGTGAGCAGAACGGAGGTAGTATCTTTGACGAGATCAAGGATGTGTATTCCGCGGAGCGAAACTTGCTTTTATTCTGCTAATTATGATCTTACGAGCGAAGCAGTGAGTCCGAGGAAGGATGGATCTCATTTGAGAGTCTGATCAGAGCTCGAGGGTATCGGTACCTCATGAGAATAAAAATCTGCGACGACGTAATCGCAAATAATCCCTGGCGTTGTCGAGGTTCCATGTAATGGAACATGAAACCCGATTTGTGAAATGGATTGATGGCGTCAATGATTTGAAAGGGTTGAGGATATAAATGTGAGAACTCGACCATGTGAGCAACTTTGTAAGAGGACAGAAGAGAAATTAAGAGATATACCCTTTGGGTATGTAAAACGTCGATAAGATCTGCACTTTTTATTGAGGTCTAATTTGGAGCAATCTGTTCGACAGATCGCTGTCAAAATGAGAAAGCGGTTAATAATTCTCTGGTCCATTAAATCACGTTCTATAAATAGTGCCCGGCTCAGGATCGGAAAAGGAGATCATAAAACAATACCTTACGGTCGGTATATAGCATGCTGTGGTCGGCTCTTACGTCATTCGACGAAAAAATTTCAAAAACAACTATAACAGAGCCAATTTTACGGGGGGCAGAGAGGATCGGCCCCGAGGGTCAACAGGCATCGTTTTACATTCGAGTTTTAGAAGAGTTGAAAACAGGATGTTCAACGTCACAGTATAAAAATTGAATTTATATTTCATCAGTTTCGACCGATTTCAAAGGACGGTAACGGATCTTTCTGCAGGCTATAGCGATGGTGGAAGAAAACTGTTTCCTTCGGTTTGCAAATAGCGATCGAAGGAGGTAAAACACACGCATAGACAGACGCCTTTGAAAGGCCGATGGCGTGTTCGAACGGTGGCGAGTGAAAAACTAGATAAAACATAATGGCGCCCGCCGGTGCCAAGCAGTCTACGTGTGCCCTGCAAAAACCGGTCGGACAACTCGCCCTTATAGATCTATAGATCTTACGATCTTACGATCTACAGATATATAGATCCATAGGCTATACCGGGGCTATAGCCATCTGCGTATAACTACGTGGACAAGCTCGCGGCTCAGCCGACCGCGCGGCACTTTTCTCGTTGCGATCTCTCACGCCTTTTCGATTTTCTTTTTGCTTTTGATTTTCGCTTTTTATTTCTCTCTCTCTCTCTTTCTCTCTCTTTATTCTATCCCTTTGATTTTCCATCGCCACGCCTCGGACGGCCACCCCATACTTCTTCTTCTTCTTCTTCTTCTTCTTCTACCCGGGCGAAGATTCTTGGAATTATATCGATTGACCGCGCGGCTTTAGAATGTGAATAAAAGTTGTCAATTTATCAATGGAACCACCCTGCGCAATAAGGCGAAATTGATTTTCGTCGAATCCCCCGTTTCCTGGAACGAGAATATATAATAATTACGATGAAAGTTATGAAGACTACTATGTAGTATGGAAAGATGGAGCGATATAACCGACGTGTAGGTATACCATACTGAGAGAAAAACCTTTTCTCACCGTTTTAGAAAGTCCGATTCCCCGCGAACGGAACTTACCGTTTAAAGTTCGGCTTAATTGGTACTTGGCATAATTACTGCCGAGTTTATAATTGGACGATAAGATAAGATAAGATAAGTTAAGATAGTATAATATGAGATAAGATGAAATCAAGTCTCGATCTGGCAGTCGTCAGACTCGAAGAACCCATCTGGGCTGGGCTGGACCACCGGAGTGATGCAATCGCGAGTCCCGAGACCAGGTGGTACCTACGCAAGACTCCTATACCGAGGTTTCTAAGGATGCCATAACGAGATCAAATAGTAAATTGATCTTTTAATCACGGCCAACAAGTTTCTAACTGGACTGCGGTACTTTTAATTTTATCATTTTATTCAACTACCAGCTGACCGTAATATATCTACTAGATGGATAGATATATATATATATATATACATACACAACGATTTGTATCCCACGTTATTAGATTCTAATCAATTTTCTAATTACTATTATAAAGAGTAATAATAATCCACTCGAAATATTATACACCGTTATAATATCACGAGATGATAGAAAGAGAGAAATGTAGAAAGAGAGGGAAAAATTGGCGATAAATCTGTCCGCCTTAAAACCGAGATAGCCTATCGGTGGCGGGATGCTGTACTGCGAACCAGCACTGATCGTGAGTATATAGACGGTTAGAGCCGGGTGAGCTGAGCTGGCTGGAGACTGGAGAGAGGATCTCCGTGCGTCGGTGCCACGCTGTCTGTAGTGAACGCTAGCAGCATGTTCCATCCTTGGCTCTGTCTTTGTTTTCCCTTCGTTAAGATGCCGCGCTAAAGATTTCTCGGTAAGATAATCTAAGCCACCGCCGCGTCCACCACTCTCGAACACCGCGATCAACCCCCCTGTATTTCTTTGTAGCAAGACTCGCACCTGCACCAGCGAATCTTACGATTATGCGATAATGCCACTGCCGGATTATATTTTATAGATAAATCTAATATGCACCCGAGGAAATTACCGAGGAATAAGCCATTCGTCAGAAAGCTGGTTGCGGATTTGCACTTTTCAAATTCGGAGTCTCCAATGCAGCAAATATTGACTTCCTTGTTACGGTTTCACATAAGTTTCTTCACGAAACTCATCATCCCATCATCATGATAATAACTATGGAATAATTTGTACCACGAGAAGGCGCATGCACCTGAATATCCTCGTATCATATCCGCAGTAATGATCTGGAGATGTTCGAAGTAATGCGAATTCGAAATTTACGACGCGAGGAGCTTTTGGAAATCTAAATATTCGAAATGGAATGAAAAAGCTTCTTATGTCACATAGACGTATCAAGTTTTTCAATCCAAACTTTCGATGTGATTCACGTGGCTCTTTTGAATTCATCAGAAGCTTATTTTCCATAGGAAGAATTATACTCTGACGATTTTGGTCAAATCATGATTTCAGGTTTTCATTCGGATTTCACGACCTTTACAAGAATCATGATCGACGTAAGATCGCAGATTTGAAAAATAGCGTGTAAGTATTTTATCGGAAAGCGAGACCTCGTCTGGTTTAGTCGAGTGGATATTTCTCCGCTTTAGCTGAGAATCACGTATTTATAGAATCGAGTTGGAGTTTAGGGGATCGAAGACCAGTTTAGTCTGGTGATTTTTTTTTTCTTTTTTTTTTATTATTATTATTATTTCTTATTGGTTCTAGCGCCCGCGACTCTAACTGCGACTGAGATTTGGATTTGTATTGGTTCCGCGGTGGCTGAGTTGACACCAAGACCCCGTGAACCGAATAAAATTGAACTATAAAAATAAGTGTAGTTCAGGGTGTATAAATAAGTTGAATTCGAAGCGGGGAAACCAGCAGACACTTCCGCGAGCACAACTGTTGAGCCGAACTAACTAAGCCGTGCTAGTCTATTCGGTTATAAAAACCTCTAGTTTCTCTCGGGGAAATAATACAGAGACACGTGCTAGTTGGTCTAACATATAAATATACACGTATATACACTCTCTCTTTTCATCCAAAGACACATTGATAAGCATAGATACGTATGCGCATAGGATATCACAGCTGCGCTGCCGCGAGAAAAGTGCCCCGCCGCGCTTGTTCCCCTGTCGACACGTTTCTTTTCCCTTTTCTTTCTATTTTTTGGTTTTTTTCATTTCTTTTCCTCTTTCTTACAACGTTTTCGCTCGTCGTTTACCTTTTTCTCAGAGTCGGTTCCTCCTTCGGGTGTCAAAGTTTCTTTGGTTGAATAAGTGGAACGAAGCGCATGGAACGAGGAAATGATTGTGAGACTCTGAAGCCGTTCAAATAGTCTATTGGGTTGAATAAGTAGCTAAATTTGAAATTTCCGTCTCTTTCGATCGGCTCAATTATTTTCACAATTTTCACAACTTTCAGCTCTCAGACCCAGCAGATCTTCGACGTATTATATACGGCGGAAATCATACCATGATGACGAAATTTGTTCTTGCAACATCTCGGATGTACCTAGTGGAAGGAACAGATCCGCTATCCTCTTCTTTCGTGATTATTTTTCAGTGCCTATCTTCTTCAAAAAAAAAGCTAGTCTGGTCGTTAGTCTTAATTCCAGTCTGTTCCAGCTTAAACACGAGCTCAGGGCCTCGGGGAGATATTATTAACGCTGGTTGGCTCCTGGCTGTCTGCCTGTACCCTCGGCTAGAACATCAGGGATTTCTTATTCATCTTATTGTCAGATTCCTATGGCACTTATACGCCTAGTCAGACGCAGCCTTTCCAATCCGTTTCCTCGATCGGCTGTCCCGCAGGACGTCTAATGTCGATTCACGGCAGTGGGACGACTGAGAAAATCATGTAACTACTACACTATGTATACGTATAGGTACTTCGAACGACCGTTACTCGATGCTCTCACCAAATGCGGACACGATCGTTTCTATATCAGCAATTCGATGCGCAGGCGGATAGTCGTTCACCTGTTGCAGTCCAGGCGACGCCCATCGACTCAACCATTCCCATGAACGGACCATTTATTATTACATACAGTAAGACAGCACGCGAAATGGACAAAGCAAAAATCGCAGGACTATTCATTGATCATTCCCGGAGATCTGATGATCAATTCTTTTGTTAACGTTCGATCATTTATCCTCATATTACGTCTTAGCAATGTTCTGCGGAATTCGAGTCACTCCTTCATCCGTTTGCTACTCGGTATGAATGACGATAAGCGAATACCCGTGAACTCGAATATTTCCTCCTCGAACCTGTTCCATCAAGGGGATGATGGATTCTTGATGTGTGGTCCATCTGGATGTTCAGAATTGTCTGATCCATGAAATTTTTTGAAAAAAATGACACATTACAACAAATATTGCGATGCATGTATATACACAGTGTTGAGAGGATGGTGTTGCAGTATCGAACTACACCCCTGTGGAGATAAAAGATACTGGATCTTGTAATCAAGTGGAATCGCCCACTTCTTATTTGAAACCCATTCATAGAATGAGGATAGCGCTTGTCCTACATTGCCTCTGACGTCAGATTATGTCTCTTTAATCACGTAAATGGCGACACTTCTTTATCCGTGGATGATTAGAAGCTGAGTGCCCGGCAGGCCATCGTTTTACAGCTTCTGATCAAATCAACTTCACCCCGTTTTCTTTATCACATTATTTCTGTGTGATATTACGTTATTTATTTATCGCAGGCTTATGGTTTGCCTTTTGATCAACTTGGTTCAAAGCCTCGTATATTTATCTGCTCGATACGATTAGCTGTCGCGTCTATTCGGCAGACTGCAGACGTATAGGGGGGGCAAAAAAAAAGGCGACTATTTGAAAAGACTGCAGAACTATATGACTTCGAACATCATCAAAAAACATACGTCGAAATAATCATACAGTCAGAGTCTGTAGCAATGATAAATTTTTTAATGATTAAATGATGTATACCTACTCAATTATCTACCCTATACATAGATGGTCGGTGATCGTAAATGTCCTCAACTAAACACTGCATGCAATTATGACGCATTTGCGTCTAGCCATAAACGTTTAACAAGGAAATACAACAATTACATTATCTTACATATTTAGTAAGGTGAGAGCTATAAATCCGAAACAATATCACAGTCATGTGCCTAATTAGTCCGTCTTATTCTGTGTGTATATGAAAATTATTCTAATTTATTCTTTACGTAGATGCCTACTCAGACCTCCAACGCATCTATTTTCTTACTAAACAATTCGCATGAACAACAATTAAGCCGATAGGAAAGGTGTATGTGGTTTTTCACTGGCAATTCAACGAACCAATTATTATCAACTATAGGTACAATCAAGCCTCTTGTATCCTGCCGTATTACAATCTTCCATGACATCAACGAGGAAATATTGCACACTATTAATCATCCCTGATAATTTATTTGAGGAAAGAATTTCGGCTAATAGAACTCAAATTGAAGCAGGTATATAAATTCATAGCAAAACTAGGGTATCGGGTATTCAATTTACCCACAGCCGCACGTGTTGCAAATTTAAATCCTAATTTGTTTGTTTTTTTCAAGTAAATTTGCATAAGGGATGAATATAACGGGCTAACTATACTTATTTGCAGTCTAGTTTATTTCGGTCCATCTATTCGAATATCCTTTACAATTAGGATCTGTTAGTTAACCTTCCAATATGAAACTGAATACACGGGGGTAGTTTCAGGCGCGTGTAGTTTTTACATTGTGACTTCGGATCCCGAACGATCATCGTCGTCATTTTGTCAGCCACGTGGAAATCGAGATTGCGGCGAAAAGGGGGAAAATAAAGGAGAATCCTCCACGTGTGCGGAGAGAAATTGTTATTGACGTAGGGGTGAAAATATCAGCATAGTATACACCGAAATTGCTTTCGGTGTTTTTCGAAATTAGGTACACTTTTTATTTAGGAGCTGCAGCTGTGAGAGCGAAGAGCGGAGAGAGTTGGTAAAATAAGAGAGAAAGAGAGACGGGGAAATAAATCGAGAGGATTATACCTACGGGATAAACGACAGTTTTTTGTACTCCGTTACGTTTACCCGAAAGAAAATAAAATTGCGATGCTACCTCCGTATTTAGGAAGACGATTTTACTCCGAAGACGCAAAACGGTAAACATATACGGGAGAAACGACCACGTGTTCTTTCCCCAAAAATATAAGCGGATTAAAAATAGCGAAACCATCAATCACATATGTACACATAAGCTTCGTAGATTCAAAATCATCATTCAAGATTATTCTATTGCCGAGTCTCAGCTAATGGGAATAAATATATTTTCACCATCCTAAAATAGCGAGAAACTTAGGCCATATACATATACTCCAACGTTAATTGAAAATTTATCTTTCAAACTCTCCATTAAATCATACGAACACTCTTTTTTTCTTTCATATAAATCAGAGAACTGTTTTACGCTGCAGTTATAACGACACACGAATCGAAAGAGCGCCTATTTCGTCAAAGGTTTCTTAATTGGCAAATAATTTTTTAGAAAATGCCCTCCAATCTCCGTATATGTATAGAAGGTGATTGCGACGCGTGGAAAAGCGGCTCATCACCCCTTACCCCGAAAGATGAAAATTTTCGAAGGAAAAGCGATCATAAGATCTTAAGGGAAGGAAATGTGAGTTACTTTTCCCGAAATAAAATACCAACTGCGTCTGCGGAAATTTTGATGTACCTACACAATTTTTTTTCTCGTTCTTTTTTCCTTCTTTCCTTTTACTTTGGTGAATATGAAGTAATTAGATAGTTGAACTGTGCGTGTATGTGTAGGTGTACATCACGCATATGCCTCTGCCAAACACGTTGGTAGTCGAAGAAACGCGCGGAGGTAGTGTGATCAGGAGTCGCGCACCCACACATTTATTCACCCGTACTACATACACATTCGCGTACGTACCACCAACACAATTAGAAGCTTATTCAGGGGGTGGTTGTCGTAAAGACGTAGTCGCCCGTCGAGAGGTATATTAGACCCAGGACGTCTCCACAAATTCATCACAACCCTGTGCACCATCCACCAAGAAGAAACGCGATCTCTGACTTTCTGTGGCTGCGATATTCTTCTCGTAGAAGCAACCTGCACTCCCGATTTCCAACTTCGACTTGAACTTAGACGTCAAGGTGAGGATTGAAAATTATTCATCGAAATTATTCCAATTTTTAAATTAAAATTTGTTCGTTGATAAAAGACAGAGAAAATTAAAAGAGAAAAAGAATGTCCGGAAATCGTTAGAGATCGAAAACTCTATCGAGCGCTGATCGGGATGAGAAAATTATCGATCTGCCGAAAGATGTAGTAAGTTGACCCGGAATCGATCGGAGATACCGTTTCTTAAAAGACATGAATCGGCAAAGTATGATTAAATTCATGATCTTCATTCTAAATATAAAGTGATCTCAATCTCAACCGTGCGTACTTATAATAAGACTGCGGCTCGCGTTATAATCGAATCGGAAACCTGCAGATCCAGTTGGATCACCCAGAAGTTGACCGGACTTGTTTACTTGTTCGTTTCTTACGCCGCTGCAGCACTGCTCTGTCTTATATTATACGACGCCCTGCGCGGCGGTCCGAATTTCTCCATTTTTATTTTCCCTTTTTTATTTTAATTTCTTTTTATTTCTCTGTTCGCTTCAATTTTTATTAATTTATTCCGCCGGGTTTTAGCTGCCTCGCACGCACCTCGTAATATCCAAAAATAAAAAACTTTGTAATTTCTCGCGAGTCGACGACGGGGATTTTCGAAATTTCATTATCAAGGGTTCTGCGTCGTCACAGTGTGACGTTTAACTATCTTTAATTGAACTTTTGAAAAAATTGTCGAACGATGAGACGAAGAGCGTATATCTCAGGGCTAAATATATGTCGGATGAAAGTCCCTCTCGATTTTTAGTACACATAAATAAATCGGCAAATCTGACGGACTGCGTACAACGATATTAGAACCTATGTCAGTCTGCACGTCTGGTGCCAATATTGTAACCACTTGAACGAAATCTCGATACGACTCACGTTAGCTAACACGTGACTTTGCCGATTCTTTGATGTTACTTTTCGAGAGCTTTTCAGCTTTATCTTTTATACCGCGCTTGTACTACCAACACGCGGTTCTGCAATTGAGATAAAACCGGATCTCAAGCTCCAGGAGCTAGTCGTCTAGTTTATACTATTGACCCAGATGATAAACTGTAACATGTTTATAAACAAAATCTGAATCCCGGTTACCCCGGTCATCAAAAATTCTATGAAAGAAAGAAAAAAACAAAATTTCACCTACTCGTCTCTGCGCGAATAGATGAATCGCCTGTAATTTTTTTGTATTTTTTATCTCAAGATTAGGATTCTTTGTTCTAGTTTTACTCAGAAATTAGTAGCGTGTTTAATTGTCAACGATTTCTATCCTAGAATTTGAAAAAGATCAAAATTTATTTGAATTTCATTGAATAATTCGATTATTTGATTCGAAATGAATTTCTTTTTTTTTTTCTTTCTGATCGATGAGGCAAAGTTTGTATAATTTGTTCGCACAAGGTGGTATATTTATGATGCGCGTCTAACAGTCTGCGACGAACGGCAACAGCAACGTCTTGACTTCGTTAATTGTTACTTTAATTTATCTCAATTGTTTCTTGTCACTACTTCACAGATGGTATCATATCCAGAACGCGTTCGTTGGACCTCGTAACAATATATATATACAGATACATCTAAATGTTCTTAAGAATCGCGCGTCACTCATCGCGTGATTATCATTCGGGCGAAATGAGAATTTTTTCTTTCAATCAGTGTGAAAAATTTCGCTAGATTTTACAATAAAATAACAAAAATTGGGCTCGTCCGGGATTTGAACCCGGGACCTCTCGCACCCTAAGCGAGAATCATACCCCTAGACCAACGAGCCGCGGATATTGGTTGAACGATGACTTTCACTCGGGTTCAGCAAGTTGACACACTGTCATTTAGATTCTGATTCGTTCATCAGACACGAAAAAGGTGAACTTAATCGGCAGAAAATCTTTCAAAATCAAAAAGGACAAAATTTGGGGTTTCGGAAAGCCAGAAAGTATCCACTCGAAGACACATGCCTGACTGGGTCAAATATGCTAATGAAAGAATAAGAATTCGCGCATGCAATGCTAGAGTCTATTCAGATCGTTATATTAAATTCGTTCAACCTAGATTCGGGATTATCAATTAAACACACGAAATAGCCAGAAGGACCTGGAAATTTTACATATTCATTCTTCCTGAGGTCGTGAGTCGATTTTTGAGTCCAACTGTTTTGGTATACGTGACTGTGAACACATCATCCCTTGGTCTACCCTCATTTCAGTGAACAGAGTTAGGAGTTAAAGTGATGAGATTTATTAGATTAATTCCAAAACACTTAATCAAGAGCATGATTTGAGGAGAGCTAAGTCGTACGTTTCGAGACTAATCAGACTAATTCCTATGCAATATCGTTATACGTATAAAATCTTGAAGAGAGTTACGATCGGTTCAACATTTTATCAACGTCGATAAAAGAAAGCCAATAATCATTGTATCGCTGTGTAAAAATATACGTCGGATGTAATCGGCTACTTGATAGATCAATACAGGTCATATATCATCGAAGGCCGAAATGCGTTATTGACAGAAATTAGAATCACCAGTCACGATCTATTCGCGAAGAAAATTGCGCGCTACGTTTGTGACGTTTATGACCCAAAGTGATCATACATCAGTACATCGATTAAAAATAATATCCACGTGTCTCGGCTATCATCTTGACGCGATAATTAAAGCCACAGGAGTAGCGTAGACCATTTAACCCATTGATATCATCGATATTTATAGATTCGTTGAACTATTTATTACTATTCTATATATTCAACTCGATATGACGCAGTGCATCATTCGTTACAGCCGATTGATTGTCTTCGCGCGTAGCTATTTGATCGACTTTGTAACACACTCACTACTCATGTATGCTACTATTCAAGACACCGCGACCATAGACAGAATACCCTAAGACTTTGGCCTTTTGAGATAGATAATTGAGATTTGGACAAATCTCAAGTCGATTTGATATTCATCTCGAGCACCTGCAGTGAGTTACCAAAGGTTGGTGGAGCCACGCGCTACCTACCACACATGGCGTATTAAAATCCATCGGTGAATGCATGCATGGTGAAGGTGGCCATACACATATCCTATAACCGTCCATGTGTATAGTGGGCCGTTGTTCATATGGGAGTAAAGTAGAACTCGCGCGACCCGCTAGCAGCCAATCAGAAACGATCCTCTCTCTTACACGTGTATACTTAGACTGTATTCTCGGCGCAGGTGGTATCCAGTGAAAAATATCCTTATGACTTTAAGGCTGACGACACAACGCCATGCCATACTGCAATGAACTGCACGCCACTAAACCTCCAGGTCGTTATTCGATGAGAAAGAATGCCAAATATGCACGGTGTTCGATTCAATTCTCAGTCAGATTGCTAAGCATTCGCATGAATTATCTTACACCTTTTACACAAGCGGACATGAGTGCCACATCGAGGTCTCACTGGAAGAACATCATGTCTTAATTTCTGGTTGAAAATCATTCCATCTCTCGCCATACAGCATGAAATCATGAATGCGAGTTCAGGATGAAAATCGACTTTAGTATAACGAAAATCGGCACATTGGACATCTGTGAGACGTCTGATATACAACTTTCAGTTTTGTGCTGTCTGAACCTGACCCTGAGCTGTCTCTACTTTTAACATGGGAGATATCGTGATTTCCATACGGAATTTGATGTGTTAATGGTTTTCCACTGAGACGTCGACATCATCTCCACTATCCTTCCTCCTCTTATCGACAACGTGTCTTTACTCTGTCAACAAGGTGTATGCGCCCCGTAGAAGTCAGAAATAGAACTGGAGCCATTGACTTTCACAGAGTTTACAATTTTCATTTTATTTTTATATGTATAGCTAAGTATAGAATTCAGCCTTGATGAACAGTTTTAGTAGAATTGGATAATTATCATATTCGTGTATATATAGGTATAGTACCTACCTATCCCTCGACGGTTTATGTGTCATCGATATCATTCTCTGAAACGTCGAGCGGGCGATACCTCGAATTCTCGTATAGTAGTTGTATAGATGTTTGTGAATGGAAATGCGATAACGAATAGTTACGTGCAAAAATTTGACCGAAAAATGTCAACCCAGTAGAAACAATATTTGAAATATTTCACGGAACATTTCGTGTGTCATATTGAGTCACCGCTTTCCCACTATACAAGCAATAACGTTAAACAAGGATCGGGAGTTCTGCAGAAATAAAGATGAACTGCAGCTTTCGAGATCTCAAAAAAAATTCCGAGTCTTGTATCACGTATGCAAACCGCGATACTAGGAACGGAACAAGAACTTCCGGCGAACTCATATACATATATTGCCAGGAAAAACTTTCGCCCTGGGACCATTTTTTGATTAAAATTAGCATCACGCTGCTTATCGCATAGCAATGAGAATATCATTCGATATATTAACGAAGTGCATACATATGCGGTTAACTATCAGTAAATTTTATCTAAACGGTGATTCAAATTTGTATAGAAAAAAAAAAAAAAAAAACGAGAAAAGAGTTCAGATACGATAAATTTACGCTAAGTATCGAACAGACGTGATCTCGGCGTTGAGAATATTCGTTTTTAATCGAATTCAAGTGTCCTTCGGCATCGGACTAGATTACTGTATCACATGTAGGAACCTACGTATATATAAACCGGTTGATTTCACGTCGGGATTGTAAGAATATTTTTTGTTAATTTTTTTTCTGAATGTTCAAATTAATATTCGCCTATCCGAATTAGCTAATGTGATTTTTATGACGTACGAGGAGGAGGGTCAGATTATCTGTTCATTATATCTCCGTGTTAATCTATCAATAAATTTTTTTACTATGATCGTCACACTCGACTAAGTGACTCGTAATGAATTGCGCATTAGTATAGGTTCAATGGATTAATGAAATCGGCGTGTTATTCACTTGCTCGTTTCTCTCCTATGTGTATATAAGACATTAACGCAATTCTAAGCTACGTCACTTATCGCATAATATTTTTCTTCGTTATCATTGCGACATTCTCGAAATACATCCGTCCTCGTTCTCCGAATAACGTGTGCTGGAACATATGAATGAAATCGCTTTTATCTCCACCTCTATATCGTTATTCGTTAGTATGGTATAACGTATCTACCTACGTAGCGCAATGTACAGTGTACACATATTAATTATACACGGATATATAAAACAGGGGTTACGTGACGGACTACGTGCAATATTCAACCTCCGCTATACGCTAAACATATGACGTTTGATATTATAAATACATACGTATATAGTCGCAAGAACGTAAATATCTGTATCACATTTATCGCTATGGTCTCTTATCACAACACCTAGTCCTATATCTATGAAATATTTTAGTAGCTCAACGACGAATTCCCATAACATATAAGACCATAATATAACGGAACTATTTATTCCGCGAAATCTTAGGGCTGAATAAACGACAACTGACTGATGTAGTCCCTTCGTTTGACCCACATTCGATTATGTAGGTATACATATGTATGCATACCAGAAGACATTTATCCGACACGTTATTCATGGGATTATCATTTCGTCTTCTTCTTCTTCTTCTTCTTCTTCCGCGCGGAGAGTCGAGTTATGATTTATATCAGATTCCCACGATATCTATCGCCTTTTTTTCGGCATCGTAGATTAGAGATTTATCGTTTGGATATAGAAATTGCGAAAGAGATCAGACCGACAGTGTGAAGAGAATAATCCGTTCAATTCTCAGTCGGGAATTAACGCTTGGCCAATTCTTTTACCTTGACCACAGAATCGCTAGTCCAAATCAGATCGAAAAAAGTAAAAGGTTGAACTACCTTGGGATACGTCCCATTTTAGGAAAGAGCGGTCCACTACCCGTCCGAACTTACTTTCGATAAATGAAGTGGAAAATTTTTACGCGGATATATTTAAACGAATCGGTTTATTTACGTCAATTCACAGAATCGTGGTAAGGATTAACAGTTTAATATTATATTCATATACTTGCTGGTCATGCAGCATGAATCTGGACCGTTTACGTAAAGGCAACATATTATAGGTATGTCTATATATCTATATACATGTATGTATGTATATAGGTAATACAGATGAGAAGCGTTTCACAGTAGGTGCTGCAGGTTCTCGGATCTGTCCATTCGTATTCGAATCGAAGGTTCAAGAAGAAACCAGTTTTACAAATATAACTCTTGACGAAGAAATACTTACTTCATGTTTTCTAATTAATCTTGTTATCCATTAAAACTAATACCCTGTGAAATCGCGTCGCGGAAGTCGATTACTAGTTCTCTCCGGTGTATGATCTGTATTTTTTGAGAAAATATGCTTATAATATTCATCGAGTCGATGGAATCGATGATAAATCTGTATAGAAACAAATCTGCACACATGTACCTATCATGTCTTCGTATTCGCATAATTGAGATTCCACGATGTTTGCGAATAATAAAAATTCTGAATAAAAATACGATTGATGTTGATAATTATTCTTAATCGCTTAAATCGCTGTCAACATTTTTTACAGACAGATATAATGTACTCGTGTATCGTTCATATTTATACTTTATTAATATACGAATTGATCCAAAGGTAATGAAAAACGAGTCGTGAAAAAGAAATTTTGAATTCACTGATCGATCGGAAAGGATTTAACGACTTCATATCCCCGCGGCTGCAGCGGAAGCCGATATTTAAAACGATTTATAATTGATATGTATACCTAGGTATGATGAGCGACAAACGATTTTTCCATTTTCTCTATCACCTGCAGATTATCTTGTCTCGCAGAAATCGCGTGAATTTCTCATTTTTATCGGATTTCTTTTAGGGATTTGTTTGTTGAGTATAAAAGCAGGAAAAATTGCTAAAAAATTTACGAGGAAGAAGAAGCGTGATTCCGGTTCAATGCCAAAGACTGTAATGTGAGCTATTATTAGCAGAATCTTTTTTCTTTATATTTGAATATTGAGTATCCTGCGGTCAAGAGTTTCGCATTTTCTTTTATTTCCTTTCAACTTCCGTACATATAATTTCTTCATCTTCTGCAGAATCTCGATACTTGATCATTCACCGGAAGTTAAACGTGCAATAATTATTAAAGACTAAAGACCTCCGCTTGTCCGGAGATCAAGAGAGAAAGAGATTTTATTACCGTCTCAATGGCAAACTACTTTTTATAACCGCAATTACAATTTATTTGAAAAACGAAAGAAAGAAAGAAAGAAAGAAAAAAAAAAAAAAAAAAAACTGGGCTTAAGAAAAACCCAAAGGACAATCGAGCCGGAAGTATATCACATATCCATGTAGGTAGGTACTACAACTTCCTATTCCTCTGGGGCGATAAAGTAATCGCGGATATAAAAAAAAGAAAAAAAAAACAAGACTGACCATAAATTATATACAGAGCTATACCTATAACCGATATTAATAATGCAATTTTTAACTCACACTGTACCGTTAATAAACTATATAAAAAGATATCGGAGCCTGCAGCACAGGGTCACGCGGTGTCTCGTGGGATTGGGGTTCGTGGACCCTACCGGATTTGACATACGTCTAGAGTCTAGACTCCGAGGTCTTGTTAGTTTTCTAGGTATAAGATAAATCTTACGAATTAGGTATACGAACGGATTTGGAAATGAATCTTTCCGTTTCTTTTTTTCTTTTTTTTTTTTGTTTTAATAATTTTTCAAAAAATTTATACGAAATAGGAACAAAAAAAAGGACCAAATTTATTGTAATTTATTACGGGCTCGGGGCACGTGCGAGGTCGCGGGTAGTTTGACCTCTCAAAAACAAGGGCTCGAGGCCTCGCAGGAGTTTGAGTAGTAAATTTCAAGAAGGCCAAAAGTTCGACCTCGCGTCGTAACGACAGTAAGTATAGTCACGTTTCTTGGCGCGGCAACTCGTAAAGCAAGTGATAATCTATTAATAGAAATATGTATATATATACAATCGATAAACATAAAGAGAATCGACAAGATAATTCGTCCCTCGCGACGCAGCGCGGACCGCGAAACAAACTTGACGATATTGTAATCGCGATTTTCGTCGCACAATTTAGCCCGGCCTTGATCGGCATTCTTGCATGCCGCAATATCGCCCAGATATTGAATCATACAATTTCGTTCGCATGCGCCGTTATAACGTAATCAATTCCCAAATCAGCCTCAATGAAGCAAAAGAATAAAATTGATGAAGAATCAAACTTTGGGCCTGTTTTGTATCTTCTAGGTGAAATGGGTGTTTTTCAATTTTATTTTTTCATCTTGATGCATCAAAGAGGACATATGCTACACATGGCTTTAGCTCGCGCCACAATTGTATCCTTCGCATAATATGTAAGAGAGGAGCTGGTACACATGCGATACACGACGTGCTGCAATAGCTCGTATGTAGAATTCACAATGTACAATGTACAATGTACGTATAGGTGTATATAGTGGTTTAGTTAGGGCCACTCTTAGCCCATTATACGTAGCCTACTGTACCGCATGTATGCGGTTAGGGTCTAGGCTGTCCGTAGTCATCACTTCAGTTCAGCAACGTCGGTTGCCCCACGCATCGAAAGAGACAGCTGATTTTCTTGCGACTTTACGTGCATACATACTATATAATACATATGTATGTGTATACATATTTTTTCACTATTACACCTATTTTTACACCCAGCTAATTAACTACACGTTATTACGGGCGCGTGCGTCATAATATATAGATATACTGTACACATGTGTGTGTATCTATACAGAGATATGCCTATATGTGGTCACATTAACTGACAACATCCGTGTTACGAGAAAACAAATAGATATACCGGTGAATCAGTGCTGCTGATTGTGCTGATTTAGAAAAGGTTTTTTTGCGAGCCTTTTGTCCTACATCTAATTGGCTTTTTACTCATTTTGTAAGCAAGAATGGTGATTCTCCTTACGTGGTGCAGATTCGAAGAGAACAAAATCCCCGGCTTATACGAGGAGTGAGAAACGTCCCTGAAGAGCTTCGATCAATTTCACGGATTCGTATAGGAGGCTGAGGAATATTGAACTGGTTTTCGATATAAATATCGCGAAATTCTGACAACGATTTATAATGAATTGAATTTTGAGAATGATAGAGAAGAGCGGAAGCTGCGTCGACGAGTGCTCATTGTGGAGTCAAAAATATCGAGAATATAATAAGCGTGGGGTGAATCTGTTCGGAAGAAATATATTTCGCCGATTATTTTTCTAGCGATTAATATAAAACCGGGAAAAACTACGATTCCAACGGGATAAGTTCAGTTTTATGGTAATCAAAAACGCATCGTGCGAACAATTTGCAATTATTTTGATCAATTTTAATTGAATAATACGTATTGAACAGTCGGAAATAAAGGCGTGAGAAAATTGGCTACGTAAATTGAACGC
This sequence comes from Tenthredo livida, assembly GCA_963992785.1. Taxonomy (NCBI): domain Eukaryota; kingdom Metazoa; phylum Arthropoda; class Insecta; order Hymenoptera; family Tenthredinidae; genus Tenthredo; species Tenthredo livida. The sequence continues at coordinate 5,834,527 of OZ023066.1, forward strand.
CGACGACTGGTACGGATACAGACATTAACCCATCAGTGTGTACAGTCCCTAATACCAGAGTTCTTTACACTGTGTCGAACTATACAGGGAGTGATTCTCTCCTTACGAAACTTTCAAATATCGAACGATATAGTTCGTTCTCTGATTGTAAATCGGCTAATTATAAAATCGGTAACAGTAGATTACATAAATTGTCTTCCCGAAGTTGGAGGAAAGAGGAAAACGAAAAAGCACTAAACTCTATCATCGCGAACTCTGGATAAACGCGTGCAGGTGATTTTAGGCGTGCAGGAATTTCAATTCTCAATCACGCTGTATATTAAATTTGAACTGGAAATCTCCGGTGAAGATATTGCAACAAGTGCTGGTGGTGTGCAGGCCGCGGATAAACATGGTGGAATAATTTCAAACATTAATACGATGGAGCGATTCTACAGGGTGATTATGAAAACCAGACCAAAATTCATGATTTGTTACGTAAGTTTTGAAAGTGAAAACGGTTGAACGAAATCGCTATCGATATACAACCGCGAAAACTCGAGGTGCTTGTGCGACCGCATACTCAGTTTTTGGAATACTGTGACCAGTGTATCGTACCTTGTGGCTTATACTCGCAAAAATAATTTTTACATAGTTCAAATTTCGAGGAGATACGCACCCAGCCTTCATCCACGTCTTGTTCACAAGGTGAGATACTTAGGGTACGTGTATAAAATCTTGTATAGAATTTTAAAGAAAATATCATGAATTTATACGCTCCTGTAATATCTGGAGGAAAACAAGCACGTGGTAGCTGGTAGCAGCGGAATAGCTTCTCAATGAATTGATCAATTTTCGAATCTTGCAATGTTGCAGGCATCAGGTATAGCCGTACAAGTGCAATTAAAAGTTAGAAAGCTTTTCGAACTATGAATACTATAAAGAGTTGCAAATCAATAAATAATAAGATGCGGTAGATATAGTCTCGCGTATACACACATACGTCATGATAATGTAACGGGACTGAACGCATTTACAAACACTTAGAGATCAGGCATGATTCTAGTGTACGTGATCGAGCTTACACAGGGAATGATATCCTCCTCCGCTCTTAACGTGTACGAGATCAGTTTATACGTACCTATACCTACATCGAAAGGTCTGCTGCACTGGTGTCAAATAAAATACCCCTGTGGGAACTTTGATGAGTCATTTAAGCAGCACGCCTGCACTAACACAAGGATCAATTTAATTGGGACCTCTGCAGCCACATGAACGTACAATTTCACGATGTTCATCCTACTACGGTAATACACATCCAGATCCACGTGTGTAGGGTATAGGTTGAGGTTTGTCAGTTCGTGGGAGTACGTAGTACATACAAACACGAATTGTGTATTATATTCAGTGCGATTTTCCTCTTGCGAAATGATCATCAAATGACGAACGCCTGATATGATTTCATCCGCTGCGCTTCTCTCTTTCGCTTCGGTAGATATATTTTCACGATTCGGCACATCTCGCTTATCCTTGGCGATTATTTTCCTTCGTTCATAATAACATGTATCATCATTATGTTATTTTTCAGTTTATTTTTCCAACACCCCGTACGCGTAGGTTCTTGTGTGTTTCGTTCCATTACTGCGTGTAGGTATATAAGTATAACTACATATATATTGCATGAAAATTGGCCCGCGTCGCGTCGTCGTGAAGCGTGAAGGTCGTAAATGGATTGTTAATAGAAAAATTGTAAAGCTACTAATAGATACGAACTGGATATAGATTTGAGGTGGAAAAATAAGTCGAGGGTATATAAACTGCTGTTGTAATTAATTCGTCAATATTTCCTCGGATATTTATAGACGGTGTAGCGCGATTGATCAAGAAACTCCTCGATTTGCTTCGATCTCTGATTCCATGAACCATAAAAAAAAAAACGAAAAAAATTAATCAAAAAATTCAATTTTTTCGGTACCATTGACGATGTGGAAATTATAACCGCAAGAATCAAAAGACTCTGCAATGCGATTCAACCTTGCGGTTTCGGATTCACTGGTGACTCTTAGTAATTGAGTAGTACGGTCAAAAAATGTACACGCGAATTACGAACATCATATGTCATATTTTGAGGCCAAAACCGTTCCTTTCCGAAACATATCTTCCGAGAAGCTATATTTTGGAAATAATGTCTTTCGTCATTTCCGGGTTCGCGGTTCAAGCAATGATAAATGACAATTAATTTATGACTGGTCCAAAATCGACCAAAAAAAAAATTACTGCTTAGTAATTAATTCATCATACGTACTTTTTCCTGTACTCAAATTCATTCTGATTCACACAAGCAGTGACGTTACTTATCCAATATTTATTTCTAATCTTATCTAATTATTTTCAAATCGAACAATACTTCTGACGCATGTCGCACGTTGATAAGACCTCATTATATAATACCGTCATCTTTAAGTTTAAGAAAATTATTGAAAATCTATAAAGTCTCCAAGTTCTGCGAAATTGCATTTGAAATTCGGTACTCATTTTTTTTTATCGTAAAATCTAGTGTCGAAGCGATATATTGGCAAGTCAGTAGATATACGTCGGTATTTCCGGTAGTAAAACTATCAAAAGCTCGCCATTCACATCCGCAGTGTATAGGTATGACGAATCCGACTACATACACATCTATGCCGTATATATATAGTAATATAGATTCTATTTAGAGACTAAGCGCCAGTTTTAGATAAGAATAATTTATACCGAGAAGAAGTTATTATTAATTATATACGTACTAACAGCAATGTCCGTAGGTGAAGTACGGAAATTTTTATAGATACATATAGGTACAGCAAAGACATCTCAGGGACTTATACAATTAGTTAGTCGGTCTTCGCTGCAATTTCTACGGAAATTATATACTTCCGATAAAAAATTCCTTCACGATCTGAGTATGTAGTACCTACTACGAGATTCTTTTTATACGTAGTATACGGATATAAAGATGTAGATATAGGTATATAGACATACGGTTTTCAACTAATACGCAAGTTTGTATAACGCTAATGACTCAGCGTGGAATATTATGTGCATTTATACACGTACATATCTACAAGACATTCGTGTATACCCTCCAGCATATCCACAAGTGGTTCGCAAAGTGGTTTTCCATTCATCTATTCTACAAACCGTTTTGAAGACAGAAGCATCAGCGAGAAATGATACAATGAGAAGATGAAATCAAGATTTAGTTCCGCGTTGAAAAGTCCAAAAAAAAAAAAAAAAGAAAAAAGGAAGGAACGCGGAGAGACTTAATCTCAAATATGTATACCTGTTCGCGGACAATTCTCGAAATTCTTGCAGTTACCTATAAGAAAATCTCAAGACATCAGACTTACCTACCTACTTCTTTGCTGATTATTTACCTGCAAATTCTTTCGTTTCATTGTCAATATCTTCTTGAACGTAACTCTGCCAGTTTTTATTACGAATCATTCAATAGTTTGAATAACAGCTGATCACTGGACCGAATTATTCTCTCCTAATTACATCAGATTCAACAGTCGTAGTTTTTCTCCTAACTTGTACGGTTTTTTTTTTCTTTTTTGTTTCACCCCCTTTTTCTAGTAACATTCCGAGTTTTTGCAGAATATTTTTAGACGCTCGTTGGCAAAGTTAATTGCAAAATAGTTGATTAAACTCATGTCAGTGCTAGACGAGTCTGTCTTAATTATTATTATGCAGGATGTCCTAAACTTGTTTAAAAAGTCACGCAATCCGATGATACATGATGATATATTTTCAGAATAATGATCACCATAATTTGGAAAGCAACAGGTTCTGTGATTAAACAAATGTTTCTATTTTTAGAGTCGACTTATATTTAACCTATTATTTTGAAAACTTGTTCTACTCGTCCGTGAGACTCGACACACTTGTCAAAATTTACGACAAATTAATACAATATAGATTCATTCAGGAAGAACGACGAAATTTCAACAACAGATTTGGATATTTTTATAACATATCGACGCAACTTTGAACAACTATGTGTAACTAGAGACAGAAATAACCCGAGTGGACGAGTTTATTCCAAGTTAATTGTCATCGACATTATTCCTTTTTTCTTTTTCTTTTTCTTTTTATTTTTCTTTTCTTCTACCTGGAGGCAATTACGATAATTAGTGATGTAGTATGTTAGCTGTTTGGTGTTCGAATAGGCTATATAATATATAGGTACCTATACGTACGTATGTTGTTCGATTATTTTCCGTATTTATGAAAAAAAAACCATTCCAATTAAACTCGTAATTTCAAAGATACTGGAATAAGTGAATAACTGTAACGCTATAATAACATGAGATTTATCTGCAGGAAACTTACATTGCATACAAGGTTAACTCTTCGGGAATGAGATGGATTCCCACAACTTTCAATAATTCTAAGCAAAATTAACGATGAGATCAGCAAATCAATTATTTCTACTTACCTGATTCGATCTTTGCTAAGTAATCCGCAATTCGCAATTCGCATTTCATTCCGCTGCAGCTCTGAGAAGTTATAATTAAAATATCTTGATAATGTACATGTCGTTAATTATTCGAGTCACCGTTCTAGTTAAACAATTATAAGTGCTCGATATTTATGTCGAAATTAATGATTTCTAGAAACTGATTCTGGCATGAACAAAAATATAATACGAGATGAAGATATTCTCTAAATATTTACTCGCCGATAATTGGTTCGGGTTTCCCTCGCTTTCCTGGTTTTCCTCATTTTGTCGATTCACTAAAATATCGATTTATCATGAATGGTAGGTAGGTAAGTCCGAAAAAGATAATAGCCGATCGATATGATCGTAAAAAATGTTACAATACGTAGCTATTTCATAACTCGATGAGGTCATAGTATAGGCGCCGTAAGAACGTAACTTTTGAGATTTGTAGTACTTTGAAAATTTCCGGCTATTCAATGACTAACCATATGCAATAGGAACACCTATGTCGGATGAGTTTCCGCCCTCTTATCGGGCAAGATAACAGTCGAGTCTCAAATGATTGCATAAAGATTAGAGTAGTTATTTTTGGGCCTATTTACCACCTGCTTATCAATAAGCAAACTTTTACATGACTGTAAGTAAGGTACAGCCTTTGAGATTTATCTTTCTTTAAAGAATAAGAGAAAGAAGAAGAATGGAGAAAGATAAATGCAAAGTTTGAGTCCATGTGCCTACATATATATTTTGTTCTAACAGAGAGACCTTCTTCTTCACAAGCACATCCCTGATATAAGCTTCTTGAAGAAACATTGATATTTCATTGACTATCGCAACATCACTTTAGCTGAATCTATTTTCAAACTGAAGTACAAACAGCCGTATACCACGCACACGCATGTACTTGAAGATTTTATCAATGTTACAAAAGATCCGCGCTTTTTCACAGCGGTTTAAAATTATTTCAGCAAAGAAGAGAAAAAGAAAAAGAAAAAGAGAAAAAAATTGATTTTTGCCTCTCGACGTTGACGATGAAATTTTTCACGAATTTTTTCGCAATTGGTAAATAAATTGGTCGCTGCAGATATATGAATGAATGCTTCTATGAGACGCCGAAGATTTGTCGATTTGTCAAAGTGCACTCGGGATTGTTCGCACGATTGAATTTTTACCGTTGCTCCCTAGTTCAGAGACTATCAATCCCAGAAAACGAGAGAAAAAAAAGGGGAAAAAAAGGAAAGAGAGAGAGAGAGAGAGAGAGAGAAAAAAAAAGAAACCCCGGGGACCTCCAGGTCGCGTGACTCCATCGTTTCTACCCGCCGGTCCCGACCGCATTGCTTGTAGTGGAAACCAGTCGATGAGAACCCATCCCCAGGTCCTTCCTGGACCTTCAAGCTTAACATCCTTCCCAGTCAACGAATGGACCACCGGCTGGTGGGCTCTGACGCATGGGAAAGATGAATTTCACGCAGCGAAGTCGAACCGTATAACTGTAGCGTAACCCGTCGCATTTTTCTACTTCGATTTTGCGGTAGGTGGGTATAGCTAAAAACTATAGGAACGGGGTGACGTAACTAGTTTCCTTCGAAATTGAATGAGACGAAATGCGAAAAAAAAGTTCGCAACTATATCTGCTGCAACGCACGTATCTTACTTTTTCAGCACATCTTAGAAATATACGCTCAGTTTTTGCTCAACTTAATACACGATGCTGCTGACGCGTTTGTAAATGAAGTGAGTAAATAGAGCGAGTAAAGGCAAACTGCGGCAGATGGGTTGATTTCAACGAAACACTATAGGACTTTCCGCGTAGATTGATGCGGATTTGCGCAATTTCCACTTAAGCTTGAATAATTTCATTGATGTTATCGCAAATTTTAAGACGAATTACATGACGCAAAATTCGGGAGGTTCTTCAGTTTTGCCAAGAAGTGCGGAAAGGTGCAGCTTTTATAATCATATGAATAAACTTTCGCAGAATATCCGGTAACGTGATAAAAGTTTCGGCAGAATTATCCTCGTAGGAAATAGAGAGCAGGAAAAAATCCCGATTAAAGTAAAAATTTATTGAAATTAAGACAAGCATGTCTTTCGGCTATGAGGAAGTGACTAAAATTATCGCGTGAAAAGTGTTGCGAGATTATCAACACGCGATGAAATTCCCGAATCTTGTGAAAAACCTACGGTTTAGGTAAACTCGAAGCAATATATTGAGGCGTTCCACGTATAGGTAGCCGTGAATGGAACGCGTTCGGAGTAGGTATCGTTCCTAGATTATTGCGTCGACAAAGTCAAACCCAGCTAATCCACGTTCCAGTTTCTGTTTCGTCAATAATTCCGAGTAGCTAATCCGCCAGTTCGACTTTTCGAGGCAAGATAATTTATCGCGGATGCTAAATCACCCCGTATTTGAGTGGCTGCGTGTGAAATACGCGATAAGGGTAGATCTTCGAGTGTTATTAATGAAAAGATGATCTTAGATCACGCGCATCTTCCCTGGATATGAGATCTTTATTTTTAATGACCGTCTTGAAAGTAACGGAATATTTAGCTATACGCGTAAAGTTGAGAATTTGAACTTTCTCTCAGGTAAACGAACGTTACAGTCGCGTGCAAAAACCTCTACCTTTCAAGTACGAAGCGGATGACGATCCTGGCTGACAGATTTGCGTCATGCTGCAAGGGAGAATTGGAACAGCACTGCACGATGATGATAATGCATATACTATGTGTAAATTCTAAAAGTCAAATGGTAGGGATATACGAGCTGTATATTATAGTAAACGTTAAGGGGAATTTTTAGACAATTATAATCACTTTTTGCTCACTTTTTTTCCATTCATCTTTCCGAGCTAATAAGGCGTTGCGGAACCGATCTATGACGCAACAAGCAATCAAGTTTGCACTTTTGTACTTTAGCCAGTTTTATCAGCCTACGTTTCTGCGTTTTCTCGATTTCTGTAATTCGTATATGAAAATTGATTGGAACAAGTAAAAGGTCGTAGTGGGTATATGATTTCCAATAAGACAATTAAAACCGAGTAAAATCTGCGCTAAATATTTGATAAATTTGAAAAGAAATGGGCAATTCGCACTCGCGAGGCTCCTAATAGATTCCGCATAAATTCAATTGGTTTTAACCGAGATATTCCCGGTTCTAAATTGAAACGATTCCGATTAGAGGGTATGAGGAATTAAGTGGTAAAATGTAGTTGTCGTATAACGTGGATGCGAGTGAAGCCTATTAATTACCGATTCGAGAGAAATAAAATAAGAATAAAACGAAGAAGAAGAAGTAGAAGAAGAAGAAGAAGAGGAGGAGGAAAATGAAAAAAAATTGAAAAAAAAGGTAGAAAAGTAATAAGAGGAAGAAAAAAAATGACGGAAATAAGAAAAAAGTAACAATCGTCAACAATAATAAACCAACGCTCGTAAGAGTGGGGGATCCTCGCGTCCTGATTGGACGACGACTCAGCCATATTCGAAGCAGCGGCACCCAGCGCGGCAATGTTGGCTACACTTCCACAAGACGCACATCTCCATCCAGCATCCAAATAATCGCTATTTAATTGTCACTCGTAACTGATATACAGTCGTTTGAGAAATCGTTTTTATTTTATTTAAAATCACAACGAAACACGGATAATTATATTCCAAGATCCGTTTCATTAGAAGATTTTTTCAATAAGCGCGTTTCTACCATATACAGTTCGATATAAAACTAAATATCATTTCAAAAGTGTCGGTGAAGTGTTTCCGAGCAGTTTCATCTCTTTTTTGTTGTCTTTTCCTTATTTCCATCGGGAAATATATATTCGTATTTGTGCGAGAGCTGAATCGAATAAAGTGTATCAATTCCATTTTATTGAATTGAACGTTGTTTTTTTTGTTTTTCGTTTCGTTACATTTTCTTGATTACTCAATTTCCCCCCCCCCCCGTTTTTCATTCGATTTTAATAATTGTCGGACAGAAAGAATAAAATAATAAAAGAATAAAAAAAGAGAGAAAAGAAAAACGAAAGACTAATTATTAACGGCAAAGTGAAATCGACTCGAGTAAGTGAAGCAGATTGAAGAACCACGCAACGCTATAGACAGAGAAAAGTAAGTTCATTTTTAAATCTATCGCGTACACTTGATTTTCGCGGGGTAATTTTGAACCGAGAAATTTGGCGGGAAACCCAATCGCAAATATTTTAAATGAATCTCACGCTCATCTTTCGGAATTATGTATTCGCCTTCAGAAATACGAATGAGAATATTCTCTCCTATTCGAGTAGCCAGAAGGACGAAAGAACTTCTCACTTCGAAAAGATGCGCGTCCCTCTCCAGACGCAGAGTCACACGCGTGTCGGGTATGACACACGCATCGCGTATTTCACACGCCTCTTGAATACGCGTTGATATTTGCGATCGGAATGTCAATTAAAATCCTTCGCAAAGTATAGACGTTCATTTTTCATTCAACCGCCTGCGATTGGTCGATATAAAAATCGTTCAGTTTCAGAAATGAATTGCTCATCTATTTTTCTACCCTGAATTAGATTCTGAACAGATTTGAACGAACCAAAGAAATTTCGACGGTTCAAACGCCTCGAAGAAAAAGTTTCTTCCGGACGGTTTCTTCGTGTATCTATGCCCCCTTTTTCAAGCGTTGAAGAGTCTATATTATAAGGCGATAAGAAATTTCGAGAAATTGATAAAATCCGAATACGTCATGACGCGTATTAGTGCCGCAGTCAAGACAACGATACGAAATATTCAACGAAAGTCACGTCTTCGTGATATTTGCGACCTAATTTGAAACAAAAAGATGTTTGAAGGCAAAGAATATGTGAGAAGAGAAAGAGAGGGGAAATTAGCTCGTCAGATCAGAGATCGGTAACGCGGGTTATCTGTTATATAGGTACTTCTAAGATGAAAATTGGGAAAGCGAGAATACGTGTACCTATATAATATATACATAGTATATTATACGTGAGGAAAGTTGTAGTATTTGCTGCAACGCCACACGTATCGTTACACATTCACATATGCACATAAGTTAGGCAGGGGTTTTTAGGGTAAAAATAGAACTGATGGTGTTAGGTGACACTCCCATGGGCCCCAACTAACCTCACCACCATAAAACCACCGAGATTTTCTGCTACCGTCAAACTGTGTCACCGCGCTTATATAGGTACCTTAGAGCTAGGAAATACAAGTGAAAATTAAAAGGTCACAAGTCAAACGCGATTCATTCAATTTTCCAAATAATTCGGAATCGTCGGATGATCGTTACACTTATTTCGTCATGAGACAAGAGCGACCAAAAAATCGTCTCAAAATATGGGAAATGGACTTTTAATAAAATCATTCGTTTGATGCTTCCGGGAAATTATATCGAAAATTTAAGATCGAGCGCGTCACGATTCCCTTTCGTCATCAGGACTTTGAAAAGTTCGATCTCTGTGATCGGTATCCTCGCATTTTATACACACAGATATATGTGCCCGTATTCCTACGTCAGTGAGCCGAATTCGGTAGCTTCACTTTCCCCAAAAATACGTCACAAGTATGTGCATACATATACGTGCAGGATCGCAGCATGCCACGCCTTACCGATACTTTCAATTTTCTCTCCCTCGAAACGAAGAAAAAAAAACGAAGAAAATGAATGCATAAAATTTTCCCAAAAATCTGCAGCTGTAAACTGATCGACCCCTAATCAATGAAAAAACAAAAAAAAAAAGAAACGTACTCAAAATCTGTTGAAAGCAAATCCCAAAATCTTGAGGAAAAAAAAGAGGGAAATCGGAACCCAGAAGAAATAGAAAAAAAAAAATTCATATCCGATTTTTTGTCCGATTTAAAAATTCTAACCGTGTTCGATGATCCACTAGTGTTGCGAGCCTCTCAGCGGACGCATGCCTGTCAAGTATAACCACCTGTGGCGAGCCTTCCGTCGAGCAGTGACTCGAGAAGGGACTCCGAGCTAGTGGAGCTCAGTGACTCAACTTGAACGTATCTTGTTTGAAATTGCCGACGTTCTAGGCGTAAGAGGGAATCCGAAATGACTATCTGTTCAAGGATCGGTAGTAGAACTGTAAAATGCAGTAATTTCGCGATGTATGAATGCCGGGGCTTGAAATGATCCGCAGGATTTGAAGAGCCGGGTGATTTTTCAATGAATTATGCTAACGAAAAACACCATATGAGCGTTCTTCTTCTTCCTCTTAGGGAATGTTATAGTAATATTTTTATCTGTCTTTGAGTTATCGCCGTGGTTTGTGGGAGATTTATTGTTCTTTAACACCGGAGATATCCACGTCCATATACATCGCAATGGCACAAAGCCTCGGGCGGGTTGTTTCTCCTTTAACTTATTTTACGAATCTATACCTAGGCGGTGAAAAGAAGCAAACTAAAATAGTACAAAGGGAGTTTTCGTAGGTGCAGGCATAGAGTATACAAATATATACAAGAGTAATAGAGCTCGGGGTATAAGAGGCAGTCTAGCCGAAGGCGGGCAAAGAGGACTAAGAAGCTCCGAAAATATCCATAGAGTCTTACAAGTGTTCTAGGAACGACTGCTCCTCTAGTATAGAAGAAAGAGCATGGTCTGACGGCCTGACGGCCTGACGGTCTGACGAACCGAAATGGTCGGGGGGTCCATCTTAATTATTTCTCGAAATAACTAAACTTGGGGTTTACGCCCTAGAAGCAAGTCCAATAGACTCTCTGCACTCTTCTCAGGGCGAAAAGGCACTTTCGTCGCGGTTTTATCTTAATCTCGAGGGAATTTTCTCAGGCGTAGGTAGGTAGGTGTAGGGTATAAGCGCCCGGCTTAAAACGTGAAAGTGAAAAGCCTCGAAGAGCTTCGAAGAGGTACATAGGTGTATTATATACATATGTACATATATATACATACATATATATAGTATAACGAGCGATGTGATAAAACGGTGAGAACATAATCGTGAAAACAACAAATCTATCGACGAAAATGTGTCCGGTTCTAAAATTAGAAGTGTTCATTCGTACCCTATATATCCGTCATCGATTTCCTAATGGCATACGGAAAAGTTGTTTAAACTTTAGTAGTCCAATGTTATACGTATAAAACTGCGTAGCTATATCGACGTAACGCGTGTTGTTTGTCGAAATATCGGGTCGGGATCATTCTGGCTCGATCATCATTAACCGCTATCAGCCACAGACGAATAAGCTTTTCAAATCAGAGCCTACTTTCGACATTCATCAAATCATTCCAATACGGGGTTTAAAGTTGCGGCTATATATGGATCTTAGCTATATGGCTATACACACGAAAAGGCGGGTCCAGCTTTTTCCTTCCCTGGCGAGTTTTCAAGCCCGCAGATGCCCGGCTGGAGGGACCCTAATTAATTAATCCAATTCAATTGGTTCCAGTTCTTAAAAATTTTAAACGCCTCGTTCTTCAACATTAAGCGTTGATCCTTTTGTGAGAGATCGCCCACATCACAGCTTTGCTTTTATGATCTAGCGCTGGCTTTCTCACGGTGTTAAATACTCGAAAACGACCCATAGTTTATTCGAAGACCTGCACCTCGCGCCACCATCGCATCGGTACAATTACCAACTCGGTTACCAGATATCTTACAGTATTCCTGTTCTTCTATTACCAGATCTAAAAGTCGGTCAAATCTGTTGTGCAGAGTTTAACACAAATTGATTGGAAGGTCGTTCAGTTGAGAGTAAAGTTCAAGAGTTGTCACAGTATGCCACGTATGTGCAAACGTATTCTACACGCGGTACATACATACCTGTTCGCCGAGGAGAAATGCCAAGAAATTTCATCGGCGATAAGAAAAATAGATATAGATGCGAAAACATGAGGTCTGTGTGTTTCTTTGAAACTCAAAAGTTTTTTTTATATCTCAGAACTTCTTCATACATATTCAGCCTACGAACTCTCAGACTTCAAACTTTCCATCTTCCAAGTTTCCAACTACTTAGCTACACTGATGCACACATTCTTTGTCAGTATGCTGTTTAAAATATCATTTGAAAATTCCAAACTAACAAAAATCAATCACTGATAACTCGACCGCAACCGATAACCAAGGATAGATACCTCCTCGTCATAGTATAAGTCGCGCTGATTTATACCTGAGCTAAAGTGCGTGGTTTGAACCTAATTGCGACCAACTAGGTATACATTTCTGTAGGAACATGTATCTTCACTTGCGGTAAGCCTGGACGATAATTTGGTCAAATTTTTCGGCGATTGTATGAAGTCTTTATCACTGAGAACAGGTGAATAATACAAGGATAGTTCAAGTCGCGAAACAATCCGCGATGTTGTCTGCTCCTTTACGCTTGGCTGCCCGAACCAGTAGCTAAATTCCAAGCCAAGTTTTACTTTTACTTTGCATAAGAATCCCGGATTACTTTCAAGGAGATTTTCATCGTTTCTTTGCGGCAACTAGAGTTCCGCAAGCCAGTGTTAAACGACATTTATATAAATCGCGCTATGATATTCACATGAAAAAGTGAGAAATTAGGTACTATGAGGTAATATTTAGGGGCGAAGGACCGGTCTTCGAGTGCAGCAGCCTAGTTCACTGATCTTTGAACTTGGTGAAAATGTGTATGGGGCATGAAAGTGCAGCCGATTACTGCCTTGACCTTAGTAATTGCTCGACCGAAACCACGGCTGGTTTTACGGCTAGAGAAGAAAGCTCGCGTTATCGTCAACGCGTATCGAGGCTTTTGCATTAACACAAAGGATAAACGCACTCTAGCCGCAGTAGGTACTCCGACCACTGCACCGAGGCATTCGTTGTAATTACAACTGGAGCAGCGCGGCTTGGATCAGAATGATGATGGGATGTTGAATATATCTGTGAACTTTTTGTGAATTTTCTTTCTTTTTATAACTTAATTTCATCCGCAGACGACTATGTCGCGTATAAGTTATTTCGAAATTAAAAGGGTCAACGACTGACGAACGAATGCTATCTGGGACAGAATGGAAAGATTCGTGTCTACGCTATCTTCTGCATTAGTACTACATGCGGTTATTTATTAATTCTACATTATAGACGAGAGGGTATAATAATGATTAATGAGGAGAAAAAAAATTGTTCAAAAGAAAGACGAGAGTATCTAAAAATACAGCAACACGTTAATTGACAGTAATTTCAAACAGTTGAAGACGTGTATTTTCAGTCCAGTTGGCTAATTAAAAGGGCGTTATTCTTCGCGTTCAATTGAACGCGTCTGACACCGAGTGTATACGAGTTATTTTAATTTCAAAGTTTAAAATTAACAAATGAAATGTAAAGCGTATAATCTTTTAGAAAGCCGAGTCAGAGACGTATAGAACGAAATCGAAGAAAAAAACAACAAAAACAAAAAAAGCGATGATTACCATTTCAATTTTTCACATTTTTATTCACGAGAAATGAAGAGTCAAGTGCATTTCGAATGGGCACCATGTTACTATAAACGGTGTAAAACCCCGTGACAAAGCGCGGTATTGTTAGATGCGTTTTATGGTTGCCCGAAAGATAATTCCCTCAGGTTATGTCTTCAAGTGGTTCAGTGTCAGAAGTGGGACGGGACGGGAAGCCGATAAATAGCTTAAATATGAACGTGTTCATGAACCACATAGTAGAACGTTGTCGTAGTCGTTTCGTGTTCGCGCCTGATTTTCTAACCTCGGTTCGCTCTTACCACAAGAGAAAACGCAGTGCAGAGTCGTATTTTGAAAGATCGAGTCGAAGATGAATGAATTCGAGGCGTTTCGCCGGATAGAATTATTCAAAAAATCTAATGAAAAATGAAAGGGATGTTGGTGAACATTTTTTGAACATTAAATAAATCTGAAAGTTATTTTCATCAGTTTGAAATAAGACAGAAGATGGCGTCTGACTGACTTGAGTTCATTATTATGTCTTGTAACGCGAAGCCGTACGACGCCAAGCTGTCTGCCAGAACTAAAGTCGTCCCCCACTATGTCGACCGAAGCACAGAGGCTTGCCTTGTTGGATAAGACTATACTTCGCGCAAGCTAACTAGGGGCACTGAAATTCAACACTAATAAACTGGTTCGGGGTTTGAGGGAAAGAGTTACGTTGATTAGATTATAAATACGTATGAATATAACGCGAGTATTCTACAATAATATATTATACAGCAAGCGGTCGTGTCAAATGGGGGATAAGAAGAAGGGTTCGAAGAGCTTTCACAACATTATATATACTCGCACGTCATTGTGTGATAAAGAAGATCGTTCATTAATTAATTCCAGAGAACAAATGATTGGCTCGTGTATTTTTTGTTCTTTTCTTTTCTTCAATTTTCATCCATTTCAGACAATATTTCAACCCCGATATTATTGCCTTTCCGATTCTACTCGGTTTTTCGGACTTTCTGTATCAGCACACGTGACCAAACTTGAAGAAAAATACGAAAACCAAATCCCTCTGAAGTACTTTTTCTTAGATCCAGTTCACTGTTTACAGACTCTCTCAGACTTGGAGTAAACATTTCATCTGCACGAGATTTTCGTTTTTTTTTTTGTTTTTTTTTGTTTTTTTTTTTTCATTTACTGAGTATATGTACTATATTTATATATATGCAAGTGGGGCAACTCGTATACATAAACTAAGTCAATTTCGTCTCGTCAAGTGAGAGAGAGAGAGAGAGAGAGATAGATTTTTATTTTCTATTAAAAACAGTGAAATAAAAATTGAACGCTAACGTATATAGATAGCTAAGAAGATGATGACGATTCCCTCGTTGTAACGGTGCGTTGCCCTCTAGTAATACGTATACGATTCTGTTTATTTTACTTTGGCATAAGATACATGCACTGCTGCAGTCAACCAACTTTATATAAGTAGCCATCCTTTCTACCCATTTAAAACCAATATTATCTCAGGCATAAGATAAGCAGATCTAATTTTTCACGACACATATATAGTTGAACACTATAATATTCATACACGTAGCTAATATATATATACGAATACAGGTGTATGATTTGAAAATATTAAAAGGTACTTTTTTTCTCGCCGAGATACATACTACTACGTATACACCTACTTGTTGGCACCCTATTCATCGACGTTACTTATTTCAACACCATTTGTATACAGAGTTCCTGAATTAACTTTCAACAAGCACAGAGTAACTATAGTTAGACTGCGAGGCGCACCTGTTGAACATTCCTTCACGGATATAGTTACAGGCAGCTCTGCCAGCTACGCGAATTACATATGGTAGGTAGTAGGGTGTAGTACAGTGGGAGCCTTACGTCTAACGTTTATAAATATTTCATACAATTTTTAGGGATAATTACCTACATGCAAATTTCCTCTTGCTCTTCTCTTTTCATTTTCATATTTCTTCATTGATAATTACTAGTTACCTACTTTGAGAAATTTATCTTAATGATGCATGAAAAAAAAGATAGTAATGAAATAGAAAAGTGGATCAAGGTGAAGAATTGAATTTGAAAAATGTACCTGCTCCTCAAAAACTCCATCTTTGGCAAATCTCCGGGACTCGGTCGTGTCTCTGTGAAAGGCGAGCGAGTTCTAGATGCTGGCATCGCGATCGGTTCTTTCATGTTGCAGTGTTTATAGCTAGAGCAATATAAGGCCAAGTTGGTTTGTCTCGGTTTAAAACTAGCGTTGAAATCTCCCGTTCGTTTGTGGAAAATTTCAATTAACGTTCTATTAATAGAATCGGCAAGTGATCGTTACTGCGTTTAGCATTTTCACGTGAAATTGATCATCGCTCTTGATCTATCAGCGTCCAAGTCAATAATTGCACAACCTTGGATCGATGTTATGATCAGATCGAACTTGACGATTTCGAAAATCGTCTCAGAGACAAAAATCGTTAAATCGGGGAAGAAGCTTCCTTGAAAATCCAAAAATAGATCTTATATTTTTCCTCCAGTTTATCCTCCTTCGTTCGTTCTCTCTCTTTCCCTTCTTTTTCTCTCTCTCTCTTTGTTTCGTCCTATCGAATCGACACGCGACATTCTTTCACACGCGGTCGCACGCGGCTGATATCTCTTGCAATTCTCATGCGCAGGGTCCACCGCGGGCCCAAGGGGACGCGATAAAGATCACTAAAGCCTCAACTGCTAGTTATCGATGATCCCTTGACTTCCGGCTCTTGGATCGGTAAATATTTATCAATGGGATACGGGGAAAGAGCTTATAAAGCATAAATACGAGGTGGTTGTAGCACTGGATGGTATATGTCCGTATAGCCATAGCATTACATAATAATATAGTATATAAGTATACCAAAGCGGATTAGTTACAAATTTTTAATCAGACGGGACATAATAAAGATTACACAACAACAACTTTGAGCCGATGATGTTGAAATGAGGAAAAAGTCAACCAAGTCCGTGACATTTTTCTATACTCATATAATTCAACATAATGTATGTTCTTACCGGACTAAAACAGAAACGATTAAGAGCCAGACAAGTATGAAAAAACACCAACTTGACGCAACAGCAATAGCAATAGGATAGTTTCGAGATACTTCTTCGTCGTCTCAATCTAACATATAATAGTATTATCCAAGCAAAACACAGTGTTGATGTTTAAACGATATAAACGTATACCTATAACGAGATGAGAAAACACGCGTTTGACGTCAATAGCAAAGATAATTGCAAGGTACTTTTCAACCTATGATTACTACGTTGTTGTTGAATGCTGATCAAATCATAATTGTCTGAACGCTGGAGGTAACACAGTCACAGAATAGTAAACCAGATCATCAGAGTTCTAAATTTCAATCTTGTATACAAAGTTGAGTCACGTCTTTCGAGAAAATGGCAAAAATTATCTGCACCAGATGCGAGGCAAAAAAAACTTGAAATTGCCTCTAATCTGCTGCAGCACAATGAAAGATCGATATTTAGCGATTTATCTATCTTAATCTATCTATCGGTGCAAAAGATCCTCCCGGGGCAATCCGAGTGCGAGAGTAGTGTCTCTGCAGGACTGATCCAAGATCCAACATGACGATAATTTAACGCACACGATATGTGCCACCCAGGTGCGCGGTGTGACTTGTACAGATGCTGTCCGTTGAACAAGAGAGAAGATAAGAGAGAGATGGATTTAAGATGAGAGGATGGGCGGGCGGTTGAATCTCTCGCGCGATTCGCTTTTATTTTTTGGACTTTTCAGTCCTTTTCTTTCGTCAGTCCTGTTTGAACCTCGGGCACACTTCGGTGCGGGCAACGTATAGATACAGCTATAGATACAGGTGGTACAAACGGGCAGAAAGATGATCAGAGATCCACCGCACTGCAGTCTCTAATTATCAACGCTGCCGCTTTGTGCCAAGCTTCTTTTATTAATCAGCAACAATTTTTATAGCCACTAATCTGATCGATCTATATATCGACTATTATAAGATCAGGTCCCAGTTTTGCTAACAAGAAAAATGTTCACGGTTACCAGTTCTCATAAGAAACCGATTCGATTCTCTGACAATGACTTCTTTCGAAATAGCCGTATACCATAGTACACCAATACTATTGGCATGCACAATGTACCTGTATCAATCGACGTTTGAATTTCGTCTGAGTATTGGTATAGGAGACTAGGAAGCACAGACTTTGTTTTCAAGGCATGTAGATATGACGTGTGTATAATATTCCGAATGTGACTGGTGCAGTAGCGTAAATAAGGGCATCCGCTTTGATCGATAGATAAGGAAATACGCATTGCGTACAAAGCTGTGGCCATAGGCGGTTCACATAAATATCTGCATATGGTAGGTATAACCGTATAGATAAATCTTTTTCTGCGCAATGATATGTGAGGCGGAACCTCGCGAATGAAAATCGTAAGTCAATATAATTCGCGTGTTATACTTTATTTTGTATTCGAGGTAGGTACCTACGTGTCTCAGGCGGGGCTCCGGCTCTCGTTGGTAGTTTGAGTTACAACCCTGTCTTTTTGTTGGCCCCTATACATGTGCCGAAGAGTCGGGCAGACCCAACGGGGCCCAACAAGGCCCAGGGGGGCCCCATAGGCGGCCGAGTGCCTAATTAGAGGGGTCTCGTAACTACCTCGATCCTCTTCTATACCTACCCGTTCCTCCGCATATCCAGCTCGCGTGTTTGTCTTGTCTTTTACTTCTTTGATGCGCCCATCTTGCCTCCTTCTCACGATTGAGTCATCCACCGCGGGGACCACCTGGCAAGCGTTGATCGATCTAACGATACCAACCCGCGGTCCTACTCTGCAGGTATATCCGCATCTTTACAAGTGTGCAGTGCACCGGTTATACGACCGAGACCTCCCGCCACACCGGTTCCCATACCATACCATACCATACCATGCCATGCCATACCCTCAGGACCATGATTCTTTAACAGGGAACAAAACCATACATAAGAGTCGCCCTCGTTATGAATGCGAATATACCAAAGAAAGATAACGATTCCATATTCTGCATTTCAAAGACTTTGTAGACTTTAAACAAACGATCACTGCTGCACTTCCTTAAAGTCAATCTATTGGACTTGAAGAGTAGACGAAGCTCAATCGAATGGAAACACTACCGAAGTAGCCCGATGGTAGAAGGAGAAGTGAACACCTAATATCTGGGACCACCAAGGGTCATGGTGATCGCGAGGTCAGAAGAGGAGCCTGGACGTTTCATTCATGGATTATATATGAAAAAGCAGGAGACGAACTATTATTGAATAATAATTGTTGGATGTCTTTTGACCTCCGAAACGGCGAGGCGTCGATCACTCGGTATCTATTTGAAGTTTTTTCCTCGTGTGATCCCGTTTAGAACGAAAGAGTAAAGATAAATCCCGGGTTCGCCCGCCTAAAAGAAGAATCACCTCCGCTCTTTCCATTAGACGATTAGGACATCACGAAGGCCATTAACGACCTGAAGACACATTCTAAGAATATCTTCTATACCGATGTTCTGACCGGCGCCACCCAGAAAGAGAAAAACCGAGATAGGTACCAGGGAACAGCGGAGACTAAGCGATATGGTTACTAATGAAAAAACGCGAGGGATGGAAGAAAAGAGGGAGAAAGAAAAATTATCCAATTCGCAAAAATTTATAACCCGTAATGGATTCTTCAAGTGCGGGTAACGCCGTGCTGGAAGGAACTTGATAGTAAGTCGGTTTTTGCTTGAGGATTTGCAGATTGCACACCTGTGCAGCAACGCGGTGGCCAAGCTCAGAAAAGACCCCACCTGTTGACCAACCGGTCCCCATTGACTTTATTTTTATTCTTCGTCTCTCCTTCGAGCGCCCTAGCTTTGCCACAAGCATCTCTCACGTAAGATATGCTCGAGGCAACAGGTAAGGAAGAAGGAGAGCCCACATTGACGTGGTGTAGTAACCGCGTGTGTCTGTTATAATCTGTAGATTAGTATTTGTGCCCGGCAGCAGAGTACCACCGTCATGTGTGCTAAATATAGCGTAGCAACCTTCACGGTTAAGAGTCCAACGGTCATTTATTTCGAATCGACTGATAAATGGCAAAGCGTTTCTATACACTATACTCTCAACGATTGAACCCCGCGCGGGGTGGACCGATGGACCGCGATGCATTAACGGGCGTGTGAATCGAACCGTACTGCATGAAAAATACGCGGGGGACGATTCTAAGGTGAGGAAATTCTAGCCTGAGACAGAGAAAATCTATGGCAAGGTAGATAACGAGATACAGTGGTGATCTGTTGTCGTATAAAAGCAGAACCCGTCGCAGGTTCATCACGTATGCATCGATAATGGCAGAGGCAGACCTCCCCGTGTGCCTGATTTGCCGCAGGCCATGAGTGTGGGGAACGGCCGGGTTCGTATACGTATAGAGTATGTAAAAGACGGCAGCTATCCTGTGATCTTATGATATAACCTAAAGGCAAACAGGCTGCTTTCAACGCACCGCTCGATAGGTGGATAACTGCGTGAAATTATAAGGAGGTGGTGGTAGATGAGATCCTGTTCGGTTAGGTGCTTGGTCTGGCCCTTTTGCACGCCGTTACTTTTTCTTCCTTTCTTTTTCTTCATTTTTTCCTTCAAATCACATAAAAAGCACGGAACATAAGATTGCGCAGATTTCCTCCTAGTTTATACCACTTGATCCGCGAGATCAATTTCGTGTACATGCGGGTTCGACACTGAGAAACTTTGCGATTTTCCATATTTCCTTCCGATATTTTTCGCGAGGCGTTGATCCCGCATACCTATACGTGGTTTAATCCAAGTGACGTTTCGTCGATTAAAAATCGAGCAATCGTTACAAATGCGGTCCATCTGACGCTTAACGATCGCGACCACTCGGGGCAAATTATCGCCGCGAGCCAATTACGACAAACCGGCCGGGTCGTGATAGCTGGTGCAAAAATTCTGAGAATTGCCCCAGCTAAAAATAAAATCCCACCCGGGAGCAGCGATTATACCCCGAAAAAAGGAACGAGCCAAGGCGACGGGGGAGCGTCGCGGGGTCCGGTTAATGAAGTTGTCGGTTGAGAACGTTTACAGTTGGGGGTGGGGCTCCGATGGGGGGAAAAGAGGGAAGAGGAAGGAGGGACCACCTGCGTGTGGTCCATTCACAGCATCCAGGACTGGTTAAGAGTTGCTTTACATCTCCTACATCTTGTCCCCTTTCGTACCCCACCATGGATCCTGATCTCGCGATGGACAGCGACTTCTTGCCAGAGGCATAACCTCGAGTTGTCTTTAGGCCATGAGAAATGATACGTGCCTATTGACTATACTATCGAGATATTATGCTGTTCGGGTGTTTAATCTTCTGACTTAAAGCTTATAAGCTTATTACGAAACTTGAGTCGATGGTCCGTTGCGTCAGAGAGCCGAATCTTTCTGCATTAGACAAGTTCTGTGAAGGAGACTTAATTCTTTGAGAAAGGTAAAAGGACTCCGAGGCGCAGAAGTTCTCGGAATCTTGAATGGACAGTGCGAGGGAACCAGGGAGCGACCCTGGGCTCACGAAACCTGCAGCGTAGAACGAAAGAGAGATTCATTGATAAAAGACTGGGCGAGGCGGTAAATCTTCACTTAACGAGGAACACCGATACGTGAGAAATACTACGGGGTCCCATGACAGCCATCTTTGTTTCATCGATGCTAACTACCCGACGTGCCACGTGCACGTGCAGCAGAGAAAGTCTAATCTTCGACTAACAAGAGCGAGAGTTGAATAGGGGATATTTTCCCACTTTATTACCGAGGGTCCAGTTTAGGAAGTGTAAAATCAATTTTTATAGATGAAAACAGCCAATCCATCCCTGCGCAAACTTAACAAGGTTCTCTGAGCTCCACCCAACCAGCCTTCGCTCAGTTGTTTGAGATCTCAACATCTCAGCTATCTTCTCTCTGAGCTCGGCGGCCGCACTTTCATCTCAACGCCGGTCCAATTATCTTGCGTGCTCCGCTGACCATCCCACAAGATCACCAACCATCAGCTAACACAGCTCGACCGTGCAGCACCACTATAAGTGCATCTTGTACGCACACGTATAGTCGCCGGTAAAATTTCAGTTCGACAGTAATTCTTTGAGTTATACCATGCAGCTACGAAGCTTGACGCAATCGTTCGGGCGTTATTTATGCATTTAAGCCATCGTGGAAAGGTTGGAGTTCAGAAATGCCTAACCAACGATTTTAGCCTCTTTTCTCTTAACCGGTAGGGACAAGACGGGAATAGTTAGCGTAGAATAAAAGACTTGGCAATTTCCTTGTAAACTTGAAACGGACTTTTAGCTTCGAGAGCCAGATGCCGCAGGCGAACCTTTCTTCAGTAAGGATGCACTTCGCTTAACTGCTACTCGGGTGAACTTTCTTTTTGCAACCAGTTTCGATTTTTGCAACGACACACTACTGCCACGGGCATGGCACCTGACGTCACGCATTTTTATTCCTTCAATCGCAAAAAACAAGCCGCTTTTGCCCGATTGGGTAGGATCCTCTACCACCTGTGCGTGCTGCTCCTATACGCGAACAGATTTATTACAGTCGAGGTCGTTCTGCAGCGTTAATTGATAAACGTCTCGGAACCTTATATGACTATTTATATCTTCATCCCTCTCGACCAACTAAACAAATCTGTTATACCTACTCATCACAATCTATTCATTTCCATTAGTCCCTTTTATCATCTCATACAAACAACCCTTTCCAAACCTCCCACATGATTCCACCTGCACTTGCAATCAACAATAGGTTCAGGATGCGATGTTCTGCCCACGTTTACATTTTGAAGATGTTTGGGAAAGTTTCTAATGAAAAAACTGTTTCCTCTGGTTTCAGATGCATCATCAGCAAAGGCGATCATCCTCTTCTTGCAGCACTCGTGGATCAAGCTACACGAGGTCCCTGCCCGCGAGGACGTTGGCGATAGCAGTAGCCGTGTTTCTTTTGTCCTCGAGTCTGGGTCTTGCCGACGCCGGAGTCCTCATGGGACACCCGTTAGGCAAAAGGTCATTCCTGGACATTCACTGCAAGGGAGTCTACGACAGAAGCCTCTTCGCGCGCCTTGACCGCATCTGCGAGGACTGCTACAATCTGTTCCGAGAGCCCCAGCTGCATTCGCTCTGCAGGTATAACTTCACTTCTTTCGCATATTACAGCTAGTTTTGCATATCACAAGGCACGGATAATTAATTAGTATTCAAAACATTCTACATATAGTAACACGTGTCTGTCTTCAACGGAACACCGTTACGATACATGCATGAGGAGCTGACCAACTCACAGCGGGGTGAATCATTGATAGATAAGAGGATGGGGGGAGAGGGTTAAAAATCTTTGAATTTGCACGTGAAAGCGATCTCATATAACGTTGTTACACAGCTGGCTCATGGAATGGTCGATAGTATTGAGAGAGGGCGTTGAACAGTCCGCGATCGTAATTTGTTGCAAAAGCAACGTCGGCACGCGTATCGAAACGAATGAGATTTCTCTTCTATTTATAACTTACGAGCGAATGCCAACATCCTATACTGCAGTGCCCGTGTGTACACACCATTACTCACTCGTTTCATGTTTATTGCACGGCATGAACTGTGCAGCAGCAGCAGCAGCAGCAGCAGCGGCAAGTATAACGTACAGCGGTAGACTCCGCGGCACTATCGCCGCGTACAAGTGGTCGATCTAACGTAAGAAAGTATGGTATTCCGTAACTTATATGCGTGTAGGTATACGAGACATTCGTACCTGCGTTAATGACTACTAGGTCGTATCCCACGGTAGATTATGCTTTTTATTTCGAATACCGATCCGCGGTAGGTCGCTAAATATAGAATTCATCACTGACACTGACACTGATTCATCGATTCATTGATTGCGTCAAGATTTTCGTATAAAATTATGGCATCTCTTGCTCATACACACGACCCGGATCATGTGTAAGTATACCATACCATCAATCGTCCCGGTTCGATCCAGTGACAACTGGAACCTTTTATTGTTAGGTGAATTAGAGTACAACTGCAGACTAGTACTACGCGGTGTTACCTACAATCATGATGTATGTAGCACGTATGTGCACCGTGAGCACGAGTTAGAAACTCAAGACTCTCACGAGACGCAATCTTGACATTCAAATCTCCGCTGCAGCCACACCATTTCGCGAAGTCTGAGTGTCTATTTTTCACATGGAAGAGTGAAATAGCGTAAAGGAATCAGTGGAAGGAATGGCGGAATATGTACTACTACGAGCTGAATAAGACCCATATTGTAAAAGATCTGCTTTTGAAGCCGCCGTCATTCCGTTTCTGCGGTAATTTTACGGGATGAAAGGGGGTAGGGCTGGGCTGCAGCGACCGCACACAGAGAGCTTGGTTACATTATGGTTAATAACGTAGTTAGTTCGCTGAGGGGTTATGCAATGACTGGGCATTGATTACGGTAACGATATTAGTATAGAAAGCTTGTACAGGCTTAGGATCTGTTATAGGTCGGGCTGAACACGAACAAGATTTATAATATGTGTCGACGTCGATCTATAGGCTCAGGCTGCATGCAGCTGCTCTATATGTACCTATAATAGCGGTGTGCACGAAGGGAATGATCATTGTAAGAAATAGAAAATACATAGTGCGAAAAAAGATGTTATTCATTATTCTAACTCTACTCTAGGTATACGCATATACCCCCAGGGTATAGTATAGCGGCTATTTTAAGAATGTCACTCGATTTTATAACAGCAAAAACATTTTCTTAACCATTTACAGCAAGAACTGTTTCACGTCAGACTACTTCAAGGGGTGCCTGGACGTACTACTTCTTCAAGACGAGATGGAAGAAATCCAAACTTGGATCAAACAACTCCATGGCGCTGACCCCGGGGTTTAGGTAGCTTTTTATTTTGAGTTTATGATTTATCTATACTTCCCTTATTTTTTTTTTTTTTTTATACTATTTATTCTCACATTTTTTGCTTCTCTATTGTTTCACTCTACAATTAATCTAATTATTTATCTACTATTCATTATCCAATCAATATAATATCCTAATCGAACAACTATATTATATAATTATATAAACCTGCCCTATATACTTCGCTGCATTTATTTTCGCTAAAATTTGTACATTCGCCAAATGTTGCTATACACAACACACCACATCGCGGCCTTTCAAAAGAAAACTATTAGGTAATTTGGTACTAAAAAATCATGAAACTTAAATGACTGTATAGGTATAAAAAGAAAACTGAGCCTATTTACTGCTCATTTTTTTTGTGCTCCTGAGCATCAAATAGGCTGAGTGAGATATTTTTGCAAATTTTTGGTCCAATTTTCCCATTGATTTTATGGTCTTCGAATTTTTGATACCACACCGATTTTTAACTTGTTTTTGTTTTTCTCTCTTTCACTTTTTTTCTGTGGTTGTTTTACTTTTTGTTTTTCAAATTTTTTCTATATCCTTAGGGATATGATTTTTTGCAACGACAGATCGCCACGTTTTTTGCGCACCGTTTTACAGGATATTTTTGCACCTGAATTTTATCCCTCGTATTTTGTCACCTGCAACAGCGGCTATTTTTGAAGACGCTATCCTATGTACTAACACCGAATTTTTGAAGTGAAACAAAAAAAGGAGGAACAAAAAAATGTCGATTTGATTGATTTTTGAAAGAAGAAGAAAAAAGAAAAAAAAAAAAAGGATAATCTAAAAAACAACATCGCCTGACTCGTTCATCTCGAACAAATTCATATATCGTTTACATTCTGTTTCTTCAGACAAGACTGCTTCAGCACAGATTACTTCGCGAGCTGCATCCAGGCGCTGCTGCTTGAAGACGAAAAAGAGAAGTACCAGGAGATGGTCGAGTACCTGGGCCGCAAGAAGTAAGGTCAAAGGCAATGGAAGCTGCGCGTACGTAGAGGGAGGCAACGCGTCGCGATATATCTAACATCATAATATTTATAAATGCGGCGTGAACGCGGCCTAATCCGTGAGTGCTACCGCGACGTACCTACCTACTTACACACCCCCGAAATTTTATCAGACACTATACAACATGAATATACATTAATATAATATCTTCTGAACATCTTGCTTATTGTTAGCCGAATATAACAAATATATACATATACATATATATTTATCGAATTTTCTTTCTTTTTTTTTCTCTCTCTTTCTCTTTTCGATTTATTTGATATTTTTTTTTTTTTTTTTGAATTTTTTTTGAATTTTTTTTGATTCTTTACTTTTCGTTATCCAAACAATCCGAACAACGGTTGTATTACACCTCCACCAACGTCGATATAATCCCTTTCTATATATATAAACATCAATTATAATTGAAACTGAGAAGAAAAAAAAAAAGGAATAATAAATGAATGAATAAATTGAAGAAATTTTTTTTTTTTTTTAAATAGATGCAGAAACAGTTAACAATGATAGCATATACTATATATTATCAACGGAGGGATACTTTTTTACTTTTCACACGGCACGAATAATAATTAATGATAATCAGGATAGAAAATATATATATCTTTTTGTTTTTGTTTCAATCCATTATTCAATCTGGTAGCTAGAAGATATTGGTAGCTATTTGATTTAGTTCAAACTGCAGAATCTTCAACGTTTGAAAATTTGAGAAAAAAAAGTTGAAAAGAAAAAATAAAAAAACAATAATCGAAAGGTATAATTAAACGTGTGAGATAATCGCATGCTGGTGTTAGCAAACTTCAATATTATTTGATCGAGTTGGTAATAAATATAACGATAGAAACGCAAGTTCCAACAACAAAATAAAAAAAAGAAAGAAAAAATGGAGAAAAAAAATAAGAAACAACTGAACACACGCACACAAAAAATAGAATAAAAAAAAAAAAATTACAACAACAGGAATAACAACTGAATTACTATAAAAACAGAAATGAAACTAATGGAACGGTACGAGATCCATAGGTCTCACACAAATTCTAGTCCACAGATATCTAAGCGATATATAGAATATTAATTATTATTATTATTATTATTATTATTATTATTATTATTATTATTAATATTATTATTATTACTATTATTACTATCATCATTATGATTATCATTAATATTTTACTGGATATTAATACATTATATTATAAAAACCATATACAATATTATACGTACATATAGTTATATACATGAAATGCACACGGTTATATCGAACTCGATAGCTGTGTGTGAAATAATAGAATAAAAGAAAAAAGAAAAAAAATTTCAATCAATTGGCATGATTTGCGGATATAAAATCTAACCCGGTGAATAATTAACAAGAAAAATTACGTAAAAATAGAAAAAAAAGAAAAAGAAAAAAAAAATTTTAAACCAAGAAAAACGAAGAAAAATTTAAGATAATAAAAAGTTTCACCTTCTTCCGGAAAATATTGAACGTAGTATGTAGCTGCATCACGAATTAAATTTATTATATTATATTATATTATATTATAATTTTATATTATTATAGGTATATTATATATTATATATATATATATATCATTGTGTAATATTTATTTATTTTTTTCACTTTTAGTTAAGAAAAAATTACTGATTAAAGTATTACGTGTATATGCATATATATACAATACATATTATTTATATGTGTGTGTCTGTGTATATATTTATGTATAAATATATATAAAACGATATTATGCGATGAACAAAAAAAAAAAAGAAAAAAAACCAAACGAGAAAATTCTATTCTTCCATTGACTAAAATTACTGTGACATTTTTTCAACGCAAATTATTCAAAATCAATATTTATGAAACAAAAAAAAAAAAAAAAAATACAAAAAAATACAAAAATCTATATAAAAAAGAAAAGAAAAGAAAAGAAAAAGAAATTATCTGATTAGTACTTTGCGACTGGATTCAGATTTTTGGTGGTGAGTATTTGAATTATTTTACATTCTATAATGTATATGAACTCGTGAAGTCACATCCTGCTGATATATTTGACAATTTATTATTAAACCATCATGACAATTATTCAGGGATTTTATAATTTTACACAAAAAATGAAACAGAAACAGACGATCTATTCGTCAAACGACAAAGTCGAAAAATTCTTACAAAACCGTAAGTAATATTCGTAATAGAAAACATTCACAGAAGAAGAGATCTGAATCATTCCAACGTCAGTATTGAGAACCCGTAGTATGCTTATTTAGTTGCACCTGAAATATATCTTCTTGTACAGAATTTCGAAAAAATATATTTTCTCAATTTTTCTAAACTAGTAGAATAAAATGACACGTCGAAAAAAACAAAAAAAAAAAAACTTCAGGCAGATCCTTAAATTAGTTGACAAAATTTGATTTGAAATATTCATTTTCCTAAAGAAAACAAGTAGATGAAAAATAAAAATAAAATAAAAAACAATAAGTTGTAAAAATATATATATCTTTCAAGTAATGTTCGGAAAGATAAGAAAAGGAAAAAAAATAACCATCACTTTTATAAATAATATACAAAATATGAATGTGCTAGAAGATAACTATACCTACTATGACATTGCCTATCGGTGTTTATAATATAATATAAATACCAAACGATCATAATCATATTATTATATAAAAAAAAAGGGGAAATTAGAAAAATTGTAAAACAGAATAATCAGACAGCTAATACTACAGGTATACTATATGATTGCCTATTGAAAATGCAGGTGTATTATTTTTTATTTATAAATATTATATAATTTACTTATTAAGCATCATACGCTGATTGTTTTCTTATATATTATATATAATATATATATATATATATAGCTCGTGAATTAGTATGCAGTAAACTACTATTATATTAATTAGTAGCTCTTATTTATTTATAAGACAAGCAATTTGTTATTCGTTTTGTTGTCTTTCTCAACGATTAATTTATACTTCATTGATAACGATGATATTATTTCGTAGATATATAATTTTATTGAATAAAACGGCGAAGAAGCAACAAAATTACTATTCGATAAATTAAAGTAAAATTATAATATATATATCTCTCGCATTATATATTGTATATTATATATTATATATTAATCATCGATATATACATACATATAATATATAATATATAATATATATATATTATCGATATATTATATACATACACTTGTTTAAATGAACAAACGAGTGAATCAAGTGAAATAAAAAAATAAAAAAATAATCTTACTGTACTCATTCATATTCCCTGACCTTGACCAACCCATTTCATGAATTTTGTTTATTACTCTCTAATCTATTTGTATTTAACTTTTGACATCTTGAAGTTCATTCGCTATATCTTATCATTCTGAGATTAAATCCATTCCTATATCCTGACTCTGACCTACTCAGTAATACGTATTCCATACCCCCATACCCATACCCATATATTATCTAACATAGTATATGATATATTCATAAATCTGACATATCTAGATGTGGATGCCTCATGCAACAGTATATGTATAACTAATTAGGTAATTATCGCGGGTTTAAAGGGTAGATTCAATTAATAATTAAAGACTATACTATACGTTGAATAAATTCAATAATAACGTACGGGGGGGCGGTGGGGGGGGGGGGGGGGGCGCGATATGATATGATTCCTCATAAGTTGGAGATAAATTTAAAGATCCATTAATCGTTATAGAAGAGTTAAGATTCTGACTAGAGAAGACAAAATCTGTTGACGTTGTTATTCTGACTATAGTTTAAATCAATAATGTGTAAGTATCATATAGTATATGCAAATGCAGGGCATTTACGCAATGCCAACTGATAATGCGTGACAAACAATTGCAACGATGGAAATTAACGAAGCTAAAGGAAAATTGTTGACCTCATCAGCCACCTTCGATTCAAAACAACAATAATCGTCATTCCGCAATTAGCGCAGTACGGTCTCATTATATTATAGCAATAAAGCGAAGACGTTATGTCAGTATCGTATTCCGGCTGTTCAACAACCCATGTAGACATATTTATTCTTTGAAAGCCTTATTTAATAATTATTAATTAACTAGTATATCTCTATCTCGCTTTACCCAGCCCCCACGACGCAATGTAATAGTTGAAAATTGTAATTGGTTTATAATTGGACCACCAAACGCGCGGATTTAGTCGTAAAGGGTTATTTTTACTCTTCTCAGACGTTGTTTATATAGAAATAGTATTCTACTGTCTATAGCGATAATCCCCAAGACCACCTGTCGTGTAACCTAGAAACTAGCACGCGTGATTGAAGTGTTTACTACAGACACACGACGACGCACGAGTTTCGATAAACAAACGTCAAACAAAATGACGTATAATTAATGAGGGAAATGCCTTACCTTTGAAATTATCTTACTGTATGATGTCCTGATACCTGCGGCACGGGTGGAACACTTTTTATGTTAAATCACTGACGCTAGATGTATTTATTTAGGTAAATAACAGCGCGCTGCCAGACGACGTTTAACCTTAAACCTATCGCAATAAACGGTGAGGGACACGATTTGCGAATGCGCATGCGCCGAGACTACAGCTGACCTTTTAATTATCTATGCGAAAATACGAATCTGAACAGTTGCATTCATACGATATTGCGCATTATCAAATCCACGGGTATTGCCACACTGATTGGATTCGAAACAATAAATCAGTCAGCTTTGGCCTAGTTATGTATCCTTCGTATACCCCATGATCACTTTTTACTGGTATCGTGCTATCGATATACGTCACCGCTATCTCACACTGCAATATCAACATTGTTTTTTTTCTCAACCCCTAAACGCGACATCGCTGTGCACCGTAGTACGTCGATGTAAGACTGGTGGCCGCATTCCAGGCGTCAAAAATGCGAACGATAGTCTATTCATTTACTTCGCGTATACTGTTGTGTAATATAGATCTTTACAACAGTTCTAATTATTCAGTATTGTTTATTGATTATTAATAGGTATTGAATATCAGAAGTAAAATTAATCATCATTTTATTTATAGTCAGGTTCAAAAATACATTATAATATTTAAATGTTCATTATAGTCTTTATTCGCACAAACTCAAGATCTCGCTCTAGGTCTATTATAATGTAGTCGACAAACTCTAGTCATATGTATATTACTTTCAAAACCCTATTTATAAATTTGGAAATTTGAAATTTGGAAAACTATTGAAAATAATTGAATCGAAATATTAAGTACAGAGTAAGAACATAAAGAGGTTCATCAGTTTTCTTATCAATAATATTATTGTTATTAGTTTCCGTAAAATTGTATTAATCAATTATTGTTATCTGTCTTGAAATCGCAAAATAATGAATTACCTATAGGATAAAATTAATTGTTATAATATTATGCGAATATGTTTATGCCACCGTTTACGCAAATGAAATTAATTCATTGTTTGGTATATTAGTACTAGCACTAAGTTTATTACAAATTAATGATAAAAGATTATTTTCTTCGTATAAATTATACCTATATTCATTAAATTTATTAAATTATCATACTTCGGTGCTTAAGGTGCCTTTATATTATTAATTATTATGTTATAGAAAAACAAAAAATTTGTAAAAATTCTATATTTATAATATACTATGTAATATGTATTAAGCCTTTGTAAAAGTAATGCTCGAACAATATTTGATTGCAATTTCATAATAAAGCATCTACTTGTATGTATGTATAAGTAATTTTTTTTTTTTTTTTTTATCATTTGTACTGTTTTACTATTTATAGTTTATTTTATTTTACTTTTTCTTATAACATTGAAAATAAATTATACCTACGTAATAATTTTAACTTTGGGTAACTTTAGAAAACAATAATCCTATTATTATTATTATTATTATTATCATTATATTACTAATTATTCTATAGAACAAATTTTACGAAGGCATATAGTTTTTTAGTTTAGGTGTTTTTTTTTTCTTTACCGTGATTTTTACTATCGGCAAACACTGATAACCGTCTGTGTTTATTAAAACGTATACAAAAATATATAGTGCCAAGTTATTTGACTATCATGTTTGAATGAGAACCAAAATTAAAAAATAAAATAAAGATAAAATTCGTCAGAATGTATAAAAAGTTTTGCTTCATACATACTTAATAAATAGATATTATCTCATTATGCATACGGTATAGCAAATAACGTGCTTTGTGATCATTACTACATTTTACACTTGTTGCTGTTTAATAAAATCTACGTATCCTATATATGTATTCAATTCTCATAATAATTATATTTCGTAGTACCTATCAAATACTTTTCACGTTTCGCTATTTCACGCTACTAAAGACCACATGAGGTGTTTTTAATGGGATACTAATGTTTTAAAAACTATTGAGAATGATTCTTAATCCTAATTTTTGGACCTTAAAAATAATTCATGCAGATTTCTCGAGTGATACTATTACTTTTTTTTTGTTTGTTTCAAATTAATTTAATTTATTATCAAATTTCCAAATACGTATCTATTGTATTTACGTTAATTGACACAACTCGAATTATTAACGTGACTAAAAATGTGAAAAAATATTTCAACTCAACGTTTAAATCGTCGTTGATTATTACAATTATACGCAGTCATCACTCAAGACAGTTCTCATTGCACCACTTCTAACTTGTATACCTATAACTATTTATGATATACATATAACACGCGTAATGTTTCTATCATTATGTTAACTAAAAGCAAACTGTATACACAAGTGTTCAATATCTTGATGACTCAAACACGGTCAACTTCTTCTTAGTATAAAATCAAACAGAAAAGCCCAGAGAAAAACTATGCCACACCAGATTTTATGAAAATAAAGCACGCATTATTCAGACAACATTGGTATAATAATTTTAATTCTAGCAAGCACTACTTATGACTAGGATCTTAAATGATTAAATGATAATATCCAATCCAAAACATAGGTATGCGTGATCCAATTTAAAAATGCAATTGCGATGATTAATAAAGGAGAATTATTCGTAACGTATCTTCTTATATTACATAGCTATCATTCTCAAATTTCGAAAGAAAGCAACAAATTTTGAGATCAAAAATCGGAACAAAAACAGCCAATGACCCAAAAATACTGAAAAATAATTATGAACGCAAATTATTTGAAAATTGGACTGCACATCAGAATATCTTGTGACTAAAAAATTTGTTCTTTTTTTTTTGTTTCATCATCTTCAAATGTATTTTCAATCATATTTATAAAAGCAAGATTTCGTTGAATACTTTCGACTTTTATACTTTTTAATATAAAAAATACATGCACACGTAATCTTTCGTCACGAATTCGTACTCAGAAATTCGTGATGAATGGCAAAAAAAAAAAAATTATTAAATCGGTGTGAAAACCGTATTTTCTGTAAAGGTACTGATTTCTGATAGTCTATAACGTAGGTAATGA
This sequence comes from Tenthredo livida, assembly GCA_963992785.1. Lineage (NCBI taxonomy): Eukaryota > Metazoa > Arthropoda > Insecta > Hymenoptera > Tenthredinidae > Tenthredo > Tenthredo livida. The sequence continues at coordinate 5,867,880 of OZ023066.1, forward strand.
ACGTAAACGTTCAAAAAATTTGAACAAAAATAAATGTCACAGTCAGGTAAAATAACTAAACTAATTCATATAGGCAGCATGTATTGTAACTGTGTAACAGCAGTTACCACACCAGGTTTCTGAAGTAATTACGTTTCTAAATACATAGCTATGCCTATATTATATAAATTCAATGTGGCTGCCAAATAATACAATAATTACAATTTAATATAGAAATTAACAATTACCTAATTCAAAAGCTCCAACTTTCATTGGTTTATTGTTCATTTAATTATTATGTTTGTTCTCGTTGTATGCACTAATCTATTTTTTAGCGATAACATGCTGCTATTATCATACATTTTCATTCCACTTGGCACCACGTTGTATTTAGATATACTGAAGTACCACTTTACACCCTTAAAATTACCATCCACACCTGGTATCACCCACGCACAGACCAGGCGGCATGTAAACAGCGTAATTATATGGTGAAAAATATATAATTACGGCTGTTTATTCATATATTACAACAGTGCTGTGAGCAATGCGTTAAAAATACGCTTATCCATATCTCAAAAATGATTATGTAGGTATACCATGCACCCGGAACCTGTAGAGGCTGGTGTAATGAATCTGTCCATGATTGCTGTGAATTCTCAATTCCACAATTTCGTATGACTTGTTTAATGTATTCTGTTGGAAATAAATTTGTGTTACTAACTGATTTGGGATATTCTTTTTCTCTTAGTTTCAAATCCTTATGATCTTTACTACTCTTGATCCTATCATCTGCTTACCTGAACTGGGAAATACTGTAAGCTTTCGTCGGAGTCCTTGAACTCATATTCCCCAAATTGTACCGGATCCTTATCGTTTTCGTCATTATATCCCTAAACACAGATACACAAGCGATGAGTATGACTAAATGGAATTGAAGCAAGGACTGAAAAGTTTGTTTTAGAAGAACTATTGATCAGAAACTGTACAGCCTTCCAACGGCTTATCAAATCCAGAACTCACCCAAACGTTAAACTTCCTAGGCGCACTTCGCATATCACTATTTGGCAGGATGGCTCTTGGTGCGTGTTCTACAGTGAAACCTGTTATATTGATAAAAGTCCGTAATTTGATGAGCAAGTATCCAGGAAAGTCTTGAAACACCCAACATTTTCCCGGCTGTATCGGATCTCCTTGGATAACAGTTTGCGGGTGGGAATTTTGGTAGAATAAAGTATACCCGTAAATGGTGTAAGCCCTTGTATCCAAATTGTATTTTTGTGTGCATCGTGTGCTTAGAATTTGCCCTCCTAAAGCATAAATAGCCCGTGATATTATTCAGCAAATCTTTGAAGAAGAAGAAGAATCTCTCCCTATTTATAAATAAAGATTAAGCAATATAGGAAATATCACTCACCAGCTGATTCGAGAGCATAATCTACTCTTCCAGTTTTATCAGCGTCATAAATTTTCAAAGCATTCGTCACGATTCTACGTACATCTCTTTCCGTCAATCCGTTACTACCGTCACCGCCACCACTGCCATCATCACTGCTCACCTTGTACATGTTTATTTCACTAGTAATGTCAGACATCACTTTATCGGCCAAGTCTTTAACTACGAGAAGGGGAAAAAAGGGAAAAAATATTAGTGAAGAAATACAATTGCAGAAGAAGGAGCAGAATAGTAAATAGGAAAATAATTGGATTGCTGGTTGCTATTCGTCAGTTTCATAATTCAGAACTTGAAATTAGATGCTCACCATCCTGCACATTCACTTCCAGAGTAGAATTGATGCTAGCTATTCTTTCTTCCAGATCATTTTTGGCAATGAATAAATTTTTAATAGTTTTGGCAATATCTCCTTCAGACAGTGTTTTCGTTCCATCGTTATTCTCGCTACCAAAATATCCGGCTAAAATATTGTTGACGTGTTTCTCAACTTCAACAATAGGCACTCCAGCTGTTTTCTCGCAGCATGACTTAAGCTCTGATTGAATTTCACGTAACGATTGTAGCTCGATTTTAATCGCATTAATATCATCGGTGTTGGATGCTAATAGCAGTTTTTCTTTATCCTCTACTTTCTTTTCTATCGTGGCTAATTTATCCTTGAAATAAAATGGGATTAGATCAGCGAAACTAATGCAATATCGGTACCAAGATAGCGCAATCAAATAAAATCTGAAAATTTAAGCTGAAACTGAAACTTAGCTAGAACTTACGTCATAATATTCTTTCAACTCTGCATTATTCTCAATTTGAGTTACAAGGACATGTTGTTGTTCTTCCTTGATGTTTGACAATGCTTCCTAAAAGCAGTGAACATTCCTTGGTGAAAAATATCCACAAAATGAAGCACGTAATCTTAATTAAAAATAGTAATCAGGGTCAATTCAACTCACATTTTGGAGCGAATATGCGTCTTCAATATTTCTAACTCTTGTTACAAGTAGCGAAATGATAGAGTCTAATTCTTTCTCCTTCTCTTTGTCGATTCCTTTGCTGCCTCCTAAAGGTACAGTTATAATTTCCTCTTTCCATCCATAATCTTGCTTTTCGCTTAGCCTCATCGAACCAGCGGTGGATTTCACTGCTGGAATAATTGCTCCTTCTGTATTTTGAGTATTCCTGGATTCTGAATAGAATAAGGATGATAAAACTGTGGCAGGGTACGTGACCAGTGCCAGTATAGAGTCGGAGTTTGAAAAAACGTAGGATAACAGCCCCAAACCTGAAACAAGATATTTGAGGATAAAGTTTATCTATTTTAAAGTGATTAAATAGGCGTTAGGTCTTTTGATGCTTTGTAGACGTAGGAGGATAATCAGGTTTATTAATGAAATAAAATGTAGTGATATATGCAATGTATTAAACCGTCGCATCCTTCCTAAGTTACCGTATTGGGATCATCGAGATTACCACATTCTGTAAATTGTGTTTTAATTCATGTAATAAAACTGGTTTTCTTCAATTTTATGGCCAATACGGTAACCGAGAGAAGGATAGACAAAGGAACTCACCATTTATATGTCATCCATCGATTGTAAATTCATTTTCCACTTTTTCATTGTATAGATTCACATTTTAATTTCAAATATTCCAATGTCCTCCAAGTCCAAGACCCTTAGAGATCGTCCGCAATGATATTACCCTTTCTCTATCCTTCTCCCACAAGTGATTAGCGTTAAATAAATAAATAAAAAAAAAATAGACATTCTATTCGCATGCATAATTTCGCTAGTTTCTTTCATTTTCATTATACACACAGTCAGGCAGTGAAGTGTATAAAAACATTTGATGATAATTAAATTCATCGCTAACTGTGATAAGATGATATTTGCAATATTCACAAAGAAATTCATCTTTTGCATCGATCTTTAGCAACATTTGTTGAAATACTCGAGGGATGTGGCCAAGTCGTAACATACTTGGAAATGATAGGAACTTACCACGCCGCTGATCAGGCAGAAGTTTATTTTCAATTTCAAACCAATTAAATAGAGTATTGAAAATACTTTATTGGTTCAAACGTACATATTAATATAGATTCTTATAAAATAGACAATGTAAATACCTGGGATTATCCTAATCTTTTTTGAATACGTTAAATATAAACGTATAGATCCTGAATGAACTTAGTATATTTATTGCATACTATAATATTTTATGTATTTTATACCAGAGTAAGATGAATTATGACACCTTAATAAAATCTAATATTCAATTATAATATATAAGATAAAAAATAACTAACACCGGTGGGTTTTCAGAACAAGTTTGTACCATTGATCAACTAATTCTATTATGTATTTAGGAAATTCAGATGAAAAAAAAAACAAACATAACATAGTTACGTTTATAAATGCTGGCAAGATTTAAGATAGTTGTACTACATTTGTCGATATGAGTGTGCATAATATGTTTCAGAATTGTTTTTAATTAAGCTTTGTATAATTATTCCAAAAGCGGTTTTAAAAAAGCAAACAACTGTAAATTTTTTTTAAACTTCATTCTCTTTGCAAAATTGCAAAACAAACTCCGTGTTAGGTAGTTACTAAGTTAGACTTAAAGAGATCGTATGGATTTAGTTTAGCGCATATATATGTTATTTTTTTTTTTTTGTTTCCTAATTGCCTGATTTCTATTCTAAATAATTGATCACTAAATTGAAAATTAAATGTTAAAAAAGTATATGTATTGGATTAATTGAAGACCATAAAAACACACAAGCACGCAAAAAAATAAAATAAAATAATAATATAATATGTCATGATAGTCATGTATAATATTTTGTTAATAAATGCACGCGTGTTATTAAAATAATAAAAATTCTATGAATAATAAGTAGCTAATATTATTGAAGCAAAATGTTAGTGCAAACTCGTACGAACTAAGGAAATATCTTAGTAAACATAGATTCTATTTATCCTCAACTTTAAACTTGTAAAGTTGTCCTTTTTTTTAATCCATTACTATATTAAAATATATTGTTAGTTAAGTTAAACTTTAAGTCAACGCGTAAAAGCAAAAGTAAAAAATAAAAAAAAAGTGATCATTTTTTGCTTTTTTTTTTAACATAGTCAATTTGTTGAAACTGAAACCCGAAATTAAAAATCAGAAGTATAGTTTACCTACTCGAGTCGAAATAAATTGAAAACGGATCGAAGATATGTTATGATACCTAAGAATTCAACATAGGTAACTTATTTATATTGATATACTACAATTGAAATATATCTTATAATTGAAAAACCAATAAAATATGAATATATATATTATAGATTATGTAATAAAGTCGAATTTGAATTTTTGAACATAAATATTTTTCTCTTTTTTTTTATATATTTAATATAATATACTAAATTTTCTTTATCTCATAAATATATATTAACAAATATATTATTTCATCGATAATCACGGGTAGAACCGATAATCACGTTTCTGCTTAATTGTTAATTTGTAGATTCCTTCCATTATTTATTTTTACTTTTTTTTTCCTCAATTACCATTTTCCGAATAATTGTATCATATTAATTATCAGAATAAAATGAAATACAAGAAAATCTCTAATTTTTCACTATGTAAATATATTAATAATGTTTGATCATTTTAAATGGCTACTAGACATTTGCTGATATTGCTTTTTGACAAATTGACTATCTAATTAGTACGAAGAAATTACCATACAATACAATCTAAAAATGATTAAATCTATTAGATTGCATGCAACTATCAGCTTTGTTAGTGAGTAGAAATAAAATTAGAGCGCAACAAAACACCGATATAATTATTATTAGAGAATTTAAATATGCCTGGACAGTTAGCTTGTGCAAAATCAAATAAAGATTCATTGCAAGGTGTGATTTTTCGGAAAGATATTTCTAGACAAAAAAAATCGCTCCCTAAGATTCATCAAAAGGCGAGTTTTTCAACTTGTTTGTTATCTTAACACATAATACCTTGCAAATAGCTGGACACCTTCGAACGATGCGACTCAAAACAGCGAAAACAAAAACTCATTACATTTGAACACTACCCGAAAAAATTAATTTGCTACTTGCTATACTTTCAGACAGGCATACATAGTATCATAATATGCTTTCTACAGTGAAAACCAGATTATTATAATTCATCCATGAATAGAAATGAGTAAAGAAGATTCACAGTGACATTAACAACTATCCTGAGATGAATGAGCAAAATGTTGAATACCTATTTTGCCAACTCTAACGGTGTCCAGCATTTTTTTTTTTTTGTACGCTTTAAATCTGAACTGATGTAGTGTAAATATAATTGGACAGAAATTATGACCAGGAAATATTCCAACCAATATTAGGCAAGGCAGGCAATGATATGTCTGGAGAAGGTAGGGAAAAGTTCTGTAAACCTTTAAAGTATTTTAAAAATAAGTCATAGTCTACAAATGTCGCGTTAGTGATATCATTAAAGTACGAGTAAGTGGTATTGACAATGGTGGACTGAACATCGTATAGGGGGTCCAGATAGGGAAAGGTATATTTGTGCATGATGTAAGCTCCTGAAACATAAAATCGGCAAATACTATATTTAGCTAAAGACCTTTAAAATTAAAAAAAAAAAAAAAAACCGTTCTCAATCATCACTATCCTATTCCATGATTAGATTTCCTACCAAATTATTCATAATTATATTTGAAGAAAATATTCATGTGAATGAAATTTCGCATAGATCACATTTAAATAAGAGATAGTTTTGGGAGATAAGACATAAGTGAGGGATGCATGAGAAAGAAAAGATCATAATAGCTGTTGCGACTTGCAACCGGGGCCATTCTTTTTCACACTATTGTATAGGCCGCACGCTCTAGTTTTATTTTTCTATAATGAAAATGATGATCAGAAATCACTTACCACCAAGAAGAAGCAGCGGTAATAGTACGATCCAGAATAGTTTAGCACGACGATTTGGAATCTCTTCTCTGAGCGGTGCAGCACGACTCAAAAGCCACGTATCCAAGAACAAAACGTTGACGAATAACGTGTACAAGTATTGTATTCCACGGTCCATCGATTGCCAGATTTTACTCCATCTGGATTCTGAAATTTCAAATTTGTTATGATTGATTATTTCAATATGTTGCATCCTTATTCATAACATTCTAGTATACTCGATAGAAAAACAATAAGAATAGATAACAACGTCGATGTGATCACCTCTAAAAGAATGATATAAAGCCACGATGTGAAGTCAAAGCAGTTTCGAAAATTTATCATAAACGTATTGCCTAAATTTGAGAAATAGAATAATTTTTTATCATGAAACATACCATCCTGCTGTCTGTAGCTATAATTGGTTGGATACCATCTTCGATTTTCACCAAGTCCTACATAATTTTTAACGCTGGTATAACTTGTGGTAACAATAGTTACAAGGCTGGTCCAAATTCTCATAAAAATATTCAATTCTTTCTGTTGTCTCTCCCTGTATGAACGTCTATGTCCATCGACCGAAGTTATAGTATCATCTATATCTACATCAGAATCGGCTTGTAAGAGAGATTCGTATCTACGAGACACGGTCGGTGGTTCATAAGGGCTACTAGAGTAGCTGAAACAGATAACATATTTCGATGGATTATTTCAGCGACGAAAATTCTCAAAACTGTGAATAACAAAATACTGCGAAATGGTTTATTTCAAGTGATCTTTACAAACATACTTGTTTTGCATCGATTCGAAAAGTGATGCATCTGCAGAATTGGAATATACGAATTCTCTGCGACTGCTATACTGCTCTACATGTGTAGTTTTATACAGCTTTGATCTGGCTGCAGAATCTGGATGCCGAGAGCGTAGAAACAGGTCATCTGTAGGCTTTTTGAGAAAATAGAAGACAATTAATATCATGATCTATGTATAATCGACTTATAATGTGTTTGTCTCTTTGTAAAAACGATACAAATCTTAAGCACATTGATATAGTTTTCACAAATATAATTCATAACATGATCATTACTTACTGACAATTCTTTTCCAACGCTTTCTCTGCCTATTTGGCTCATCGATTCTCCCAATAATTGGGTTGAAGACTGGTTGAGATTTTGTTGACTGGTCGACGGTATGCTGCCGTGAGTGCTGCTTGTATCAGAGTGAATTGAGCGACGGGACATGTTAGGCATAGCCATCACACCCGGAGCTATTTCGTATCGGCACTGAGATTTTTGCGAGTAGGTATAATCGGTTTTTGGAAATACACTGTAATGGAAAGAGAGATTGTCTGGTTCAAAGATTGTCTAGATCCAATCAATAAAGATGTGTCGTTCGCTCGTAGTCAATGCAGATGTGTCTCTAGCAGCTAACAATTTAAAACCTGGATTGGGAATAGCCGTTTGAGAAAAACGTATTTCTGCTGCACGTGAGGCAATAAGATGAGGTCATAGTCAGGTTGAATTCACACATGAATTAGCCTAGTAGTAAGAATGAGGCAACAATTTGTAACCTTGGGTATACGCATAGGAACGTGACCAATATTATGTAAGATTTGAAATCAGCATAATGTAGAAATTACGATTCTGAATGAGTAAACATAGATCAATTATATGTACAACAAACGTTATATACACATACCTGATCCGAATGGGACAAGACAGTGACCGAGGTAACGAATATCGGATTGATAGTCAAGCGAGACTATAGAACAGTATGATTGAAATCAGATTTTTTGGGAACCGTATGACTCGTCTGAACACAATTTTGTCCCATAACTCGCCATGAAAGATTCTACTGGCTTTATAATTGAATGTCAACGACCATTGCTAAGGGTCATTTATAATGTTGTGAAAACATCTGCTTAAGGGATTAAGTCTTACATCTGTGTGTCTAACAGGTAAGTAATGTCATCAACATCAACGTTAGGTAAAGTAATCAAAGGAAACACAGTTATCTTTGAAGCATACTGTGAGGAATCATAACTTATTCTACTATGAAGTTAAAACATGTAGAAATTTTGTCTAAGCCGTGAGCATCGTCAAGGTAGATGAGATTGCTTGTAAGGTTGAACAGTGTAAAAAATCTTCGCATCATTGTATCCAGATTAAAATTTTGTAATACGGAAACAGAATGGAGTTTGTATTACGGAACTGCTCAGACCATTTCAAATGCAAAATTTGATTGATTATCTGTCTGAAGTGATACGTTATCGTAGAATTCCATCTACATAAAATGTTATGGTAACAAAGCTGGGAAGAAGATAGTCGCAAGTGAAAATTTTGAATATCAAGAGACGCGTAACTCACCGACGTGGCTGATCAGTTCACAATAGAAAGAAATAGAATGATAAAAATGTCTGTATAGGGAATACAAATTTATAATGGTAAAGAAAAAGTGTAAAAATGTAGCCAATCAACCATGTTGTACTACCTTCTCTATCAACTTTAATTTTAGACTTCCTTTTTTGTCGTACAACTTTAGCGTGGGTGTGTCTCGAATGTATAAATATATGATTTCCTGTACCTACCGAATTAAATGGTACAATGCACATATTTAATCTAACAGGTGGCGCATGAAGAACGATTATGAATTAGAAATGGGGTATGGCCCCACCCAAATAAATTTACATCAATTATTACTTGTTAATTTTCATTCGCAGATTTTTAAACCAATAATATCTTTGTTTTAAAATCAATGGACACTAATACATATGAAAAAAGTAAATAATGTAAAATTTTATGAGGATGTTTATACTCACTTCCACCAATCTCCTGCTTGTTTGTAAATTTCATAAGCCGAACCAGGTCTGCTCGGAGGATCTTCTCTCTCCTCTCTGTCTTCCTGCTCTCCTTCTTCAGATGAATAATCACTGGTGAATATTCGCCTAGGCGTTAAACTCTGTCTTTCTCTTTCTACTTTGGAGTTGTTTCTGTTTTCACTCGTTTCGCTTTGTCCATTTGAGAATATCTGCCTCTTGGCTCTTTGGCGCTCCGAACGACGCTCAACTTTCTTAACATTTGTAGTTTTGGTGGTTTGACTCTGGTGATTTTGGCTCTCAACCTCCTCCTTCTGTTCGGATATTGTCTCCATACTTTTCTCGGCCGATTTACCAATGCTGCCAGGTCTGTATTGAGTTTATTGAAATTTTATTATCCAGCTGTTTGCAATACATACTTACACATTTTCAATGAGATTTTTGACAACTAGATAACCGACTTGAGATTAAGAGGGAAAAAAAAGTAAAAGGAGAAATGCTCAATTCATGATACAGATGGAAATAAAATATCTTATGTTACGTAAATGAATTCATAAATTAATTGGATTTTCTCACCGCAACTCTTGCTAATTAATTCATCTAAGAATTGTGCAAGTTAATGAAAGCGTAATATGTTGATAACTCAGCGTAATAATAACAACTTAAACCAGCTTTGATAAGAGTCCTTATCATAATTATGAGAACAAGAAAATTGCACTTCCTAAACAATACGTGCAGTTTAATGAATCTATAGTAACAATACTAAGCCTATAGTTGTATGCAAGAAGAGGGAGTACTGTTCGATTAAATTGTTGCAACAACAAACTGGAGTAATAAAACAAATGGCAAACAATAAATCTGAACCAAGATAGTGGAAGTATTATTAGATCTATCGAGGTTAACAGCGTTTAATCTTACACAATTCGAGAACGGCGATCTGAATGAGTGCCAAGATCTTAACTCGAATAGCTACTGCTTGCTCAGGTCGTTAGTTTAATCTTACTTTAGTTAGTTGCCAATTATTAACAGTCGAGTAAGATATGATAGCGATAACCTTTCCTGATACAGGAATTTAAATTCCAAAATTTGAACTCTATAAGAAGATGATATAAGAAAATCTTCTTGCAATTAAAATATCCAGATGAGTTTTAGACATAGTATAGCTCCTAAAGTTTGGACTTGATCAAGAATTCGTCATAACCAGATGCAGTAACTCCATTTTAAAAGAACTCACAATGATCTAGACCCTGATCTCCGGCTGCTTGTCACTTCTCCTGGAGTATGAGACCTCTCACGGCTACGGCTTCGTAAATCATAATGATGCTCCGGCGATTCGGCATCATTTAAATTACGGTTTAAAACCTGGGGTGTCTGCGATCTCGATCGACTTCTACTACGAAGTTCGTAGTGGTGCTGCTCACCTTCCATTGTTTTTTTTTTTCTTCAATATTAAAATAAAAGGTATTCAAACAGAGGGATCTTCTCACTTTGTGATAATGTTGATAAGAAATCTTTTATTTAATAAGAATTTTATGTTTAAATGGAAGAAGAAACTATCTAACAAGGTAACAAATTAACAAATTGAATGTAACATCATTGTTTATTTGATAAATGAATGAACCGATTTTGAAAATGATTAATGAATTCTGAAAATCACATCCAGAACCTGCGCCGCACACACCCTAACTAAATAAACTTAGGATCTATTTGTATTCTGAATGAGACTTCTTTCCCTTTAGAGGATATATCTTAAGACTGCGCTTGAAAATGTGATAAAAATAACTCCCTCCTCAAAGGGCTAAACCAGTCTCCACATTGACTGTGAATATTCTTTAAACCTAGAATAAAGATGTCCTACCACATGCCAAGAGTCTCTCTAAGGTCCGCTTCTCTTTTACGTAATGAATTCTATTACTGGCGAGGACTAAAAACATTCGGTTTCCGCTACTCGGGCACTTTCTTAGATGTAGAAAATTACTCTTGACAAATATTTAATCGCATTGATAATATTTATTATGAAAATTACCATAAGCGTATACAAGTATACGATGTTATCTTCTTACAACACAATAAGAATCATTCTGATAGTGCATAATATTACCAATGATGACTTTTACTTAGAATCTTACTATACAAAGTATAATAATCACTGTTAATATACAGTACGCGATTACTAAACTATTTTTAGATCGTAATAAGTATTTTAAAAGAAATAAAGGGAAACCAAAGTCTGAAATAAACATATTACCATGCGAGTTAAATAATCAAGTGATTAATATTATTCTATACTAGCAGTAAGCATGAAATAGTAATCTCATTCATATATTCTAGCGTGCAGCTTAAGTCTATGATGGAGAAAAAAAAATTGAAAACTAAACCAGATGACATTGAGTATTGCATTTTAATCTCATTCATCATATTATTATGTTTATTGATGCAGAGTAATGAAACGAGAAAAAGAAAAGGAACTCATAACTGGGTAGGGCTAACGTAAGTTATAGCCAGATAAATGTGAAATTAGGAATAATAACGTAACAAAATTATTTATACGATGTTGATTAAACTCAATTTATAACTTTTAATTAGATTCCTAAATCTTGAGGTTGTTGTATTACAGTTTTTTTAATGTTTTTCTTATCTGGGAAAATATGTATAATAGCCAAGTTTGGGTATAAGTTGATCTTGAGAAAAAAGAAAAGAGATAAAGAACTGTATTGAGGAATTTAAACGCATAGTAAGTTGTAAGATAAACATCATAATAATACGACGCGTAGCAGTGAAAGGTATGGAACACAAACCTCGAAATATTTTGTATGGTATATTTTCATTCTAATATCATTAATCATAGTATGTATTGTAAGTGTATTTTAATGAGCGGAAAAATAATATCAATAGAAATGAATAACATCTGCCACCCGGCGATACTACGAGGTTTTCTGTCTTAGTAAGTCGGCTACAGAATTATCTAAAAATAGAAAACTTACCAAGCTATCCGAAAGTGTGTTGGAGTAAGTCGGGACGTTACGGGCACATAAAACACCTTATTGTTGATTATATTTAACAGAAAACTGATAGAAATTGTAAATAAATATTATACATATACTACAGTATGTACAGAAAAACACTAATACATAATACCATCAGTTTCTTTAGTTTATATATACCAAATACTGCTGAGACTCTAAAACAACCGCCACAAGCGACACGCGAACGATACGTGCGAGTCACACACACAACTGATGACGTCACCTCGCTAATGCGTAGGAGCTACGAAACGATGATATGTGAAGGGAGTAGAAAGTCTCAAACCCGAACTCACAACATAAGCGACGTTTCAGTAGCCAATGAGAACGATTGAAATCAACGCGCTCTTGAGCGCGGGAATATTCATTGGCTTACGAATTGACGCCGCTTCATACGGTACAGCCTTAAGCTTTGTACCCACTTTTACAGCCATATAGCTTTCTCACAAGCGGGCAAATGAGACTTCCGCGTTGTTATTGGAAGAAAAGATATAAATTAGTTGCTATATCGTTCATGCTTAGGTATCATTGCATTAAATTGAAGTAAACTTTTATTTTATATTTTTATTGTTTAGGAGTACATGAGAATACGGAAAAGAAGTCTATTTCTTAGCCTCACGAACGGCCTTGCGGTCAGCTGCCCTTTTCAGCTGTGCTTTTGGCTTCAGGTTATGCTTCTTAGCGAAACGCTGGTTCCTCAAGAATTTCAAATCCATCTGTAAACCAGCATAGAAAAATAAATATACTGAATGATTGTAGCTCGTATCATTGTGCAATAATAGACTCAAGGCTCAACCATAAAACCCATACGTACTACAGCCTTGAAATGACTCTTCTGCTTTCAATTCTTTTTGCATTCACTACCAGATTTAATTACATGCACATAAACCATGTGGGATGTAGCATTTCAACGAATAATTGTCTGGTTGATGTTATTTTAAAATATTATGAGTATCGAATGAGTTATGTATTTGTGAACAAAAAAGAATGAAAAATTGTATATTGAATTCAAATATGAAGTTTGAATTTATTAACACGATTTAAACAAATTATATGAGTAAGAGAATAATTAGTAATGCTTACACCAAGGGTAGATTCGTGCCTGTACTGCTTTGGCCTTTTGATTCCATTGCGATGAGCTTTTCTGCCTGTAAATGAAGAATTATATTAGGAAAAGGAAATTTAAGCGAAATTTAGAATAATTATATTGAAGTATTACATCGAGGTTTGAATAAGTGGTTGAAGAATTGGAAAATTTGGCATCTGGTGTATTGTTGTCAAAATTTATGAACGACAATACGATGTAAATATCCCGTTATTTTTAAAAATACGTAAAATTTGGTAATTTATCTACTTACTCTGGTTATGATTTGTGTGATTCTTTGACTTTGCCATTTCGTTTGGATTCTCACGTGTACCTGAAAATGATAAATAAATAATAGAGCTCAATGCCAAGAAATTTTTGAGGTTAGCACGAAATTGTGATTTTAAAGTTTCGAGAGTTTGGGAATTTACAAAGCTATGAGAATAAGATTAACGCCAAATTATTGTACAGAATAATAAAAATATTTATTGATTCACTCGGTTAGCTAATTTTTAGGATCGCACGGATTAATAAATCCAAATTTATTATATTGTCAAGTAGCAGATCTCACTCACCGGAAAAGGAAACGAGAAAGAAAGTGTTTGTCTGAGCGCCGCGATGGTTGTAGCGTGTATAACTAGAACTACTCGAAGACAGCGGGGTCGTTTTAAAACGTTTTACAATGTAGGAAATAACTCTTTGAAAATTGTACAATTGTTCTAAGCATTAATTATTTAAGTATTGAATAAATCATTCAGACAATTATTTGGTTATTCGAGCGATTAGATGCACTACAGTGCACAACCATTGCATGCCTCATCAAATACATTAATTATCTACTGGATTGTCTAATGTTTTTCGAATACTCAAATAATGCATACATCGAACAGATTTTAATAATCCATCTCTTAGGCAATACAAGCGAAACTAATAGCTTATTTATTACTCTCGTTAGAAAACAGTTATTCCATGTATAACAATAATTAAAAAATCCGGAAGAATCCAATGCGGGTTGACAGCCCAAGTAGCATTGTCTGTACAATCACGTCATGCAATACCGTGATCGACAGAGCCTTGCGGCAGAACTATTCGGGATTGGTGAATTTTACTGCAGAGTGCAGATATGAGATATCCCTACTCATCAACAGACATTCATGAGTCTGTCTCAAGTACATACACTGAATGCAGCTCACATGCGTCTTCTGCTCATGAATGAGTCACACGGTAAAATCATACGTGACTACGTGGATGCATGCCGGACACGGTATCGTGCGAATAGCCACACATCAGGAACAATCTAAAGACCGTATTTAAGTAGAGAGGAAATACCACAGTTTTTTACAGCAAAACCAGAAGAGAAAAACCAGGTAAGGAAGGATTTTTTCTTAATAACTTTATATACATCAGTTCGTAAAGATAATTTACTTACTATGAGATGGGAACAAGTAAGTTTTACTGACAAACAATTGTATTTTACAGAAACTAAGAATGGTGATCCCCACCGTTTGCCTTTATTAGATCAAGCAATAGAAATAATAAAAGCGAGGAAAGAGCAGACCACTAGCACGTGGGCATTTCCAAGAATCCATGATTTAAGAAGAACAATACCAAGTTGGATGGCAATGACTGGAGCAAATCAATATATGTAATAGGACAGCTTCCAAATCATAGAGATCCAAGATCAACAGCAGTTTATACTAGACAAAGAGCCATTAATGCAATGATATCTAAAGTTTAACAATAATAAACATAGTACAGTACTACCTCTCTAAGAGAGAGGTCTAGGGCGGTTAGGGGAATAGGATTAAAAGAAATTTGTCGCTGAAGCGTTCCCCCACTACTGGTAAATCGCACATGTGTCAGTGTGTCAGTGAACATCACCACTGGGAGAACCTTGCGCGTACGGGTAGAGTGGGGGAAGCTTTAAAACTCGCTGAACCGGAACGGTGGGGAAATTCTCTCTTACCGAGGGCTCTCTTAGAGAGGTAGTACTGTAAAACTTATATAGCTAGGAGGATACATCATGCCATATAAAACAATGATTGATAACTTGAAAGATAATCAAAGTTTATCTCTTAGTAATATAGGAGAAGGCGATGTTAAATCTCTTGCTCAAGCTCTAAAAGGTACTCAAGTTACTAGCCTTGATCTTAGTAATAGTAACATAGGATGTGATGGTCTCAAGTATTTAACTCAAGTTTTGAGAGACACTCAAATTACCACACTTAATCTTGAAAATAACAATATAATGGATGAAGGTGTAAAATATCTTACTGAATCTCTAATAGAAACACAAATTACCAGACTTGATTTGAGTAAAAATAAAATTGGAATCAATGCAGCACAATACTTAAATAAGATGCTGAGTAATACTAAAATGTGGTCTCTTCATTTTGATATCCATTACACAGAAGATGGTGATGTTAATAAGTATATATCTCAAAGATCATATGGTGATACTAAGAACATTCATCTTATTACTCTCCATGATAATAAAATAGGCATTAAGGGTGCTCAATATCTAAATAAAACCTTTCACAATATTGCAATTGCTAGGCTTACACTTGATAGTAAAAACTTAGAAGCCGATGATGCTCAATATCTGGCTCAAGCTTTCAAAGATACTAAAATTACTGAGCTTGACATATCTTACAATCATATTATGCAACTTGATGGTATACAATATTTAGTTCGAGCCTTTAAAGATAGTCAAATTGCCAAGTTAAGTGTACATGCAGAAAAAATAGGAACTGCAGGTACTAAATATTTAGCTGAATTTTTAAGAGAGGTCAAAGTTTTAGATCTTGATCTTCGTCTAAATTACATAGGAGATAAAGGTATGGAATATTTAGTACCAGTACTCAAAAATAGTGATATTATGTATATTGATCTTGGATGGAATGATATAGAAGCTGAAGGAGCTAGATATTTATCTGAAATCTTACAAAATTCTAAGATTCTTCATATAGATTTGTGCAATAATAGTATAGAAGCTGATGGCGCTAGATATCTAGCAGGTAGTTTGCCATATAGCCAAGTCACCAATATTCATCTTCATGGAAATGGGATTCAATATGCAGGATATCAATGTCTCATTGATGTTGTTGAAAATACCAATATATCTTGGGTTAATTTAAATAACAATAATATAGAAGCAGGATTAGAAGAAGGAACCAACCTATGTCCTTATCTCATACCAAGAGATACTACTCCTATTGGATATAAAATACGTAATGTATTTGAAGAATTAGTATCACTAAATCCTATGAGTAATGAGTTTGAATTTATTGTACCTAGAAAAGATACACCTACCTACCGTGCTGTTGATATTGATCAATATGCTTTTTTGGTCAGAACTTTAAATGATAATCCAAATTCTAAGGTACACATTTTCGATATGATGTGTAGAAAGGTTAGTGGTCTATATGATTATGATTTTAATATAATGAACAATATTAATGAATTTATAGCAATGATGCCAAACAAATTTATTACATTTATTGATACTAAATTACCGGACTTGGTAGAATCATTTGGCAGTTATAACTACGTGAATCTTGTAAAGCAATTTGAAGATATGAAACTGTACGATGTTGTTCAAAACCTACTTTTACATAGGGTATTATATTATGTAGATGAAAACCAGGAAATTTTACATCCATATATTTACAAGATGTTGAATAAACATAGTATGCCTTTATATAATGAACAGCTTGAACATAATAAAAAAGATGAAATAATTGCTTATTATCAAAGTCACCAAGAAATTGATGGTGTACAGGAAATTATAGATTTGTTAGGATCAGTATCATTTAAGTAAAATTAATAATAAACATAATTTAAACTTGAATTGGTATACATTTTCATTATTTTCCATAAAAAATTGATAATAATACCTTGCTAAATCTACAGCATCACAACTACAACAACACTGGATATCAACTTTTAAACATTCTAGTTTTGATTCTGCCTCATTTCAACAAATTCATGGGTTGCGGGCAACCACGTGATCAAAAACGAATCGCGTTGCAGCAAAATTTTGCAGCAGCAGAAGTTTACTGCGCACGAAAATTCGGCCCTACAACCCCTCAGCGTTACTTCAAAACTTCGCGGGTCTCGAAGAAATGGGAGGTTTTTAAGACCTGACTATGAATACTGGCCTACATCGTGGATGCATGCCGGAGCGATAATAACATCAGATTTATTATAAACCTCACGTTTTCATCACGTTTCTATATTATTTGTAGAATTTATTCCTCCAAATAAAGCATCGTGAAACGAGAAACAAACTTACTAGTTTTGTGATATATATCATAATATACGCACACACACACACACACACACCTGCATAAAACACCTTAATCCATGTATGTATACTCAACACCTCGACAATATATTGTTATCTATAATACTGACGTTCTATTTTCATTGTATAAATAAATCATAACTTCGATGAAATAAAGCCATTTATTACACAACAAATGATCATACTGTTAATGTAATGCATAGCAAAAAGCATTTGGCTATGATCCAGACATTCTAACCTAACCTCAAACGCAATTCGAATGAATACATATTTTTTTTTTGTCTTTTTTTATTTTCATTTCATTTAATCGCATTACTTCTATTCTCTCCCCCCCCGTTCGACACGAAACACATAATTTAAAGAAAATTCAATTCCAGGAGTTCTCCTTCGAAAATGCCTTTCACAGCAGATGCAGCTGCGCATCAGATACAGGTAACAAATTAACACCAAATTTGAATGTACAATTAACTTTGGCTCACTGTTGGGACTTGGATGGATATTACGGACGGGAATAATGAATAATGCCTCAACTTTCTAGGAGCGTCTAAAAAACATATACAACTTGGTATACGAGATAGAAGAGGAACGCAATCGGTCCGAACATAATCTAAACAACATAACAAAAGCCCATGACAAAATAACACCCGATGATAAAGTCTCGCCTTATTACCAACAGAAATTAAAGAGTTTATACAGCGCTGCGGTTTCCGATGCTCAACAAGAAGAGGAACTGATCAGAAAAGCGTTATCTAAAATAAATGAGATTAGGGCGATTAGAAACGAACGTAGAATTCAGGTAGATAACTAGTTGACAAAGATTGCTCTGCGAGGAAAGAATCTTCGCATTCTCATTTCAATCATAAGCTAAAGATGTTATCTTCTCTTTTCCTCATTAGGCACGTAATGCGGGAAATAAGGAAACAATTCGAAGAGGTGCTTTGATGAAAATGCTTTTAAGTTCGGCACAAACTCTACCATTATACGTCGGTAAATCTCCTGGAGCAAAGCCTCCGCCTTTGTGTGGAGCGATTCCCGCTGAGCTTACGTATATAGCAAAGGTATTAAACCTTTGGGTGAAATAAAGTCGCACTTTGAATGACGATTGGATAAAAAATATTGATGAATTGTTTTTTTTACAGATGGGAGATATGGTCGCTGCACTAGTCAAGGGATCTGAAGAGGAAGAAAATTGGATACTCGCTGAAGTTGTACAGTTCAATCCTACGACTAATAAATACGAAGTCGACGATATAGACGAGGAGCAAAAGGATAGACATGTTCTTTCCAAGCGTAGAGTTGTCCCTTTGCCTCTTATGAGAGCGAATCCAGAGACGGATGCACATGCGTTATTCCCAAAAGGATCTATAGGTATAATTGTCGGGGTAGTTCCATTGGGGAATTCGGTTTCCATGCTAATCATCTTGTTTTCTTTTTCAAGTGATGGCGCTCTATCCCCAAACTACGTGCTTTTATAAGGCTGTTGTTAATCAGTTGCCTACAACAGCGACCGAAGAGTACGAGGTCTTATTTGAGGATGCTACATACGCGGATGGATATTCTCCACCTTTGAATGTGGCACAGCGTTATGTTATCTCGATAAAGGAGAGTAAAAAGAATAAAAGTCAATCTTGAATAAAGAGCGTAAAGTAAATTGAAAAAGTTTACACAAGTGTTGCATATCTTCTGCCGTATTATGAAGATACGGAAAGTTAGCAATGATATTGACGCAGTTGTGACAATTTCCGATTATGGAGTAACTGCGCTATGAAAAAAAAAAACGAGAAAAAAAAAAAAATAAGAAATCGCCCTGCGGGAATCAGATTTTTATTTATTACTACAATAAAGATTTTTCGCAAAGTCGAATTCGCAAATTCGTTTACTGAACAAGAGATCTATGTTCAATCTGCGAATAAGTCTCGTTTAATGTAAATTTATGTATATATAATTAATCAATTAATATACGAGAAAATTTTACATGGATTATAAATGTTGAGTAATTATTAATTCGATAAAAATGATACAAGTTGAATAAGTTTATTGAATATATGAATTATGCATAAGGATTCTTTATTTTTTCCACTCAAATCTTACATTTATTTTTTAACATTTTCTTTTTTGTTCTGTTCTTATCTATTTCTTTTTTTTCCTTTACTTTTTTTTGTTTCTTTTTCTCTTATTTTTCTTTCCTATTAAGAAATAAAAAAAAAAATTGTTCATGAAATTGTGTTATGTCGCTGAATGTCGAAGGTGATGCTGCAGCACCGCACCTGCAAAATACTTAGCGACATGGGGAGTAATGTGGGTATAATTAGACTTTTCCGGTCTAAGCTTCTGACACCAATGACTTTTTAGTGCACCAAGCACTACAAAGTATATCAATATCAGTAATAACGAACCGTTGTCATCTTACAAAGTAGAATTCAACATGTTTTTTTTTTTGTTTTTTTTTTTTCAATATTTAATTAAAGAAATCTATCGTTAAGAGAAACAGTATGTTCTGAATAAATCAAAGTTGCTATTATATTACTAGAATTAGTCTTAATAAGTATTTCATACACGATATTATTAATTATCAAAGAAAACTTTCAAGCAACTTCTATTCATCGGATGCATACAAAATTGATGATTCAACTGATTAAATCGCTATTAATTATAACTACATGACATAATTCTATTCATTCAGATTGTAGTTCAATGAATTTGTTTCTTTTTTTTTTCCTTTTTTTTTTCTCTATATATACCAATATATATATATATATATATATATAGTATATATCAGGACTCCACTATACAAATCAACATATGGATAGCCTTTTTTATATTATTATTTTATTTATTATTTATTTATTATTATTATTCATTTTTTTTTTCTGTTTTTTTTTTTTTTATTTCAAAACTTATAATTTTGATAATACTCGCATTTATAATAAATTGCAAAAAGTGGAAAACAAAAGTAATAATAATAAGAGAAAAAAAAAAAAAAAGGTGCGACTGTTGTGCATAAAATAATATCTGCGCATAAACTGCTTAGATTTTTGTGTACGTTATCGGAAATTGCGGTCAAGAAATTACTTAATCTTGGATAAAATTATTATCATTATCATTATCATTATTATCATTATTATTATTATTGCAAATGGTACCAATAATATATCGCAGTACCACATGCTTTTTAGATTTGTTTATTCCTACAAGGCGGAACGAGACGATTCATCACCTGAATCAATAGATGCCATCTTTAAGTTAGATAATTGAGAAGAAGAAAAAAAAAAAATCGCCTACATGTAATATAATCAAGATCACCTAATAATCCCGATAATAATTTCAATGTAACATATTATACCTGAATAATTGATTAATACAACATAATATTCTTATCGATCTAGTTTCTCTATTCGCTCTTTTTATATCAAGCTCATTTTTTATTATTTTTTTTCCTGTTTTTTTTTTCTTTTTTCATTTATACACTACCGCGTAATAATATTACGAACACTTAAATTCATATTGTAGAAAATATAGAAATGCCTATATATGGTACAGAATGAATCAATTACATTACTGAACAACCGATACATTAATTATTTTCATCTGTAATTATCAGATCTGTTATTTAATAACGTCTAGTCAATAATAACATCGTTTCTGTTATTCTAAAGAAGATTTGCTTGTCAAGTAGATAAAAAAAAAAAAAATTCAATTCAATTTCAATTTTTTTTTTTCTTTATATTATCGTAGAAAAAATTCGTTACGGAATTAGGAGCTACAAGACATTTTTAAAGGGTCAGAGGGGGGGGCAGAGGGTCGGAGGTGGTGGTGTTAGAAAATAAATTTCTGTAATAATTAGCAAATAAATTGAACTACAATTGCGAATGTCTGCTGATCTGGGTAATTAAAGGATCTGTGGGTATCATTAGTTGTTGTTTTTTTCTTTTCTTTCTTTTCTGTTTTTTTTTTCCATCTTTTTCTTTTCTTTTATGTTCTTTTGTTTTTTTTTTGTTTTGCTTTGTTCTTTTTTTGTTATTATTATTATTTTTTTTTGTTTTTTTTTTGTTGTAATAAAATTACGAAATAGGAATAATTGTGCCCGCTTTGTCCAATCTTTTTTTTTCTTTTGACATGTGGCTTTTTTTCTCTCTCTTTTTTTTCCATCGTTTGAGTTTTTTTTCTGTGGACATATCATAAATATGAAGAGACATGAATTTTTTTATTACAATAAAATTTTTTTGTTCTGTTCAGTTTTAGGAATGAATGAATGAATGAATGAATGAATGAATAAATGAATGAATGAATATTTGTATGTTACATACATTGGCTACATCCTTGAGATGAATGTATTTTAGATAATGAATTTCGACACAACAAAGCACAGACAAAATTCTAAAGAATAAATTGAAATCAGAAAAAAGAATAGAATGATGTTTGAATTATTTATAAATTTTATAATATATTCTCATTTTGCAAACTATGAATCACACCGTAATAATAATACCTAATAAGTGTATTTTGACTATGCGAATACGTCGTGCTTTGCTGTGCAATTTATACTAGACACAAGATTATTATCAACTATCGAAGATCGAGTAGAATGCAAAAAGCCATATTCTATGTTGCAGCTGCATCAGTTCTGTTGATTTTATCACAATAATAATAATATTGCTTTTATCGTCAACTCAACTGTCTATATTATGTTATATCAGGTGCTCGTTATTATAAGCTACTATATCGTATTCATTTAATTATATCAGATATAGAAAGTCTTAAAACCGTTAGCTTACTCTTAGATGATTAATATCACACCTTTTATGAAACTACGTTAATTTACTCATGAAAAAGAAAAAAAAAAAAAAAAACACAGCATAGAATATGACTATTACTATTATGGAAGAAGTTCTAGTTGAACTGTAATAATTAATTATTTACTCTCTTCCTTTCATACTTCCAAACAGTTATTTAACACACCAATCAGTTCCATACCGTTTCTCATATTGTATTCCCATACTGATATAACATTAACACAAGAGACATGAAACTGAATGCAACTTTATGAAAGCCAGAAAAATACGTATGTACTACAATGGAATACAGTATAGAAGAAATTGGTGCTTGAAAATTAGGTTCTTAAATGAAAACAGCAATTCCTTCGTCATTATTTAATTAGTCTTTCGACCTTTGTAGCTAATCCATGAAATCTGATATTGGTATTGACTCTGTATCGAATCCATGCTTCATTTACAAAGAGATTAAGGAAAGTTGTGATCCGCATTCAGTTTTTTTTATTGTAAATGGTCAAATTTGTTCACAATACTTTATGAGGTATGGAAGTACTGCGATTAGTTATCAGTAATTATTGACTGAATTAATAGTCCTGAAAGAATTGGTGTCTTTTCATTTAAAATACCTTATATAATGGTTGAAAAATACAAAGAATAACGAGGAGATAATGTATCCAAATACTCACCCTGAATATGAATCAGATGGCACCTCTCCTCATATCGATGGTCTACAAGCGTCAGTAGGGCATGTAATAGCCACGCCTGTAACTTCTGTGGCGTTAAAAAAAGGGAATAATAAAACTTCAATTATTTTGTGAATTTTTGTACCCTTTGTCCATGTAAAACGAATTTTCTACTCAAAGAAATTTAATACCAAAGTAAAGATGTCATTAAGAAGTGCTTTCTAATACTACCGTATTATCGATACTTTATAATTTATACGTGCAACATAAATACTCGAATATTATCCAATTATTCAACTACGGTTGATTCGCATTCGTTTACACCACGAATAAAAAGAAGTTAGAAAAATATTTGAACAAAGTGACCAAAAATAATACAAAATCGAAGCTTTTTATCTCTCATACATTCACACAAACATTTCATCCCTTATTATTCACCAAAATAATCTTAGAGAGGAATTTCGTTGAGAATCATTTTTTTTCGCACTCAGGTAAGCGAGATGGTTCGGTATAGTAGCCGGAGCGATTAATTAGTGATCGGTTTTGATATAATTAAAGTTATTTTTTCCAGCTTACTGCATCGGGAAGTTACGTGCTTTTGCATGTACGACGAATTTTACGCAACTACACAAAATGCAAAATGATGAATAAAAACTACGACTTGGTTGATTCCTTATTTATAATTGAGGCATGCCCTTAATATCAAGTCACAGTAGTTTAATTATCGATTGAAAACGGCTTGGCTTACGTAAACCAGATTATTTTTCACAATATTCTTTATTTCCAACAAACGAACAAAAAAGAAAAAAAATCTCTTCAATAATTTCATGACATGATATTCGATTACCAATCATGATATTCATCGAGGAAACATTCAGAGCTAAAACTACAGCCAATTACTTAATGGTAAATGAAAACAGCGTGTATTAAGAAGAACCAAGATTACCTGGGTCGCCTTGCGTATCTGCAACCAAAATAGGCACTGCCACGACTGATTCTAGCCGCTCCTCTGAAGCCTCGTGCTCCTCTAGGCCCCCTGGACGTCAATATTTGGTCATTTTCAATTCATACAAGACTTACGACGATCGTAGACCAAGGAGCATAAATTACCTGTTGGTGATCGACATGCCTGGTCTATTGGTTCTCTTAGGCATAACTTTGATCTGACGACCTCTGAACAACGACTCGTCCATGGCCATCGCAGTCTGCACTGAATCTCGATCTCCGAATTCGATGTAAGCAAAACCCTTGGGATGACCGTCAAATTTATTGCACAAAATTGTTACTCTGTTGATACTTCCACATCCGTGGAAATGCTGCTCCAGTTCCTCGGCTGTTGCTCCGTAATCAACCTATATTTCAATGGTTTTTTGTTTTTTGTTTTTTGTTTTTAAACAATACATCGATTAGCATTCAATCTTCTAATCTCTCTACATTCTTTCATCCATCTTCTTTTTTTTCTCATCTTTATACTTACATTTCCAACATATATCGACCTGTTATCTACTTCCATTTTCTCTTCCAAGGACATGTTCAATGGACTAGCTATAAACAAAAATTAATATCGACGTCAAACTAACGCGGCAGAATTTTGGCTTCTTTCCATAAAATTCCAAGAATAGTTGATAGTCGAAGAGGGGGGGGTCAGTGAACAGCATCAGCGATCAATTATTTATCAATTTTTTGTATATTCGTATTTTTAATAGGTGAAATTTGATCCTTTCTGGATCGTATTAGCTTTAAAATTTCAAAAGTTGAATTCTAGGCGAATAAAAATTGCTTTGGCATCAATTTCATGAAAATTTTTTATGCAAATCTTCATATGAATTATTTTGCAATTTTTTTTCATATACTTACTGATGCCTGGAGGGCTTCCCATGTTCATTTGCTTGTCGACCTCGGATTGCAATTGTTTCAATTTTTCAGCTTCCTCTTCCATTTCTCTGACGCGCGCTTTTATTGCCTCTAATTCCTACATCGGAGATAATTTACATTCGATATTTTCAATATTACAATATAATAATGTCTTTATCAATAACGATACCCACCAAATAAAGTGACAATCTTATTTGATCGATATATTTTTTTTCCGAAGAAAAAAAAAAAACAAACAAACAAACAAACAAACAAGAGTAATTTCTAGCTATACATTTTTGCAATTGAATGGTAACAATTTTTTCTTCTATACAGTTATGTTTTTATTTTTTTTCTTAATTTCATTTTTCTTTTTTCTATTTTTTCTTTTCTTTTCTTTATTTTTCTCTGAATAATAATTAATTTATAGGAAAAAAACAAACATCTCGTGTTTCGATAGAAAAAATTAAAGAATTTCAATACTAAAAGCAACTCGGATCCTTCTTCGCTAACAACTTATCTAGTAACACTTACCCTGATTCATGGATTTGCTGATAAGAATATGAAAAGAAAGATTTCAGAAATATGTATGAACATCAGTGTTCTTTTCAATAAATAAAAACATCAAATTTTTGTTCTTAAGCAATTAAACTACTATGAACAATAACTAGCTTTTGAATTTGATTATGAAAATTTTAGTGAATTTAATTTAATTTAATTTCATTTCATTTCATTACTTAATTGTACATGTATAGTATAGTATAGTATAATATATATATATATATATATATATATGTCTATATCTATATATATTATAACCTTGATATATAGGAGGGAAAAAAGTTACAATAAATGCAAGAAATGCTTAGCTTTACTTAATCACGAAATAGAAATAATTTTATATGAAAAAAAAATAGATATATATATTCCACCATAATAGTATAATAGTCCGTAAACTAAATATATATTGACGAAAAAGTGATCTTTTTTTTTTTTTTTTTTTTTTCAACGGTGTAAGTAAAGAGGGGACACACAGACGCGTTTTAGTCGATAAATGGTGAATAGAGAAAAGCGAAAATAATATTGAACTTAAATATTGTGTGTTTAATGAGGTTTATTATATGTGGTTAGTAGAGAGAATGAATGAACGAGGTACCCTTCTTTGATGATAATTATTAAGAATTTAACGGTAACTTACAGGGTCATCAACGTTTGCTTCGCTGTTATTGTGATCGCCATCACCTCGCATTAAAGTGTCTCCATCCTGACCATTTTCTAGGCCATCTAGGCCGTCGATTTGATCGCCGGCTAGTAAATCGGTTTCAGACATATCTACGGGTGGAATAAACTAGCGATAAACGTTGATGATTGTCAATTAACGAGGCAGGGAAGTAGAGGAGGGTTGTTAAAACGCGGGAGTAGAAAATTCGTTTTTCTTTTCTTTTTTTCTATCTTTTTTTTTCACTTTTTTTCTTTTCTTTTTCTCCTTTAACGAAAATAACTATCAAGCTTACCTTATTTTAACTACGATGCGATATTACAGGTACCAAATAAAGAAAAATAAAGTTTCTCAAAAATTTATTTATCCCACCGGTATATGCGATTATTGATTATTTATAACTAACGTGAACCGTAATATATTTAACTTACAATTAAACCGATTCCCCGGAGAATTCAAGAAATTTTTCGTCCGACGCCGCGAACCTACAGCAAAGATCAATGAAAGAGATACGTGTACACGTACAGCTAGCAGCCTGCTGCACACGCTGATTTCGTTACCGGCTGTTTCAAGGATGCTTTATTCACCGGCTGCCGCGTGATGGCGTGTTGTAATGATGAGATCATTCGGAAATGATTTTTTAGTTTCTTTTTTTCTTTTTTTTTGCTACTTTTATTCAGAGTTTGAGTTTCGTCTAGCTGTCACTCTCTGATTGGTGAACATTTCCACTTATTACCTATCAGATTTTTTTTATTCTAATAATCAATGTAACAGAACGATGCTGTCTTCTCACTTCAATTATTTCAAATATTACCAATGGTCGTTAATTACAAAACAGTAGGGAATGTTTTTCGTGGAAAAACTCCAGAGAATTTAGAAATATTTTTTTAATAAACTGTAAAGAATTTAACAATCATATAATAATAGAGTACATTCAACCTAAAACCGATTGCGCGAATGATATACAACAACAAAAATATATACCTATTGTATAGTTTATTTTATTTTATGATGTAACACACATAGTTAGACACAAGTTGCGGACAAAGTGGTACTACGAACTTCTTACATTATATACCTAGATGGCGGTAGTGTAGTATTCTTCAAAGAGTGTCATCTATACGCAGCCTCGACAACTTCATAGGACTAGGACATAGACTTAAAGACTAGTTTGATAAGCAAGCGTGGCGATTTATCAGACTTACTATAACCTTTGCTTCGTATTTAATAAACAATATGTGAATTGTCGAAAATGAGTCTTTTCGTTGTGAATAGGTAATTTTTATCACATTTTCTATCCCAGTAGTATTATTCTCTCCTACAATTTCTTATCCTATCTAAATGACGGTCATAAATCATCGTACATACACATCGATATTAGACACACGTGTGTAACCCACGTGTTTTCATTCATTCATCCTGTCGTGCTAATCTGTTTTGTTGAATAAAATTGTTAATCAATAAACGCGTCGAACAGCTTGATTGATAAATGAAATAGATTGAAATATCCCGTAATATTTAACCCATTTTATTATTTTCGATATTTCAAACGGCTTGATTCACGATTTTCTACTTTTTCTAAAAACTATATTCTTTTATTTTCTTTATTGAAATATCGACGAATCGCATTTCTAAATTTCGTTAGATACCAGGGTGACGAGGAAGCATTACCCGATTCAACGAATTCTACGAATTCCGAAAACCACCTAACAGCTTTATTGAAAAAGATCGAAGAGCGTAAGAAACGAAAGAGTATAAACAGCGAAAAAGAAGTCGATAATGAAGTCGGTCAAACTTCGGAAGCACCGGTTTCTAAAAAGAAGCGGAAGAAGCATAAGGCTTCTCTTCACGGAGATGAAGTTGCTTCGAATAAGACTGAAGTAGCTGTTACATCTTTGGTAGATAAATCATCGACAGACTCCCCCGTTATACAAAATGACAATAACCAGGCTGATAAACGACAAGAAAATACCAAAGAGGCGAAAACTTCTGAAGTAAAATCAGCCGCTAAAAAACAACAGGATTTTGTTATCCTCGGCTCTGATTCTCACAAGAAAAAACCTTCGATAAAGAGGGTGTTGCCTAGCTGGTTATTGAAACCTGAGTTAATATCAGCCGATGTTAACAGCGGCCCACCTTTGTCAGACTTTAAATTCGTATTAGATGATAAACTAATTGATATCTTGAAGAAAAGTGGTACGACAAAGCTCTTTCCGGTACAAGCTAGCACTATACCCTGGATTCTAGAGTGCGATAAGCATAGAAAGGCCGATTGGTGGCCACAGGATGCTTGTATATCTGCACCAACAGGAAGTGGTAAACGAAATAGCTCTTATCGTTTACCTATGTGTATGAATGATCGTTTTAATATGTATAACATTATTGAATACTGAATGAAACTGATTGTTTTTATTCAAGGTAAAACGCTCGCTTATGTGCTGCCGATTGTCCAACAACTACAACATAGACTGGTGACTAAAGTACGATGTCTTGTTGTACTACCGGTACAGGAATTGGCTGCGCAGGTGTATAAGGTCATGGAAACCTACACCGCGCACACTAATTTGAGAGTCGCTTTACTCTTTGGCGCGGCGTCTTTTCAACAAGAGCAAATCAACCTGGTTAAGAAATGTTAGTATTTATTAGACGGTGATGTTAGAGGCTGCAAAGTGCGCCCCAATATCTAAGGCTCTTAGATTTGAATTTGTAAAATAGTCGTCTTCAATGTACAAATTTAAATAATTATGAATTTGTGTTCCCAGTTGAATCCGGAAAATACGGAAGCAGAGTCGACATCATTGTAACAACACCCGGTCGTCTGATAGATCACATTGAAAGAACTCCTGGGTTCTCTTTGGCCTCGCTGCGATTTCTTGTCATCGACGAAGCAGACAGAGCCACAGATTGGCTGCAGCATCTTCCGGCTCCTCATTTTGGCTCGATGCTTCGTAATTTGTCGAATATTAGATCCAGGTAAAGTGTTGGAATGAAACTGGGAAGTTTCAACGGATCCACAATTCTAAGGAACTCGTTTAATCTTTTGCTAAACGTTTTTACAGCTTGAATCGACCGGCTCAGAAACTCCTGTTCAGCGCAACCCTATCTCAAGATCCGGAAAAGCTCAGTAGACTGGGATTATTTCAGCCAAAATTATTCACCTCCGTACTACCAGAAGATAAAGACAATGATTTGAACCTGGACAAGAATTCCGGAGATTTTGCTGGCCGCTATACCAGCCCAGACGAACTAATAGAGAAAGCTATTGAATGCGAAGCTCTGTACAAGCCGCTTGCCCTTTACCAATTACTCATTGAAAATGAGGAACCCAAAAGCACTTTGGTGTTCGCAAATTCAGGACAAATGGCTCATACGTTAGCCCTCCTGATCGGAAAACTTGGAAAAAAACGGGGACTAACTGTTGCCGCAATATCAGCGCAATTAAATCCAAGCAAACGAGAACACGTTTTATCACAATTTTCTCGAGGGGAAATTCAAGTGTAAGTCGAGGATTTTATACAGATGAAATAGTTCAATAAAAATAATGACGATAATAATAGCTGACGTTAGTTTCTCTAGTGAAGAAAAAAAACAATGTAACTTATACTGTTATATTCTACGTTTCAGATTGATCAGCTCGGACGCTCTAGCTCGTGGAATGGATATTCCAGGTATAAATTTGGTCGTTTCATACGACTTGCCGAAACACATAAAAGTGTACATTCACAGATCTGGGAGAACAGGTAGAGCTGGTAATGCGGGTGTAGCAGTATCTCTGCTTACTTCTGTCCAGGCTGGAGCCTTCAGCCGTATGTTAACTGCGGCTCGAAAAACCGTTCCAGAAATAGAGAAGAAAGATTTAGATTCATTCGCTGATTTGGTTGATTACGAAAGTCACATAAATGAGGTGAAGGAAATATTGGTAAAGGAAGAAGCTGAGGCAATGAATACTCTGAAGGCTGTTAAACGAAAACATCGCAAGAAACCTCGACATTCAAAAGTTCCATGATCAGATGATTAAAAATTCTGTAGAATCAGATCTTCCAATTCTTTTGCATAACAAACTTTATGTAATGTATATAATTAAAATAATATCTCATGTGATAGAATTATGGGGATTGATCATCACTTAATTAATTTGCGAATGAAGTTTACGAGGACTAATTTAAAATAAAATATATTCTTCTGTTATTATTATTACTATTATTATTATTATTATTATTATTTTTCTTCGTTCTAGTTAGGGAAAATTAAATTAAAAGGATTTAACATCGATAATAACATTTTATTGTCTGAATTTAATAATATTATACATCATATTATTATTATTATTTCTATTTAGGTAATTACGTCGTTCTATAATTCTTTTTTTTTTCTTTTCTTTTTGTTTTTTTTTT
The DNA here is from genome assembly GCA_963992785.1 of Tenthredo livida. NCBI lineage: Eukaryota > Metazoa > Arthropoda > Insecta > Hymenoptera > Tenthredinidae > Tenthredo > Tenthredo livida. Next base: position 5,898,420 of record OZ023066.1, read on the forward strand.
CCATTATACCGTAGTTTCAAATAAATAAATAACTATTGTATGATTACTATGATTATTTAATTAAATATTATTTATACGAAGGCAATTATTGATAATATATAGTAATAATTTATAAAAAAGATAAACGATGTTAATAATTTATCTTGTAAAACGATGAAAATATTATTATTATTATATACTGATGACTGCACCTAAAATATTTTCACACATTAATTTGCATTTAATTTCATTTACAGTTCAATTTATTATTATCATTATTATTATTATTATTATTATTATTATTATTATTATTAATATCAAATAAAATACAGATCATTGTTTCAATTAAACTGTACACGGAATAAATACAAAATATGAAAAGCATCTATAAAAACGTATAATATATATAATATTATGTGTGTATACAATTTATTTTTCTTCATTATTTTTCAGTTTTTTTTTAAAATATTTTCTCATCGAAATATTATTTCTTTTTGTTTTTTGTGTGTGTGTGTGTGTGTTTTTTTTTAAGTTTTATTCATTCTTAATAAAGTATAATAATATACTTGTTACAATTACAGAAAAATATCAACAAATTGCGCTGCTATTATGTATTATATTATGTATTATACTTATAGTATATAATAATAGATCGTTTAATAAACTCTGTACACGATGATTAATATTTATATTTTCCTATCGTTTTGTGGATAATAATTAATAAGTATGTCAATCTAATAGAAATTTGATTAAAATCGTTTTTGCTTTTGCTTTTATAATTTTTTTCATCCGGTTTATAATATTAGAATAAAATTATAATGAAACGGTATTTTATAACAACTTGAATAAATTATTGTTATTATTATTTTTTTCTTTTCTTTTTATTCATTTATTTATCAATTTATCTAATCATTTATAACTAGGCCTGTGCGAATTGCGATATCAAATATTATATCATAGGTATTATAATCTCGACTTATTAACATCGGATAGAAGAAAAAATAGTTTATTATTATATATATTGTTTAAAAATATCTGGAATATTGGGAAAAGTACAAAAATTGGCACAAATCCGAATATTCACTGTACATATAGAATATTTCGAAATTACGCGCAGGCCTGTGATATACTCGAGTTATTATATAACATCAATTTTATTTTTATATCTATATGTATTATAGCTATAATATTATATATTACATATATATATATATATATGGTACAGTAACACTATATTACTTCTTTTTCTCTATATCTTTTTCTTTTCCATTATTAAATTACATCATAAATGGAATCGTTCAATTTTATTACATATACAAAATCTAATCAATTTTTATGAATTTATTAGCGATTATTAATTGATATCGCGACTCGTAGCTGCTGCGTCTGTACGATTCAACATTCAATTCTAATTATTCACAGAATGTGGTATGAATTCAATATTCAATATATTCAATATTCAATATACATAATATATATCATGTTTTATGTTATTTATGTACATTTAACGTGGTCCTATTTAATTCATATGTGTCGTTGCCAAATATGTATAAATAATGTAGTATAATTTATTATATCGCATTCATTTTCGAATGCGCTTCTTTACTCGCTTTTGTACTTAACTTAAACACTAGAGTGGTCCTTAGAAGGGTGATTTTTTTAATGTTCAACGTCCGCATCTCTTAATCGTTTCCAAATACAGAAAAACGAATTCCCCTAAATTTTTAGCTCTTAATTTCAACGGGAATACGTTTTTTTTTTAATTAAAATTGTCTAGTTCTTTGACTTTGTATCGACTCAAAAAAAATGTTTAGTGCTCTAAATTAATAGTAATAGTATATCCATATTCAACTAATATTGCACCGCGTGTGATTTTTAATTTCAATTAAATGCCGCGAATAAATTAAACATTTTATTCAACTGATTTTCCTAGCTAAAGGTTTTCATTTGCTTTTATAGTTATTAAAAATAAAAATAAAAAAGTCTTATCATCTACTTGTATTAGAACATATTTAAAAAAATATAAAAATAATTTATTTATTGATTTTTCAAGCAATTATATTAAAAAGATAAGAAAAAAAAAATTCTGTGGCACGTCTTTCCGTTGAAATTAGAAACTAAAATTTTAAGGAATTTGTTTTTCTGAATTTGGAAACGATTGGGATATGCGGATCTTGAAAATTTTTCAAATCATCCTTTCAAGGACCTGCACTCTATTAAACACGTTCAATTTATAATATATTATTATACTATATATACCGACTGAAAATTCTGCCGTACTAAATTTTTTATCGTATATATTCACCCTATTCAACCGAATTATTAATTAATTCCTATATAATTTTCGGAACAATTAGATATCAACTATTAGCAAATATTTATTGTCACGACACCGCGCGCGCATTTATAATAATTAGTAAATATAAGCTTATATACGTTAGCTCACAGCGATCGGGCGAAACTAAACGTTTTTTTTTTCTATAGATTAATTATATCAGGTTGGGTGGTTAGTATATGGAAAACATTTTATCGCCAGTCGTACATAAGATAAGAAAATTAAAAAGTTAATAATATTTTTACAATTTTTTCAAAATCATTCTTCAAAACTAATCTCAACATCATTCAATTCACTTATCTTCTTACCGGAATCATTTCAAAGGCCATTTCCTAATATTCCACCTAAAACTTCGTTGTGCTTATATTATATTAGCTATATAGTATCAATGGTTTCAGAATTAATTACCATAATAAATTTATTGGGGTATCCTAATAGAAAAAAAAAAAAAAAGAAAGAATAGTATAATCGTGAAGAACATGATCGATCTAGGAAACAGTATAACGAATGTATAAGCTATACCTATTAATGAATTAATTCAAAATTCGTATTTGAGTATCTAATCAATAGAAACCATTTCTTATATGTTTATGTGAAATTTATTGTTGGGGAAGGGCATTGTTGAATGAATTTACTGTGGTCTGTGGTAATTGATTAGCAAACAGTTTCTAATTAACAAAGACGAAAAAGCTTGGTAAACCGAGTATCGCGCGTCAGGTAAACATTATATAATCTAGGTGATTGGGCAGCCAAAAAGGGACAGGATATTATAGACTGTGTGATTGTTACGCAAGCGACTAGCTATGTATGTACATATTTACCGAATTTCCCCTTATTAGGCTTTGATTCTGAGCCAACAAACCCGGTTCTATGAACAAAATAGATCTTATAGTTAGTTAGAGGAACTCGAGCGAAATATACCAGCTACCCTCAATTTCCTAGCTCTAAACCTTGTTGACATTAATCTGCTTGTAGATTCTACTAGGTATTATTATGTGATTTTACTAACAATGACTAGAATGAAAACTCGGAATCGGTATAGAATTAACTGCGAGTAATGGTGAACGTCAGTGTAGTACACCAGCTATTATCTACAACTTTCGATAAACCGCTTATTACAGTCTACATCGTACGTAGACAATAATACGGCTTTGTTTTCGCTGCAAGTTTTTCATTCAAAATATTTCAGTGTCAAAATTAGCCATACTGGGTAAAAAGGTGCGAGACAGGTAAAGTTTAAGTTTGATAAATATCAAGGGGGAACCTATATACACACGATGCATTTGAAAAAGCTACGTGAATCTCTTCAAATTGCATCTAACAATTATCAATGAGTCAGAAAACTTTGATTGTATTCCAAATATTTAGGTTTTAAAAAGTTCCAAATTTCAATTTATTTAGTTTAAACACTTTATCTAGTTTATTTGTAAATGTAATCAAAATCAGTTCATGACTTTTCATAATACGAATTAAACTCATCCGCACAAGCCCCCCCTTCCCACTTTTGACTTTTGAGAAGACTTTGCAGTTATCGTTATCCAAGTTTCGCGATACGATTTTTTCCAAGCGTATAAATTAGAAAATTATTCAACTTTGATACCTATAACGTATGAAAAAAAGTAAAAAATGAAAATAAAATAAGGAAAAGCCTATACTTTATATTTACACAGTAATAATAATTTCGACACGTTTTCTAGAATTTTTTTTTTTCTTCTTCATTCAAAGTGTAATCCCACTTTTTTTTATTAAATCATAACAAAATAACGAATGTTAGAATTATTGAATATAAAAAATATAATTTAATTTTAATAATGCGGAAAATATGTGTAAATATTGGAAGAACATCTTGGAAGAATGTCTTTTGCTATTTACATAGCATATTAGTATATATATACTGTTATAAAACTTAAGGGGTAAAGTTAATAGCGTGATTTACCTGCGTGTTAGTATTATTATACTATATATTAAACATATAATATTTGTGTGTAATAAATGTTTTGGCGGACATTACCTATATATGTCATTACATCACTGTTTTCTTATATTATATATATATATATGTATGTACTTCAAATTTCTATATATATATATGTATATTGTATATATTGAACATTATTACATATGAATAATATACAATCTACATAATAATTAATTATCAAGCATAAATAATATAGTAAATAATAAAGATTTTGATATAGTTTTGGCAAACCTTTTTCCATACACACATATTTTTAACGTATTCATCGTGCTTTCGATCATAATAATGTACAGTATATACCGAGAGTTTTCGGTGAGACTGCACGAGTGCGCGCATGCGCGCCTGTGTTAGTTTTGCCGTAGTCAGGGGGCTGTCCAGTCTCACCGAAAACTCTCGGTATATGTGATACCGAATACAAATGAACTATATCAGAAATTTTCTACACCCTCATGCTGTGTTCATTTCTCTCGCGCGATGTTATATTTATCTACATCGCTGCATATGATTCGCATATACATTATATAATACATCGTTATATTATGAAATAATTTTGATCGTTTATTAGTTCGTTTTCCCATAATATTATGGAACATATATTCATTCCCCTGTTCAATGTTCGCGCATAATTATATATTATTATATACCTATATAGTCTCTTCATATATTGTTACACCCTATATAATCTTATCTAAACATTGTCAACTCTTTGTTATAATATATCCTATATATATCATAATATACGCGGTTTATTCGCCAATTAGTATCAAACAGTGCAGCGCGTTATTACACGACCATCCGGTCGCGTTATATGTACCTACTGCCTTAGTGTCCTCATTATGTGCTATTTACAACATTCCAATTCAATTTGGCAGTAATAACGATGATAGTCATAATAATGTCAATAATAATGATAATAATAATGATAATAATAATAATAATAATAATAATAATATTGACAATGACGATTGTGATAATCATTGCAACAATAACACGTAAAGCTATTAATTTCCTGCTGCACTTACAACGTTATCATGAATAACAGTAATAGGAGTATTAGATTTTTCAGAGCAAAGAAACGTTTTCTACTTGCGGCATTAAGAATAACCCATGGTGGCGACAAGGAAGGTACCGTCAAAGGTCCTTCCGTGCGATGACCATCCTGCGTGATGCCACCCATCCTTTGTGTCGTACCAAGGTTTTCGTCGTTTCCTAAAGATCCGTCATCTTCCTCGAAATGTTCGCCGTAGGGTCTTCTGTTCTTTTTTTTGTTCTTTGTAAATTTTTTGCGAGGTCGAGGGTCCGTGTTTTTGGTCAAACTTACCGGCGTCGTCTGGGGCAGTAGGTGTAACTCTGAGGAGGTCAAAGCAAGGCCGCAAGTTACTTGAAACCATTCTTTATTTGATCCTTTCCTTTTGATGTACCTACCTACCTACCCACCTACCCACCTACCCCCCTCACAGCTTATATACTTATACTTGTGCTTCTACTTACCCTGGAGCCGGACGACGCCTTCCGCTTTTCCGAGAGCGTTAGATGCGGAACAAACGTAGCTACCAAAGTCCCTTTTTTCGAGGGAATGGACCGTCAGATTCATCTGCCAGGCGTAATCGCTCAACGAAGTTTCTGCCATCATGTATTTATCGTTCGCCAGTAATTTCTCACCTTGATAATAATAATAATAATAATAATAATAATAATAATAATAATAATTTTATGAAGAAAATTGAAAATAATTATGGGTCAATTTGATGTGAAATTGCAATCGGTTCAGAGATTGGTGAAAATTTTTGGCACAAAACGGGGTAGATAATGAAATTCGAATTACTGTAAAAGCCCCGTCGCTCGCTCGCGACATTCCCGGTGAAAATTCCGTGCGTATATCCATTATGGAAAGTTTTGTAGTAACTGTTAGGTATGTAGGTATATCAGTGGAAAAGTGCAGCTTTTAATTAGTTCCGCTTTCAAGCTCAATTGCACGGTAAAGTTTTGCGTCAAATTGAAACTCGGTCTGTGCTATAGGTACATACGTAGGTACGCCACGAGACGCTTTAATTCAACAGGCTGCAGGGCGTAATGTGGGTAAATAGATATAATTGGCAAAAAGAAATTCCGACTCATCGAAGCACGATTCTACCATTTCCTAGCAACATTCAAATATTTGTTTAAGCTTTATTGAAAAATGAATAAAAAAAAGGTAGTTTTAATATGTGCGAATCAGCTTTACACAGAATTAACCAGAAACAAAGCAACGGTAGGTATTATAGTTTCTACGAGTAAATATCGCGATACTGTATTCGAATATACCTACTTGAAAAATGAAGAAAAAAAAAATAAATTAACACCGTGTCTGACCGCACGCTCAACTTACTACTTAATGCGCTCGATTATGGCTATGCAGCTCGTTCAGAGGTTCCAGAGCTTTTAACTTATGTACATATACATAAGTGGATGATTTTTTTTACCTGTATCTTTGTACCAGGTGTTCATTGCCCGAGGGGAAGCTTCGACGTAACATTGTAGCACAACATCGCTGCGTATAGGTGCAGCCACGAGTTGATTGGTAACTTTAATTAGCGGTTGAACTAAAACACGTAAAAATAATTGTCTAATCCTTTCGACCAAAAAGTTGAAGAAAGTTGACTTATTTCAATCGTTATACGTCTCTTCAGCGTTTATTATACTGTGTCATAAATTAATTGAATGAAATTAATGCCTGAAATTATCAAGCTAAGCTAATTTTATATTGGCGCAAGAAATTCTTCAATTTTCAATAAGGATATTATATGCGGGAATATTACAACAGTTATAACAATTCTTAATTCAAAGTTGAACGTGTACTTGAGTAATCAGTATAACTTACAGTGCACGTGAACAGAGTATCGCTTGCTTACGCTTGGAGGAATCCCGTTGCTTGCGATGCAGAGATAAGAGCCCATCTCTTGGCGCAGTACAGCGATTAGCTCCAGCATCTCACCTTCGTACAACTTTAACGCTATACGGTATACGAACAATAGTGATTATTCTTGTTCTTATCGAAACATCTAATATGTGCAGTGTGTAAGGTATAGGAATATAGGTAAAGCAGGCTATAGTTTAATTCTATGAGACTATGAGTCAGCTAGTTTACACACTTTGCTTTTGCAGACCATCCTGTCGCAGGATAATATTTCGACCATCTTCACGACGCCAGGTAACATTGGGCATCGGTGTTCCGGTCGCCTGACATCGTAATCTGATATTACCACCTTCGTGGGCGACAAGACCGTTCGCGGAATCATCGTCCTTAATGTCAGGAGGGATCCATACTTCCATGTAACCGTTCTGTAAAAATTGATCGACGTATGTCAACGAACTTTGTCATCACTCATCATTCATCAAATGATCGATAAATTTTCTCAGAATTTTGTTCGATCGTTTATTTCACCTGGCTGCGCATCGGGTCGGTGTTGACCTGACACATGTAGGTACCGGAATCGTTTTTCTGGACATTAGCAACGTGGAGTTTCCACGTGTTGTGTCCATTGTGGGTTACGGATATCCGAGGATTGTGGGCTACCATGTGAGTGTGAATCGCCAGGATTGCTCTAGAGTCAGATTTTATCCAGGCGACCTGGTGAGAATTAATTACGCGATAGATTGATCTGGTTTATAATTCGTCGATTATAAATAGTCGAATTATTATTATTTCAGCGTTTATTTTAATTTACAATTGAAATAAGTTAACGCATATCTTAAATCTATATACCTACATCACTGAATAATTTAAACCAACGAATCCGACTGACTTAAATTATATGGAAAGTGACGGAGTAATCCGGTGAAATTTCATCCTTATAAAATAAAAGTAAATAAAAAATAAAAAAAGAATAAGACGATGAATTTCATCCCGTTTATAATATATCTTGAAATTCTACCAACGCACTTGCGGATTTATCTCCTAACCATATTATATCCAACGCTACACTGCGCAGGGAGGATCTTTATACATACCGACGCTGGGGGTGCGTAAACATCGCAACAGCCTTGTTTTAACAGAAAATTGAAATACCCTTTCGCAATTTACTTTGGTACAGTTTACTTAAACTGGTTGCTGCACGCGCTCGAAAAAGCTGCCTCGCGTATCTAAAGTCGAGAATAAGGCGTCCGGAAAAGCGACTAGCGAAGAGGATCGTTTGGAATATTTCAGACCCTGACTTTCTTGGATAAACTTTGAAACTTTAGGCTTCAGGAAGACGCGGGGTCTCGAGCCCAGTCTTAATCAGGAAATAAAAAAAGTTCACTTTACGATTGTTCAGCTTACGCGCGGGATACTCGGCTCGCGAATTCTTGGATTCTTGGAATCTGGACGAGTTGCGAGTTTACTTAGAGAATCGAATCGAGGGAATTGATTCGGGCTCTCCTCTCTCCCTCTCTCTCTCTCTTCTCTTATTTGAAAGATAAAAGTTAAACTAATACCGTACCTTGTACGTTTGCAGGTGATTTACTACGCAGGTAAATGACACGTCGCGACCCTGAGTAACCGTGTGGTTCTCCAAAGGTGCCAAAAATTCTGGTTCAACTTCCGGCGAATTTTGACCTGAAACATATCATTTCATCATTTCATGATATCATTATTCATCATCATTTCAATGTATCAATGCGTTATTGCTATCGGAGGAGGACGTCGGACACAGACTTTGCAAGGACGTTAAAAACGAAGAGAATGAAACTGAGACTTAAGTGAGATGTATACAAGGAATGTAAAAAATACATATCATATATTTTAGTAAAATAGTCACGAAGGCGAGTGTGCGCGGCCTGTGGTCTGCACGAGTGATTTTGCAATTCCGGAATGGATGACATCTGGTAGGTATTCGTTGTAACGGAGTAGGCAATCGCATATATTTTTTTATTTCTCTCTTCTCGCCTAACGTAGTACATCGAGAGACGCGAGCTTCTATTCTGTTCGAACAGCGTCGTTTAATCCGTATCTTTCTTTCTTTCTTTCTTTCTTTCTTTTCATATTATTTCTGAATGATCCTCTTTCAAAAGGGATAAAGATAAACATTTTAGAATATCATTTGAGCCAATGCAGATCCGGGAATAAATAAATAATGGTCGATTGAATATTCAACGATGTGCAGAGATAGAATGAAAATACCATATTCTTGTATAGGTATCGAATTCTCGGGCATATAGGTATATGCGGTCATGCATGCACGAGACCGCGATAAGTGCTGAAATTCTTCTAACTCACGAGGGATTCTAGGAACGAATCGACGGTATAGAAATCGACGGTGGGTGCTTTTCCACGACATTTTTGTTCTTTTTTTTTTAATTCCATGCAAATTCCTTTACCAAATGATGAATTTTCTCTTCTATATTATATATACGAGATTGATTGACTCGATCGAGATTCTACACTATTATATTATACATAAATTCTTATCCAAGAAAACTATATAGGTATAGGATTATAGGTTTTTTCCTAAAGATATAAAAGGGTGAAAATACTGCTGTCCCATATAAAATTGAAATGAAATTTCATCCGGGGTATATGAAAAAGAGAGAAAATAACGGGCAGGTTTAGGTAAAGCTTGGTCATTACCGTATGGCGAGCTATAATATAAGATACGAACTACGTAGAGCGTATATATACATGGGTATATAAATATCTTTAGATTATAGATGTATAAATATTGTATATGGTGCTGCATATGCAGTGGGTTAGGGATTTTTATTGTCATAGTGGAAGGTACGAGGGGTCTAGACTTTAGGCGATCAAGAAATTAGTACCACTCGTATTTATTTTCTTACGCCTGGTTTCATTTATGGAAGATAATAATTTGCCCCCTTCTTCTTATTCCCTGGGACCCTTGATAGCATTGTTTTTCCAAGATCGTTCGAAGCAGATATAACAACCGGTTACAGCTGTCTCGCAACCCTGGGGCAAAACTCCGAGAACTAAATTCCGAGTTTTAAACGAGGCCGGGAGTCACGACGCCCGCACTCCGCCGTTTTCAAAAACAGATTAAAACCAGTACCTACCTACCCTACAGTGCGTGAGAAAGCAACACCGACTAAGCTCGATCGACTGAACGAATGGTTATAGCAAAACGAACATTCGAAAGAGAGAGAATACGGGAACAATTTCAGATGTATTTCACCGTTCCAGAGAGATTGTCTTGTTAGCATAATCTGAAGAGACTGGAACCGAGAAAGCAGAGGAATAGTAAGAGGCAGAGAAAAAGGAAAAGGAAAAGGAAGAGGAAGAGGAAGAGGAAGAGGAAGAAGGAGCCAGCAGCAGAAGAAGAAGAAGAAGGCGCAAAGGAGGGCGAAAGCTGGGGCGAGAAACTGGAAGAGGGTGAGGATGGGTGGTTCTTCCAGCTTTTCTTAGCTTCTCTGAGATTCTCTCAGCTCCTCCCAGCTTCTTCGTTTCTATATCGAGCTCTCGTCGGTATTTTTCCAATACGTCTTGGCAAGAAGCCCCGCGGGCGGTTGTCAGAGGGTGGTGCTATTGTGCTTTATTTAAGGGCGCGACAGCCGTATTAAAACTGCTTCACTCAAGCCTCTTACTCCCTCGTCGGCCCTCACCATCAGAGTGACACGATCCAGCTTACCTACCTCTCACGTCCATTCGCTTCTCTATATACGCGACGAGGCTCGACATGTACCTCCTATCTACCCCTATATACAATACGCGTACATTCACGTACATCTTTTACGTACTATATAGGAACCTGGAGAATACCTATACCTATACGCGGGAGAGATTTCGCACATCAATTTGGCCACGTTTCGTGACCAGCTCTCGATCAAAGGGGATGGTATAAGATCGTAAGATGATTATGTAGCCGAAAAGCGTTGCCATTCAGGGGTGCATTTGTTCTCGATGAAGAAAAAATATAAAAAATACAATGAGAATTTGAAAAGATCTTATTTTCAAACTCCCTTTCATGAAATGATGAAACTCATTACTTCAGTCCGTAACGTAATTTTATTCCAATTCAAGAAGGCGATACCTACACATACCGTAATGACGTGGAAGCTATTATATGAATGTGGCAACTCATTCTGGCGAAATATATCATTTTAACGGGTTTTAAAATCCACATTTTTTTCGTAATAATTTCGCTAAAAGTATAGGTAGTGAAAATATTGAAATGTGGGAGGATTCGGATTCAAGAAAAATCATATCTCCCACAAATTGGTAAATTGAGGATCCAAATTCGAAGAAATTTACATAAATATGATCTGTCGTCTACTACAAGATTCTTACTTTTGGGGAGCAAAAAAAATCACAGATGTGAGCGTATGTGGGTGCGCATAGGTTGAGTCGAGTTACCCAGTTCAAATAAATATATACGTCTCTGCAGAGTGCGAAGAAAATCAAATTTTCTTGGATTTTATTGTACCCATACCTATGCTACTTGAATTTTCTCCTTTTCACGATTTTCTCCCGCGTTCTTTTCGTCTCTTTTAGGCCTGCAGTAAATATTATTTTTCCGTAATATCACATCCGCGGGGTTTGAATACCGTATTTAACGCGGAGATTTTACTTTCGTTAATTCTGTACCTCGCTCCTGACTTGACGTACTTTTTCCTGTACATATAATTAAACTTTCACGCTAGGAAGAATACCGTGAAAAAATTCTTATGGCCAGATGATTTTCGATCGTTAGCATTTGTCCTTCAGGTTTTTGGACCTTAGGCTACGCTCAACTTAATTGCATAGTCCTTAGGGCTTAATCCCAAGCGGAACACTCTGTCTATCAGAGGTCTATACAGGATTCATAATCCCCTGAGAGCTCTACATCCATGATGGATCTGCGATCGACATCCAGAGAGCATGCAAGTATCCATGGTTTAATCGAGGTCCATGATGGAGATTTAATGGGAGTGTATAAATCTTCGTGGATGCTGAGATAATACTAGCATGCATTGTGCGTATAATAGCAATAAATTATACTATCGATATATGCTCATCATTAGAAAAAAATCTGAGCATTATCAAAATATCGAGTTACAAGTTTGATATCTTCAATTTGAGGATCGTGTGAAGTATTCTCAAAATCAAATTCTATTATGGATGGAAATTCGCGGAAAATTTCTGCGAATACAACTGAATGCTTAATCGTGAATCAAGAATCACTCGTGATAAAAAATAAGCAGCCTCGGTAGAATGCCAGTCGCGTGACTTGCTACTGATCAATCAATATGTGTCCAAGATGCGAATTTCTGTTTCCTAATCCATTGAAATTATTCTATCCCTAGTTCGGTTCATCCGGATATCCTCTATAGGAGTATCCAATGTCCATCATAGATGTGCACCGCACGTTCATTGGAGGTGAATGTTTTGTGTGGAAGATAGTTACCTATATCAAAGCTACCATTGAGAGGTAATCGGCATGGCAAAGGATGGCTTTTGGGATGACGTAGAAGTATAAGGTAAATCGTTGCCGTACCTACCCGAAAGGGGTAAGCTACGTTAGAGGTAGTTACATAATACGGACTGAAAATGACCGCACATATATACAGTAATACATCGTATACCCAAGGGGTTTCTGAGAATCCACTTAAATCCACCATAATTTAGTTAAAGTCACGCGGCTTTCCACCGCGGACGCGATGGACTATGGACATCTCGGCTTTTCGTGCCCGGGGAAACGAACTTTGGAGAGCTTTTCTCGTCTCATGGAAGAGCGCCCTCGTCGTAAAAATAAAATTTAAATAAATTCCGATAAATTTTCGCGAAACTTCGTAGTTACTTTATTTTCATTTTTTCATCCCTGTATATACAGCAATTAGATTTTCCACTGCTTAATAAATTTATTAGACTGGTTGATAAATTGTTCGATATCCCGGATGTGATGGGGGTTGAAAATAACGAAAAAGAACTCTAACTTATGTCATGTAGAATGTAGATGCATAAATTTCTTCGTCACAATCTGAATTATTTTCCTGATAATATAACGACGTAGGTACTGACTGACAAGACAAATTGTAAGAGTAAGTTACGAAAAGACAAACGATCGAAGTACGAGACTTGAACTCACACAAGCAGAGATGTAGAATCGCTCCAAGAACAGCAGTGAGTTTCCTCGATGCCATGAGAGCGAAAATTTGTCTTGCTCCACGAGCGATCTAAACCTGCTAGAAGCCCCAATCTGAAACAGATAAAGAGTAGAATTAAAAGTCGTTCATTTCGCTTGCTGACGTTGCTGTATTTCTCTATCTCTCCGTTTATATAATAGCTGTATTAGCATTTGAATAAAAGCGATAGAATATATGTGCGAGACATGTAGTTTAGGGCTTTTCCACTTTTCGATTGCTGCAATCAGTATAATTCTTAATTTTCTAACGTATCGTTACAGCAACGTAGAAAAAAGAAAGAAAGTAATGTGGGAAAACGTTATCATAGTAACTTCGAGCAATATAGTACATATATACCTATATCTGGGTATACACCTACGTATTCGCCCTTTGCCACAATACGCTATCGAGTTTACGGTTCGCTCCCATGAATCGTAAATGAGATATGAACTTTCTACTTCAGGAGTTGAATGCATCGTGAGATATAGGCTCCTCTAGTCACCTCGCTGGAACATTTTATATCCAAGGGACATCTCTGCCAATATTTTTATGCTGTACTCGTAAAATTGATAGCGCGTTGTTCTTGCGGAACGCGTCGGGCTAGAACCTTTTCAATAATCTTAACTGCACCGTATTTCTTTAAATTTCCCCAATAGGCTAATAAAAACCATAGCTATATGGTAATAATAATAATAATGATGAAAAAGGAAAAAACAAGTGGGTATACATCCATTGTACGAGATAATAGCAAATAATGAAAAACCTCTTCCGATAGATAAATGATTGAAACATGTTTTCATTTCAATCAGTAGCAAAAATAAGCAGACCGTTAATTCGATTTGAATCCGCAGTTGGGATTGGCAGTAATATCTATCCGTATCAATTCGCAAATACACATACGTATACAGCTTATACACATGTGCCTACTATGCGGATGTATAAAAATTGAAACAGAGTTCATATTAGAGATAGAGGTTTTATTCACCGGTGCTGATATCTTCAGGAGTTAATTGGAGCGAATATCAATTGATAAATACACGAACGACGACGAAAGGGGGTAACAACCCTCGAATTTAGTGGCAGGTAGAGGCAAAGGTCAGTTGATAAATTTTCCCATATATAATATATATACCCATTGTATGGAAGGAAACAATATTTCCATTGAGCCGAACGGCATAGGAAAGGGTTTCGAGGGTTTCCAAGCTGCAGAGGAGGACGAGAACGGACTGAACAAACGAGGGGGCTTATAGGTGGTTCTCGCATAGTTCAATAGCTATATCTATGTTTGTGTACATATAACTGATACCTGTTCGTGACAGGTGGTTCGCAGTTATTCAGTCAGGCGGCAGAACGATTGGCTACCGTACGTATTGCTCCATAATTCTCCTGTTTCCTCCACTTCGCCGATTATACACACACGTATAGTGCCTACATACATGTGTGCTCGTGTCATTGGCATGAACTACTCATACATCTGTAAATTTCGGTCCAGAATCTAGGTCTAGTTAACTAATACAACACGCATGGTGATTACGCGTATCCCCATATGCTATGGGGTTGGAAGAGCGAATTATTTCAAAGATTTTTCGAAACAATCGAGTTTATCTGATGTACAATTTCGAATACGTGTAAATTTGTTTCCTATGCATACCGTTTCTCGTACATGTCAGGCGAGTTGGATCTTGGATAGTAGGGTATTTCGTGCAATATCCACACCTAGATTGGTGCCTATAAGAACCAGGCGGAATTTATCGAGTTATTTTGTTAATATAAGATATATTCCGGTGTTCGCGCATATTTGCCTCCTTAAAAATACATTCGTTTTATTAATATCACACCCTCTGTTATATCCCATCATACGTCAAATATTTACCCACGGTATCACGTAAGCTGCAACGCTTATACCCAGAAAACCCCCCCCAGTGGCTCATCCGTGTACAAACACGTGCGGCTGTACTGCGCTTCGCTTCGCGCTTTTGCCATGTAAATCTCCAAACATTCTGTGGCCATAAATCGACTCCTTAGCATATTTCTAAACATCAACAAATTTTGAAACATTGTCCGTTATACGCGGTGACGAAAATTCAACAATATTTAACCATGGGTACCCGCGTGAATTATCGTCATCGCATTTTTGTTGGGATTATAACAATTCCATATGCGATTACCTAGGATCAGGTAATTGTCAGGGTTATAATTAGGTACAATGAAATGAAAATCCTACCTAATATTGAGTGAAAAAAAAAGAAGTTGAATAAATGAAGGACGTTCGCTAAAAAAATTGAAAAAGTGAGTAGGCGTATCCGCTTGCCACTAGAATAGAATGATAAGATGAGTTTTCGGTAAGTGCGCGGGCAGAGATGGGTGGGAGTTTTCTTGAATTTGAGAAAGGCAGTATGAAATCCATCGCAAAGTGCTTTTAAGCTTGGATTCGGTTCCCTTGCCCTAAAAATACAAAAAGAATGAAAAATAAAAAAAATAAAATAAAAAAAACGAAGCATAGAAAATCTTATCGTTTCACGCGCTTCCCACGAGACACACTGAATCCTGCAACAGCGAGGAAACACAACAACTTCCATTTGCCGATAGCCGAATCGACACCCTCTCGACACAATGGAAAATCAAATTTTCTCATTCTTTCGCAGATTCATACGTAATATGTACATGCACGAATAATAATAATAATACAGACGTACGTACGTACGTACGTACATTAATATTATTATTTTTCATAAACAGAACTTATTGGCTGATTGAGGTATAATCATGTTATTTGTCTGTGCAATGAAAGGACGTGAGTTCTTCTATTGCGATTCGTATTCACTCAAGTTCTTTTGATGAGTAACTATACTCATGTCACTTGTCAGGGTGTGGAGCTCGTGTCTTTCATCATTGCAATTCTTGGGTTGAGGGTTGCTCATAGACGCGAATGAAAAGGTGATCGTGGAAAGAGTATACTTTGTATGCGTACCAACGCCAGCGTAACATGCTTCCTCTATCAGCGAGGAAAGCTCTAGCTCTCTCATGGCCCATCCTCGAAGCTCTTCTTGTCTGACAGGGTGACCTGAGCGCGCATATATCTCGTAATACACTTAACTTCCATTTGAGCTTATCTTCTTAAACCCCGAAGCTCTTCGCGCCGCGAATGACTGTCAAGATGACGCTTCTGTGAAATCTTTTCGAGATATATATTCTTGCCGCTCCGCTTTTCGCTTGCATCCGCGTTATCCGTGCGCGGAAGCGTTTTGATAAACGTATAATTCTCGTGAATGTAAAATAAGCTGCGCTCCGGTAATCGAGCTGCTGAAATTTCGGGAATCGCAGGTACCAGGTGACTTCCCTGAAGAATGACGTTCTCCAGAAGAGATGTAGATCTGAAGTTCCTCGAGGCAATTCTGCCTGAGTCAAATGCCTCAGCTGCAGGTTGGTTGGTATAAATGTTGTACCAAACCGGGTATAAGGCTAAGGCCAAAGTACCTTATCTCGAAACTTGTTCAACTAGTGAAAACTCCGATAAACATTAAACTGTTTGCCGTTACCACCGTTGTCAGCCAAGTTTTACGAGCAATTAACTATTGCAAGTAGAAGTAGTGGGTATCCCGTACCGGCGAGGAATTTATTAATTTATGCCATTCTGGGCCTGTTTTTGCAAGTAGCCGATAAAATCGCCGGATAAGTATCCGACCCTTGTCACTCATTAATATTAGATCGTAAAACAATCGCTTCCGCATACTCGAGTGTAGTCGGACTATAATTCTGCGACTTATCATTGGCGCTGATTATTTTCAAATAAAAATTCGAACGTTTGACGAAACAGTAGTTTTCTCATACTACATAAATTTACACCTCCTGTTTCTGTAATCGAACGTCCGAGAGGTATTTGAACTTGTTTCCCACCCGGCTTTCTGTTTTAACGATATTGGTGTATTTCGCATGTTCGCGAAGGCGAACAAACGGGTAAACGGTAGATACCCTAGAAGTTTGTCCGCATCGAGTGTATTTGGCAGTTAGCTGTCAAACTGTTAATCACAAATAGAAAACGGACACAGAATCAGACCCTTCTGAATTTCAACCAGGTATACATAGAAGTCAAGTTTCATTGGGTGATATGGATAAAGCGAAGCATACGCTCTCATGCTCATACTTCTATGTTATTTGACGAAATATACACAAAAGTATGAGCATGAGCATTAGGGTGGACGTTAAATTCCATCTTGAGGAGTGAAGCCCCACAGATTGAAGAAAAAAAAATGAGAAAAATTTTGGTCCCAAAACGAAGTTTCTGAGATGAAGTTAACACGTGCCGGTAAGGCCTCAAAGTGTCCCATTTAAAACACATTCATTTTTGCGGATCTCAATCCAAAAATTCACTGTGAGGCTAATTTTATTTCGAAAAATCCTCAACTACGTCAAGGTATCGGGTATGTGTACTACTACATGAGGAAGAATAGAGGATATCGTACCATTCAACCTGATTGTGATTTCACTCCAAACCGACTCCAAACTTAAATTCTCTTTATCGATTTTACGGCCTAAAATACTAATTTTCAGTAAATATCCTGCCGATGAAAATTTGATGATTTGAATATCATTTCTAACGTAAAATTTCTCGAGGAATTCAGGGGAACCAATGAAAAAAACTCTACTCTCAATATTTTCTGAAATATATCGATTTTTATTGAAAACAAAAGGGGGAAAATTGAATTTTTCGACGTATTTCTCACTCATGAATATTTATTGTAAAAAAACAGTGACTTTATTCGATAAAGAGAGTAGAGTTTTTCTATCGGTTCCCCTGAATTCCTAGAAAAATTTTACATTAGGAATGATATTCAAATCATCATCGAATTTCCATTCGCAGGATATTTACTGAAAATTAGAATTTTAGGCCGTAAAATCGATAAAGAGAATTTCAATTTGGAGTCGGTTTGGAGTGAAATCATGATCAGGTTGAATGGTACGATATCCTTTATTCTTCCTCATGGACTAGTACACATACCCGATACCATGACGTAGTTTAGGATTTTTCAGAATAACATTAGCCTCACAGTGAATTTTTGAATTGAGATCCGTAAAAGTGCATGTGTTTTAAATGGGAAACTTTGAGGCCTTACCGGCACGTGTTAACTTCATCTCAGAAACTTCCTTTTGGGACCAAAATTTTTCTTATTTTTTTTCCTTCAAACTGTGGGGCTTCACTCCTCAAGATGGAATTTAACGTCCACCCTAATGAGCATGTACTCAGTTTTATTCATATTGCCCAATATCTGTAATGCACGGACTTATGGACTGAGCCTTTCCTTGCGGGGGTGAAGCAAAAGACGGCAGGGGAATGATGGCCGGCCATATTCACTGGCTAAATCGCTATAGATATACCACGTGTACAGACATATTCGTGGTAGTGCCTCACGGACTTATGAATTTTGCCTGTCAATATGGCCGTCAATAAGTCCATAAGCCCGTGCTGTAATGCAAATAACTGTTTTGTTTCTGATCGTGAGTAGAAGATGCTCATCAATTTTAATGGCAATTTTCTTTTTTTTTTTTGTATATCTCTCTCTCTTTTTTTTGCAGGGGAATCCCGTATTCCCTGTCGTTTGTTTTGGGATAATCGGTTATATTCGGGGAAAGACACCTTCCTGCAGCCTCCGGAAGACGTCAAACTTTTAACAAGTTGAGGTGCCAGTCGCTCTGACAGGTCAAATACCTTCTTGTATCGGTGTATTCGCGTTGTTCTGCCAAATGAAGAGCGGCAAAAAAATGTCTGCCAGTTTGTCACGAGTTCGAACTAATTCACTTTAGAATCGAGGTGACGTCTACTCGTTACGTGCTAATTAAAATCAACTTCTTTTTTTCTTTCCTTTATCTCTCTTTTCCTCTTTCTTTCTCTCTCTTTCTTTCCTTCTTCCTTCCTTTCTTTCTTTCTTTCTTTCTTTCTTTCTTTCTCTCATTCCCCCGTTAACGAACGCGAATCCCCGTAGCTCTAGGGGCATCTCAATTACTTCGAACAAAAGGCAACTTTTGGATTCCGAGCAGAGTCACGACGCGACGCGGCGTGGTGCGGCACGGTGGAGGATCGTCTGCAGGACTTTACCGAAGGAGACGCAATCGCCCGAATATTAACAATGGCTTGGCGACGACGCAAGAGTCCAGGATATAGGGTAGGGTAGGTATACCCAACGACTTGGTTGACTTTCTCTACCCCCCGTGGTAAACTTGCCCCATTTTCTATGTGTCTGAGCTGTATAGGTGTGTGTACTGAAAATCTGGGGGAAACTGGCCAGCTTCTCGAATAAGACATCTTATCGGGATTGAACGACTCGCGTGTTTGCGTATCGCAGCCTCCGCAGCTCACACTTCGAATTACGGAAAAGCGGAGGGTGTGGGCTGAGGGACCACCCGAACAACACGCAATGGTTAACAAAGTGTGCAAGAGGCCTTCTCCTGTACCCTTAGCTTTCACCCTTACCACAATTTCATGGTTTCGGAAGTAGGAGGAAGCGGAGAAAACAGAGGAGGAACTAGTTTTTGGCGCTTGCCGACGTCATTGTCTACGCGAAGATTCATAAGAGGCGGAATAGGAACGGCTTCCTGGTACCTACCTACCTTCTATGCACAAAAGCTGGCAGTTAGTTTAACCGAGCTCACCTCTAGCTACGCCCTTCCCTTAGTGTTATACCTACACCACCACCTACACTTACCTATATACTCATATCCCCTCACTTATACGTACCTTAGTACTCCGGCACTCAAACAACTGTGAAGGGTGAATCCCATTAGTATAAGAAAAACTGGAAGTCTAGTGTGACCAGGAGTGTAAATGTGCGAATGAAATTTGTGTTCCGACTAGTTTTTTTTAGACGATTCAAAAAATTGATGTGCAGCTCATTATGCTAAGAAATTTTATGAAAATTTCAAGAATCATTGCGGAGATGTTGATACTTCATTAGAAACGCAATATATACCTATGGTCCCCATCCCATCATTCGAAACCCCTCGACCGATGATAATTTTTGTTGAATCTTGGCCACGGCCAAACCGTTAAATTTCATTTTCTTTCAAGAAAACTGCAACCCCTGGTGAGAAATGTATGAAATTTATGAATAATTACGGAAACGTGGTCCATATAAATGAAACTGTCTTAAGAGTAAATCGCTCGGTCATTAAAAATTGAGCAATATTTATTCCGATACCTAAACTCATGCTGCACCTGCATGCCCCCATACCGAAGGTGCTCTTTTATAGCTCTTTATGGTAGAACCCCGATTCTCTAGAACTATGGCACCCTTGGCGACGGGATAATAGCTGCCCGAAAGTGTATATAGTATACGAAAGGTGCATGAGGCTGGATGAGTAGGGTTGTTGATAGTACGCTAGTACGTACGAAGGTACGAACGTAGATAAATATATAGGTAGGTATTTAGATGTATGTATGTGGAAGAGGAAACGGAAGAGGAAGAGGGCCTCTGCAAGGGCAGCGCGGGGATATAGCAAGGGACGTAACTCAGCATCAGCTAGCCGCCAGTTGACCAACCGTACCTAACCCCGGCATTTCCGTAATCCTGGGCAACACGCCACCCGTACAGTATACCCCGAAACCCCCATAGATCTCGAGCCGTCGCTCGCGTTTTACTCCCCAGTTACTTTGAGGTCGATCCTCCTCTTCGGCGACCCCGTGGCGCGTGCTCCTAATCGCGCGGTAATGACTTCCTTGTTCCAATTGGTCAATACGGACCTTTGAACATTATGGTGTACAGGGTCAGTCCTTCTTCCTGAATGACGCCTCAGAAACCCGTACCCATAGACTCCAGCTTCTTCATCTAATTGCGAATCATTATACGCAGAACTTTCGGGTACGAGAGCTGAATAATAAGCCAGACATGTCCAGCATCATAGCTCGGATCATTTTCTTTCACTTTTTTATTCCCACCTCTCGTTCAACAAGACGGAAGTCTCTTTTCGCCAATTTTTTTTCTTCAGCTGCAGTAAGCATCGTGTGAAATCCGAAGGGATTCTAATATTCACAGGGATGAGGGAGTCCACTTCATCTATAATAATTTTTTCTTCGTCTTCAATTCGCTGCGAGGATTTCAATCAATTTGTCTTTTATATCCGCGTAGTATTAACAGATTAATAATTATGATAATACAATAAAAAGAAAAACTTTTTAAACCGATGAAATTTGTTGAAAAACAAAATGCCCGATCCTCTACACTAAATCAAATCCTGGCCTGTATACCGCAGATAATTAATACGAAAGGGGCGTACCTTCATGGCTAGTTATCCACCCGACGAGGCAAGCTGGTCAACGTCCGGTGGCAAACAGCTTTCACAAAAAGCAGAAACGAAAAAAATGAGCGAAAAAAAAATAAAAAACAAAAAGGTTTTGGACCCCAGTTTATACAGGGAAGCTCGCAGGCTGCGAAGAAGCGTGTTTTTCTGGGCTCGTGCCAAAGTGACGCGTGTTTTGAGAGGAAGATTCAGACAGACGTTGTACTTTTAGTATTTTTTTTTTTTTTTTTTGCTAGAAAAGGAGACGAAAATCAAGTTCAAAAATGATAATCACCTCGAACCCATACGGCGAGAGTTTCTCTAAACAAAAGTCTGACTTTTGGTGTGTACCAATATTGTCTCGAAGGACTAAGAGGGGATCGGGCGAGGACTAAGAGGGTCTCCGAGAGAGAGACGCTCAAGGCGAGGTTGTGAGCCGATTCTAAAGAGGTAGGGGCACCACCGCGGGCAGGAATCTAATTAATCAAACTCCGAAAACAGCTCGACAGCGTCTACCCCACTTAAAACTGCTCCGAAACTGCGATAAACGCTTCATAATCATAAACATACCCAACCTAACGTCGTTATCTTTCGTGTAGAACGATACCCGTGGACCAGGAATCCGTTACAAGATACTTACACCGACACTTGTCTTCAACACATTCAACCCTTAAGCTATTAACAATCTATACTCTAATAATCCGACGTTTTTGGTATCCCATAGAAAAAAGAGCCTGGATCATAAAAACAGGAAATTTCTTATCGTTTTAAGAAATCTGACCATTTTTAACGGTCATAAATATTCCGCCAAAATAACAATTTATTTTTTCTTGTTTTTTTTTTTTCACAAAGTGTATATTTTAGCAAGATGGCAAGGTGCTGCAGGGAGGATGGCTTGAAGTGATTTTCATTTCCCTTGACGTAATATACGTAGCGTAAGTTTTTTTTTTTTTGTATTTTTTTTATTTTTTTATTTTCGAGTGATAAATTGGAGTAGATATATAGCTACAGTTGGATACCGGCGTACCCTGAGGTAGAATTTCGCCGTCAGTCTCGCCGCCAGCAAGCCGCACAGGGTCTTAAATTATTGAAACCTAATTAGTCAAGGTAGGTTAAAAACGTCGATAAGGTAATAAAACTGCGACAGGCCCGCGCATATAATAAAAGGTTAAGCTTTTACGTAAAACTTTTAAGAAGCGTTACTCATGCCTTTGGCAAACTGTGAATGAATGCACACAGATCGTGTAGCTAATTAGAAAATTCATTTTTCTCATAATATTTCTTGACAATATTTCTTCACGATCTACGTATAATTAGCAATAAAATTCGTTAACATAAATTTTTAATATGCGATATGACTATCCACATTATGTATTTATATCCCAAATATAGGGGAAGGTAGGGCAAAACGGACCGGGAGGGCAAAACGGACCGAGAGGGCAAAACGGACCGAGAGGGCAAAACGGACCGTCTGAAAAATTTATTTTGAATTATTATAAAAAATTCAATGATGCATCGTAAAGTTAACCCTCGAACTTAGAAATATTTTGAGGTAGGTCTTAGTCAATCACGTCGAGTCAGACTCAGTCAAGTCATCGCAAACGACTAGAAAGGATAATTGACTCGACTAGATTGACTTGAACCTACCTCAAAATGTTACTAAGTTCGAGGGTTACCTTCACGATGCATCATTGAATTTTTTATAATAATTCCGAAGAAATTTTTCAGGCGGTTCGTTTTGCCCTTTCGGTCCGTTTTGCCCTACGGTCCGTTTTGCCCTCCCGGTCCGTTTTGCCCTACCTTCCCCTATATCACCAACAATATTGTATACCTATTCATGTACTTTCTCTTCTTTTTCTTCTTCTTCTTCTTCTTTTACTACTCTTCAGCCAATTGTTAACAAATGTATTAAATCAATACCCAATTGTTACCAAACAAGCAAGGATACATAGGATATACATATATAGGCTTATAAACTCGAACCGGAACGGCCGAGGACCATGACTACTATATCTATGCCCTTTCGCCTTTCCTTCGACCCGGGGTCGGGTCAGGTCAACGTGACTTCTAGACACGCCTAATCTCCTCGTAAAGACCGCGACGTCGGCTATCTGCTCGAGGGTTGGAGTCGAGTCGAGTGTCGCATCGCCTCATGAGGGGCTCTTTTCTTCTCTCGTCGTTTTTCCCCCTTTTCTCCCTAAAGAATCCGCAGGATTTCCTGTATATATCCATTTCTCTTGGCACACAAATTCTTATCATTATATTATTATTGTTATTATTATCATACTTTTATCATACCCGTAGCGATAATTGTCCTAATTATATCATTAAAGTATATAGGCCTGTATAACGCAGCTTCTTGTCTTAAACTTTGGAGATATTATCACTTTGTATTGAAAAAGGTGAAAAAAAAAAAAAAAAACTGTTGGATAAAAGAGAAGAAAAAAGAAAAAGAAGAACACATCGTTATTACTATTCAGCAGTTCACATAAATCGAGATCCTAAACTCTCTGTACAGGTTTATATCTATTTTAGCTGACCGACCGACGCAGCATGTATGTAGAAACGAGAACTTTCAGCCTGGCAAAGATATTCTCTATTCAGACAGTCTAGTCAGGGCATGGTCAAGCATAGCTTGGCCACTTGGTTCCGGACGATGAAGGAAATGGGGAAAAAAATAAAATAAAAAAATAGAAATGAAAAATTAGAGGAAATCCGAGAAGAGAGACTCGCGCGCTCTGAAATAGCCGAGAGATTTAAACTGTCTGCAAAGTTAGGGCGGTGGATGAAGAGCCCTTATACTAATGCAGCTCCCGTAGCTCTTCCCGAATGCGCATATATATTTAATTTATATCCTGTAAAGTTTAATGTACACAGATACTGCACACGCAGGTGCAATGCGTATGACAACATTGCTCGCCGTTGTATTAAATTAGGAATGTTTGCTTCTATATATGCGGAGTTAAACACGGTGTAACCGCGCGTTGGGGGTAAATTAATTAAAAAGTGGATGTTCGACGATCGCGTGACTTGTTAAATTCGGGTTTTGAATATCGTTGACAGCATTAGTCCAACGGAAGAGGATTAGGTTTACGTTTGTTTTAGCTTACTTTTTGTATAAAACATCAAAAATATAAAAAATAATTACAGAGTCTATAGTGTGCGTACTATAGGTATACCAGTCGGACGAGAGCATGAAACTTAAACGAAGAGTTGATAAAGTTTAAACTAAACTCTCTTTGACAAATACGCAAGAAACTTTTGAACTGTACGTCATAATTGGCCGATCCACCAGTCGATGTTTGATCGCTCATTTTTTTTCTCCCTTTTTACTTCTTCAACATCCCCTCTATTCCTCCTATACCTCCTGTTCAAATCACTCGCAGAGCACGCATAGCTATAGGTAATACCGCGAAGAAATCCTCCCCCCAACAATCAATTCGAACCCATGCGAGTCGCGGGACGAGATACCGAAAACGAAAAACGAAAAGTGAAAAGCGAAAAACGAAACGGCGCTCGACTTTCACTCAAACTTTCAGAAGACGAGGGCTAAAAGTAGGTTTAACACCAGGAAAAGGAACGAGCAGCTCGAAACGAAGAACCACTCACTCGGGGCTCTTAACTTCCAGCTCTTAAACTCTCTGGCAACTCTTTGGCAAGGATTGGGTTCCCCGGTGCCCTTTGCCCGAGGATAGAAAAACGTTACGTATATAGGTGCATGGGTATATGTTTACGCGGAAATACGTATGCACATACATTGGACACACGAACGAGAGCTCTAATCCAAATGAAAGTGGCTTTATAACTGATGCAACCTGTGCATGTGTACCCACAGTAGGTTTACTGTTTCCAGTTGGGATGTTGCGCCTTCCGGTATGGCCCACAGGGGATTTCCACCCTTTCTCTACCCGCTGGCCATCCTCCCGTGTGTCCATTCCACCATTACGCCGTTGCATTGCTACGTTCGTTCTCCTGAATGTATAAATGTATGTATACAGTTGCGGAGCTCGCGTTTGGATGCATTACTGCATTCACGACCCCTTCCTATACGCCCTCCGTTTCCATCTGCTTAACAGCAAAATTCGCTTTATACGTTACGACGGACACAGTAGAGTAACGGAATCGCTTCCTGATTACGAAGCTATCTCAGCTTATCTCGCAATCAACTCACGTAATGCGAATATATGAATAACATCACGCACACACACGAGTACATGTTCACATGAATCTGCAGCGTGGACTGCACCGGGGAAGTAGTCGCTCTTTTGTTTAAAAAACTGGAGAACTTGACGAGGAAGGGTGATTTTTATTAGAGAAAATGTTGCAGAGCATAAAACTGCAGGGTATACAAGTTGAGAAAAATGGGATGCAAGAGTCAGGTCTAAAAGTATTCGCTGGTGAATAATTTGGCGAGAGTCGATCTTGCCGAGAAGATGGAGAAGCACCATCAGCACCAGCACCAGCACCAGCACCAGCACCAGCCAGTGGGGATATTGAAGCATCATCTGTGCTTCGCACTCGGAGACAATGGTCTCAGTGGAAACAGCGTCGATTGTGCGAGTTCTTCGCTCCTCTTGCTTCAGTCTCACTGTCCTTCTGCTGTTCTTCTATATCCTTGGCTAAGCCCGGAAATACGAATGCCAGGGGATGCTTGCTGCAGGAAGCTCATTAGGCAAGCCCCGAGGTGTTGTGGAAGGCATTGCCGCGCGTCATCAACCATTTCAACAATTTCAACTTTTGAACATTCATAGGACGAGTGTGGCCTGATTATTTTAATTTTTTAACACAGGCATGTGTCACCCTCTGATATTCTATATCTAGTTCGTAGGCATACATCCTACAGCTATATGTATGTGTCTGTAGAACAGTGTCTTTCCTGCAACCTACACCACGTTTTAATATTACGTGTTCAATCTCGTCAGGATCTTAACGAGATCACAAGCTCGTACTGTAGAGGGAGTCATTAAATTTTAAGATATAATGGAAGGTAATTTCAATTAGTTCATTACCAGGGCGGCAGGCATGTGATAATTATAATAACGCCGCGCTTGAAGTGTTTTTTATATTTCATGAAAATCCAGCAATTACCTGATTAATTAGGGTTGGATATATAATTTGGAGAAACCGATGCTTACAGTGATCTCAAGTAACAAGTTAGAAGTAAAAATTGCAATGCGATAGGGATCTTTCATCATTTTCAGACTGTGGATCGAGTGGACGTTTGATACTGCTAAACAAAAAAAATTCCAAGTGTAAAAAAAACGATATAGACGATTCGCGTTTCTCTCGCTCTGTGTAAACCTTGACGTAACAGAAAGTCGAAACGTTCTTGGTAATTAAAGACAAACAGCGAAAAGTCAAGATATCGAACGTATTGGAAGCTAAGAGCTGAAGCTCTAGGAACGATGCTGTAGGCACAGAGTATATAGAAAACTTTGTGTGCACAATCAGTTGGTGTATTTTTCGTCTTATTCGATAAGAATGAACCGGGACGCTCTTCTGCCAACATTTTAAAAACCTTCACGTCATCGCCAATTAGCGTAGCTCTTAGATTAGTGACGACACCTGAATGGCGATAATGTGTATTTGCATACACAACTTATGCTTCGTTTCCTGTTTGACTTTACTATTAGCATACGCATAGTGATGTCTGGTTTCAGTTTTTCTGTAGAGTTTCAGTAGCATTGTACAGTAAACCAAAACGAATTGGTTTGCAGTTTAGTATTTGGTGGATTCCGGTTTATAACGAATGAAAAAGAATTAATTTCGGGTGAAAATAAATTGGTTCGTTTCATTCAGATTCGAAAGCTTAATAAAGCGAATTAACCAACTTGTTTTAGCTTGGTGGGTGGTGTAGTATCCCACCTCGATGGTATAATAAAGTAAACAAATTTCGGTTTACAAGTTCAAACATCGCGGTGAATACCGAGAGGGAACTGACCGCAGTGGAAACGGATAATAACGGTAAAATGAAATGAGTTTGGTATAATTACAGGATTTCTGAATAATAAACTAACCCTCGATTCGCTGCACGAACACCCGAGAATCGATCGCTATTAATTTACTCGTTATAATTAACTCTGAATTTAATTAACATCGCACATAAAACCTGAAACCTAAAACATAAAATAATATGTATAAAATGGTGAATTCCAAAATCCGTATCATAATAAACGCTGAAACCTTTCCAGACGATAATTTTTTATTTTCTTCTAGTTCGATTCGCGGCACGATTCAAACCTCGAACGCAAAGTTAGCTCCCGTGTGAACGGGACTTTGCGCATGCGCGCGAGTCGCCCGGTATGAGATGATGACGGCATTGGAATATCGTACACTGAAGCAACATTGAAGTCTGAAGAGAAGCGTGCGAAACTCTGTCAATACATACGCGAGGGTAAGTTTATTATATTTCATTTGTGTATCTGCGTCTCTGCCTACTGTTTGCTTTTTAACGTAGGTACCTACCCTTTGGCGCAGGTCGATATATTCCATGTTTAAACGTCAGAATCTAACGAGCTTTGTCCACGTGTATAAAGCGCCGCTCCTCGAACGAGGCGTGACTTTTAGGTTAGGGTTGCGTAACCTACACTGGACTATGACGCTCGTCGAAAGTAGTTCCTACGTATGTACAGCTATGTATATCGAAATAGCCGCGTAGTGAGGTAGGGTGGTGGTAAGACGAAGAGTATTTCCCGCACTTTTAGTAAATGCAATAGTTGTGGTCTTGTAGTTAGTAAATTTTATTCATTAAGGGTGAAATTCTCTGAATGGATGAAATGCAGCATGAGAAAGTAGTTGTTGGAATTCCTGGCTTATGGATTTAGAATATTTATGTTCTCTGGTTGTGAAACCCGAGCAAACTTACGAGAAAACTAAATGGCTACCCGCGTCCTAAGGGCTGCTTTATAAAGGAAGGAAAACAAGTCGTGGAATATGAGGGTGCAGGGCAGGAGACTATTTATTACTTTTTTGCTAACGTTTATCGATCTGTCTTATTCATAATAATTTTCCCGCTTCATGGAATACAGAAGTTATAACATGATATATTGCAAGGGGAAGTTAAATATTTTCTGTTAGTTTCCCTCTGACAATTTCTGACGAAGGGTTCGTCCGCCTGAAAACCTCAGCTCGTTTTTTCTTTTTTTTTTATTCTATGTATTTCATTATTTCTGTCCTTCCATGTCGTTCACAAAGAGATGCGTTCATATATTAAAATTCGTCTCCTATGTGAAGACGCAATAATTCTTGTATGTGTTCGCGTACTGCGATAGTAGCCAGCAGCTTTCAGTCTCCTCTCGTCTCTCCGCAGTCCGTATGTCTTGTTAAATTGTCATCCCATCGCATTGCTATACAGCACACCATCTTGTCCCCCATTGTTACTATACGTCACGACCGACAGATGTTGGATACATCCTCCACCGACTAGAATTCTATGCCATCGTCCTCTGCTCCTTGATGTAACAGGATTAACTCGAGATCTGCTCTCCGCCCTGATTGTGAACAGGGAAGTACAGAAAACAGACTTGCTGCAGACTACGGTGGCGCCCAGATATACCGATGAAAAGACTTTGTCACTGCGTATGCACAGATAAAAGAAAATGAAATAAGGAGAAGAAGATGAAGATGAAGATGAAGAAGAAAAAGAAGATTAAGAATAAGAGGAAAGACGGAATAAGCAAGATAGATGAAGGAATCCCATTCGTCGATTAAGCTTGCAAGATCGTACACATCTGAAGTAACCATTACGAAGGCGAAGCTTTTCACTTGGTGCATCGCGGCTCGAAACCCAACTGGACCCCAAGATTTATATCTACGTTAGAAATTCCGGGAAAAATTTCGCGATAAACCTTTACCTCTTTTAGAGAAACTGAATGTTACCTCTCACTATTGTACCACAGCTACTTCCTTGCAGGATCCTGCGGAACCAAAACTTCGCCTTATTTTCTGTTTTTTTCGTTTTTTTTTTTTGTGTTTCAAACTCGCCCGGTTTTGTCTGAACTTGATAATTACTCGAGTACTTTTGCAAGTCTGATGAAAGCTTCAACATACCTATGTCTGAGAATTTTAATAACTTAAATCTCATCGCAGAAATATTGTAATTGTACAAAACGTAATTCTTTTTTTTTTTTTTTACTTTATTGTTTTTTTCGTTTGGATGTTTTTTGCGGAGTTGAACTAACAGAAACAATACTTTTTTTTCATTCCATTCGAGCCACCGGATTTAATGCAGCGGTTGATAACTACAGTGAATACCAACGTTATACGGAATATCGAGATTTTCCAGATTTCTGAACTTGAATCGTTGCTGATCTTTATTCGGGCGAAAACTGTCTTCTTCTTCTTCTCTATACAAGCGTTACGGAATATTGGTCGCTCGCGTATTGCGTTAGCTTCATGTACGACGATCTTTCAAATTCATCTGTCATCCTTATCCTTATCCTTATCCTTGTATTATAAATTTTTCCTATATTTCTTCGTGCTACACGATTTTCTCGGCGTGACGTAACTACGCCGCACGAATATGACAGGTGACAATCACTCCAGTAAATCAAAACGCGATTGGTCTATACCAATTCTTTCGATTTCCATCCTTTTCAACGCATCTCATATCCATGAGATTTTGCTAAATTAACTTCACGGCATAAAATATGTTCCCTTATCTTTTGAACACGTACGCTGAGTGCGGAGGTACACTGAGAAAATCTAACCGTACTGGTTACCGTGGAAATTTTTTTTTTTAGAATCAGCTGACTCTTTACTGTTAAGACAGTAGTCACAGCGCCGTCTACCGTACTCATTGCGGTGATAACAGTAAAGAGTCAGCTAATTCTAAAAAATAGTACATTGTGTATCAAGGGCGCAAAGAACTACATTGCGAGTGTGTAATATGTGGCACGAGCCGAAGGCGAGTGTGCTGCATGCACACTCGTCAAAATAGCTTTGCGTCCGTGATGCACACGATATTTTTCTTAACACCTGATCTGCATAAAAGCCTCTGCTGAGACCGAGTGAGCGGGCGCAAAACTGGACTTTGCGCCCGAGGGCGGACAAGGAGTCTCTTTCGTCCGCTTTCAGCGGGCGGAAAAGACTTTTCCGCCCGAGGGCCGAAAAGTCCTGCTTTGCGCCCGCTGAAGAGGTCGCAAGGAGGCATTTTCGGAGCAGGTGTGACGAAAAAAAATTTTCCACGGTAACCAGTACGGTTAGATTTTCTCAGTGTAGATCACAAAGTTTCGAAAAAAAAAAATATATATATTTTCAACTTTTCTAATTCCGAAATGTAAAACCACCCCGTGAAAGGTCTTCGTTCCGATGTCCCTTTCCAGGAAATCAAAAATTGGCATTTAGACCTAAACATTTTTTCAAATAGACTACAAGGCGGACAAACTTTCGGGAGCACTTTTTATGCAAGAATAAAAAAGGGCTCCAGCTAAGATGGGACACGTCATCTCCGAGATCGAAGGCTGGACTAAGATGTACCGGACCGTTACTTCGTAACGAATTTGACGTAAAAACTTGGGAAATTTATTTCGTTTAAAAATCTCGAATCTGCAGGGCTGTATTTTTGACTATAGCCTAATTAAAGTGCTACAGAATGTGGATGATCATGGTTACCTATATACAGTTTCAGAATTTTTTCATCAACTATGTTAAACTTTCGGAAATGTTCATCAATATATTCTCTCGACTTCTTTTTATATTGAGGCAAAAAGAAAAAAACGTCTGAAATTACTGCCCCCGTGATTTTGTCGAACACCGTGTACCTACCACCTACACATTCCGTACCCGGATCGATAGATTTTATTTGATTATAATATGTACAGAGATATTGATGGCTCTAAAGGTATTGTGTATAAGGCTGTTTGGGACCATTTAGCAAATCGGGTGATTGTTTTGCTAACAGCTCTGCGTACCCATCCTCTTCCTTCTCTCAGCCCTTGGCAGTGAATTTCACCCTTTATCCACCTTGGTCCTGGAGAACTGCCTCGGCTCGGATACTGGCTAAACCACCACCACCACCACTACCACCACCACAGCGAAACTATGGTACATATCGTCGTTGCAGTAATACACTACTACGAAGACATCTACCTGAACGTGTTCTTCTCCCAGCACATATATAGCTAGCCGCATCTCCACACCGTTCTACGTCCTACGTTCCACGTTCCGAGTTCTGCCTCTAGCCGCAACACTCCAAAGCCATTATCGTTACAGTCCGCCACTTCTCTGGGGTAGATACTTCGGAAGGGAGAAGACTCCATTATTTTTTCAGATACAAAACAGTTTTTAGCACCATTTTTCAGCCCCGTCGATTGTTTGAAAGAAATTTTAAAGTCGTTCAACGTAGGTACCTAGGTAGGTATACTCTTCGCTCGATCGCGTCCTACCTCTACTCGAGGCGATGTATATACGTATACACATACAGTCGTTTATATATTATTTTACTTTTTTTTTTCTTCTTTTTAGTTCTTTACTCTTTATTCTATGTAGGTATCTACTACGGATGCTCGCTGCTCTTTATTGGCTGTTCTTTTCAATTTTTCTTTTTTTTTCTTCTCTTTTTCCTCTTCTTTATTCCATTTTTTTTTCTTTCTTTTTTTTTTACATCTTTTATCCCATTCAGAGATACGTATTGTATTCATATTTTTTAAAAATCTTCGGATATATGAGAGAATTCAGGTAACACACATTCTTTTACTTTACACTCCACACTCTCGCGTCTCCTTATACTTTTCATTCTTCTTCTTTACCTCTGGCACACAAGTGACGAGTCGATTAAAAATACCAAGAAGATAATATAACGCCCCCGGCGTTGGGTCTGTCTCTCTCTTTCTCTCTACCCCCCCACCCGCCTCTCTATAAGTCCACCCTACATTTTTACTCCGTATATCGAAGATTTCCCTCTTATATATATATAATATATACATATATGATGTAGATGAAGAGAGAAAAGAAAAGAAAAGAGAATCGTCACAGCTTGGTGTCCTCCGACTTTTCTTCTTCACAGATCCATTCATTCACATATCCTGAACCTTTTCCTTCTTCTCTTTCCATAAATTCAATTCGCCGCCATATCGTGCGCGAATACAGATATCGAAATCTAAAACATAGGGGAAGAGGTGAAACTCTCAGATTGCCAGGGCAATCTCAGCGACAGAGATAGGTACCCGTCCCGAAGAGCCGAAAGTGGATCTTCTCCTCTACCCTCAATTCCTTCCTCGCGTGGTTACGTGTGGCCACTATACTCTACTCTATATACTATCTCTCCCTGATTTTCTCTCTTTCTCATTCTCTCTCTCTCTCTCTCTCTTTCCCTCATATATATATGTATATAATATATATATATATATAATATATATATATATATATATATATATATATATATATATATACATGTATACCTGTACGTATAGGTATATACTTATGTCCGTGTGCTAGCAGCCAGCTAGAGGATAGCGTAGAGTCGTAGGGGTACGAGAAAGGCACCTCCGTAGAGACGGGAGGGCGAATGACACGGACGGAGTGCGGCAATTTCGTGCAATACCAACGGCATACCGGGGGTCCCAGGAATGTAGCTTAGCATTTTCAACCTTCCAAGGCTAGAGAGCCATTGGGATGGTAGTAGCTACCCCCCTTTTTTTTTCTTCCTTCCTAGTTGTGTGTGGGAGAGTTGCAACTATTATTATCATTGTTATCACCGTTATTACACTTCGTTCTTGATTATTTTTTAATCCCTTTGTTTTTTTCTAGCCCCTATTTTACCCCATTTGCTCCTATTTTTCCCGTCTTTTTTTATTTCTATCATTTTCCTCATCCGTATAGATATACATATACCCATATATATATACATATTATATGTAGACTTCTACCTTTGTTGGTTTCGGCTTACCCACATACAACGCGCAGTTTCATTATTCTGAAAGCACGATATGGAGTGAAATTATTATCTATCGGATATGTATATGAACTATATACCTACACTTGCCTAGTATGCGCCGTGGTAAGACCTCTGAGGAGTAGGTATACTGCCCGCGGCTTTTCAACCCTCCTATATGGCCGTATAACTTTCGATGGAAGAATTCACTACCTACACCTATCCTAGATACGTACTTTAAAAAAGATTTACTGACGCCGTTGTTGCCCGTCCAAGTAATTCGGGATTCAATTCCGAAAAGGAACGAGACTCTTTTTTTTTTCTTCTTTTGCTTCTCTTTCTTTTTTTTCTTTCTTCTTCTTCTTCACCACCGTTTTCGGGCCAAAGCGTTTTCCTACTCTATACCTAGGTCCATTCTATACGTCTGTACTGGTGCAATCGTATAGAAGATAAAATAGTCTAGCCCTAAAACGGCCGAGCGATTCGTCCTCGAATACGTTTTATACTGCTGAGGTAACAAACTACGACGTTTTTAGTTTACCTAAAAGCTGGCTATTCGGTCCACACAAATATTTCAGTGCATCTACAGTTTTAACCTGGATTCTCCAATATCTGTATAGTAGTTATATACCTATACTGCTTCATATCTACGGATTCCGTTTGCGGAATAATAATTATGATCAAGTTCTTCAGGTTTCTTTTATTTTTCAAAGTTCCTTATATACAGTTGGTTAATTTTTTCCATTCTTTCCATTTTTTTTTTGTTCGTGTTCCTCATTTGCGAAAGAGATATCCGAGATAGACGAAGCTGTGGGGATGATTCATGGTTTACTGTGTTATATAATTATACCTGCGATATATACATTATTAGCATATGGGTGTATGTACCTATGTAGTACAGTAAGGTGTATAGCTGCTAAAGAACGATACACGGTATGAATGGCGAAATAACGCCTTGAAGATTTAATATAATCTCAAGAAGTGATGAAATTTTAATATAACGTAGGCTTTGAAATTCATAAAGCAGCTAGCACGTGAAAAATCCGAAAAAAAACGATATTCTAGTTACTTACGTAAGAGTACCTCACTCACACACTCGCAGCGACACTTTTCTTTGCACATATATACAAGGATAATAATTTAATAACGTATGTACCAGTCCGATTTAAAATTTCTAAAAAATCATTCACTGCAGCATAATGGTATTAAAAATTTATTTCATATCGCAGATGAGAATAAAATAATGATGTTCTTTCGTGAACAAAGAAGAGAGGAAAAAAAAAATGAACAAATTCGCTTAAATTGAAGCTGAATATCCGCAGAATAACAGGAATCATGTATTTCCCAGTATGTATTAGGTTTCAACCATTAAACGGGAAAGTAAATGAAGTAAAATTTCAGGCAATTATTATAGGGCAAAGGTGTATACATATATATTTATACATTCAGGGTCGTAGCAAGCACGTGGCCAGCTGTGGGTGTGCTTGCAGTATATATAGTATATATAAATAATATAAGCGAATGAGTAAAGTAAACAGAAGTTTTTCCGCTCAATAACGAAAAATTTGTTTGCTGCCACCGTAGTAGCTGCTGGTTCGTAGCTCGTTATTCATCCTCATTGTCAGATAACGTGAATGCATGAAATTCTGCTGAAAAAGCACTGGCGCAGTAGTACATGTACCTACATCGTACTCGTAGATGTATGGGGGTAGAGGTTGCGACTCCCGCTGTACGCGATAAAAAGTAACGCAGGAGAGCTAATCTGTATTATGCACACGCGTCTACCGACGCGCTACTCGCGACTCGCGACTCGCTATCATCTATCCGCTCTTCTGGCATCAGGTGAGAGCCGTGAGCCCCATAAGCCCCATGGGTAGGAATTTCTATTAAAAAATATAGTTTTCATAACACGGGCACGAAATGGGCCTCCTTTCATGCTCGTCGAGAGGGAGGGAAATCACGTGTTTCTAACGTGAGCACGAAATATCCGGCTCAGCGGGAGGGAATGATTCCCTCCCGCTCCAACGGCAAATCTTGGATCTTTCGTTTTTTATATAATAAATTATTATTAATTAATAACAATTTTTTTTTCAATTTTTTTTTTTTCAATTTTTTTTTCGATTTTTTTTTTTTTAATTTAAAAAAAAATATACTATTGTTTCTAATTTTTTTTTCATTTTTTTGTTAATTTTATTTTTAAGTTGAAAAATATCTATAAGTGTGTGGTGCACGACTCAACACGCGCTATCCCCGATCCGATCGACGCGCATCAAAGTCGGCCCATTCCGTGCCCTTATTATAAAAAGTACAGTGTGCATCTAGGGAGGGATGGCTATTTTACCTCGGGTGGGACGTTTTTAGCACTCGTCTTTGTCTCGGGCGCCTTCGGCGCCCTCGACTACGACTCGCGCTAAAAACGTCTCACCCTCGCTGGAAATGGCCATTTTCCCTCCCTAGATACACAATATACTATTTACAGGAATTTTGATGGACCTATGTAGGTATGGTATATGAATCGAGACAGTTTTATGCCCTGAAGCTATTATGCTACACGAAACATAGGTACGCGTTGTCGAAAAATATATATTAGAGTATCAGACTTACTTCGCGTAGTCAATGAATTGTGAGAGTCATGAAAGGTGTCGGGGCTCGGGACGACAGTATCTATACTCGAAATTCTATATGCGAGATGAAGTTACTGATGGGAGCAGTTTGCCCTGAAAAATGACTCCGAAGTGTACTGGGACGGAACTCGGAAATCGCACGGCATTTTAGCTCAGGGTCGTGATACCAAATTCGTACAGATTTCAGCGCGCCGAATCTCGAATAATTCCGAAAGTAAAGGGGTGCAACCCTCCGAGCTTTATATTCCTTTCAATGAAAGGAAAAAGAGATAAGTATCAGTCCCACTGCGCGAGTTGTACCTCATTCTCACCTTACATACCCCAAGGAAGTGAGACACTTATGAATTGCTCACAAATATCTTGAATTGCTTCATGATCCGGTATTGAATTCCGGCGAATTTAGTCTAAGCGGTTTCGTAAACGAAGGGAAAATTCTGGTTCTGAAGAAATTACGTTAATACCTCAGCAACCGTTTGTACGATTTCCACGAAATTTGTTTCATCGGTATTTCTGCAGGCGCCAATATGTTTGCCAAAAATATAACACAATTTCGAGATCAAGTGTCGGAAGGGTAGCAGTTCGGAATTCCGTTGCGGCCTAGCTCGATAATTTTTGTAACAATTTCCGCGAAATTTACTGCAGAATCGCGTTTCACCATATAAGCGGCTTATTTCAGTCGACAAATTTTGGCAAAGGTAATAAACAATTTTTTGGGCTCGTTTGTTAACCATTTCAAGAATCCGTTGAACCTCAAGCCTCCTTACGGAGATTAACAATCCCGTTTACACCTCATTTTCGGGATATTTATTCTCTTCGTTCCCGTTTATTCGCCGTTTTTTTTTTTCCACCATACGATTTTACCAGTTTTATTAAAATGGAGATAAAATCTAAAAAATATTTTCGGAGGCCGCGTAATCTTCGGGGACTCTTTACGCCGGCGTCGACACGGCTTTCAGAGAGTTGTATAAGAGACTACCTGCAAGTGGCTCTCAGGAGAAAAGTAAATTTGACACTGAGCTACCCCAGAGATGAAGACAGGACCGACGAGTCCCCTTCGACCGTGGTCTGCAGGATACCCGAGAAATAACCAATCTCACAATGGACACGGGGCTTGAGGACACTGCGGCGAAGAGCTGGTCCGCCGGAAGTCCCTAGGGTATTTGCAGCCATCCAGGTCCAGGACATATTAGGAAACTTTGACACAGTGCAGCAGTAAATGCAGTGGAAATGTAGGAAAAGTTTTTCGGCAATAGCGCGAAAATTTTATTTTCCTAATCGACGTAAATATTTCAGAATACGTGTTTCCCTTATTCTATCGAAAAATCCGCTATATTTACTGGCAGATAATTATTTGTCACACTATGTTTCCCATTTGTGACATATGACCATAGTATATTGATTCAGACTGTCATGTCGTTTCGAAACTGCAGGTATTTGTCAACGAGGTAAAATATATCGAAATCGAGTAATAGGAAATGAAATATTTTACTATACCTATGTATAAACTTTATTTCCGTAATATAGTATATTGTGTGTAAATATGTTTGAATTATTTTACCTCTATATTATAAAATAATGATAAATACTCCGCAGACATTACAGGTATAGGTACCTAACGATAAATTGCGTCGATATTCCCGTTTATTTTTTTTTATCTATAGATATATATTAATGAAGTAAATTGGATTAGTTAGTAAATTAAATGCCGTTTTAATTGTGACTCTTGAAGCTTAAGCCTGTCGCTAATGAACCGAATCGATATATCTATTAAAATGATCGATACACAATACGTGCTACTGCGATCGGTATAATAATAAGAAATTACGATACTCAGAATCGTCTGCAGCGATCCGACATTCCCACTCCAAGATAGAAATGGTTTATAAATCCAACATTTTATTGCACAGCTTTATCCCGTTTTATTGGCAAAGATTTTATTGAAATTGACTTAAATGCAATCTGTTTTCCAGCTTAGTTAAACTTTAGTGAAACAGAAGTTCTTTATATCGTGAATTGCGTACACATTCTCTTCGCGTACCAGATTCAAATTGCCTGCTCTCTAAATTTTTGGGAGTGAAAAATTCACTCTTTTGTCTTGGAGTTGCATGATTTTCAATCCAAGAAAGTGAATTTTTCACTCCCAAAAATTTAGAAAGTGTCTTTCTTATACTCGCTAAGAATTTGGTAATTGAATAATCAAATATGTAATAATCTCATCGACTCCTATTTTTTTATTTTTTTTATTTTTTTATACTATACGCGATATGTTTGTGCTTTTATATCCCAATTTTGCACGCTTTCGCATCTCTATATGTATATATGTAATACGTGAGCCTCGTCACGCGGTTGTTCAACGATAAACAGGGGCTGCAGTCTGCGCCTGTACGTGAAACTATGTATATAGTTATAATGTATATATCTATATACTATATACGTATATATATATACTATATATATATATATAAACCTATATACTATACATCAAGCCTTTATAAATGGGTCCGTACGCCGGCTTAACAATGCCAGAATGATTGGCTCCGCTGTCTAGGTTCATAGAGTGAGCATTCACTACTTACAATGCTCAATATACTATCGCAATTCTACACTGCAGCCGGACGCGAATCTCCGAATTCTCAGTGATTTTCCCGTTCGTTCATTCTATAATTTCTTTCTCTACTATAACTTCAACACCCTTCTTTCATTTATTTTTCATTTACAGATAGGTAGCTGAAGTACGTGCAGTTTGGTATTTCGCGACGGTATGTCATAAAATTGCGATTCATTTTTCATTCTTCACACGTCATATTATATTAGTTTCCGATACTTTGCTTCTTATATAATTTATATAAAATCCTCAATTCTTCATTATTATTATTTTCATATAGGTATAGTATGTAAAATTTGTTTTCTTCACACCTGCTCCGAAAATGCCCCTTTGGGACCTCTTGAGCGAGCGCAAAACAGAACTTTGCGGCCCTCGGGCGGACAAGTATTTTCCGCACGCCCCCCGCTAAAGGCGCGCGGAAGAGACTCCTTGTCCGCCCTCGGGCGCAAAGTCCAGTTTTGCGCCCGCTCCCTCGGCCTGAACAGAGGCATTTATGCAGAGCAGGTGTTAAGAAAAATATCGTGTGCATCACGGGCGCAAGGCTATTTTGTGCATGCAGCACACGCGCAGTATAGTTTTTTCCGCCCTTGATACACAATGTACTATTTTATAATATTCTTAGGGTCCCCGTGCAGAAACAGGAGTCAGCTTAGAGTATATACATACAATAATCGTTTTCCCTCCTATACGTATAGCTAGACCCGATTTAATTACAACGAAAACTAATAGCTAAACTAATTCGGCTAACCGCGCGTTTACAAACTACGC
This sequence comes from Tenthredo livida, assembly GCA_963992785.1. Classification (NCBI taxonomy): domain Eukaryota; kingdom Metazoa; phylum Arthropoda; class Insecta; order Hymenoptera; family Tenthredinidae; genus Tenthredo; species Tenthredo livida. The sequence goes on from OZ023066.1 coordinate 5,937,924, forward strand.
TTGACGTCCACTGCAGGCTACTTTGAACGCTTGCTATCTGATAATCGCGTCACTTCAACCTTGATTCTACGTATTATCCGTAACCAACTGTATAGCCTTGAACCACCAGCGTTGAAATTTACATAAATTTAGGGGTAACTATATACGCGTGAGGTTGACGTGTACATAGGTACATATATATATATATAACTACGTGGTGAACGAGATTACACGCTCTATTCCCGTTTTCATTATAAAAGATTCAGGAATAAACAGCTGAAGATATGATGTTAGTACATCGTCAAAGATATATTATCTATAGTATACATATACTATATGTATATGAGATAAAACCGACTTAAAATCCTCAAAGTGAATAGTTGATGGGCTAATAATGTATTATAACGATCACAAACGTCTGCATACATGTATTGAAAAATAATTATTTTTATACTCTGATCAATGCGCATGTATGTATACATATATATATAATATCGTCGTTTTTATGCATTTATAACGTCGTAGGATTTGTTACGTATACCTTTATAATCCTCGTTACAGGCTCGTTTAACAAGGATTATATCATTCCTCGCATTTTATGTTATTCCTTCATAATCTTGCCGGGCTCAGCGCACTCTGAAGTAAATAAAATCATAAAAACGTCACGTTCGAAAGTTTTTTACTTTCTTTATTAACCCTTACATATGAGATTTCTGTTCTCTATATCATACAGGTATAACACTATTATATAGATTTTTTTTTTCGTTATTATATCTACTGCACTGATACTAGTTCTATTATAGTACCTGGTTTAATATCCCCCCTGCAATCGCCTTTGTCACAATATACTATTACTACACCTTATTATCATACCTAAGTTCAGCTGGTCGTCATACATGTATATGTCTCGTGTATCAGACATAAGGTATAAGGTTGTACCCTTGTGCGATTTTCTTTATCGGAATATTTCCGGACGTGAAACTTGCCGGAGAACACATGTTACCTCTTTTCTTAGAGGTATACACGGAGTTCGTTTCTTATTCTTACAGTTGTTTCATTCATCTTTTTTCTTTCTCTCTCTCTCTCTCTCTCTTTCTCTCTCTTCTTACTTTTGTTTTTCAAATATATAAATCGAGCGTGGAGATGAACAGAGATTCTTATATCCGCGAACCATTGAACATGAGAGGATCATCGAAGATGGTACCTCCTCTTCTTCTTCTTCTTCTTCTTCTTCTTCTTCATCTTTGTGGTAACGATCGACATCGACATCGAGGAGAAGAGAAGAGAAGAGAAGAGAAGAGAAGAGAAGAGAAGAGAAGAGAAGACGCTCATACCTTCCTTGGCGCCAACGAACCAAGAGGATAACGATCTCTCTCCTATTAGGAGACACGCAAAATGCCGATGATATACGTATAAAGTTACTCATCCTCTCGCCTATCTCTAACCGAGGGAAGATGGAATACGGAAGAACGGAGAGTCGAGCGTGTATTAATAATGGTTGGAAATATCTTGGTTCATCTATACGCTGGGTATAAATCTTTAATAGATATATAGCCACGCGCAGGTTGAAGATAGTTAATCACTAACTTTTCGTCATAATTTAACCACCGTTTTACCACAAGGCTTTATATGTACCTATAATACAAGGATTTTGGTTATTGAAGAGGACATGCGAGGATAATTCTTATACCTCTATAAGTTTTCCCATTGTTCTTATTGTTATATGCGGCAATATGTTCGATATAACTACCGTGGTTGTATAATATCATATACCTAGTGCTCACGCCTTATTACCTTTCAACAAAAATTTCTTAATAAAATAGGCTTAGATATCTCATGCGAAGAGGCTGACGAAGATAGCGAATCCTCCAAGTAGTATCAACTATCAATGGATTCCAAGCGCGACCGAGATGTAACTCTTGGTTTAATCCTATGGACCATTGTTCCGAACAATGCCGGACGAAATTAAGCCGGCGCCTGAGGAACCCAGACTTCCTAGTTCCCGGCGTCTCCATGCCGCAGTTTTAGCTTAACGACCGAATATAACATTGCCAGGTGTAAATGCCGGTCAAGACTTACGGACACCGCTGTAGGTCCGAGACTAGAAAAAAACCATTCCTTACCCAAAGAGTTAGGTATATATTTGCAAAATACGAGACGAAACGAAGTGGTTTTTATAATTTACAAAAATTACAAGAATTACAAAAATACGTTTATCATTGAAAAATGTAATTTCTTTTTCTGGCAGGTGCTCGATGAAAAGATTTATTCAATCACGGTGTTTGCAGTTCTCTGTAGAAATTTTGAAACAGTTCAAGAATTCATTCCATTTACTTCAGAGTCATTGAATCAATTTTAACAAAAGCAGATACAATATTTCATGATTTTCCTTATTTTTATTCCTCGTTTTAATAACCGATCAAAGAGTCGGATTTTCCCAGGCGCTATAGCAAATACCTTTCACACCTTTCCATTATATTTATTATCTCATACAGCTGGCAGATTTTTGCGAGCGACTGCAATCTCTTTCATAGAATCTCTTGCCCAGGCCCAATTTAAATGATTGGAAAACGTCGCTAAATGAAATTCGGATTTTGGAAAATTATCTTTTTATTTTATTTTTTCCATTTTTGCGTAGGTACGTTCATTCAACAAAAAGTAGGTACTCGATTTTTCAGACTTTCTAATCAAATTTAATTTTAATCAAAGACGGAAGAGATGTGACTTGGCAGAGACGACGAGGATAACGCGAATGATTATAACCAGTTGAATCGAATTACGATTTGAATGATTTGATTCAAATCACTCAACCTCAGCTGAAACGGTTAGTTTCAGATTTTGGATCCGATATAACCCTTCCGAGAATATATTTCGCCTGAAGTCCTCATCCCATATGAATTCCAACCAAATTCCTCCGGCAGTGTGTAGGTATAAGTTACATTGAAATCCGTCTAAAGTCGCGAGTCCAGATCGACGAACACGGGTAATTGGGGCCAGGAATTGATTCGGTTTGGTCAAAACGTGATTCCTTTGTTAAAGGGGTTAGCACCGCGATACCCAACGAGGGTAATTAGAATTTCCCTAATGCACGCAATACGTCAAAGCGCGTCCGCGAATGTACGAACTCGTCGAATACCCGTCCGTCCGTCGAGCCGTCGTCTATACATCCCATATATACATTTAATCATAGATATACCTCATCACATGTATATATGTATAACGTGTGTGTATATATATATACATATATTCCCTATTTATGTATAAATACATACTCATACATAGAGGATTCAACGCATACTCGGACACACATGTAAGCTATAAATCTCTGTGGGCACTCGCTGAACTGGCGTCAATGGCGCTTTGGCGGTCCCAGGGCTGTCGCGGCTCTATATAGGCAAATATATGCATATTCAGTACTTGTGTAGTGGCGATATGGCGATATGACGGGGCGCGGCAGCGTGGCGGCTTGCCATGACGTGGGCTTTGCGTCGGCGATATGCGGGGCTACCCACCACCAGGGTGACGGACTGCCGGACATCCGACCTGTTACCACCCCAACTTCAACCAAACCCTCCACCCTCTTCGTGGGCCCCAATTCCCTCCTCTATCCCCCACCCGATTCGCTCTCTCAATTCCCTGTCTCTAGTATTTCTCTATATATATGGTAGTATATGTACATCTATATATATACCATATGTGTGTATATATACTACCATCGCAATCTCTATCCGCACGCTAATCAAATCACATGCTCACGAATCTATTCGTAATCAGGGTATATAAGTTAGGCATATGTCTATATGTAGAATCGTAATTATTATGTATGTATAGATATAATATATCTGCAGTAACACGAAACTATAGCAACGTGAGATGAAAATCTGATATTTATTGTACATAAAATTCTATCGTACCTATGTGTGTAAAGTTAAACCCTTTATACTAACGAGGGTGTGTCGTGAAAAGAGCGTGTTGTAGTGTTGGGAAGGGTGCAAAGTATATACTGTCCGGTATTTGTATAATCCATACAGGGGAATTGGTTCAATTTAACGACTGTGACAAGTGAATAATTTAAGTTGTAATCCGTGAATTAGGGCGGAAAGGGTATATATATGTATGTTCCGTGCGGAATTTTAATAATTTAGAAAGCTTATCAGTCGGGGTAGGATATTGTCTGCGTTTAGTTAATAACTAAATCCGGGTGTCTATATATAGGTAATGCACAGTTTTATATATAGCTATATATTTTTTTCTAAAATTTCTAAATTTGATTCAGGAATGTATGTACGTAGCTATATACCTATATAGTCGTGTGTGAAATGGTCAGGGATTGAGGAGGAAGAGGATGAAAACGGAAAGGGGCAAAGTTGATAAAAGAATCTGAGAACGTTCGCGAAAACTATTACGTTGACAAACCGCGAAGGTAGAAGAGTTTGGGTGGTCGACGGGATATCCTCGAAGTCTTTGGAGTAGCTGCTGTCACGTCTCTAACTATAAAGTCGTGTCTTGCGGGAAATAAGAAACTCGCCAAGGGGATGAAGAAAAGTATAGGAAAAAGGAAGACGGGGGTGAAAGGTAGTAGGTATAGAAGGAAAAAAAGAAATAAATAAATAGAGAAATCGTGGGCTATTGATACTTCGAATCATGAGTTACTCTCGGGAACAGTGAGAAGTATAGGAAAAAAGCTCAACTTCCGGCTATACTGATAAACTTGCGGGATTGAAAAAACAAAAAAACACACAAAAAATATTCTACCGCATGTTTCGTTACTTCGTCCGTTTCCACTTCCATGATTCAACATTTGAGATATACAAGAAAAAAAAAAAAAAAAAAGTTTCTGTACTCGAAAGTCTTTGCTACTAGAATATCAAAGTGATGCATAAAAAGAAAGAAAGAAAGAAAGAAGAAAAAAAAAACCAAATATAAAAATGAACTAACTTAAGATTTTTCTATCTTTTTCTCTTCCCCCCTTTTCTCTCTCTCCCTCTCTCTCTTAGATCGAATCTCTCTATAAATTATCCGTCAATCTGCTTGATTTGCGAGGAATAAAAAATCGGGATAATAAATTTTCAACGTATCTATCGCGCTCGACGAGGATTTGCCTCGCGACGATTTTCCGATATGCAAACTTCTTTTTTTCTTCAACCCTCTTATTCTTCTCCTGCGGATGAGAAGACGATCGACAAACGGTGCTGAAAAACATTCGAGACCGTCTACGTCTACGTCGACGACTACTACGACACCGTGATTTATATAACCAGGCAAAAGTCGCGAACTGAACGGTTGTTCTCCGGGGGAGTTTTCTATACTCTTACTAGCTTAAACCCGGCTAGCTCAGGGTATACCCCCTTCGGAAGGCGTCCATCGAGTGACAAATGAAAGGTGACACGAAACAAATCGACATTCTCGACGGAATGTTAGACCAACGTTCTGCTCGACGGAGGTGGAATACGACTCTAGTCTGACCCAGAGAACCGTGGAAATGCTACATACCGGTTCATCGAGATCATTGAATAAAGAAATTTGGAAAAAAAAAACCCCATTGATTTCCTCGATATCATCGCGACATGGACTTTTTGCTCCCCCTCGAAATATCACAAATGCTATATGAACACATTTCGATAAGGTTACTTCAGCCCATTGTTTCAGCATCTGCGAGTGGCACCTTGACCTAACTGTTACGGTATTTCAAGCTTATGGAGTATATTGGCGCGTGCCAGACAGACGAACGTTTTTGGTAGATTTCTGCTGATTAAACTCTTTGACGAGATGGGCCAGCTTCCTTGCTCCTGTCACTAACAGCCGACCTGCATTTGCGATCCTTTCAAAAATCCTTCGCCTTCCTCGTCATCTGAGATTACAGAGAGAAACGGAGAAACGGGGGAAACCGGCCGCATAGCAACGTGCTAATTATACACATATGTGTACGTTGAATTTTCGTCATTTTATAATAAAAGTAGTGGGTATATATCATAGAGAACGTTCATTTTCCGCTCTCTATATTTGTCTCGCTGTTTTATACACTCTTTCGTTCATCCCATTTTTTATCCCAATGCGATAACCCGACCGTAAACTATAAGTGTGCAGCCTTCGGAAAGGAACGTGTCGATTTATTTAACATCAAGTCTGTCCCAGTGTAAAGCGTGTCTTCGTGGAGCCTCGAGAACCGAGAGCGAATAGATGTACAAACGTATTTGTATCCAAAAAGCGTCTTTCCCCAGCGAGATCCACTCCTGTGACCGACGGGTCCGTCCTTCCGTGAAATAAAATGATTCTGTTACAAGGAGTCTTCTGCAGATACCACCTACACCTCCTTTGCGTGGTACACCCATTCCTCACACGTGAAAATTCTCGCTCAACATTTTTCATACACCGAACGATAAACACTATTCTAGAGCAGGGTGACAGCCAAAATGGCTTTTCAGTTTTCATTTTTCAATGCTGCACATCAAATATTAACGGACTAGAAATATACCGTGAATAGAGGTATTTCTGAAGGGCTGAAATGTGTCCGAAATATTCTCTGATTTTATGATGCATCATCAAATTAGAGTTAGAAGTTGTGAGTTATCGGGTCTTAGAATTCGATGCAGTCAAAGTAAATTTGGATCAACTGGTGCTCCGATTTCAGATATTTGGGTCTCTAATTGTTCAGGAAACAGAGTTCTGCATGCCCGATGAATAGATAGCTTTTTGATACTGCAAACCTGACTCGAGTAGGTAATCAATTTTTCTACTGCCAAATTTTCGACTTTACAAACTTATTCTCTGTATCGTTTATCAATTTTCTATAACGAAGATCTTGTTCATCAGATAGAGGTCTGTTTTCTGAACAATCGTAGAGCCAAATATCTGAAATCGAAGTAGCGGTTGATGCAAATTCTTGCATTAAGTGCTTTTACTTTGAATGCATCTAACTCGACTGAGACCCGATGACTCACAACTTCTAGCTCTTATTTGATCATTCTTTAGAAGAGTGCGCGAACTTCTGCAATAAAATTGGTTGTTTGAAAGAAAAGGGAAAAAAAAACAAAAAAAATTTCACGGATTCTAGTCCTTCGAAAATACCCTTATTCGAACGGCTTGTACCTACCCTCTCAAACTGAATTTTTCGCTACTCCGATTCAAGAGGCATGTGGACGAAGCTGGGGGATGTAACCTCGTACTCTCAAGAGTAGATTTTTCAATTTTATGGAAAAAAGAGTTGACATTTTTCAACACGTTGAGTGACCAGTGAATGTTTGGAATGAAAATACAGAGGATACGGCTATACTTCCATTTCTAATTTATTTATCAATTATATGAATATACATTCACAGCTGATATGAATTTCTCATTTATGTTTTTCAGACGAAAACTTGTCTCGAAAATAACATTTTCTATATACTGCATCCACACCGTTCTGCAAACATTCTCAAGCTACAAGCCACAGGGGTGTGAGTATAATATAAATGAATCTAAACTATTAGTTATAGTAAAATCGTCTAATACATAGTTAAATCGTGAATGTATACAAGTTCCTATATTCCATTTTCTGATGGTTATTATCATTAATATCATTATTTCTATTCAATTTTTCGCTACGCATCTAAACCTCTACCCCCCTTGCAAAGTTTGCCGCGTGGTTGAACTAGCTAAACCGATTTGGTGGTGCTGCCCCGCCGAAAGCAGGATCGTGGGGGTTGGGATGGGTGCAGATGGGAGTCGGCGAGGTGGCGTCGATATTAGATTAGTATTTCGAGAAGGGTTCCACCTCCGCCTATATATACGTATGGAAGGAAACCGTCGACTCCATAACGCCAGGACAGTCGAGAAACGTGACATGCTTCATGTTTGCTTAGCTTTCCTGCGCGTTTTGCCCCTTGCAGCAACCCCCTTCGCCCTGTGCAGGTTAACACATCCCGTTGCCACACCGAGAATCAGTCCTCCTGATATTCCCTGACAATTTCCATTTATTCAATTTATCTACAGATATTTTCGATTGGTTTTGAATTGATTCGAAAGATCAAATAGGCCAACAGAATATGGCATGATTTTCTTGTCGTTTTTTCAACAGTTTCAGTGCATTTGCAGATGGTTGCGGTCAAACAATCGTGTGGAAATAATTGCGCAGTTGAACTAATAGGGGATGAAAACGGCAAAGAGAAACGTTTTCTTCATTTTATTTTATCTCCTCTCGACCTGGAGAGCAGAGTTTGCGGTTTCTGGTAGCCGGCTGTTGGCTGCGGCTGCGGCTGCGGTGTGGAAGCAATTATATTGGGAATAAAAGTCGTGTAGTTGACGCGATTGTAGAGGTATAGGTACCCATAGAGACAGGATTCTAAGTTGGTGCAGAAATTATGGGGTGAGATTTTGTCTGAAAGAGAATCTGAAGAAGGGAGCAGGTGCAGGGGTAGTGCCTGGTCGAAAAGTAGGTCCGGGAACGGTCGAAACAATATTAGCAACTCGGTAGAGAATTTAAACGTTATCGGAGGAAAATTTGGTGATCTATGAACCGCAAAATGAACCCGCAAGTATGAGGCGAGCGAAGATAGAACGCGGGATAGCCTCGACGGTGAAACTTTTAAATTGTGCCAAAAGTAAGGGCAGGGTGAGGACGAGGAAGAGGAAGAGGAGGAGGAGGAGGAGGAGGAAGAGGAGAAGGAAGAGGAAGAAGAAGAGGGTCGAGAAGGGCCGATTAGTGGATTATAAACATACTGAAAACTTCTGATGGGATGAACCCTCCTCCATATACTTTTCTACCAAGAAAATGCACGACCTTTAAACGTATTTAAACAGCCCCCATATCGTCCTACGCGCTGGACCGTCCTTTGATACCAAATGTAAATACGAATTGGTATGCGTATATAATACTAAGTTTCACTGGATGAAACACGTGCACACGTAACACATACCTATACGTGCAGGAAATCTGATGGAGTTGTTTAATCGTACACGCATGGCACAGAAGAAGACCTGCGCGATTGACGAACGAATTTCGAAGAAGATTTCAGCTTTTATTGAGAATAAGCTGTATGTGTATAAGTTTGAAAATATTTTACTATGCATACTCGATTTCTCATTTACTTGCGCGAAAAAACATGATATGCGCAATTGGAATTATAAATATGAGTGGCTGCTCTTTTTCAAGGTATAATAAAAACTCGCTTCACCGCTTTAAGTCGCGTCGTTGAGAGGCGGTACTATACGTTTTTAGGAACCCTCGTAAAAAGAGAGACGTATAAAGCTCTCGATAACTTCTGAACCAATTGACAAAGAAATTTTGAATAATCGACGGATCTTAAAATCGTGAATATGCAATTAAGTACCAAAAAAATATCCCATTTTATTTATACATATTTTTCCTGATTAAATCTCGGCATATCTTTGCCCGAATCAATACAGTCGCTAATCGTTTACGTATTATTTTTAAGGAAGAAGATGTATGTTCCGGATGTAAAAATTAGACAAATTTTCGGGCCTTTATTCTACCTATATAATGTCATCTACAAATTTTAGAATAGAGGCCCGAAACAGGATATCTGTCTATCATCTCCCTCAGTCGCTAAATACAATCCTCGAAAATGTGTATAATTTTCACATCCTGAACATATTATTATATTGTATGGTAGGTAGTACCATATATTTGTACTCCCTTGAATAATTGCACCGATTATAATGAAACAAAATCGCGGTGTTTCAATGGCATAATGACACTTATTTCGGGGTATATAGTGTCAGAGTTACGAATCCTTTCAAATATCTCGCGCATAAAAATTAAGCTTAGTCTGATTGCTTCCCTTTCATGGCTCGACGCCATATATATGTGTTTTTGAATATATCAGTTTTCCGTGAAATTTAAGGAAGACAAAAAATGTTCGAAGAACGTGCGAAGAATTAGCTGTTCATTGATTCTGTAACTACTGCAAATATACTTGTGTTAGTCGTGTTTCCGATTTGTAAGAGGAATTTCAATCTGACCGCACAGGTCTTAGCGAAAAATTTCATTGACTAGCTATCGGTGTTCTTTCTTTACTTGTCGCGTCTTTATAGAAGGAAGAAAGGAAGGAAGGAAGGAAAGACCGCAGGTCACCGATCGACATTTTGATAGTGGTAAAAGTTTCTTTCTTTGCTACGAAGCAATTAGATGATGGATCGCGATTAGCGGGAAATGAGAACGTCCCGCCAAAGAAAGCGGAATTCCATGGGGCGGACCTACCGTTGGAAAGCATCCCCATTGGCTATGGTTTACTCTTTTTTCCTCTTTTTCTTTTTCCTCGATTACTCTCTTCCCATTTTTCTCTCTTCACCTCTTCTGCACACCTCTACTCTCTCTCTCTCTCTCTCTCTCTTTCTCTCGCTCTCTCTTTGCTTATAGGTGTATGTATATATGTGTGTGTGAATATGTTGTGGAATTTTAATGGTCGTTCTTTCCCCCATTCGTATTATTACCGTTAGGGGCAATACACGTTACTTTTCCATTATTATGCAAACCTCGTTAGGGTGCGTACAAAGAAGCAGCTATCCCATAAAAAATGAAAAAAAAAAAAACAAAAAAAAACGAAATATGAAATATGAAGATTGACAAAACAAGAAAAACTTTTCACTAGACCCGACCCTGAAAACAAGTATCACTTATCACCGTGAAATTAATCCTCCTATTCATATATTCATAAATTTATCCATATTTTCTGCAAATAAGTTGTTTGTCGAGTCATAACTCATATGGGGGTCGAAGAAGGTTCAACTTTCGATTTCTCAGTCTGAAATTGTTCACGAGAAAAGCCTAGCTACTGCATGAAAACAGAAAAAATGTATAAATCGTGAAATTTTGTCGGAAAAATATTAGCAATTTGATTAATTTTTTGCAATATCAAAAAGTCGTGTGTTCATCTGATATATAGAGGCATCGTTTGTGAAAAATTTGCGACCACAAAATCCGTGAATCGAAGCATCGATGCGTCCGATTTTTTACAACAAATGACTGATTTCACGTTTTTCTATCTCCACTGTAACCACTGTTGTATCGAAAGTATTTTATAAATGCATGATGTGAAATATGGGTTGTGAAAGGTAAAACCGTGCTCGATTCAACAGAATTTTCAGAATTTTATCAGAATCTTGAATACACAAAAAAAATAATATTAATGAATTTTTTCCACAGCTGATTACGTGTATTTTGAGACGTAATTCGAAATTATTTGAGATTTCGAGGACTCCGCGTTTACACAGATTCAATTATCGAAGAAAAAGTGTTTTTTGCAGGGTGAACGGTCCATCGTTGATCAAAACTCTTTTAAAATCAGTGGAAATATTCTGAAACGATCTAATTTTGGGGAAAACTAATAATATGTAGAGATAAGGTCAGTCTACTGCTGTTGTGGGAAAGTAACACACCTTTTTTTCTCAACGTTTACAAAAGAAAAAAAGAAATGACTCAAAATCGAAAATCACATCGATTTAGAAGTTTAGACGAAAGATGCGACTTTTACCCTACGACACTAATAAATTCTTCTTTGATGCAATCAATCTATACTCTCTAAATTTGAATCAGTGAAAACTACTGACAATCAGTCAATAGTCACTGGTTTCCAGTTATAAGTCTGCCACTGATTGGTTCAGTTTCAGACTTATAACTGCAATCAGTGAATTTTCACTGATTCAAATTTAGAGAGTACTATGTGATGCGAAACTCCATAAAATTTCAAATAATTTTCAATGATGCATGAAATCAGGTGTGAAAAAACTGAGTTAATGGAATATTTCTTAACAGCAAAACAGTGATTTGGAAAAAATTATTTCCGGGCTGTATGCGCCACCATCTATTGAAAAGCGTAGATATTCCCTTAATTTTTTGAGTTTGTAAGCGCGTGCGACGTGCAATTCGGCGAGGATGATTTGAATGTTTTTCACATTTTGGAGGGCGGTGTTATCCGTCATTCCCGACACGTTCGTGGCGTATTTTTCACCGCAACATTGACGTTTATATTATTTTTAAACGTCGACACGTTTACCGGAAAAAATATCCTCGACCATTTCTGTGCCGGACTTGCGGCGTTGCGAAATACCTAGCTGCTTCCGTTGGCTAATGCTAATGATATAAGCGCGTGCCTTCTATAACGTGAAGATATTATATACGAATAAATATACCCATATCCGAGGGAACCGGGTTCTTCCGGTGGATTGCTTTTTCTCTCCGCGCGATTGTTTGACGAAACATTTCTAAACCCTCGCCTTTCCTGCAGGACCCGCTCATCCCCGAAGGGAATGTTTAAACGGGGTGACCGACGCTCCGTATTATATTAATCCGCGCATATTTTTACCCCAGACGAAAAGAAGAACAAAAAGAATGGAAAAAAAAAAGAAATGAAAAATAAATCAACCTCATGCCAAAGATGCCGAAGAGAAATTCAACCGTGTATTTAAGTACGCATTGAGATTGGATTTCAACCGACTGAAAAACCTTTATATGATAAATTTAATAACTGGATAAAATTAAACCTGAATTTTCACCGCAGATTCATTAATTACTCCCAAAGAGATGTTTCATACATATTGATATACCTACTACACAGAAAAACAAAATTACCCACTCGTTTCGAGAAAAAGATTTCTTGTTTCAAGAAATTGTAGTTTCTTGAATGTTTTTTTGATTAAATCAAGAAAATATGTTCTTAATTCAAACTAAGAACATATTATTTTGAATTAAGAACATATTTCCTTGATTCAATAAAAAAACATTCAAGAAACTACAGTTTGCTCTGAATTTTTCCTCTCAATTCCTTAAATTTGGAGAAAATCAGATATTTTTATGAATATTATCATGATATTTAAAATAGTGATCTCCGTTACGGCGTCCGTGAGACACAGGTCATTTAAAAAGTCGTGCTAGTTCCTGCATTTAGGCAGCCAACTGCACGGAAGCGAGCATTGGGCCGTCTGATTTAGGCGCGCACGACCGCCGAAGTGATAGTGACAACACTTTTCCAGTTCAAAACTCACTGGACTACGACACTGACGGGCGAAAACAGCGGGCTGAAGAGTTTTCCAATACAGCCTGTGAATTATTCTTCTGATTGTTGAATCGGAAGAGTCTTATGACTCCTCGAGCGGTTCTGCGCGCCTAAAACCAGACAGCCCGATGATCGCCGCTGTCACATTGGCTGCCTACATGCAATGCTGCCTTTTTAAATGGCTAATTGTATCACACAGACGCTGCTACAGAGATCATTATTTCGTACTGCGGGGTAACAAGCTAAACCCATCGAGTCATCCCCCGAAGATGAAACACTTAATTTGCGGCAACTCTGTATATGACTAGTGAAAAAATGGTCATCGTTTCAATGCATGGGATGTGTAAATTGAATTGATGGTATGTATGGAATAGAGAGAAACTTAAGGGTTTTCTCAGGTATACCTGATTCTTGAAAAGCTATAGTGAAATTTGGTTAGCTAAAGTCTATTAAGCCGGCGCCAATTCATTACCGGTTTCTCGTTAATTACTTATTATAGTTTCCACCAATTTTCGTTATCGTTCGGATCGGGGGTATAACTTTGTTACATACTGGAGATTGCGTCGTGACTTTCGTTGTCAATTGTTTTGGGATAGCCCGGGTTCCATCCTGCAGGGTAAATTTACCCTATTCCGAACAATTCGTATATCTGGGTATATAGGTGTATATATATATATACCTATATATCTACTATCATATTCGTCGCGTCAATTTGAACAGAAATATGAATAATTCAGCAAATCATAATTATCAACCTGAATACTGTATAATATAGGTAGATTTTCCGATTATATTTTATCTCCCTCGCCAATACGCCTCTCAATATTTTCCACATTTCTTTTTAGTGAATAAAAATACCGGACGTACACGCTTACATTACATACATGGAATAGGTTGCTATACGAAGGGTGAAATACTCGGAATTCATCATTATTCTGATTGAGTATATTTTCGGACGTAGTTGGTTCGAACGTTCCACGCAAATAAGTCAAGAGCTTGCAAGCGATAGCAGCAATTAGTTGATATACTCCATATAGGTGCTATATATTTTTTTTCGGGGTTTTGTTAATTTAAAAAAAACAAAATTTTATTCATTTTTTTCAAAATTGAAATACACAATTTTTTTATCTTTATTTTTTTCATTTATCCGTAGGTACTGCATTATACTACCAGATTCGCGTGTGTTTGGGATAGAGCTCGTTTTACGGACGAAATGAGAAGAAAGAATAAAAAAAGAAAAACAAAAAACGAAAAAAAAAAAAAAAAGAAATGAAATTCAAAAAATGAAGTAAAAAAAATATTCACACACCCAGGGCCATAAATTTAACCGTAGTATTTCGCACGAAGCGATCGCAATAAATATAGGCAATGTCCACTGTGCGTGGGTGGGTAGTCAACGTGCTAAACTGTAATGCAGTGCATACGTAGAAATTTATAACGCGTGTCCATCGCTCGCGGACTTTTCCTTGACTAAAAAAAAAAACGATAAAAAAATCTATAAAGAAAAATTGAAAAAAAATAAAAAATAAAAAATAATGATATTGACTATGATGTATTATCTTTTCTTTCGAGCGATTTATCGGTGAAAGAACTAAACGAGTGAATGATTAAAATGGAAAATTGTTAAAACGAGTAATTTAAACGCGTTATAATTACATCGCAAAGGGATTGGTTTTTTTGTAATTTTTTTAATTTTTTTTTTGTATCTTTTTTTTCTTCTTAATATTTTCGGACGTGATTTATTGTCTCCTATACCCGGTTTTAAAGCGGTTTGGCCCGCAGCGAAGCGTGAATTCTTTGCGGTTGAATACAGTCGTGGGCGACTATGGCTATGGCTATACCTATATGGCTATATAGCTGCTATGGGGATGGCGATTTTCCGGTTAAATTAGAGCGGCCCGCACAATTACCAGAAGATAATCAATATATACCTTATACTATATCGGTGATTTATTGAATCGTAGGTATAATCTCAATGCCGTTATCGCAGTTCGATATATATATATATATATTTACTCCATTTTAATCCGTTCCACTTCTTCATAATATAAATGGTGCAGCTAAGGATGCCCCCTATATAGGTATGCAGAAAAATCTTTCATCTGTTACGCTAGAGAATCGGCCGATAAAACTAGATAGTAATAGCTGGGAGGGAAACAGGAAACAAATAAAAGTGAATAAAAATAAATAAAAATAAATAAAAAGATATAAAAAAAAAAGCACGGATGATAAATAAAGGAATATAACGCCAAAGCCAGGAATGAGAAAGGGCCTCAAAACGAGTGCCACGAAATATTTTACGAAGTATACTATAATAAACTTTGAACACATTCAACGAACCAGTTACAAACTGGCGATGACGTGTAATGTCTCTAATATTTCACCTCTCAACCGTCGACACGCACTCTATTGTAAATATCCCATATGTCAAGGGGGTGGAGGAAAACGACCCCGTTTCATAAACGGTAATAACGAATTAAATATTATCACCGGTTGATGATCGCCCGCGTGGTTTCAGGGCCCGCGTAGTCCGAGGGGGATACAAAAAAAATTTATGTAGGTATAGTAAATTTGAAGAAAAAGGACAAAATTTTCATTTCAAGCTATAATAACCGAGGATTTCTTCAATATGTTCGAAGCACCCTGAAAAGGGAAAGGAAAAACGAATATAATAATTTTCTTTTTATTTATTTTCATTTTATTTTTTTCTTCCTTTTTTTTTTTTTACGAAGCTGTATAAAATTTGGGTGTGCAAGTGGATAGTGAATTGGGCCAAAGTATATAGGGTAGAGTTTAGGAACAAAGTTTGTGCCGCTAGAACCAGAGTCTGTGCGCGCATGTATGGGTATGTCCCAAAAAAGAGAAAAGAAAATAAATAAAAAATTTGAATTTCAACATGTTCTGTATTACGTTTTTTTTTTCTTTTTTCAACATGTTTTTGTATTTTTGTATTTTTTTTTTTTTTTCTTCAATTTAAACATCGCTGCATGCCGATATATAACCCGACGTTCAATACCGTTTCAAATGGATTCTGCAATACTGAGTGAACAAAAACGCGTAGCATTTGCCATTTGTCATAGTTTTTGTAATAAAACAGCTCTGCGCCACTATACCGGCAAAAAGTGGTAATGCGATTTTAGATTAAACAAAACCAATAGTTGGTATATCTGAATATTTCGAGTCGAAAATTTCCTTGAAAATACCTATATAGCATCCGTACCGACTTTATACGCGGAACTATATGGCAAACAAATGTTTCGCTATTTCGTTATCGTTTCGCTATATAGCAATAGCTTTGCCGACTCGGCGGCTGAGCGATTTGATACGTAGGTAGGGTAGGTGCAGGCACAGGCACAGGCACAGGCACAGGCACAGGCACAGGATTGCTTTTCACAATTTTAATTGAATCGTTAGAGAGAACATTCGCAACCAGGCAGTGGAGAGAGAGAGAGTGAGAGTGAGAGTGAGCGTGAGATAGAGAGAGGGATTGAAGCTGCGGGGAAAGAGAAGAATTACTTCGCGAACCCGCGCAGTGTGATTGCATTACATCAAAAACAATAGAAAGTTATTTGAAACGTACTAGAGTTCCACCTTTCCGCATTATTTCCCACACCCTAGCTCTTATGCACCTTGCAGAAAGAGCAGAAACGTGGATTACTGCAGCCGTGAGAGTTTCACGTCGGAATCATTTACCGCAAAAGGCAATAGAAAGTCTCTTACAAGTATGTTAAAGTACATACCTAAGTACCTATATTAATTCGCATACTCAAGGGGCTACGTTAGCAAAATCAGTATTAGGATGTCGAAATTGACCGTTTTTTTATTCATTTTTTCGCTACTGACATTCGAAATGACAGAATTTGATAGAAAAAAAACAAATCTTCGGTACTTCTATTTCCCATAGATTAATTAAAAATAGGTAAATTGGTAAAGCAAAAACCATTTATATTACAAAAAGAAAAAAAAATGATAATTCTGTTAAAAATCAAGATATTGACTTCGTTCTGGGTTCGTTTTAGAGCGAAAGGATTTAGGTATTCGCGAAAAAATAATCGGGATTCAAGATGAAGCTTAACGGTTTACGGAATGGCCTGGAAGGAGGTATTGGTTCAGGGTGCAAAAGTATTCAAAGCTTGATCTTGAAGCCCACTCATTTTTTTCTTTTCTTTTTTTTCTTTCCTCTTATAAATACTTTAATCCTTCTCCTTCAAAGTGAGTTCGAAACTAGCTCGATACATTAATCTTCAGTAAAGTTATGAATTTTTTTGTAAGAAAATTATTTTTCCTGTGTTTATAATTATACATGGGAAATAGAAATCCCGTTTGAGCGAATGCTCGAAATTGAGCTACAGGTCTCTCCTTCTAGAAGAAGCTATTTCACATAAAAATTTATCATTCGGAGTATCAGCAGCGAAAAAATATGATAAAAAAAGTTCACTTCCGATACACTCTAATGTATGTTATGCATAGTCAGCTTGAATATTGTACTTGAACCCTAGTGTTTCTATTTTTAATTATTTCATAACATTAGAACGTGACCAACATGAATTGAGTGAGAATAACCCGCTGATCAAATCATGATGACTGCAGTCATCTTCTTTTCTTTTTTTTTGTTTAAATAGCTGCCAATCAGCAGTGATACAAATCGAATGTGTCACGTGTTTCGATTGTGCGATTAAACTCGGGATGTGAGGTGGGGCATAAGATCGCACCTTATTATAGAGGAAGATAGAAATATAAAGATACACTCTTTTGTTCGTCGAATTGAGAGCTACCCATACATCCATCTAGCTACCAAAGTTATGCATCGTCCTCCTTAACGAATCTCAACTGGCTTTCAAAAGATTGAACTTGTTAAGAGGAATGAAAAAAAAAAAAAAAATAGTAAGACAAAAAAACGAGAAGAAATTGTTAACGATTGAATGAATTCAGGTCGAGGAACGAAGAAGAATCAGAATACATTATACCAATACACAATCATTAAATTCAATCATTATTAAAGCATGTAGTACAATTGAATCGTTGCGTAAAGGCGTCGAGAATTGTCTTTTTTTCGTTTTTTTTTTTTTGGTCCGCTTACGATTTGATATTCGCGTATAATTTTTCTATGCCGATAAA
This sequence comes from Tenthredo livida, assembly GCA_963992785.1. Classification (NCBI taxonomy): domain Eukaryota; kingdom Metazoa; phylum Arthropoda; class Insecta; order Hymenoptera; family Tenthredinidae; genus Tenthredo; species Tenthredo livida. Next base: position 5,956,013 of record OZ023066.1, read on the forward strand.
AATCGCGGGGAAAAAGAGACTCTGGTCTTTTTTTTTATGTATGGAAGTACCACATCTTTTATCCGCCGCAGCAAGCATTATTCATATTCCACTAATTTCAATTATTTTATGAGCGTTTTCTTTTTCTTTTTCGTTTTCTTTTTCTTTTTCTTTTTCTTTTTCTTTTTCTTTTTCATTTTCTTCTTCTCTCCACAGTCGTTTAATCGCTTCGATCCTTGACATTGCTGATGAGGGGTGGTTTTGGATCGATTTTCATCGTCATTGTTATACTACTGCAGAGAGAAGAGAGTGTTTAACGAGAAACACTTCCCGCTTGTCAACAGGTTCTTTCCGATTAAGCAAAGTCATTGGCATTTATCCAAACGATAGTTGTTCTTGCCTGCAGGTGGTTCTTTCTCGTTTTCTTTTTTAGAAATGTCTATGTCTATGAGAGAGAGCTGCGAGCCGCAGCGATGAAAATAAGAATGCTTAAAACATAAACGATCGTGTAGATCGGTTCAAAAGCTTAGAGGCGATTCTATAGAATGAGAAAAAATCAAGAACTAAAAAAGAAACAAAATGAGTGAATATTTACAGCGATCATTTTTCAGCTGGAAAATGGAAACTACCGACTACGCGGCTTAGGGCGTAAATCTAGGCAACGTGCTGGGTTTATTGTCTCGGTGATTTTTCCACGCGGTGTGATCGCGATGGTCCCAGACGTGCCCTGGCATCAGTATTAGGTCAATATTAGGTAATTGATACCAGAAGACCCCCCGGCTTCTTTCGTCTTACATATTATCGCACCGTTTCCTATTTACCGTATCCCCATAAGATTTTCCGCGCTACAATAAAATAGAAACAAATTTATGAACCCGCGGAAATGGGTGAAAAATGAAATGCCGTGCTACTTGCATCATTGAATGATAACGTTTCGAAGCTATAAGCAACAGCTCACTCCTCCCGATGGAAAGCAATGAACGATATGATTGAACGATTGAACGAATGAAACTCAATCCAAAAACCATATTTACAATCGGAGTATCCGGGTGGAATTTTCGCCGAGATAAAAGTGCCGGAAAACTTTTAACACCAATTTGATTGAATAGGAAAAAAAAAGTGTGCTTTTCATTTCCTAAACTTATTACCGAACATTTGCAGCGTGTTTTTTGTTTTTCGCGCGCTTTTTGACGATAACACTAAGTATATCGAAAAATTATTACACGCTATATGCCATAGATTTCCCGCATGTTAGATTTATCTTGATCGTCGACGTGTATGTAGTAAGTATATGGGATACTTACCCCGTAAATATTTGTCGTTCGATCGATCAAGTCGTTAGAAAGAAAAACAGCAATAAAAAAAAAAAGAAAACAACAAATCGTTAATCAGATCGAAAATCGACGTGGCATTAAACGCATAACACTTTTACTATAAGGGGTTAACGATTTTTCCAACGACCGGCGATCGGCGATTTATTTTACACGCGTTGATATTCGATATACTTAATACTAGTTATGGTTTTTGTCTATCAGCCCTTTAGCACGCGGTCTCACTCCCAAGGGTGGCGCGGCACGACTGTAGTGCGACTCTGACACAATCTCTACCCTCTCCGATCATCGTCTCATCTCTCTCCCTCTCTCTATCTCTATCTCATTCTCTCGTTCACCGTTGGTCCGCAGTCATACCATACCGTAGCGCATTTTAGCGCGCAACCCACCACACGGCCGCGCCGCGCTGTACCGCGCCGCGGTAATCGGCGCGCGCGCTTCAACCCTCCGTGGTTCAACCCGCTTTTCACCCCGACGCCGGAAAGCGTGCCACGGGTATTTTGGGGTAGGTTAGGGACGAGATTTATGAACACACCTGTACTACGTTTGGTCGCCTTTAATCCTACGCCCGCATCATTTTTACCCTTGATTTTATTTTATAATTTTTCATTCGAAGGAATGTTTTCCTTACCTCTTCAAAGAAATATTGTACTCATAGTGATATTGAAATCATTCCCGTAACACGAGAGCTTTTATGTCGGATGAGATAAAAAAAAAAGAAAAAAAAAGAAAAAAAAATGATGCTGACAAAAGAAAAGATGAAGAAAAATAAGACTTATGGCAGAGTGCAAAATTCGGAGTCAATGAACTAAGCTTTTCCCTTTTCTATCTCGACTCGTCTATCATCGCGTCACGTAAATAGTATATAGGTGTATATATATATATACCATATCTCTTTCCAGAGATATACAATAGAATGATTTTGTACATGGTACGCGTTACGTGTAAAAGTCACGTAGATGGGTCATATAGATATAGGTGAACATGAGAAAGGTGGACTTTGTCGGACATCATTGATGGCGCGTGTCACTTGCTCAGAGTATTAGTGGGTACGATATACGCGGAAGTAACGGGGGGCATGAGGGAGAAAGGAAACGCGGGACTGAGAACTATGGGGTAAAATAGAGGAGAAAGAGAGAGGAAGATGTATAAAGGAAAAGGAAAAAGATGAGTAAGAATGTGCGCGCCCCCACTCAGACAATAAAGGACGAAGGATAAAATAAAGGATAGCGGGTGGATATGCGCCTCGGGCGTACCACCGCGTCTATCGCTCGCCAATATCAGCGAAAATTGAAATAGTCGCGATATTTCTTTGAGAGAGAAATAATAAAAGAGAGAAATAGGGTTTCGGGCTGGAAACTGGGAGCTACAGTAGCCGGAAGGAGCAAAAGGAGCTGGTCTTCGTTCTTCGCGTATATGGCTCCTAGCTAAAGTTGGAAAAATTGAGGTGTTGGCTTTGGGTGTTCTTTACAATCAGATTTCTCACTCCCGCTCGCCTATCAGCCGATAAAATTCAACTTCTTTGTTACGGAGGCGGTGTTCTTCTCGCCGTCATATATATATATACGATCCCCGTCCTATTTCTCATTCCGACTCAGCTATCGATATATAAAATATAAGAAACTGATTGGATGAAAAAAGTAATCAGTGAATCGCGATTAACTATATAAATAAAAAGGTGTATAGAGAAGGGAGAAGTGTTGAAAAAACTTAATAGAGACTCAATAGAGGGTGGAAAGATGTTTGCTTCGCTGTAGTACTAATATGGGAGTAAATTCCGTTTTCAGATCGACTGCAAACATCTCCTGGGTTTTAAGAACCCATTTGTTGTCATAGATAATCCGTGGGTTGTCAATTTTATATTTATTTGAAGAAAAAAACGAAGAAATAAAAAAAGAAGAAATTTCGTTTAACTGCTTCGGGTTCAGAGCTAAATAAACATCGCGCGAGAGGAAAAGAATGCGCTTCCGCCACCGAGATTTATAAAGTTTTTAATTGGATCAAATCGCTCTCCTATATATATACCGAGAGAAACTGCTAACTTTATTTCAAAGTATGGGTGTATAGACACTCGGCCATTTTCTCCTGGGATATTATATACTTTTGTTTGGATACCACCCCCGCACTATATCATATCCTATACTGTATAAATGCATCCACAAAGTCAAGTGCCTTGTGTGCGCGTATTATAGTTTAATATTGTGTCCAGGGAGTAATAGTTGCGACAGTATTGTGCGTTCGTCCAGGGACGTATTGTGTATTGTTACATGCGGCGTAGGTATTAATAGTAGTTTGTATATTCTTGTACGAAGATGTCTGCTCGCTGATGGTATGTAGCTAGGTGGGTAGGTATACGAGAAATAGGAGAGACTGCGAAACTGTTGAGGAAATTTTGCGTAGCCTCAGGCACCGGCATTGGGTAAGTTTAATATTGCTATCAGAATGCCGGTTTATACCCTCGGGGAATTTGCGGCCATAGCGGACATGGAAACTCTTGTCACGTTGGATCTCGTCTAGGGTAGAAAGAGAATCGTAATCGTCTTGAGTTAGTTGAAAACTAAGACCTGCATTAAACCAGATTTAGAATTATACTTACGTATTCGTCTTTGTCTTCGTCTCGAACCTCGCCTATACTACCCCACGTCTTGAAATTCGACATTTTCAATAAGGACTCGTGCAGTGTGTATCAGAATAATTCTTGAAATACGAAATGATACCTACACCGATAGACAGTTGGATGCAGCCAAAGTAAGAACGGTCTAACATCGTTTATCGAAAACCTTTGAACTCTGCGCTACCTGCGGTATTTTATAATGATGTGATTTCAAACGAAACCGATAACACGCTGCACGTATAGAACATTGTTCGATAATATTATATTTTATAAGGATATTTGGTGAAAAATTTGATTGAAAACTTTAACTGGCATGACATTGATGGTTCAGTCCAGAATCACATTATTATACAGTCTTGATTCCGAACTTGATTTCAGTGAACAGTTATGATGAAACGAAATTATCGAAGAATTCCTTTGAAATATTCCATTACGACGCGGGTGTACATATTTTCTGCTCAGATTTTCTTCCGATTTATCGCCTATACGAGTTAATAACGATTGCCCATACATTTATCGAACGATCAGTGATTGAAATTAATTATACCTATATCAGGGGGCGAAGTATTCCCTCGTGGGATTCCCCTTGCTGCCTACCTGTTGACAACCGCGCGCGGTCGATGGGATCTTTTCAATGCCCTTTTTTGATCGTGTTACAAAGCTGTAGGTAGGTGTATAAAAATTTGTAAATTTTCTTCTAAAAAATATAAAATTCACGTATGTGAAAAGATTCGGGTGTAGCTTATCTATTACTTTAATTGAAGATCTCGCCCCCGTCTAACACGCGATCTAGAGGAAAGGTCTGAGAGTCTTTCTACCCAAAATCTGCGGACAAAAGCCGTGTACTCGAAAACGATAGGAGATCGCGGCTCGAAAAGTGATTAAACCTTGGGGACCTTGGGGTCTTCCAGGTTTCGATAAAAGGCTCCTTTGCCGGATTTCTAACTGATACCTAAATATAGGCGAATATAGGGTCGTAGATACGCAGACGGACTGCGTATACGGTCACCGCAGACTTTCATTAAACAAAGCGTGATAATCTACACGGAGTCAAGGCGGGGGAAAGGCCGTCTTTAATTTCGAATAGAATCCTTTGACCGTGTGCACACGATCCCCGATGTACTCATGTTTGTGTCGCAGCCGGGACAAGGACGGGCTTTACTACTAGCTCCCAGCTGTTTGTACGGACTCCGCAGATTCACCCTGCATTTGAGGTCCTCCACTCTTTCTCTCGCTCTCTCTTCCCATGTCGCGGGTCGCGGATCCACCCTTTGAAAACTGTACTACAAATAGCACTTTCCCCACTCGACCCACAAAAGAGACAGACCGCAAAAACCCATACAAAGGAAAAAAAGAGGGAATTCGTTTACTCTTTACCTCGAATTACATAATTTGCTTTTATGATACTGAACGCGACACTATATTCGTACATTTTTATACAAGGAATTGAAAATTACTCGTTTCCTGCAGCCCCGGTTTCAATACACTATATATGTAGTAGCAGCAGCTTTTCCCGCACAGCACGCGATGGTCCTTTTAATTTCCTGAGTAGGTGCAGATAAGAGGGTTGTAAGCCTGCTTTCCCATAGAGGCCGCAGAGCCGGCCGACCTCCGGGCATCTTCTTCTACTTTTTATCCTCATTCGCCTCTTCCCATACCCTCACGACTTTTCCTCAGGTTCCTCCATACTCCTCTGTCTGATCCCAAAGCGCGTATCTTTAATCTCGTATAATTGTGTGACTTTTACGTGGCTTTCTTCCGTATCTTGGCTGTAACACCGGGAACGAAGAGCCAATTGGGGTTCGAAGAAAGAGAAGGTAGGTATGCTGAGAGATCAGGATCGCGTGTTTCAGTCGCGTTTTCTTCCCTCCATAGCTGCCTTTGCCATTTACAATATGAGTGGAACTTTCAGCTTCTTCATCTCGTCATTATTTTCTAAGGATAATCATTTCTCGCGGGGTCCTCTTCTCGTGTGTTCGAACGGTCAGTTCTCGCGGTTTATACAACCGACGTTAGTTACAGTAAATGGTGAAGAGATATTGTACCTGCAGTAGCTGGGGATGTGTTTGTCTAAATTGAGAGAGGTGGTCGGTGAGTAAGGCGAGGACAAGCAGGGTAGGGATTTCGGTGATCCAGGAGCTGGGCTGAGAGAAGGAGAGATGCGGACGGATTCAGGATGAGCCTGAAGGATTAATTTCCTCCTTGAGAAAGCTTACCCTCAAGTTATGAAGCCAACTAAACTCTGCTCGACATCGTCGGATAAATGTTAATCAACCATTTATCCTCATCTCTGTCACGTGCATTACATTTACACAACACTTCACCCGCGCCGATATGAATGCATCGATTCAGGATGTGGGAGGTTATCATCATGTGAAATTCTTCCTGAAGAAGCGACCAGGAATTATAAGTCTATTATCACGATTAAACCGAAATAATTCGATTTTTGATACAAGGATTGATATTCCCCAACTAATCAACGATGAAAACAGCATAAGGGATGTGGTGGTACTTTCATGCTTGAGGTTGAATAAAAAATGCTAGTGAAGACAAAGAGAAAAGGAATAAGAGAAGGAGAAAAGTGTTTATTATGCGCTGGGGTAAAGTCTGCTGAGAGCAAAAGCGTGGAGTGAAAATAGATTATCATAATAATAGAGTAAGCTAGTAAATAAGACTGAGAGTAGAACTAAAAGTACATGAAACGACTGGGACATCAGAGGCAGAAAGTGCCGGAAAAATACTCCGAGAAGAACTCTCTTGGAATTTCACTCCGGTGAGAATTTGTTGAGCATCCCTAGTATTATATATAAACAACTTTGAAAAAGAGTCAAGAAGAAAGTTCCAAAGAGTTGTGTTTGTTTGACGAGGAGGAGAACGGCGTAAGGACTTCTAGCAAATAATTGTATCGTTGGTGCAGGATTCGTCTCTTTCACTTTTCAGGAATTCGTAATATAATCGCTCAAGTCGACTTAACAGAAACTTTCAATATCTTACGTATTCTAATTTCTATTATATTAATTTATTACGAATTTCTAATTTTCGGAACAATGTACGTGCGCCTAGGTATATATGCGTATATACATATATGGGAAGGCCGCAGAGGTCTGGAATATAAAGGTAATTTTTTTAAAATACCGCCGACTTTGAACTCGGCCACAACGTCGAATTAATAAAAGTCTACGTGCTCGTGGGTATAATGAGATTTCTGTGCGATAGACCAGAGAGTACCTAAAAGATGAATGAAAATTTTTTGCTAAACCGTAAGATGTGATGATTCTTATATAATCAGGATTTTCCGCTTTCGTTGATAGTAGTTTTCTTTTCTCATAGAAAAATAATAATAATAATAATAATAACATTGAGCCAGGACCTCCGATATCTATATGTATGTATAAACGTATCCTGACGGATACAATAAAGTTCAAGGATTTGGTAGCTGAGGATAAAATTAAGCAAGAATGAGATTGAGTTTCCGCGATGCAGCATTTACTCTGTATCGCGTATCTCACGGTGTAATCAATATGCCAGCATTGAACTTTCAATTAGTGTCACTTAGCTCGACAAACACAGCCGCTCCTTTTCCGAAAGCGTGACATGTTCCCAGGCTGGAACGACATACATGAAAATAGGTACAATTTCATGCTCACGATCAACCTTTGACTGTATAAATGATAAATGAGGTTCATTCATCCGCCAAAACTTTTCGGGACATACCATTTTCCTTTCTCGTCTCAAAGACGAAGAGAATTAAAGATTTTTGTGATCTTAGTCGATGCGAAAAATGTTCTTCAATTATACTATGTTGAAAATTTCGAATAAATCTTATTGGCAGATATTTGATTAGAATGCGTCGTGTATAAATATGTTATACGTGTACATGATATATAATGCTTGTAAATATGAGTAAATATTGTGTATATAGTAATATATATTTATATATATATACTGAGAATCTCGAGAAGTACGCGCACGTGCCTTACTCCTTGCCACAGGATTTACTACGTCCCACGTATCCTTACAGACATTTCATATAAATACGTGAGCATGTGGCGCGACACCTGCAAAACAATTGCACGGTCATGAATAAATTTTCCTGCCGAGGATATATACGGGCAAAGGGATTCGGAGGTGAGTTGAATTGAATTGAAAAACGGGTAGAAATTGCACAGGCAGCAAATACAATCGGGATAGAATTACAGCAGTACTGTGCTACACATTAGTCACAAAGTTCACTTCGGTAACATATTCCGGAAATTGTTTTTTCCCTTTTTTATTATTTTTTTTGTTCACGGATTAAAAACTTGATTACTAAATACAAGTTCTAAGCTGGACTAAAATTTCAGTGATAAATTGGTCAAATCCATGAGGTGTAAAATACCGCATTATGGGTTTAAACGAATCTATATGCGTGTATGTAACATGCAATATCGGTGCAGCTCGGCTACCGTTTCGAGGTACCATTTTCAGTCTGTATTAATTCAGTCGTTAATACGTGCCTCGACAACGTGGGTGAAAATGAGAAGGAGAAGGAGGAGGAGAATCAGGACGAGAACAACGACGAAAAGGAGCCAGAGAATCGTGGCTGAAACAGGATGGGGCGAAGGTTGGGAGAGAACTGCTCGAGGGCATGGTTTAAAATTAAAGACAGAGTTAATAATCTGTGACGTCCAATAAAGAGGAGATTCTCTCTAGGAGAACCGGTCTGTCGCGGTACTTCCGGGGGCTGTTTAGTCGGGACGACGCGACGCGACGCGACGCAGACTGGCTGGTATATGGGGTTGGATGTAGGGCCGAGGTTATACCAGGCAAGCGAATCTCCGCCACGGCATGGCAAGAGCGTGCTGTATTTGTTATTAATAACACCTTTCATATAATAAATTGTTCGCTTGGATTAATTTTCACCCTCCTTCAACGCCGTTTTCTAACACCCCCGCGCGAATAACCAAGGCGAAGACTGCCGAAGGCAGTCTATATACGCACAAGCTGTAATACACACAGAAATATACACGCACTCTTATGCCTATGGTTATATTGAATATAATTTGGCTCAGGTATACGTGGCTCAAATTGCGTATGTGTATACGTATTATACGTAGATACGTGACGTATACGGTTTTAAAGCTCGCAAGGTTGGTTCAGGAACGCGAGCCGGTCTCATCGAAAGACGTCTTAACCATGTGGTGGATAGTTTGCATAGTTAAGAAACTAGCGCCGATGAGAAGGGGCCTGCTTAATTGGCAGCCTAAATAATTAGCGAGCTAGGAACGCGCAGGGTAAACCTACAAGGATCAACCTGGTCAAAGAGTAACCCGCAGAAGTTGGGAGTCTGCCTTGTACACTGAGGTATACCCGGTAGTACGAGCTTGAAATTACTCTCCAAATCTAAAACCTCTGCACCTGCAGCCCCTTATAGACCCTCAAGCGAATAAATTATAAACGATTAAACTGCACTCGAGGTAAACTCATATACCTCAAGATCGTACGATGAACGCTCGAACCCCCCCTGCCTATCGAGGATACGCACGCAAGAGTTATTATTCTTCATGAAATTCAAGGAGGCTAATTAAACCGTATATAGAATTTCTGGAGTTAAAAATCATCAGATTTTAGACTCAAAGCGAAAAATAAACACGAGCACCTATATAGGTGCACGGTTCCCCCTTTCCGGATTATTGTACGGAAGCTGGAAGCGAACCTTTTTCTGGGAGGCTGGACGCACTTCCGGTATTAAGTTATTGGTCGGGGGGGATTACCGGCCCAAGTGTCAACCGCAATGCCGCGCCATGTCGATTTGGTAATTAGTGGAACAGCGTCGAGTGCAAGTTACGACCCATCGATGGATTTGTGGGTGATTTGGGGGCCCCGTATCCTGCTTGTGGTAGAATGGTGGAAGAGCACGTTACATATCCCAAACGGCTCCCTGGTCTAATCGATATCCGATCGCTCGACCGATACGTCAAGTACATCCCTTACTCTACCACCGATCGTCCTGGATGCAAACCCGGAACGAGCAATGCCAATAATTAACTAAGTTTTCCATTAATCTTTGAGAGGCAGCTGGGCGCACATGCCCACTTTCGAATCTCATACACGATAGTGGCTCATTTAATACTCGATAAAAATGATCAAATTTTTACCATTATATCCCTGCACAGATAATTGCCGGGTAATAATTACTATTCTCGAACGAATTCGGACAAAATCGAATAGGTATAAAATCGCGGGACATTTTCCGAAACTCTATAGGCATGTAGTACCTACTCGTAGTACTACTTATTTTTATCGCTATCGCGCCGATTCTATTCCTGAATATCTCCCTGCAGGTTCGTAAATAAAGTTAAAAATTGTCTCGGAACGGGGCGAGGCGAGGCAAGGTTTGTCTAAATTGGTTCTATCAGCGCGTTCGGTTGGTCCTATATCATGTTGGAACCAGCGGCCACAGAGAAGGAACACCTCCATCTTTCAACGTCAGTGCAGCCTAGGCTGCTACAACGCAACACAGCGCAACCAAAATGTAGCCCCAACCTTATCTACCCCCTTTACTACTAGTATATAGGTACGAACCTCCGACCTCCTCAATAGCCAATCCAAGTTTTTCTCTATCCCTTCTTGACTGGCCTATCGCCGACTGATTAGCCACAGCTTGATTTGACTTGATTAATAGCTATGCCTTGCTACATTGTGCCACTACCATTCGTTGAGTCTTTTAACTAGGTTCAATCTCGGGATAAGAGAGATGAACTGCGATGGGGTACCAAAAGCTGATTCGTATACCTTCTGCAGCATATTCGACTCTTTCTGTTTTTTTTTTTCGTTTTTTTTTTTTTGTTTTTTCGACAAAGAGAAATGGGATTCTATTTGTTTTATATTACTTCAACCGATGAATCGGTGATTGGAGATAAAGGATCGAATCCTTTTTAACGAATGGGTTTGCGCTGTAGAGTATCTGTCGAGGGTGATACTGCAGGGGTAGAGATAATTGGTAATAAAAGAAACAACATTAGCTCCTTTGAGCAATGGGAATCACGTATACCTATTCCAAGCGGTACAACTGCGGCGGAGATTAGGCTGGGTCTGGCTTCGGCTTTGGCTTGGGTTTAGGGACAGCATCGAAGCGGATTCTAGCCGGATTCAGAGGAATCATGTAGCGGCAGCTTTCAGGTTCGGCCAGGTCGCTTGACTTCTTGGTGAGATTAGCTTAGATACAGATAGCACCGCAGCAAGATACCATCCCGGCCCCGCACTCTATCTATACCTCAGCTTCCACGTCACACCCACGTACAAAATTCTATACCTCTAAACCTTAAACCCGAGCCAAGTCTTCTCTACATTATATTAAACAGCGCTGAGAGCTTGCGAGAAATCGTTTGCGGGGGCAAGAACTTTGATTATCTTTCCGGGGGAAGTAATACGACGGCGTAAATGGCTACTCGAGGAAAATCGTGTGTTCTACAACGAGTTTACGCTTTGGTAAACATGCCTTCATACATTCATACCTATACCTCTTTAGGTACGTGTGTGCATACATATACGTACATATCTGCAATGTATGTACGTACGTACATACATACACATTTGTACAAAGCAACGGTATAGGATATCGGGGTGATATTAGCGGTGGTGAAATCCCAGAGGATATGTAAGGAAATCTTGTTCCTTATGGTACAAGTACACCACGCCACGACGGTTGGGTTAGCTAGCGGAACCTGAAGGTTAAATTCCCCAAGGAATTCGCTGGCTTGAAGGTGCAGGTGCGCGAGGAAGCTCACTGGTATTCGGGCCAGTATCCTTGGAGTAGAGATTTCTTCGGCGAACTGATTATACACCATAAGTAAACTGTTCAAGAATGCAGAGAAATTTCTTAACCAACATTATACACAGAAACCGGTACTACAAAAATAGAATATACCGAAACTCTCCCTTATCGATCATTTCAACTGTCGCCCTATATTCGCATTTTCCGAAAATCATCAATCCTAGTAGCATCCTAGCAGTTATCTCCGTTCTACAAACCAGCCAGCAGAGAAACACCCACCGCCTAGCTACCCTCGAAACGGCTATATGCTCAATAACGTTACCCAGAAGAGCCGGGGCCAGCTGATGCAGAGGTCCAACGGAGAGAGATTTCAGCCACAAAATCGTTCCCATACCTACTAGGTATACGGATAGATTATACAATAGTACAGCACAGAGGGAGGTTCTGCTTTATCGCCTTACCGATGCGTGGGATTAGAGTGATGAGAAAGCGCGCGGTGATAGTTCGCTGAAGAGGATGGTAAACCCTTAACAAAAATTGTTATTTCTAATGTACCTATGTACCTACCTCGTCGGTTTTTGCTATTTCCGACAATAATTGGTAACGAAGAAAGAAAAAGAAGAAAAATCTATTTTCAAACCGGCCAACCGGTTAATGTTACGCGTTATAAAACCGTTGAGAAAATTAATTTGATAATAGTCATAGTGTGTATAGCTAGTCGAGAAATAATTTAGCGATATAACGACACTGCGCTATTGCTGGCTCCCTATGACTGCAGGCTGACTGGCTTCCTGTTCCTCTGTGTTAGTCGGTGAGCTGGTGGTGGCTGTATAAGCTGTTCTATTGTAGGGTTGTATAGTGGCGTCGACTCGGTGCAGGGCGCGGCTGCTGTACTGATTGGCCCCCAGCTGGAGCAGCAGTAAACATTCTCTCTCGCGCGCGCGAGGCTTGGCCGGGGGTTCCCCGCTCTCCGCCGCCCAAGAGTTTAAGCCCGATTTAATGGGGTGGAAACGCGCGGCCCGATCAAGTTGTATTCAATTATCCCTCCCCCTCTCTCTTCTATACTACTACCGCTATACACGGTGTCTCGGAAAGATACTGCCCAGGATTTGCAACCTTCATTATTATACGAGGGCACCTTATCCGCGTTACTGCATTCCTGGCGAAGAGGTGGTATGTGTCTACGCAGCAGGACACCTGCAGGGTACGAAGAGCCGGGGACTGTTGAAAGCTCGGAATCGAGACCCCGAGTTGAATCGTTCATTTTTTTATCAATTTTTTAACGAACGAAAGAAAAAATCGCAATTTGTTCGAATCGTTTTGCGTCACAAATAGCCAACTCGAGGAAGATACATTCCGAGACGGCGCAGTCACCCTTATAGCGCTAGAGCTCGGGAAATTAGTAATCCAAGAAGTGGCGACGGTCTGAAGTCGAGCTGTCGTTTCATTGACATAGAGACGCCAAAATGCGAACGGTCATTTCCCCCGGCCGAAGTCGAGATGAAGTATGGCACCTCAAATTACCGCTGTAAAAGCAATTTACGATTCTTGCCAATTATTCTTGCTTCCGAATTGCTCATCTCGGAAAACATTTCTTTACCCGCACTGCATCAGAGCTATTTTCACCACCCTGAAAGTAGATGAAAATCTTCGAATTGCAGACGTATGTGAGCTCGTGGAATCTTAATGGACGATGCAATTCCTATACCTACTAAATTATTATAAGTATAAATTCTGACACAGAATCATCAGTCTTACCTTCGTACATCGTTAATTGCTTATATCGTGCTTCGATTCGTATTGAGGTCTGGTTAATTTTTGTCGAAAATGTATCGCCTATCGTTTTATTACCTTATTTAATTTGTTCAAGAATTCTTGCTCAGAGTTTATTTTTTCTCGTGACACCGCGTACCCAGGCGAATCCTTTCCTGAACGGTTCAACCTCCATCTCCTCTCTTCGCCGCAATCCCCAACCCCAACCCCAACCCTCAACCCCAACTCCAACCCTTGTACCTACCTACCTACCTACCAACCTCGCCCGGGACGTAGTCTCCGTATATAGTAGAAGCTACGCAGAAGTTACAGTCGCCATCCACAGGCACCTTCGACCGAGGTATAGGTACAGAACGGTGACCTGTTTTGTCCACCTGTGCCTGTGCTTGACATTATTCTTCGACCGCTTATCCGCAGTGCATATAGCTATACAGTAGGTATATATTTACCGAAAGAATTTATTTATTAGAAATTTTTCGCGAACGCGTCACGCGATCTGCAATCGAGAAAAATGAAACTAAATGAAATGAAATGAAATGAAATGAAATGAAGTATAGAAAATTGGCGAAATATTGGTGAAGAAAAGTAGCAATAAGGATAGGGCTTAGCCCCTATCGCGAATATTATCATTATTTTATACCAGTCAAAGGCTTAAACTTTGCAGCAATAAGAAGAGGGAAGTACTACCTTATACCGGGACCGTACGGAGTGAGTAAGCTCTGGCTTAAAGCCTATTAAAATGATATTATATGCGAGGATATCTTGCCTTATTGTAAATTATCGGGTGATGTTGATTACAGTTTGGGATCGACAGTTCAAATCTCCTACCTCTAATCGCAAGAAACCTTTAGCTAACTAACAGAGTAAGTAGCTTAAGCTTCAAATCCAACCAAACCTACCGGGTCGGACATACAGCGACTTGTATAATCGTACATTTTTCTCATTCATTCTAGGAAGGAGACGAAAGCTCTCCTTATCATAATTTTTTACCGCATTTTTTAACGGTCCCAAAATCACTTGACCGTTTCACAGGACATATTCGCCTTAATATTTCCGTTTGTCTGTTTCTTTTCTAAGCAATTAGAAACCGAAAAATGTGTGGTATGGTTGATCTGAATCCTTGATACAAGTGCTTTTCGAAATTTTTGAACGGTGAACTTACTCTAGTTGAACTGTTCTAGAACGTTCAGGTGTACACCGATCCTTTGAAAATATCGTCCTGATTCTAATGTATCCACTTTATAACGGCGATGTATACGAACAGTGAGAGACAGAGAATAATGTAGGTAGACTGAGAGAAGGAATTAATATTACGTGGGTATACATACAGTTTCTTGCCTCGTAGTAGCTGGTACCAAGTTGCAAAGCGATATTGCCTCCGTCGTTGTAATTAGGCAGAACGTCGCGTTGCCTCGGTCGTCTTCACATGTTATAACAGCCGACAATGGGCGTCGAGAGGATGTGGATCGTCCAATGTTAATTGGATTCAAGGTACTACAATTGTGGGCCTTGACCAAGATCACTCGAGTCGTGATTAGACTAAGGTCAATTATTTCGCGTTAAATAGAGTGGCAGACGTATGGCAACCGCAGATTCAAAATACGTTTCCGTTTCGGAGAGACAATACGCGCGGAATACTAGATCGCTGCTGGATTTTGATACGCGGATTATCCCACTGTAGGTCCTGATATATCTCGTCAATCGAATATCGATAACAATTAATATGGACGAATATTTCAAGGGTTCATCAAGTTTTCGGAAACTCGATTTACTCCGTGATATACTATACATATTTTCAGTCATAACTGTTAATTCCTCTATCGTTACGATTTTAAACGAGAATACACACATCTATGTACTATGTGTGTGTAAAATAACTTTTTTTTTCATTGTCGACGCATTGATGAACATGGGTACAGCGGATTCATACATTTTACTTTTTTAATACACGACTAACTTTTATACACTCACCAAAACCACCAACCTTTTACCTATTTTCTCCCAAATGAATTCCTATTCGAATATTAACTTGAAAAAATTCAAAAATTCGATCACCTGTACGGTATTTTTCATTAAAATAAACTACATATTCCGTAAAGCAGAATGTGTTGCAACAAAACGAGTGAAACAAAAAATGCGAGAATGTGAAGCAGAATAAACTTCTAATATTCATATAATTGTTTCAAACGATCCAACGGAATCCTTTGACGTTGCAGTGATGTTTTATTCATTATTATGCGTGGATGTACGAGCTTTTATCATTTTTTTTATAATATATTGTTTCATACGAATGTGAGCTGCGAACTCCTTTTCCCTTTTTCCCTCTCCTCTCTTTCTCCCTCATTTTTTCAACTCTCACGTACCGGAAATCAGATGACAATCATTAATTTAATAGATTTTGAAAAGAGAGGGTTTCTTGGAAACGAATTTGGCCATTTACCTAGATCGGAATCATGTAAAGAATTTCCGGTTTTTCTATTCGTTTGTAGTATTGTTATGTCCCGCGGGACTTTGCCGAGATATCAAATAAGGCTGAGTACGTATCTCGCAGTCAGTAAAAACGATTTTCTTCCAAGGAAGATCCTCGCCTGATTAAGAAGCGCTTGGAAAATTAAACTCTGACTGGAGTTTAGGATCCCGCACAGACGCAGGTCACAACGAGGCTTTTAATCTCGCAACTCGCTCTCAAGCTTTTTCCACTTCTAGGCGCCAAAGAGTTCGTGAAAATTCCATCGAATTCCGCACTTAGGGATTTCGAGATTTTCTTCCACCTCAGCTCTCGCAATAATTTCCTATGAAGTATCGACAATCATCCTCAAATTTAACAGTTCGAAGAATATACGTTCGTCTGTATACCTGCAGAAGCATAAGAAGATAGGAAAAATGTATAATCCCAGCTTTGATAGCAAATAAAAAAAAAAAAAAGGTTTCAAGCAATAGGAATACTGAAAAAATATTGACATATTAATTTACACAATTAACTCGGTCAAAATTTTTCATTCTTGAAATCCTGTTCATTCACCCTACTGCAGATGAAACAATTCTGAACAGAAAAGCTTTCGACGGAATTTTTTTTATTGGATCAACGGTTAATACAAAGACTTGAAAAAAAAACTAAGTGACTTCGTTTAAAAATGTTAAATTGATGATGCAGAACAAGATTTGTCAAACTCTGCAAGCATTTCGGTTTTCATCGTGCGTGAATATTTTTCGATAACACATCGAGATCAAGGGTCTCGATGGGAGTTTGAAAAGCACTGAGTACCTTTGCTTTGGCGATACGATAATGTCGAATAGTCGCGTTTAGCTTTACAACTTTTCCCCGTGTATTTGGCACGGCAAGTATGCCGACTATGTCTCGTAGTTTCTGAACGGCGAAAGGACGCGCTGCGACAAAGCAAGCCCTGAGGCTGCAGAGATCCACAGACCGGATGGTACGGAGGCTGTACACGTTATATACTTGCGTGGGTAACGGCCACCGAGAATCTCCGAATTAACTCTCGCGAAGGATTCGCGCGCCACCACCGTTTCGCTATGCTATGGCGCGGAGCTTTGTATCTAGTATGCCTAGTATGTATCTTATACTAGCTAGTATAGCCAGTAGCTGGTACCTAGCTAGTCTACAGCATGTGTATGAAGCACTGGGCTTCGTTGTGCTGAAAACATGTTTAGAAACGATGGAGGAACGATGGGCGCCTCTGGCGTCTGGTGTGGTTCACTCTGGCATTTTGTCTCCTTTATGGCACAAAACAATTTCTGAACGCATACTTTGAGAACAACGCGTGTTTCATCGCTCGCCACACCATAGCCATAGCCATGCCATGCCACGCCTTGCCCATACTCGCTTTTATTTTACAGTCGACCGTCCCCAAAAGTCACTGCATTCCTTGTTTTCGCCTCGGGGCTGCAGACTTAGGGGTGGCTACTTCGCGATTCTATACGCGATTGTGGAATGGGACTTATAGTTTCCAAGAATACATATAGACAATTCTTATTTCATACAGAATTATCCTTATATTCAATTAGCCTGATTAATTTGATATATATATATATGTACAGACTCGAGGAGCATATCGATCTCGTTTTTAATTATAATCTAGTCGTCGCGACAGGATGCGATCTTTTCCTTTCGGAAATGTATTCGATATTTATTTAGCTATATTTTACGAGAATGAAAATAAGGAAATTCCTGTATAAAAAATCAAGTCAAATTCCGGGGAAATGAAACCTCTATCAACCTTTTATATACAATATCCAACGGAAACTGGAGCTTCTGCCTTAGTCTTAAGATTAATAAGGTAAAATATCCGCGTATAATAATCCGGGAATTATATCACATATTGCACTTTCTATTCAATCACTTTTTGGATAAAATTTTCAGAATTTGTCTTCTTTGAATAATTATGGGTACCTATAGTATATATACCTACGATGTTACTATTAAATTTCCTTTGAAATTTCATACGAATATATGTATATAGTTTGACAAAGGGAAGGTTTTAATGAGGTGTGAGTAAAAAATTATTTTGTAACACGGGTGCGGTAAAGTTTACCAAGGCGAAAAATTTCAGGGTATTATTCAATTTTATTCTTTAATAAATGACAACGATTTTGCTGCGGGAACCCGCGGGCAAGGTGCAGAGAATTTTTGTGTTTTTAAACTTTACAGGCTGGAAAAGTTTGCTGACGGCGTGGAAAAGGCAAAGGGGTGAGAACGAATTAGGGCGAGGCGTGATCGAAAGTACGCGAAGTGTTGAGAGAAAAATGGTAAATTTTAATCGACGAGAAAGTAAGAAAAAAAAAAAAAAAAAGAAAAGCGCGATGGGCTGCTACTGAACAAAAATTACAGTATGCGAGGTATACACGACCGCACGTATAGACTAGTATTATAAAATTAAGATTTATAAGAAAATTGAACGTTCACCCACGAAGATCATGATTGCCTTACGACCCCCGTTCAGTTTCACATATTAGTAAATTATACCTATACCATCTTCGTAGTTTGCCAGGATTTGGTATTTCTTGCCGGTTATGTGATGCTAATTAACTCAAAGCCAACATCTCCATGTTGAAATCGACTTACAATTAGACTACTATCATTTAATTAGTCAAAGTCGTGGTTTAACATTTGAATAGGGTTAATATATAGTCGTACTAGATAAATCACCCGTAACTTATGTATTATATAAGTCCATTGACTTTGATGTCGATCATACAATATTTCTGAATCTTTTATATACCTACCGATACATATATCGCTGTCTGTCTGCATATTTCGCTCATTTTTCTTTACTGTTCTATTCCTGTATCATTTTCTGGACCATAAACGATATAATAATGCGAGGTAGAACTTTTCAGCGATATACCTATGCTGAGGAAAGAAATAAACTGGCACCAGTTTTCCGCTCACATTACAGCCTGCGCACGCTTGCGAAACTACATATTTTCAAATCTTGTTATTTCACTTGAACTATAATACCCCCCCCCCCCCCCCCTCCCTCCCTCAGTTTTCTTTTCCCGAATGAATATCCAAGTCAACGAACAAACGATAAACACGGAGCTTTTATCCCACCCAAACCCCCTCGGCCCTCGATTTTTTCCTTCGTCCTTTTCTCTACGTCGTTTGAAAATGGACTAAAATCTGACATTTTTGGAGTAACAAATTTGTAGTATTCCGTTTTTCAAGCCTGTGTGTTTACTCGGATGAATGGGTTCCCTCGATATTTGCTTAACTAAAGTAACTGGGCGACGGTATTTTCGCTCGTTGCGGGAATAAAAAATAAAAATCTCACCCGCCCCCGAAATGCAGCAACAGCCAAAGGGAAAGAATAACTACGCTGACGTTTTTGAAGGGAAAAAAGGCGATACTCTTGCCCGTACCCTAGGTACATAAATCAATCTTGAAAAGGAGGAAAGCGGTTCTCGTAACGGACCATTATAATGCTTAAGGTTGGAACGCGACTCAAACGGGAGCAAAAGTCAAGTTGAAAGTCAGCATATCCTTTGTGAAATACTCACTCTCTGGCCTTTTGTACCAATTTGAACCACACAAGGGGATGACGACGCCACGTCTAACCTTGTCCACGACCCTCCCTCGTACCTACCCTGACCCCTGTGTTGAACCCCCGACCCTCCGCCGGGGGCTCTTCGTTCCTTTTAAATGGATTGAAGGAAAATCCCGATGAAGTAGAAGAAGGGAAGAGGTCAATTTTTCGGACTCTTTTTTTTTTTTATTTTCTTCAAACTTTGGAGAGGAAGAGATAGATGAAGCGATACATAGTTAGCTTTTATTGTGCCCGCAGGAGGTACGGGCTGGGCTCCCTTCTAAAAACAACTCGGCAAGATAGGAAATAAAATAAAACGGAATTCGAGGATACCGCCAGAGGCAATACCTCCTCATTGGTTTCTCGAAACGGTACATTAATATGAATATGCTGCAGGACCAGAATATCCAGAATTTTTTTTTACCCTGCACCAAACAATAAGGAAATTCATTCGTAAAAGTCCGACAAATTCATCCATCATTCGCATCCACCAATCATTATGAACGGCAGGATTCTCCGAGCGTTTGACAATCAAACGAATAGAATGGTAGGTCTCAGTTGTCCCACGATCACAAACGGCACCACAAATTGCAAAAAGGGCTCTTCAAGGCGTGCACAATCGACCTGCCGGCTATCCAACGCCTCACTGATGGGCTCGGCTAAATAATCTTAGGGGGCCGGTGACAGACGTTCGTTATTAACGGGCCTCAGTGATAAGGAGAAGCGACGACTTGCCTGGTTTACATGGAAACATATAATATTCGGTGCATAGATCTCAGCGCTTTGTTTCCTTGAATTATCGATACCCCTTGACCATTCTATCCCTCAAGCACGTCGTTAATAATTTGCAACAGAACAGCAAGGACAATGCAAAGGGCTATAGTATGTGTAGCGCGTGTACATATAGGGGTTGGAAAATCGTGATGTAATATTCTAGCGGAATTTATACTGTTTACCGAAGAAACTGGAAGTAGTAAGTGTCGAGCATGTGTAGGTGTGTAGGAAAATGTCGTCGTAGGGTAGTGAAAAGCACGCAAACAGGCGAGAGATGGTAGAAAAAGCGTTTTCCATGTTATTTATTGCGCGGACCGATGAGTGTCATTTAAAATTTCGATATAAATTAATTTAAGGGGTAAAGGGGTTTCTAGGCGGTGCAGTGGGACGGGGCGTAATGGCTCGGAAAATGAAGTTCTTGTAGCTTGCCGAGAGAGAATCCCACCCTCTACTCTACTCTCTACAGTCTCGAGTTTCTTCCCGTCATCCCCTTCAGCCCCGATTTCATCCCCTTCACCTTCCTTCCTTCCTTCCTTCCTTCCTTCCTTCCGCAAAACTCGCCGCCTCTACGAAACACCACGAACAGTTACGAACTGGCACTACCTTCTGAAATATACTTCCTTCCGAGGGTGCCGTGTGCTTCCCATCTTCGTCGCTATTATCTTAAGTAAACAGACTCTACCTGTGCTCACGCGAACTCTAGATAGAGCCATATGTTATCAAAATCCTTTCTTAAGAGCTGCCTGCACTGATATTTACTAATTTTCAAATATTAATCATCAACTGCGACTAACTCCCCATCATAAGCCATTATCATTATTCAACGCTAATTAATTTTCACTCCTTTTCAAATTGAACAAATATAAAAATCACCCTAGTGCGTAGAACAGGGACAAAATTCTTCGTCTTCCGGACACGTTCTGACTCGATGATTCGATTAGATGCGAAAACGTTGAAAAGATCTGGAATTAATCGCTATCATAGGAATGTATGTACCCAGTCATTTACATTCCAATTGTGAATTGAACCTCGAGTAGGTATAAAGTTGGTAGAGGAATGATAACGATTATCATTTGAATGCGGCGTCGTTGTCAATGGCTACTAATTATCTGGACGATGCACCCGGAGAGCTGTCAGTGGCGGACAGCAGCGGACAGCGCGGGAGGAACCCGAGGGGACATCCCGTGGACCAAGCTACAAATGTTTGCGGTCGTGTAAACCGATACAATTTATGCTCGGCGTTCCGAACTCGGTATATGGGTATATGGCGACTGTATGGGATACCGGGACCGCGGAATCACCCAAGTGTTGGATACTCACGCTCTATACCTCTCCGTTTCGCATACGTCCACGAATTCGCGATACATATTTGGAACGCTAGCGCGTGCCGAAACTGTACGGAGTGTAACAAGCTCGTACTGGGACTGCACGCGACTCGCATAGCTGTATTACACGATCATAGCTCATTCAGTGACGCAATGAAATTATTCGTCATCCCTTTGTTCGTTAGTCAATCCAATGTATTTTCATTTTTGATACGTAGCTGTATATAAATATTTTATACTTCGCAACTGCATCAGCAGTTTCGCTAATTATTTTCCAATATATCAAAATGCGCGAAAATTAGCAAGTTTCGAGTGAATATTGTGTTCAGAAAAATAGACGTGCGCGTACCTATATAGGTTTATGTTGCAGTAAATTTGATAATTATTATTTTTCGAATATTAATAATTGGATGAAATTGAAAGTTATGCGATCCCAAATGTCGCGGAGACCTGCAGCAGCAGCAGCAGCAGCAGCAGCAAAAAAGCAACGAATTAGTATTAGCCTGGGTAAAACTAGGCGCCAATTTTATGGCGAATGAAGACGAGCGGGAACGCGTGATAAACACTAGCGGCTTTTGGAAAACCAATATTTATGGCACCGCGTAGAAAATAATGTGACGCGTAAATTACGGTGCAAACAGGTTCGCATTTTCAAGAGCTGTACGTACGCGTATATATCCCGGGAAGCCTGCAACTCTACATCTGCTTTCTACGCGCATGAATCTCAATATTTTCAATCGTATATATTTTCCAAAAAATATTATGCACTGCTAGAGAGAAAGAGCAAAAGAGAGAGAGTGATAAAATTAAAATAAAAAATATATTTTCACCGTACAGCTCGATCTATACATCACGTCGTAACTCATAGATCACTGCAGATCTTTTCTTACTCCATATTATTCACTTCCATTTCATCAGATATTCGGCGACGGGTTTTTTTTTTTTTTTTTTTTTCTATCTTCTTCTTCGGAGACGAAATTCAGCGGCGAATTTCTTTGCCTCTGTATATACCTATTCATCGAAAGAAAGCCTTTTATTGGACGTAGAATTGAAGATTGATTTCCGATCTGTGTACCTAATCTATCAATTCGGTTAAATAACCGAATGACTTGCGTATATCTTATTAAATTATTATCATATATATACGTTCTTCGTTGATATCATATCGGTTTTATTTGTTAAGCCGACAGAGAAACTGCAGGAGGAGAAAGGGGCGTATCAAGCTATAACGCGACTGTTGTTGAACGGCTGATTGTTCTTCACACTGTGATACAAAGCGAGCGCAGCTGGTTTCTAGCGCCTGTTGCTTATCGTAAGTGCCTTTACATTAGAATCGTATCGCTGAGAAACAGGTACACCTAAACATACACACTTGCATATTAATTACTATTTCACCGATTACAAAATCCGGTAAATATGCATCAATCAAAGTGAATATATAGTAATTGCCTCATATACCTTTCCTAAATAGACATTCAATCTCAATCTTTATCTCCTATAATGACGGTGGAAATTTCATCACTTTCACTAACTGCACAGGTCTTCAACAAAGTGCAGGCTACACCCAAGGTGGTAATCAGCTCCACTATCATCGCTGTTAGAATCGTTAATTGCAATTATATCATTAACAGTGGACAATTGAACCGAATTTTATCTTAAGTGATACGCGATATGTATATTGAAATTTCTGTACTTGACTTCGTGAACGTTGTTATAGTTTGTCGCATATCGTCTTATCAAACGGTGCTTGTGTAACCCTGATAATATACAGCCCCGTGGATTATGAGGCTCAGAAAAATTGTATGTACTTAGAACCCGAAAGTTTTTAATGTGGAATATTCCAGATAGTCAGGTCTTGACTTTGAAAATGGAAAGTTAATTCGAAATTTGCGAACGATCAGGTCGTCGATGTTTATTGGATATGAAGAAATGGTAACGTTTGAGAAAACGAGAGATGGACTAGCTGGACATAAAAATATGATGAAAATAGGGAAATTCGTATTTCGTATTTTTAAAAACTCATTTTTAGACCGTTTTAAACTCTTATCGTTATAGATACAGGAGGTAGATTGGTGGCACGTAAATGGTGTTGGATCCCAGGCTCAATAGAGTACAGAGGCTTCGGAGTCTATGGGGTTCACAATGAGATAGAAATTTACGTCGGGCAAGCGTCTGGAGTATTGTTAGGTGTCGGGACGTTGAGCGTCTACGGTCGTCCCTTCTCTCGTGTTTGACTGGAGTCTCGCGACCTCCAACTCTGTCGTTTCAAGTTACCCTAAAATTACGTTTCAACGCCTCATCCCCAGTTGCTCATAAACTTCGGAGTCTAACTCATCAACAAACTTCGAGAATATATACTCGCATATATTGGAAGTTCACGAAGAATGAACCTCACGCTTCACCCATCCACGACCGGCTCAACTCCACAATTTTCATCCCCAAAAGTTCTAGACTGCATTTTCAAGCATTTATAGAGAGGGACACACCACTCATGGATTCCATTTAGCCAACTATGAACTCACCTTTGTCAGTCAAAATTCGTAAATAAAAACCACTGTACGCGTGCAATTCCTTCATGAACTCTGTATGATCCAGTAACTCCATCCCCGTGCGGAAAATCAACTAAATTTTCAGTAATTGTTATTATCTATATTTCATAGGCACATATCACTGTATAAATTCTCAGTCTGTTCTGCTGACAATTAAATTCCAATAAACCATGGAATTCCCATGCTCCCATTCCTGCCACTGTTTCGCGAAACATTCAGAAATGGATAACCAGGGACACGCAAATAATTGAAAGTCTAGATCCAGATGCGAATTTGATGGTGGTACTTACGGCTTATCTGTTGTACAAAGAAACAGATTCACAATACCCACTGCAAAATGGTGTAATTAATTGCCGATTTCTATGTACAGGAGTTGGACGAAATACTTGAGTTGAAGTGGAAATCAAAGGATTAGAGGAAAGTTTTGTGGACGAAAAGGAGGAAGAAGCACCAGCAAAATGTCAGTGAATAAGAATATCTTAGCTAGCACAATCCCAAGGACTCCAACACCTGAATTATCTTTGGGACAGTACATGCTGAACTGTCTGCGCAGTAATGGGACGAGCATTGCACATGTAAGTATATGGCTTGGAATATTTTTCGCAAGATTTTTCCGAGTGGAAGTACTACCCGAGTAGCCTATTCGTGTAGTAATAAAAAATGAGCAGAAGCTCGTCTGACGACAAGTGACTGTTAAAACGGTCGACAATATAAAATCAAGAACCAGCTTCCGTTCGAGGAATGAACGACGAATGGTACTTTAGGTTTTAATGAATGCTATTGAAAGACAGTTCCGCGGACACCGATCAATATGTCCCTTGCTCATTTTAGTCTGATTGATTCCCGCTCGCCGGACTGTTCAATTTTTCTTTCCACGATCCGGCGAGCCCTCAGAACAATTAACGAGCATTTGAAAATCGAAGAATCTACCTAATAGATAGACGCGGCCACGGGAGAGACCATCAACTACCGAGAGATATACGAGCAGAGTATATACTTGGCAAGAAGTCTGAAAAAACGTGGCCTCAAGATTGGCGATCATGTTGCCATTTCCAGTGAAAATCGTCTCAATCTGATAGTCCCAACATTGGCCTCGCTTTACCTGGGCGCAGCTTTAGCCCCCCTAAACCCAACTTATGCAAAAGGTGAACTTCCAGATAACTGCAGTGATTTTTCAGTCCGTTGAACGAGAACGGTCCCGTTCAATGTCCTATTTAAAAGAAAATTCAAGTATCAACGCGTAGCTGTTTGCTAAATGTCGATTTTTTTTTCGTACTTTAGCGGAGCTACTACATGCCTTAAGCATTTCCAAGCCAACCATCATCTTCGTATCGCCACGGACGGAGGAAATTGTGCGAGAAGTTGTCCAAGAACTACATCCGAAGCCACAACTCATCCAACTTTCACCAGAAGCTATTTCCAAAGACATTCCCACTTTGCCTAACGTTATCGCCGAAACTGAAACAAATATTGACCTTAACAGCTTCACCGCCGTAGAATTTTCAGACTATAAGAAACACGTTGCTGTTATTTTATGCTCAAGCGGTACCACGGGCTTACCTAAAGGTGTCATGCTCTCCCATCACAATCTGATGACACTCATTCAACACTTTAGGTAATTTTTGTATTTATAGAATATTTCATACGTTTCTATGCTTGAAATTTCCAGAGCTTTTTCCCCGCGAAGTACGTAGCTATCATTTTTCACGCTTTACTTTTCGCTACAGTCTGCGTCACAGCTGAAAATCAATTTTATACGCTTTAGGATTATCGTAGATTGATTTTTCAATCTGACGTTCTGCGTTATTTCGTAATTAAATTGTTTGCCTTCCATTAATTGGGGCGCAATTTGACCACGCAAATTACGTAACTAGACCGACACCAGCTCGGTTTTGGTGACAGCAGATGCGGGTGACCGTAAATCCGCAATTCTGGCTTTCAGAAATCCAGACTTTATCAATCTTCGACCAGATCGTCCGCTTCTTGGACTACTTCCGTATTTTCATGGATACGGATTCTCCCTGGTACTGGGACTAACGGCTACAAAGGGACAGGCGATTATGATGAGCGAATTTGATCCTCTGCTATTTCTTAGTGCCATACAAAAGTACAAAGTGGCAATCGTCCCCGTCGTACCACCCATCATGGTTTTTCTAGCCAAGCACCCAATCGTCAGTAAATTCGACTTGAGCAGCATCCAAGAAATCGTTTGCGGGGCTGCTCCGCTTTCCGACGAGGTAAATCTTACGTCGAATATAGAAGAATGGAGTCCAAGCCAATTTCTTCACGTCCATTTTCTTAAAACCCTGACAGATTCAGACGGCCGTTATGGAGCGGCTTGGTGTCTCAAGCATTCGCCAGGGTTACGGTATGACTGAGACTACGGTTATCGTCTCATTGAGTCCAATAGCAAAGAATAAGGTCGGAAGCGCGGGGATTCTGTCGCCGGATACCTGCTGCAAAGTTGTCGACATCGAGACCTCCGAAGCGCTGGGTCCTCGTCAGCTTGGCGAGTTCTGGATCGCCGGTGATCTCGTGATGATGGGCTACTGCCGAGACCCTAAATCCACCGCTGAAACCATCGACAAAGACGGTTGGCTTCACACCGGTGATATTGGCTACTACGACGAGGATGGGTACATATTTGTCGTCGATCGTCTCAAGGAGCTCATCAAGTACAAGGCTTTCCAGGTGCCACCGGCTGAGCTCGAGGCCATCCTACTCAATCATCCTGCGGTGAAGGATGCTGCGGTAATCGGACTCCCGGATGAGAACAGTGGAGAACTACCAATGGCATTTGTTGTCCGACAACCCGGAGCTGAGGTTTCTGCTGACGAAATTCGGAAGTTCGTCGATGGTAAGACAACTTATTCACTAATATTGCTTCACATGTTCATTCCAAGTCTAAGTAAGATATTCCAGAAACTAAAATAACTGCAGGCGTTGAATCAGAGGTCTATCCTTCATTGAAGTTCACCAACCAACAGTACATTGTGTATCAAGGGCGGAAAGAACTATATCGCGAGTGTGCAATATGCGGCCCGAGCCGAAGGCGAGTGTGCCGAATGCACATTCGCCAAAATAGCCTTGCGCCCGTGATGAACACGATATTTTTCTTAACACCTGCTCTGCATAAATTCCTTTGTTGAGACCGAGTGAGCGGGCGCAAAACGAATTTCTGTGCTCTTCCAATTTTTCAGATAATTGAAGCAAAAAAAATAAACGGCAGCATTTTGCAGGGACTAACAATTACTAAACTGAATTGAAGCGGTTTTTAGTCTTCCTCCTCACGTTCCGATTTGTTTCCTCTTTTTATTTCAGGCCAGGTAACTTCGTCGAAATGGTTACGAGGCGGTGTAAAGTTCATTGAGGATATCCCGAAGAATCCATCGGGCAAAATATTGCGCCGAGAGCTGCGAAGTCTACTATCAAAGTTGTAGATTGCGATAGAATTTATTTTTATTTTTTCTCTATCATGAATGTCTCTGAATTCCTTACCGTGTGATTGTCTATACTACGTGTACCTCCTTTTCTATTATGAATTCGAATCAGAGTATAAATGTGCTCTCAATAAATATTTCTATATGTGTAAAACCTTCACGGATATAATATGCCAGCATTAAGTCTTGGACAACTTTGAACAAGCCTTAGCTCCTAACAAACGACGGTTAAACGAGCCAAATTTATAATCTAATTATGAAATTTGGTTACGGTTTACAACCTCCAACGGTATCAACTTATTTTATTACCAAGATATTACCGCCCCGATCAAACTATTCAATAAACAAAATCGCTATAAATTTTCTTGTCCAAGTATTCAATCCCTAACTCCTCTTTCACATAACTTGTTACTTTTTTTCTTTCAATTTTCTACAACAGCTTCATCAAACGAAATTAGCTGAAAGGTAATTATTATTCAATTTCTTAACTCTACTTATAAAACTCGTTTATATTCCACCAAAGAAACCAGCACGAGTCTGTGTACGTAACAGCACGATCAGGATCGAGCAATTAATTTATTACTCCAATTAGAATGAAGAGTTCTTTCGCTTTCGAACTAGTGGTGAACCTTTTTTATCTGATAGAGAGTCGGTTGGGTGAAAAATTGACAAATTAACTTAGATCCCAATTAGTTGTCTTCTCGTGCAATGGAGGAGGTAAATCGGGTTAGATGAACGAGACCGATAAAAGCGACGTTAGGCGGGTGCCTACATATACACCCACGTATGTCTATACATTTAATGCACATCCTGGCTGCCTAGAATCCACAGCGCTTGGGGCTGCGAAGTCAGTGTCGGTCGTTCACGAGCGATTTCCGACTAGCGCCAGGCCACCAGTTAATGCAATTTGTAACGTCCGTTACTGACAAATCTAATTGACAGATGGAAATTGTTTAACGCAGAGAAAGACTGCTAAAAAGTTGAAATTTTACTGGTAACAAATTTTTATGCCCCTTTTTCAAATCATTTCATTCATTTCGAAATTCTGTACCGAAAATCTAAGTTTCCAGAAAAAAAAAACTCAATCAAATTCGGTTTTTTGAATCAATGAAATTGGGATACCAGCCCTTTAAACCCAAGACTAGCCCTTCAGTGGCAAATGCTTCCTGACTGGCTCTCAGCCATTGAATCTAGCCGAGGTAATTCCTGCATGTTGTAATTAATTCTCATTCAATATTGACGCCGAGTGAGCTTTAAGTAAAACTTAACACTTGGTAACTGGCGTTCGGCGTCGTCCGCAGGCGAGAGTTGACGGGTGTCTTCGGTAAGATAACCCTGAGGCGATGTTTTGTTCGTCCGTTAGCCCGTCAGCGTATTTCCATCGTCTAGTTGGATTCGCCATAGAGAATTTGGATTCGTGTTTCCCGGCATTGTGCAGTAACGACTACTTTAAGGACTCCTCTATGATCTATGGGAACGTCTTATCTGTTCGGTAGCTCACGCAGTAGCTCCCTGAGGCCATGACTCGCGTGGAATAACTCCACCAATTCCTACTCACAAATTTTTCATAACTAAATGGAAATCGAGAATTATAGAGAGAAAATTTTAGAGCTTTACCAGTTTCAAGTATTTTTATAGAAACTTTGGAATGGACAATTTTTCTTTTTTTGATTACCTAATCTTCGCCGAAGGTTTGATAAAATATTTGCCAAAAATATCAAGTCATTGAGGTATACCGCAGATTTTTGAATAAATTTATTGATGCAAAGTGTGAAGAGGTGTAGCTGAAAACTAAATAATTACTTGTGAAGTACTAATTAATAAGGATTTCCAGCCGCATCGAGGAACTGCAGATTTCAGAGTGTGAGAGAATCGCAGGAATTTATTAAGCTCTTAATTAGTAAAGGTTATTGGATCCGGACTTTCGAACTATCGACGATATACCAATTTTGTATAATTAAACAAGATTAAAACAGATTGGTTAGGTATTTTTAATAACATGGCGAGTAAATTAATTCCGAAATTATCAACATGCAAGAAAAGTCGATACGTCCGAACATCGATTTCTCAATTAAATTGATCGCCATCCACAATCGTCCGTCAAGTCTTATGGGATGGTCATGCGGCCGCTTGGTGGTCAAGTACACGGTACATGCAGGTTACGATCTAAAGACGAGCAGACACGAGAGGCTGTTGTCGACTGCACCAGTAAATACCCAGTTGGTTACCTTCTATGTATTTCTATATGAGCAAATATACATAGGTGTAGATATATACATATACGTGTATAGGGCATAGCAATGCACTACATGGAATGGACGTATTCATACGGTATAACGTACGAAGTATAGCAACGCTTGCAAAGTTAGATACCGAACTATCAGGTGCTAACATGCACAATACACAATGCGAAATATCGTGACCGCGTTGTAAGGATTCTCGGACAAGGAGTTCACCCTGAGGAAAGTGTAACATCTCCCGCCCATTCCCCATCCCTTGCTTTCCTTCCTTCGATGAACTACACTTTGCACTATGTACCTATGTGGGAACTATATGGATATGATGATAATAATGCAAACATACGGACTGGAGGGTGGAAAGAAATTGTACAATTGACTGATCCCATATGTGCAATGCCCAAATAACGATTCCCACACATCTTGCGGCTCTTCTAAGTTTGTAATAAAGTCTGCCTGCAGGGTTGGAGACCCGTCATACTTTATCTGAATCGTGCAGTGGATGATTTTTCGCCCCGTTATATGACCTTTGAATCTTTATGCAGACCGCGATCCAAGTTCACCCTATCGCATTCGGCTATCAGTTTCTAATATTTTCTCTGAATTCCAAGTAGGAACTCCCCCTGCACGCTCTTGACCGCGATATCACGAGAGAAACGGTGATCACGCGGGGCGTGCGCAACCCCTATGTAGAATTCAATGAATACTGTTCAAATTTGCATACAGTATACATTTATGCGAAATTATATGTGACAAATTAATCATCCGAGAGAGATAGAGAAGCTCTCGATTTTTTCAAGTGGAACTTTTTTGAACAGACGTTCAATTATATAACATTGGATTTTTTTTTGACCATCTGCAGTTCTATAGCCCGGGAAACGGGGTACATTTTTTCGCGTCCGGAAATTCGCGGATGAATGAATGGAGTGACGTATATATTGTATAATATATATGTAACTACTTATTAGATATAATATGAACCCTTGGAACGACTGTACATCTACAAATGACAGATTCTCTCGTAACCGATTTACAGGTCACAAACCAGACCGAGCTAGGTAGTGACTCGATACGGTGCAGTAGGCACGACCTGACATATACTTGCCGTTGACACATCGATACGTCACCGTACGTGGTTTTGGTCTCGCTGGTACAGTTTCGTCGCTGTTACTACCTCTCTGTAACGATGAAATAACAATAATATAAATAGCGGCGATTTATCAAGTTCGCGAACCTTTATTCCCTATAGGAGTTATTGCGGTTTAATTTCTCGACTGATTCGCTCGGGTGATTTCCCAATTTTTTCATTCATTATACCGTTACACCAGGTGAGGATTCGTTCGTTTAGTATATAGATATGGGAAAATAGAAATGATGTATTTCGTTTGGGAATTTTGCGAGTATCGTTACACTCGATCCGCGTTCTCGTTTTATTGCGAATTCTAGAATCCTCTTCGACGATTCTTTTGCAAAATGCGAATTTATTATCTGGATTAATGCACTGGGCGGTGTCTAACTCCGGCGTTATTATCTTCTGCATAAATTTGTAAATTATTAGCGTTTGATTGAAAGCCAATAATCCTGGTTGTTATACTAAATTAATTTAAACTTGCCAATAACTGAGGGCATGATAACCTGAATGGTGATCCGAAATTATTTCAAACGTGGGCAGGATAATCAAATATCACAATTTCCAGCTAATTCTGTATTTGATTTTGCCAAAAATTTCAGTTCAATTTCACCAGAAGTGCTATCGGGTCATAGTCATCGAATACCACGCTTAATCAAAATTTCACGAGTCTTCCTCCAAAGTTTAATAACCACCCATACTACCGATGATAGTATCAATCCATAATCATTCGTAATTCACTACTGCCCAACTTGAATGATACTGAAACATGTTTAACCGGTTTTCCTTAACGATAATTACTTCGACAGCCAACGATTTTTAGTTACCTAATCAAGTGGTTGTCTCAGTCGACAATAAACAAGCGAAACTAGAGGACGGTGTATTTTTTTTAATTTTTTGATCGCAGCTTAGCTATCGAATCAACGACAAATGAGATCAAACGCGACTGTCAATCAGCCAGCTGTGAACATGTAGTATCAATTATTATCAGTCATCGATCTCTATCTTGTTCCGGGCCAATCTGCGTAGTTGAAGGCAGAAATAGAAGCGGTAAAAAAAAATTCGCATGCAGGTATAAACCACGCAGACTATAAAAAAAAGGCTGTGGTACATGTACTAGTGTGCTAGTGTTGGTTCAGTGATAAGATTAGCTCGGTGACCGGATAGCTCTTGGCTGACTAAGCCTATATACTATTGTGTTAATGGCTGGCGAAGTGTAAACCCATTTATTTTCTCCTGTGTTGAAAAAATTGTACATTTTTATAAAGGTTTGTTCTCTTTTCAATCTTACATCGCCACAATCTTATTATTCGTCTCACAAGTTTGTGTTACGTGACGTCATTCGTGACTAGTCTGAATAATAATGTATGTATCGTGAAAAATATTTTTGTCCTCTTTTAAAGTATTTTAAAGTATTCGCTGAAGCTAATACCTAGGGAAGAGAAGCACTGAAACGTGTAGAAATTTTATGTGTATTGTCAATTTTTGAGATTTCGGTATCGATTCGTGATTAAGGATAATGACTTTAATTATCTAATTGAGAGAAAAGTTTGATATTCAGTGTTATAAATGCGAATCATAAATAACAGTGTGATATATTATAATAATTATAATATTAACAGGTGACTCACGACTACTGATTGTCCAACTGCAGAGGAACGGTTTATACAGATAAATTCTCTGGTTGGTACAGACTTTGAAAAATTAACAAGTAACTGAAGAAAATTCTGGGGTTTAAATATTATAAACCATTGTCAGAGTCAGCGGAGACTGTTAACTGTTAATCGTCACTAATTTAAGGTTGAATTAATTAAGCTTCGCGTAACCATGGGAAGTTCAGCTAGCACGAAGCAAATTACCCAGGAGATGTTGGAGGAATACACTCAGCTTACATACCTTACCAAAGCCGAGATCATGCAGTAAGTTAAGTAAACGTAGATTACACCTTATTTCATGTTTAAATTATTTTTCAAATTTTTATGAAGCTTTCGCACACGATTACTTGATTACAACCAAGTTTTACACTTTTTCTTTTTTTTATTCATTTTTTTTCTATTCCTTTCTTCTGCAGCATATACAAACTCTTCAAGACATTGGGATCGGAGGAATTAGCTAACAGTTTCCACCATAGATTTCTCTCCGAAGATATTATGGGGATTTTTCCAACTATTCAGGTAGGAAAAACTTCGTTTCATCCCCCTTGATTCAAGGATACGTGGTTCATTTCTTGTTTCATTGCATATCTAGCATAATCCTTTCCGGGATTCGATCATGCGAGTCTTCTCATCGGCAAATGATGGTCGCTTGAGCTTCGAAGATACTCTGGACATGTGCTCTGCTTTTTCTACAAATTGCCCTGAGGATGTTCGAGCTGCTTGGGCATTTCAAATTTTTGGTAAATTGCATCGTCGTTCTTTTTTTTGCGCACTTTATTCAAGCCTCATGTTCTTTTTTCTTGTCTCTAATAATACGAACAATTTCAGATTTTGACGGTGACGATCAGCTGTCACTCGATGACTTGATAGAAGTGGTACAGAAACTAAATGGTTCGAATGAAAATAGTGAGCCTCGAATGGATCGACCAAGTGCTGAGTACGTTGCCCAAGCGGTATGTATTCTATACCCAAAAATGATGTGTTCGACAATTATTATCTCAAATAATAGCAATTAATTAGATCCGCAAGAGCTGCGATTTGAATTACGTACTCAAACTGTAGAATATTACGAATATATATTTACGCGGCTTTGTTTGCTGGCGCTTTCAGGTGCTCCAAGAGATGGACATGGATCATACCGGAAGTATTGCCCCCCAGGAGTTCGTCCATATCGTAGCTAGAATGCCAGAGTTTGCACACACTTTCAGATTTATGCCCTAGGTACGAGGATACCATTACTAATATTAACAGTTATTTGCGAGTAAACGAGAATTCATGTACGCGGCGATTTCGGGTATATGCATATATGTGTGTACTGGTATTCCGCGAAAACTGGTGCGTATATAAGCGAGTGCAAACCCGGGTAATTTACACGATAAAACAAACATAATTTATTCAACGATATTATTAAACTGTGGAAAGTATATACCTACATGAAACAATTTTCAGTCTATCAGTATTATATTCTAGTCATGCTCATGCCCAAAATCTGTATCGAAGATAATACTTGAGTATTCTGTGAGAGGTTTTTTCAATAAATCTTATGTCTTCCATCGATCTCATTTATTTACCCCTTTTCTCTATAAATTCGTCAGTTCTTAAGCCTGATTTCATTCTTTCAGTACTTATGGCGTATAGGGTAAACCGTATGTCCGTATAATATAAGTACAAACCAAATTATAGTTATTTTACGTAAACCTTGTGCGAACAGAAGTAGAGATTTTCAGATTTATCATCGGCTATCAACGGTGAGTTATCCACGACATTTGTATTTATTAATTATCATTCCATGTACCTATGTACATGTGTGTATACATAAATGTGAGGATTACATTTCAAACGTATGCAAACATCATTATCACGCTTTGAGCAAATAAGTTCCTAGAACTCTATGCCTAAATTACTGTATAGAAACTGTATTGAGGTAGGTACGTGTGGCAAATATACACTTGCAATATTTCGTTTCCAATTGGTAAAATTATTATATCATTATTATTTTTGCAATATAAATAAACACGTATAAATGTATAACTTTATCAATGTGATGACGATTATTACTTCAATATCAGTATTGACGAGCGGATATATAATCACCGCGATTGCCATCTCTGAAAAAGTTTGTACAAAAACACGATTAAACAGAACTGTATAACTATAGGTATAGTATACTGAAAGATAATTCCGTTTATGATTTTTTATTACGTTGTAAATCGGAAACAGTAAAAAAAAATAATCGTAGTACTAAAACAAAAGGAATATTATAATTTACTATTTTTATTAGCTTTGATGTTTCGCCGTCGAGTGATCAAAGCCAAATATCTAACGTTTGTAGGCAATGCAATTTCCCGGTGCGTAAATTCCGGGGAATGCCAATTCGGGCATATATGGAATTTTCGACGTTCTTTCATAGGTCAATGGTACTACAGGAGGTCGCTTATATTCCGTATAACATTCTGGATACTTGAAAAAGTAAGACGGCACGAGTTCAGGCGAACACTGAAAGGCGTACTCGTCAGCCTTAAAGAAGCTTAACGGGTGGAGGGATCCGGTATGATCCTTATACTGTTGCCTATGCATTTGCACGCCCTGTGTGAGGAAAAGATTCTTGAATATTTTCCCCAATTTTTTTCCGTACGTTACTTCTAATGAGACCAAAAAATCTTTTCTTTAATTATAGACAAACGTCTAATCAAGTCGAAGAAGAAAAAGTCAAAAATGCAAAAATTGTACCATATAAATAAAATTTACTTTCGGATGAGAGAGAGATGTTAATACCTTGTATAATTCATCAACCTCATGCATTCGACCTGCATCAATCGTTGTAATATTATTACGTGGAATCGACAGCAACCTATTGTAATCACGCACTCTAGAAGCGGCAACTAAATCTGGCCTGGGACTGTAAGGGGTGCTCTGCAGTCCCCATTCATAAGACGGCATCTTTTTAACAATTATAGTATATAAGTTTTAATTAATTATATCATAATGTGATTGCGTGAGAAAAGAATGTTGATATTATGCTTGGTCTTTGATCATGTACATGAACATGTACAAAGCCCGAGGGGGTAACCACTTCAAACTTGTGTGTCCCATCTATTTCACATTCAAAATCATTTCATATGATTTCACAACTATTTCATATCATTTCACAGGCATTTCACAAGCATTTCATACCATTTCACGAGCATACTATTTTATACCATTTCATACTATTTCATACCATTTCGCGATCATTTCACAAGCATTCATACCATTTCACAAGCATACCATTTCATACCATTTCACACTATTTCGCGATCATTTCATACCATTTCACGAGCATTTCATACTATTTCACAGGCATTTCATACCATTTCACAATCATACCAAACAATTTCAGACCATTTCAGACTATTTCAAACTATTTCACAATAATTTCAAGATAAGTTTATACCATTTCATATCTAACTGTCCCAACTATTTCACGAGTAGTTACCCCCTCGACAAAGCCTCGTAACTTGACCTTAATAAAGTCGTTTAATACATAATTGAATTTTATCTGCGAGTGTATAGCAGCTCACCGAAAACCTAGATAATGCTTCATTTCTGTAATTTTGAAAGTAGCTAACTGTCCCGCCTTCGTAAGATGAGCCACCAATTTTAGTGGGTGGATGTGCCCCCATAAAGGCAGGCATTAATGACGGTGGATAAAAGGTTGCTTGATTTTCAGACAGGTTTCGATTTCCCATAACCATTTTGAATAACGTTGTTTTTTTTTTATGGTTTTTTTTTCGTCTTAAACCGTTAATTTTGCGCTTTTTAATTCATTTCGTGGTTAAAATTTTCTCCAAATTACTTCAATGAACGAGTTTCAACATTTGGGGAAAAAAAACAATACAACGTCGTTATAGTTCGAAATTTGAACATATTTATTAAGCGCTACATTCTGATTTAGATTTACATACCCTATATAGAGCGATTAATGTTTTTAATTGCGAACGAAGAAGAGTATCCTAAATATCGTATAACATATTTGAAATCTGCAAAAGACCCCGCCACGGCAAACATAGTTCATAAAATCTTCACTATAAATCGCTACCTCATAGGTATGTACACCTACCACTAGATCGCAGCATCTTACAGCGTGTTTAAAAACTGGGTAGCATAATATGATCTACGAGTTGCATACAATAAGGCGTATTAATTTCAGGATGATAATTTTCGATTTATTATCTTTCGTCAAAAATTATACTTCAGCTTTGCTGTTCATATATTAATATATTTTTTTTGGTAAATTTTTTTTTTTTTTTCGTAAATATAAAACAGAAACATTGTATGGGAAAGGAAAATCAAATGAGAGAAAAACTATGGAGTATTATGAAAAATCAATGATTATTATTATTATTATTATTATTTTAAAGTGTACATTGGGAAAATTGAAACAAATTAAGAAATACACACGATTATATTATGTGGTTCAGCTTTTTGAACTGACCGGTTTTCATCATTCAAATCATTCGTTCACGTATAATAAATTAAATACCATTCAAAAAAAAACTACACTATGTTAAATCGATGAGGAAATTGTCCAATTTTTTGGTACTACCCTCGGGAAGCTTACGTCGCTTTACTCTCATCGACATCAAATTATTCTTCAACACCTTTGATTTGAACCGGATAATGGGGCTGGGATAATCATCGGTCTTTGAATGACCACCAAAACCGTCGTAATGCATCTCTCTCGGTTCCTGCCCTGCCTGTTAATACAAAAGCTTCATTATCACCATAATTTTAGTACTTAATGTTTCGTTAAAAATATGTGTGAAAAGAATTATGGGAAATCAACTTTGAGGCGGATTAGGGAAGATATACACCTTCGACGGTGCTGTAAGTCTCGGTTTCTTCGATAGAATGGAAAGACTTGATGTGAACGGCTGCAGTCTAGCACTTTGTTGGCCTAATTTAGAATAGCCACAAGCTCCGTGAGCCTTGATTGATAGATATGGTGAATTTTCGCTTGGTTTCAACTCCGGGGACGGTTCCGGCGATTCTGTCTTAGGTTCTGAGTCTAGTGTTGTGTCTGGAGACTGTAAAAAATTCGGCTATTATCACGAGCTCAGATTCTACACTGTTCCTCATGATCTGATAATAGATGAAAATTACCTTTGTATCACAATCCGTGATATCACGGTTCTCATATTCTCTCAAAGTCCGGATCCTCTCTGGAGCTGGACTTTCAGCAATGAATCGTTGGATATCTTCACTAGATGTTTTCCTTTTAGAATTAAGTTGGCTCTCAAGCTCTTGAAGTTTGTTCCATAAGGATTGCTTTTCGCTCTCACAATGGGCCATGTCCTCTTCCAATTGCCTAAAGCATAATTTGCCAGAGTTTTTCAATCGATGAATGAAATTCAATCAATAAGTAGAAATAAAAAACCAATTCAAATTTCATCGCAGAACTTTATACCTGCATTTAGCTTCTTGCTGTAATAAATCATCGCGTTCAGTTTTAACTCTGATCAATTCTCTCTCCAGTTTTTTTATTCTATCTCTTAATTCCCTGCGCCGTACAACGTTAGACTCCATTTCTCTGAAATCATTATTGACCATGAATATCAGTGAAATTTATTACAAGATTACCACTGTTACTTCAATCACCTTTTCATAACAGACACATAAGTGGCCAGAGCTGTTTTATCTTGAGTTTCGCTGAGCATTCTGTCCACTTCATCCTGTGAATCGCTTATCAATGTTTGAACGCTATAGCGAAAATAATATGTGATTAATTAATTAGAAATTCTCTAAAATTATTTACACTCTTTATTTCATAAAGGCTATTGCAATATTTCATGGCATGAATAATTCTATGTTTGAATTACTCCGAAAATAATAAAGTGATGAATGAAATATCTCACTTTCGAAATTCGGAAACATTTTTCTTCAATCTAAGAACTTCTTTTTTAGCTGCTTCAGCATCTGAGGCAATATCTCTCATGCATTTAGCTTGTTTTTTAAGTGCATAAATGGCTGATCTATGCTGGTCAATTTCATTCTCAAGCTTTCTAACTTCTCCTCTTAGTCCTGCAGCCTGTGCTTTCAACGTCGCGTTATCCTCACCGCAAGTTTTCAGGTCTTTATCTTTTAACATTATTTGAAATTGTAGACTGTCGATTCTACTAGTTAACACCGTTGTATCAACCTGTATATCATCTGCATTTGAAAAATCGAAGTAAGCTCTGTGGATGCTTCTCTCTGTTACCTTGGTTCGACAGTGCGGACAAGACTTGGACCTAATTAGCATCGAACAAAAAAAAATAAAAGACAAAAACAAAAATGGGAAATTCAAAGAAAAGAAAAAATAAAACACACAAGAGAATAATTTCAGTAGAGAAACTAAAACCTTATCCAGATTTTAAATTCTAAATGTCTTTAAATATGTTATTCTGTGTCTGTGTTTAGTACGACGATATAATGAAATGTTGAAATAGAGTTGTACACAGGTGTAAATAAAGCAGCTCGAAATGATCATTGTTCAATGAAATTTGGCATTGAATCAAAAAATTATTCAGCCAAGTATTTGTACTTGGTTTTTATTTTTTTCATTTCACGGAGTGTTTCGTGTGATATAATATAAAGAGTGATTTATATTCTGCGATGATTTTTACCTTTCAAGCCAATGCGATACGCATGGGAAATGGAAGAAATGTCCACATGGGGTGAAGTATACATCGTCCGAAGGTACAAATAGCTCGTGACAAATGCAACATTTGATATTCATTATTGCGATGAATTATTTATTTACTTTTATATGCGAATTACTGAGAGTATAAATGAGTGATGCATGGTTATAAACACTCTGTAATGTTGTTTGATATAATTTATAAAAAATTAAAGAAACCGTGCGAAAACACTTTACACGCACAAGTACACAATGGTTGTTATAAATTCGTATCTCGATTCCGTTCGTAAAGCAGTGTGATTATTAAAAACTCTGAAGATATCGTCGAGTTAAGGAATTGAGAAAAGCAGTGCAGCCATAGTGAAGAAAATAAAATAACAATAACAATAACATTGGCAGCAGTTGCTTTATAAAATGGTAATTTTAGCCAAAGTCACCGATGAGCTGGCACTTGGCAATTGGCATCCGTGTGTGTCGCGGCACATATTATACCTATAATAATAGCTATATAACCTGCGCGTCGCTGACGAGTGTAGTCGTCGGTGATACACACAGGTCACAGGCGTACTTAACCTCCGTTATATGGCATTGCGAGTAGATATTTTAAGTGAAATATATTTATTGAATAACAAAGTGATTGAACTAGTAGTATAAGTACAAGTATAAATAAGAAATATAAATAAGAAATAAGATAAATAATATTAATAATAATAGGAAAATATGAGTGGGCAAAAATTTCAATACGACGAAAGTGGTGGGACTTTTTTTTACTTTCTTCTATCATTTTTGGCTCTACTACTTATACCTGGGACCTACTATCTGTGGCCACGTCGGCCGAAACAAGGTTAGAATATCAATTATTATGGTTTTACTTAAGGTTCATCGTATTATTCACTGTAACATAATGTACCACTAAGTATTATCCACGTTGTACTTTTCGCTCTAACACACTATTTCCGTTGGTAATTTCCTCCTAAAAAAATCATCGTATTGTTGAATCGGATTTTCACGCTCTACCACCTGTGTGACAAATTCAGATTTCGTAAGCAGGTATAAACCGATTATCGGTCAAAGACTAACGACCTGTCCTTGAAGTATAACCAAGTTCAATAACGCCTGTTTCAAGGTGTAAAATAAAACGGGAATTAAAATTCAGTAAATTGAACTGATGTACACAAGGTCTATTCGCATGTAGTACAGAAATTAGAAATTACCTAATAACACATCTTGGCACTGATCTGATTGCAAAATAACATTATCAGAGAAATGAGCGATCCTCAAACCTTTGTATGCACCTCGTTATCAACCCATTTAGAAACAGCGTTCTAACTGTAACGTCGCTTCGTGCGTTTCTAACAGATCCTGAATTGGTATCAAGAGAGTGTCAGTGCGATGGATGTAAGAAGAAGAAAGTTATTTTACAGTCAAGCGAACCTTGGAAAGAAACCAAAGCGTTACTCACGTAAGATTGAAATATTTGATTGCACTGTATCAACCGTTATTCAATATCATTAAACGTTCTTAATTGTTATAGTAAGTTTCTCATCATTCTTGGATGGGCCATACTCATACTACTCGCGTACAAAGTTTCCCAGTTTGACTATGAGATGGCAAACTTTGACCCGTTCGAAATTTTGGGAGTACCATCGGTGAGCATTGGTTCTCCCTGTTTTCTATCAGGTTTTAGGATGAGTTTTGTTCATTTATATTCATTCATTCCAGGGATCTTCGCAAGTTGATATTAAAAGAGCGTATAGAAAATTGTCGTTGATACTTCATCCGGATAAAGAGACTGGAAATGAGAAAGCTTTCATGAAATTAACCAAAGGTAACTGAAACACATTACTTTGATACATATAAACTCTGATTCTTCTATTATTTAATTATTTAATCAATTTTTTTCATTACGCAGCTTATCAGGCACTCACTGACGACGAGGCACGAAAGAATTGGGAGAAATACGGGAACCCTGATGGTCCGGGTGCTATGAGTTTTGGAATAGCCCTACCATCGTGGATCGTAGAAAAAGAAAACTCAGTTTGGGTACTGGGATTATATGCTTTAGTGTTTATGGTCGCGCTGCCAACCGTTGTTGGAATGTGGTGGTACAGAAGTATTCGATATTCTGGTGACCAGGTAAGCATGATTTATTTTTACCGTATGTTTTGTTATAATAAAAGCACTAATTTATGATCGTAGCGGTTAATGAATGAACATATTTTAGATCAATCGCCTCATATTATCATTCCGATTCAGGTGCTGTTGGATACGACGCAATTGTATTATTACTTCTTCCACAAAACTCCTTCCATGACTTTAAAACGAGTAATAATGATCCTGGCTGCGTCCTATGAATTTTTTAAAGGACGTAATAACGAAATAACCGAAAGACCTGGAGACAACGAGGAAGTTCCTGCTGTAAGTATTGTTAAATCAGTTTTATCATCAATATTTCGCATCTTTATTTTTATGTTCTTCAATTTGTCTTACGAGCCGAATTTCTCTTCGCAGCTTATAAAACAGATCA
The DNA here is from genome assembly GCA_963992785.1 of Tenthredo livida. Taxonomy (NCBI): domain Eukaryota; kingdom Metazoa; phylum Arthropoda; class Insecta; order Hymenoptera; family Tenthredinidae; genus Tenthredo; species Tenthredo livida. Next base: position 5,997,804 of record OZ023066.1, read on the forward strand.
CTAATTTGGGTGCTAAGAATAAGGAGAGACCTTTGTGCTACGTTTATTCACTAAAAGCACGAGCGTTGATTCATGCTCATTTATCCCGTATGCCATTAAATCCAGAAACATTGGAAAAAGATCGGCAATATATTGTGAAGAAGTGTCCTTACTTGATACAAGAAATGGTTACTTGTGTTAACCAGTTGATATTGCTAGCTTATGCAAGACGTAGTAAGTATATTAAAAAATTACTCACACCTTGACTCGTCTTGAAAATAAGATTCCAATTATCATTCATAAATCGTTTTGTGTTCCAGTTCAAAGATTACCGAGCATTGAAACGATCGAAAACTGTATGAAGTTGTGTCCTATGATTGTACAAGGATTTTGGGAATTCAGAAATCCACTGCTTCAGTTACCTCACATTACCGATGATAATCTAAAGTATTTTCTTGCTAAAAAGGTACTTGCATATCAATCTATCTCCTCGATTAGATTGACGATCGATTGAATTCTGGATAACTTATATTTGTTCCTGTTTATTGATCTATTTGAAATCTTAGCGTCAGATAAAGAGTCTTCAAGAACTTGCACAGCTGAAAGGAGAAGAAAGGAGACAAATTCTCAGAGCTCTAACCGACAGCCAATACGAAGATATAATGAAAGTTCTCGGCAGTATGCCGTACGTTGAGTTCAAAGTTCGTTCTGAAGGTTCGTAGCGAAGACTATGAAGAATGAAATTCACAGCATCTAATAATTGGTCGGTTATTTTTAATCGTTTTAGTTATCGACGATGAGAACCCTAGCGTTTATACTGCTGGAGCTATAGTGACTGTGACGGTATCTCTGACTCGTAAAGATATGAAACACTTGTTTGGGGACAATACTGTAAAGGAACAGAGTATACTTGACGATAGTAAGTCTGGCGGCGGTGCAGAAGGGACCGAAGAAGCTGTAGAAGAGGAAAACCAAACTGTTAAGAAGCCTGCATGGGTGAGGCAAAGGAAGGGTCCTAAGAAGTCAAACAAAAAGGGTTCAAACAAGAAAGCCCCACCCCCAAAACCTGCGCCAGTTCAAGCTCAAGCAACTGCAACTTCTACTCAACAAAATAATACACCAAATACGAGGAGAAAGGATGAACACAAGGTAGAAAAAGATCCGAACAAGGAGGGTGTTTCAGATGTTAGCGACACTGAAATAGAGACAGAAAGAAGCGACGAAGAAGAGAGTTCTCACGACAAGAAAGACTCTGCAGTCGATGATGACGATACCGAATGGGAAAGGTGAAGGAGCTTTCTTATTATTATAAAAAAAAAAAAAAAATCGTTTTAGTTTCCTTCGTAAAGCTTATTAAATTCTTATTTTTTTTCAATCAGGTTTCAGCAGAGGATTTCAAAGCGGGAAAAGATCCTAGAGGGTAGGAGCAAGCTATCCCACGAAGTCCACTGTCCTCTGTTTCCAGAATCTAAACAGGAATATTGGTGGGCATATATCTGCGATCGGAAGAGTCATACTCTGCTCACTGCACCTGTGCACGTTACATCTTTAGCAATATTTGAAGAAGTACAGCTGCGGTTCACCGCGCCCCGCTGGCCAGGTCTTTACACCTTTACTGTATGCCTGCGCAGTGATTCTTACATCGGTTTTGATCAAGCTCAGGATATCAAGGTGAGTGATTTTAAATTCTCCAAATTTAATATTGACCTTATTTCTCTTCGACATAAAAACAAACTTCGGAGACGTTCATTAATTACATTTTCATTTATAGTTGGACGTTAAAGAAGCGCCAGAAGTTCCCACAGAACATCCCCAATGGGAAATATCTGACGAAGAAACAGCAGAAGATGTTGACGCTGTTGATGAACATTCCGAATTCACTACCGACGAGGACATAAGTGACAATGAATAGAGTTTCAATTATTTTCATCAGACTAGTAGATTGAGGCGATGCATTCACGTCTTTTTTCAAACTTTAAATCCATCATAACACTAAGAGAGTTGTATAACAACCGTAATACTGAATAGTGAAAATTGATCCATAGAGCATTACTCTTGCCTATTATTATCGAAAATTTAGGCTGTAATCAAAATCGCAATTACTAATATTTCGAATAAGATTATAACTGCAATACGAACGTTTATTCTACTCAATTTACTTCGCAAGTTTTAAAAGAAATTAGCTTAGATAGAAATTAAAAAAATGTTCATTACTGTT